>CM073764.1:115637795-116276025 GCA_037127475.1 Arma custos
TAACGTCACTTTATGCTGCTATGGCTAATCGGACGATGTTACAGTGGGAGCTCTAAATTTTGCCTATCCAAGTTTAATTAGGATAGGGATTTTTAACGAGTACCTGACATCGTACTGGCTCGGGACCCCCGTTTAACGTCCCTTCCGAAGGACGGCGTAACTAAGGATTTTTTACTCCCTTAAAAAAATCCTAGGGCCACCTGTCGGGCTACGAACTCGCGATTTTGGGTTTATTAGTTTGTTACGCTAACCACTAGACCAGAGTTGACCTCCGTTTAACTTAGTTATCGAAGGCATTGCTAGTTGCTAAAGTAACATTTAAATAAATACAAGTATACAACATAAAAGAAGAAATAAACGATGAGGTTGAGATTACTGGTAAGTAGTACCCATTGAAATCAGTGAACTTTAGATATTGTGAGGGTTCAGAACTTTGTGTGCGATTTGTCCTTTCATTATCAATTTATTCAAATTCTTAAAATGTGACAAGTTGTTTATTGTTTCTTTTTCAAACATTTATTTCTTGCAACATAACACAAAAATTGAGTGGATTTTTTTCAATTTTTTAGAAAAATGTCTCTGTAATGAAATCTAGAGCAGTGGTTCCCAATCTTTTCTGAAGGTCTACTAATATCTATTTCTCCCTTTTCATTTTCATTATTTACCTAATTTTAATTTTAAGAAAAGTGTAAATAATGAAGCAGTTTTAGAAATTTGAACAATTTTATTACCGTGTATAAAAACAACGAAAGCAATTTTGTGATGGTGTTCTTAAATAAAACAGAAAACAATTAAAATGTATAATTTTTAGTGTTTTTTTTAAGAACAAAGAAGTGGAATAATTAACTAGGATCATTGGCGTTCATTTAATAACAGGAAATCATGGTTTTATTAAAAATAGGAATCTGGAAAAATTAAGAAAGTTGGCCGTTAAAGTTTGAAAAAATAAATGAAAGTTTCAAAACTTTGTTATTGTTTTTTTTTACCTTTTCTATGGCTGCCTTGTGCTTAGTGGATTTCAGTTAAAGCTTAATGTTCGTCAAATTCAGGCACAACTCTCCTTTGAGGCAACCATCGAACTTATTTCTTTGTTTTGTGTGGAGCTGGACAGCAGAACTAATTCATTTTTCAATGAAATGTGATGACAGGAACAAAATTTGAAGCGGTTTAGTTTTTCCCCACAATTGTGGATAAGTGTCCTAGAAATCCTGTATGCAAAGAGTTGTCAAGCTTATCCACAACTTCAATATTTCCAACAAGAATGGATCTAGAATCCAATCCAGAATTCGTAATTTTATCAAATCTTCAATCCTTGATTCCATGCTACCTTATATGGTGCAATACTATTTTAATTTGCCCTATTTGATTTCTCATCAATCCCCCTTATTTATAGCCCCGTTATAATCGAAATCCCTCCCAGATTGTGAGCCATTGGTCTGAAACCTCCTGAAGAAGCAACCAGAGGCCTCCCCTATGAAGCCACTGAAAGAGTTTTGCGCAGTTGTAAGAGAACACCCCCGACTAGTTAAGTATTTTCGTTCACTAGTTTCACGGCAGCCTTAAACCTCAACTGCGTTTTCAAACAGTTAAAGATTTAAGTTCTTATCCTATCGTGTGGTGGATGTGGTCTCCTCTGCATTAGAACGTGGATCATATTGTTCGGGAGTCTTTCTTGACTTGGAACAGGCTTTTGACCGAGTCTGGTATCCGGGCTTGCTCTACAAACTCCGCAAATTCCTACCCTCTACATACTTTCTCATCCTACAATCCTATCTCACAAATAGAACTTCCAAGTAAATCATAACAATGTCTATTCGTCCCTCTTTTCCCGATCTGCTGGTGTTCCTCAAGGTAGTATCCTTGGTCCAATCCTATATACAGTTTATACAGCTGACATCCCAACTCATCCTGATACTATCCTTACCACGTATGCTGATGATACATGTGTATTACCAGTCAACACCAATCCAGTTATTGCATCCCAAAGCCTCCAATCCCATATCACTGATCTTGAAGAATGGTGTCAAAACTGGAGAATTAAAATAAATTCTCAAAAATCGCATCAAATTTTTCAAACTTTTACCTTACGTCGTAAACCAATGACTTCCTGCCCTACAGTATCCTTTAATAATATCCCTCTGGTGCCTGTAGAACAGATCCGATACTTAGGGTTGCACCTTGACAAACGATTAACCTGGAATTCTCATAGAAGACTGAAAAGACAAGAAACCGCAAGACGTTTCAGGCTACTTCAACACTTACTAGACAAACGCTCTAAGCTCCCAATTAACTACAAAAGACTCATCTACATGACCATCATACAACCTATTTGGACTTACGGAGTAGAGCTTTGAGCTCCACCAAGCCATCGAATTCCTCTCGTATCCAATCCTTACAGTCCAAAATCCTCAATGCTCCTTATTTTGTTAAGAATAAACTCATCCATAACGACCTTAATGTCCATTTTGTTGCTGATTTGGCCCGAACCCGGTATCTATCCTTTCATAACAAACTTCATTCCCACTCAAACCTTCTAGTTTCAAACCTAGCTTCCTCTTCAATTCCCGATAATCCTCCGAGGCGTCTGAAAAGAAGATGGCCACGTGACCTCCTTACTTGAACTTTGATTTTAGTACTACCAGTGGGTAGTTTCTCTACTTGTCATTATATATCACTTAGCCTATTTACTTGTTGTATTATTGTAATACAGTTGTAGGTATCAATAAATAAATTTAAAAAAAAAAAAAGTTCTTATCCTACAAAATGCCAAATTTATTATATTCTAGTTATTACCTACCCCCAAATTCTATATTAGTACCTTACTCCAAATTTGTTTATATAGTTAAATGAAGTAAGCTTAGTAGTTTGTAAAATATGAATAATAAATAATAATAATAAAAAAACAGTTGTAAATGTTTTAAGCATTATAAATTGCATTCACTTCAATAGTATATTATAATATTATAAAATATATACAGCTACTACTTTCAAAAAAAAGGATTTTATAAACCAAACTCTGCAATCGAGCACAGAAACGACTAAGTGTTTCACGTATCCAATTAATTTAGTTTTTCGTATAATCTCCAAAATATATTATCTTAGACTTTTTAATCTAATTTATTATCATGAATTTAGCTTACTAATTAACCTTGTATACACAGGCTATTTACTTAGTAAACGAATCTACTTTTTTACAGGGAAACTTACTTAGTAAAAAAACTTTCCTTTAACAGAATATTAAGGCCAATTTTTTCATTATCAAAGGATCACCTGTAGATTAAAATTCTAAAAATGTTACAGATATAGTGAAATAGATAGTATAAAGGAGTCAAAAATTATATCGTAGGAAGAAAAATCTGATGAAAATGCTAGAGGAATTAGTGTGATTGCAAAACATTGAAAAAAGGTAAAAATGCCGAAAGACTTGGGTTTAACATCTCACACTAAGTATTCCAGCCTATTCTCAAAATCCTAATATACAGTATTTCACTCATAACTCCACGATATAAAATATCAAAGACTATTTAAAGAACGATGAAGTTGTGAGAAGTTACCTGGATAAGATTGAAATGCTAAATTTAGAAATAAATATTTTTTCAAATTCATAAATCATTCTATTCGTGAGTTTAAGAAATAATATAAAGGACTTCAAATAATTTAAAATTTCTTGGGACTGACGATGGCTAATAGTTTCAAAATTATTTATGAATTAAAGCACTAAATCAACTTTTTAATTTTTAACATGCAGGACTGAATATTCACAAATTTTATTTAATTAAAATTCTCACATAAATATTTACCGAAATACCGCATCTGGTTGGAAGCATTTTTTATTTTTGCAAAAGGTACGCTCCAATTTTTTACCTCTATTAAAAACAAAACTAGCAAGTTTTTTTCAACGTACGTTACTTAATATAGCTTTTCACGAGGAATTATAAGACTTTGCGAGATTCTTATATCTGTGAATTTCATTCTAATGAATTTTATTTTCAGGGTATTGAACCATCATTGTTCTGAATTAACCATAGAATAATTTGGGTGTGTGATTCGACTTTAAAAACATCAAGGTAGTCAAAACGACTAAAAAAAATCATTGAAAGCAGGCTGATTAAACAAAATTAAGTAATGGATTTCATCAAGATTTACAGCTATAACATTTTTAGCTTGAAAAAGCATTCACGGGATCATAACAACAAGCGTACTGATCTAAGATATATTAAAAAAAATAGATTATGGGAGGTTATACTCAGAGTGACATTGGACGTAAAAAGTGACTAGAGGCTTTTAAAAAGTGATTGATAGTATCGGCATCGAACCTTCGGGTTCGCTAAGCCGTCTATTATTATTATTTAGTTATTTAGGCCTTAAGTTAAAGACAATCTTCAATATTTATTTTAGTCAGTAATAGTTTAAAGAAGCACTATAATATAATAGTTCAAAGGAATTCAGATAATGCTATACGCCTTCACCGCGCCCTTTAATGTAAACGGGTGGATCCTCAGTCATAGTATCACGATTAAAATCACCATAATAATTACATTAAAATATTCGCAGTGAAATTGTAATTGGTTAACATAACTTTCAATAAGCAATGAATGGAAAGTTGTAGAGGATAGAAATCGGAATGTCACCTAATTTTAGCCATAAAAGATATTTAAAATTTTAATTTGTTTCATTAATATAGGCCATGTAATCGATCTTAAGTGAAGAAAATAAATCACGCAATGTTCATGCCCTATCCGATCTGATTTGCAGATTAAACGATATTTCAATTGTTAATAAATCAATTGTTAGAAACCGTTTATCTTAAAAAGTTGAGTTCAAAGAGCATTTGTAATTGAAAACAAGTGAATTTTGTATACTTTTGGACTGTTTCTATAACGTTATATATTTTAAATGCATCAGCTACATAATTCCCTTATTTCCTTTTTTTGCACTTCATAAATAATTCAAGATTTGTATTATGTAGCCTTCTGGCCAGATGTACATTGTGTTTCTTTTTTGTTCATGTTTGTTATTCTGTAAGTACTTGATACTATTATGAAGTTAATTTTCCTATTTTATTCTAAATCTAGGTGGTGAAAATAAATCTATCTCTAGTTATATTGGGATAGGAATTATTTTTTTAATTTTCAACAAGGCTTTTTCCCGTTTTTTTTTCTTTCAATCTTTACTGAAAAATGTTTTCAATAAAAATTAAATGAAAAATCTTTAGTTTCAAAAATAATTAAAAAAATTATAGCTTCTATGACTCTGGGTCTTAGAAATCGATTTGGTTAGAAGTCCTAGAAATCGATTGAAGGAAATAAAAAATCCCTGATTATGTCGAATTCGGATGTAAAATTAGGGTTCATCAAGCCTGTTCAGTGTCAGGTCATCGTCAAAGATCCTTATGGCATATTATGCCTGGATAGACAAAATTTAGTACTTCCACTGAACAATTACCCTTAGTACTTTTAGGAGGTAATGAGCAACCTACAACCAAATAAATCACAGAATGTACAGAAGTATTACAAGCCCAGTTCTTCGCAATCAGGTTTTTCGGCCAAAATAAATCTTATATTTTAAAAAAATAATTAAATAGATTTCGGAGATACGAAGCGAAATATCCAGTAGAATTCTGTTCTGTAAAGAATTGCCTAACGACCTTAACTCAAATTATATTATCTAAATTAAAATATATTACAAGAAAGTATGTTTAAGACATGTAATTTCCTTAAGATCCTCCTAAGAGTTGTGATCCTTACAATCCTCACATCGTGCAGCCTCCAGGCGAAATGCATGCCATGGAATCCCCAACCTTTCCAGGCTCCTTCGCGAACCATTATGAATGGCCAACGAGTACTCTTCAATCAAGTCATAGCAGGCAAATACCTGTACTGCTTAACTTGCACTGTTCAGATCGTGCACATGTTTGACAAATTAGTAAATCCACATCTATGCCAAAAAAATTTTTTTTCAGAAACGAAAGCGAGTATGAGACTGAAAATTTCTCTTCTCTCTCGTGGAAATCGTGTTTCCCCCAGGCTGCTTCGGATACAATTAAATGTTAATGCAAAATTAGTATATATTTTCATGGATACTATGATAGTAACCTAAACCAATTAACTATAACTCTTCATTTGACTAATGCATCATTTATGGAAAATAAATTAAAAAAACGGAATTAATTTCTTAAATCAGTGTCACTGATTTTTTTTTTATTTCTATTAAATAACATAAAACAAGATTGTCGTATAAAATTAATATCCACCAACAATATTTTACGTTTGAACTAAACTTTAGAAACTTAAAATCACGATACGTTATTTTATCCTAAAAATATTATTGTACTGGATAATACTATTACCAACAACAAAAGAAAAATATTTAATGCATTAAGACATTTAAAGTAAAATCAGTTAATTAAAAAATTGGGAGAGTTAAAAGTAGTTTTATAAATTTATTTATTATAAATTTAGACACGAAACTGGATTAGAAAATATTGAAAGCGAAGTATTGATGGAAATATTGTGCCCTTATTCATTATCAACTATTCATTGTTCAATTTTATTCTACCTAATTTAGATGCAGCAACAACAAAATGAATTTTTAGATATTAAGTATTTATTTGATGTAATATTATTACAGTTGTAAATATCAATAAATTAATCTAAAAAAAAAGATATTAAGTACAATTAATAACAAACAAACAAATACAATTAATAACAGTAAACAAAAACTGAGTTCTGAGCAGGTGATAATATATCTTTTTAAATTGTGTATAAACATTCTTTAATTAGGAGAACAAAAAACCTATTTCCAGTAAAAAAATTTTTATTCTATATTTTCGAGAAACGTTTCGGCCAAGGCCATTCTCAATCTTCTACTTTAATTGTTTCATTTTGTTTATACTTATTATATGGTTAACAATTTAATAACAAAATTTATAAAAAAATGTGTATAAACAATGTAATTTATTGGTTCGTTAAAAAAATTTACACTTGAGAAATGTTGCCAATCTTTCTATAATTATAAAGTATATACGTAAAAGTGAATCATTCCATTTTACTTTTGTAACTGAGGTATAACCATGCTCTAACCTCAGGAACATATGTTTTGGTATTTAAGAAGCGTCAGTCAGAGACATATTGTGATTGCTACATTGTGTTTGGTTATAAAGATTGTTTAGTTATAAAGATTGATTATATTAACTTTAAAAACCGATTGTTTTTTAGGTAAGTTTCTTATTTACAATTGTTTTACTTTTATTTTGTTGTAAATAGTGCTGTAAGTAATACCAAATACATAGTAGTAAGCTTTTACCATTTCAAGGGGGGGAGATGTAAAAGTGAATCATTCCATTTTACTTTTGTAACTGAGGTATAACCATGCTCTAACCTCAGGAACATATGTTTTGGTATTTAAGAAGCGTCAGTCAGAGACATATTGTGATTGCTACATTGTGTTTGGTTATAAAGATTGTTTAGTTATAAAGATTGATTATATTAACTTTAAAAACCGATTGTTTTTTAGGTAAGTTTCTTATTTACAATTGTTTTACTTTTATTTTGTTGTAAATAGTGCTGTAAGTAATACCAAATATAATGTTTTTTAGGAATCAATACGGCTTAAAGTTATTTTAACCTAGCTCTACATTACCACATTACATATATATGATACTTTAAATCTATAATAAATAATAATATCTAGCGATACAAATAAGTATAAAATATTCATAAAGTAACAAATTAACTTGTTAATAAATTACCTTGAACTCAACAAAATATTAAACAATCAACTGTGAAAGCCATCATCATGTTTTAAAATGTCATAAGTTAAACACTAGAGGATAATAAAAAATGTTTATGATTCTTAAATATATTTAATAAAAAAATATTAAACATCTATAAAATAGTAAATGAAATCATGCTTGCTAGATTTTTTAGATTTAGTGTTTCTTTTAGAATTTGATTGTAAATTATAATATTTGGATATTTGAAAAACGAAAAAGCTATTAGGTTTGAGAGAAATAAGTATTATATAGTAAAACTTAATTTATAATTTTAAATAAAATATGAACGTAGCTCATTTTAGACATTTCTTACATTGCTGACAGGTCATTAATTAAGACTCCAATTTCCATCTTTATTTATTTAATGACTGTAAATTCAAGACGACTTAATACAATTGAATAATAAAACTATTTGGTTACATAGGAAAATCTTAATAATACATCAATATTTTATAAGTACAACTTGAACATTAATGAGTAAAGGTGGAATGAATAAATTATTTTGCAATTAGATAATTTTAACGATTCCTAATCAAGAACTGATTTTGAAAATTTAACTGAAATTCGTAAAAGCATAACAAAGCTTGTTGGTATCAACAAAATGTTTCGTAATCAAAATAAAGATAATACAAAATGTTTATTATTCTTAAAAAATATTTAACATCTATAAAATAGTAAATGAAATCATGCTTTTAAGACAAATTAATGGTAATAATAAACAGTAAAATCTATTAAAATAATTTGATCAATAATCGATAATAATATATTTTACTAATTTATCAACCTGATTAAAAATAATGAAATATAGTCTTACAATGTTTTTAAAAAATAATAATTCAGTAAGAAAAAGGGATATCTTTTAGACCTAACAAACAACATAAAATCGTAGTAAAAATTACACAGTTTTATTAAAATCCTTTCACGTAAAAAAGTAATCATTTACTACCTTTACATTTGCCCAAATTTTCATAATTCACATCAGGAATTTAGGGTATTAGTTTGAAAAAACTATAGGAATTATAATTTTTTTATTGTGATTATTCAAATATTCTTATTTTGAAGAGAAAAGATTTGTCATGGTCGGTATTCGAACCCAGAACAAATCGTTTCTTTTCAAAATAAATGTTTTAAACTATATTTGTTTTTATTTAAAGTATATGAACTATTTTTGCAGCCTATGTGAATAATCGTTTAGATCGAAATTAGTTTACAATGAATAAATTTTGCTGTGGTAAGCGGAATCGTGTAATTCTCATCGTTATTGGATTGGAGTTATATATAAGCAATAACTTCAAGTCAAGGTTTTACAGTAGACCGCCATGCAATTGAAACCCAAAAAATCCTATATCCACATGCCTACCTAAAATTATAAAAGTCCTGGTGTAGTAAATGGTATCACATCTGTACTACTACTACTTAATGTTATTATAAAAAAATAAATAATAAAAGTCAAGGGGCTAGAAAAAAAAACGCCTAGGATAAAAGAAGGTTGTTAGTTTTAATTATATACATGTTGTTTTTTATTGTTTTCTCATCCTCCAAAATTTTATTTATAATACAATACAAATTTACAAGAAATGACTGAAAATGCTTCAATATAAACCAAAAGCCTTCTGCTACCTTTCGGTATTTTAAGGCGTTACAATGGGTTGAGTCCGCTGAAGGCAGTTTTTACTCGAACCGGCTCAAAGCCGCTGACTTTATACAATACAAAACAGGGAGGAACCGTTTAGCGGGATTTTATATATGTTTTTTTTTTTGTTTCGAATCTCCATTTATTTATAAAAAAAATATTTACAATATATATATTTTTATACACAATACATAAATATATATATATATATATATATATATATATATATATATATATATATATATATATATATACATATATATGTACGGGAATAATTATAGTACTTTTTCTACCCGGAGGTATTTTAAGCAATACATACTATGAGTCCGCTGAAGGCGGGTTCTCTAAACCGGCCAAGGCCGCTGATTCTATACATTCAAAGCAGTAATAGTTTATGTATGTTAAATTGTGGTATATATTATATTTGTTTTTATTGAATTAAATTTATTGGGTAACAAACAAAAATAAAAAACTAGGCTTGACCAAAAACTGATCAGAACATCCATCTCTTAAAATGTACCCAGTACAGAAGAAGATAACCTTGCAGTACTTAGTAGAACATCGACATCAAAGTTCAAAGCCGAGGGGTTAAGAGAAAAAGAAAGGCTTCTTATTCACTTATAAAATAACACGATTCGGTTCACTTCATTTCACTCATTCTGAAAAAAAATTCGACTTTACCACTTATTTACTGTTGCTGCAGAACTAACCTTTGATTTTCGATAGTGTAACTTTAAAGGTTGCGCATAGCCCACACGAGTAGTTTCGTCAACCGTACTGAGTCAAGTGGCTGTGGATCGTGTGAGGGGTATAATGTTAATATGGTCATTGGATCGATGGAGTGGTTGGAGTGGCGGAGTGGTGTGCTGAGAGTGGTGAAAGGAACCCCCGGATCCCCCTCGGGTATGCAAACATACCATCGTTCCCACGCCTCTACTAATTATATACAGGCTCGTGGCTCGGCTTCTCCATTTTCTCTTGGCTCGAGAGCATTAATGTGTGTGTGATATGGGCCATCTGAGGCAGCCTTCTTAGGGCACCTGATTTATGAAGAATGAACACCTGTTTAGTTTCCCAATGAACAGCAGAAAACCAAATAAGGATTTCGGCATCTCTAGAAAATTCTGACCAGAAATTAGATTCATTTTTTACTAGCATTTGCCCGCGATTTCGTCCGCGTTGATTTTGAATAGAAAATTTTGTTGATTTTAAACGGAGAGTGAATTATAAATTCCATAAATGACTTAGAGCATTTGTGAATTCAGTCAATACTTATTCCTTTATTGATAGATTTTAATAAACTGTCCTATTAAATATTAAATGGCATAATTACAATATGGATAAGTTTTCTATTGAAAACCACCATGTAATATCTAGTGATTGATTTTGCAAAATCTTGAATACAATTATTACAATGTTAAAATGTAAACATGTTACTTATTTTCACATCTCTAACATATTGTTTAATGTAATGTACATAATGTTTAATGCACTTACTGTCCGAATTTCAAGTCTGTAGCTTATTAGCCGCTTTGGCTCGGGTCTTTTCAGTCAGGACGATTTTTTTTATATATATATAAATAAATATAAGATAACATGAAACGATTTCCCGCATTTTCCTTTTTTACGAATCGATTTTCAAAAAATAAAAAAAAACAGGTATTTCTTTATTTTTAATTTATAAGCTAAATCCGAAATTCCAAAGTGCTAGCTTTAAAAATAACGTGTTTTTTTTATTTTAAAATGTTTTTAACCCTTTTCACCCTCTCAGGGGACGAATTTTCCAAAATCCTCATTGCGCGTTGGCTCGGCGATGGTCCTCTTAGTGAGGACGTACTCTTTTATATATTGTTTATTAATGGAAAAAAAACGAAATTCAATTCTAATACTTTCTCCCTCCCGAACACAGACACCTCTGATACTGATATCACCTACCTTCGTTCATATTAATGGAAATTGAAATATAGAAAATGTAATAATAAAACACTAATTCTAGACCCCCCTAACCATATTCATCTTCTTATATAAATGTTTTCCCTAAACTTTCGACAAAAACGTTTTTGGTGGCTCTATTGTAGTAGTGCAGAACTGATCTGCATAAATATGTTATGCCTCAAAATACGTAATGGTAAAGGAAGGTTCTAGTCTTTAAGTAGTACCAGTATTGTATTAGCTTTAGTTATACATAATTTCAAAAATAAATAAATTATTATAATTATTATTCAATAAATTTCAACGAAAACATTATAAGACCTTTTCTACATAATTTCGTCTATGAAATTATTCCGAACTTCTGGAAGGGTGCGAAACATGATATGTTTAGGCTTTATATAATTTTGGAATGTTTTATGGAATGTATGGGAATTACACAAGACCTTTTAGATTTATCGATATTAGCTTCAGGGAATAGATGAGTCACATTATAATCAATGATGTACGAATTTTCTCTAGGAAATTCCACTTCCATAAACGCCTCGATAAAGATACATCTGTTTTAGTATATTATTGCGAAAAGTTATCTTAGTTATTGATACCTCTGTTTATTATTGTTCACTTGGCTTTTGCTCAAACCAATTTTATTTTACTTGTCATTTAAGCGCTGCATGCCCAACAACTAGCTATTATCAGGTAATCGATTCATATAGTACTATGAATCGTCGTATATTCATATACGACTTCGTATATGAATATACGACTTTGCCTTCTAAACTCTAAATATACTTGTACAATTTTGATGCATTATGACTAATTTCAGCAATGAGGGCTATTTAGGTATCAATATGGATGCAGTTTGGAATAGGTTGATTAATTCAAAACATTTTGAAAAATGCAGTTTAATTTCGATTATTTATTATGTAGGTCAATAACTGGTTTATTGAGTTTTAGAAATAACTATAAAAGATAATTCTTGAATGAATTATTGGCTGACCAAATAAATTTTCTGTAAAAGTAAATGATTCGAGTGAAAAAAATAATATTAAACAGCATGAAAGTGTTTATTATCAACCAACGTATCCATCAACATTGGTCTTTGCCAGTGCTGAATTGACAATATGTAAAAATTAAAAAAAAAAAGTTTACTTTTTTTTATTTGTTGGAGTTTTCCTAAGTTGGGATTTTCTCTAAAAAAGTTTATGACAATATCTCTGTCCGAGCCTTCCTGGTAGCGAAACTTCTTTATTCAGATCAAATAAATTTCATTCAGGGTAACAGTTGTACGGTCATAGGGTCATTTTTAATATTCTTCTATCTCTCATTCACTTAGGTCCAAACCAATCGCTTGATGATAATGGTTTCCAAGCGATTATATATTTGAAAAATTTATTTTGATTTATTTTTATTTTGAAAAATTTTGATACATACATACATATATATATATATATATATATATATATATATATATATATATATATATATATATATATATCAAAATATTTTTTGTTGCCTTGTTTATTCAGTTCTGAGGATGACTAGCAATCGAAGGTCGACACTTTGTTTTCTAATAAATAATTTCTTTCTACTTAAGAATTTATTATAACCTCCACTCTCACTCCTACATATTTCAGATTGAAGTACTATTTTGGATCATGACTGAAAAAAAAATTTTATAAAACCTACATCATCTTCAATCAAAAGTCAAGTATCTCAAAATATGATAAAGCTGGAGAAAAAATAAAGCAGATTCTTATTAATGATACTGCATTTTTATTATTCATACATAACTCGATGATTTTAGTGGGCCAGTGTGGCTATTTAAACCTAAATAACGCTAAAAAATATCGATTCTTTTAATGACTTGATTGTAACCGATCTAGTCGGCAATGTCTTAGTGAGACCAACTTGGTAACAATGCGCAAGATAGTGAAGGGCAGTTTACGGGCAATGCCGTATAGGTAAAAGGTTTCATCGCCAACTTACATCACGAATCTTTAAATGTCTACTTAGTATTCTATTTTGAATATTGCACACATTTAATCCCTATTAATAATGTAAAAGTGTGAATATAAATGTGTATATATATAATAATTAAAGCGAAATATAACTGGATAGATATAATACCATAGAAGTATTGAACGATTATTGAGGTGAAGACTTCTTTATCATCGTCGAGCGATTTTTGCTAAGGGTTCGCATCACCAACTCGCGCGACCTACTCCTTAAATATTGCATGAGACTGACGACGTGTATTATGCGTGCCTGAATATGCATTATACAAATCGATTTAATCAGATTAGGTTTAAATATCATCATTCGATGTATTATTATTATTGTCATATTTCGATGCATAGAGAATAATAATATTTAATTTAAGGGGTCGTTTAATTACTAATAATAATAAATTATAACATCAATAACAAGTTAAACTTTACGTTTCCCCCAGTCATTTCACTTAAGCATGTGTGACAACTTCGAATTAAGCTGATCAGCACGTCGCATGTTTCAGACAATAATTATTATTTGTAAAAACACATTTGTTACAGATATTTGAGCTTTCACTTCTCTCGACAGTCCTCATGACTGCCTGATTAATTTTTTATTTTATTATTATTATTATCTTAGTATATAGTATAGACACTTATGATTATTATATGTATTACTATGAACAAATTCCAATTGCATCTAATTTATTTCTGCCGTCCAGTTTCAGTGAGTCTGTGAGTGATTTTGCGTGAATATGGTGAACCACAGGGGTGTTGACCTAAGGGCTTTAAGCCTAACATCAACCCACAACAACAACGTATTGTTATTACTTTAGATAATCTAATGTAAATAATCTCAATTTACAAATTATTTTATTTAAATAATTTATACTATCATTGATATCAAAAATAATTTTTGGATTCTTAATTGATATCAAGAATTTTTGGATTCTTGATTGATATCAAGATTTTTAAATTTTAAAAATCTTCACTTCTATCGATAGTGCTCATGACTACCTATTTTATTTTTTTTATTATAAATTGACTTATCCATCTTGGTAACACTTTTAATACAATTGCATGAAGAATCCGGGGGTCATCAGTGATCTAGTTGTGGTCATCAAAACATGCTATAATCAATCGCTGATCCGCAGCCTGGAAGGTGGCCCAATGATTTTCTATAGAAAGTAAAAAATTCTTGGTTGTGCAGTTCCTCGGAAGGGGCTTAAAATGGTGTTGCTGGATTCTTTGCGATGTCAGCTACTCGTCCATGATCCTTATTGTAATTAAACTTTGATAGGAGAAATTTATGACTCCCGCTGTATAGACTGATTAGGAATAGCAGCATAAATTAACATTAAATGAATAAACCAACAAAAACAATTAGACCGATTGCATAGAAAAGTCTGTCGGGACCTCTAGCATTTAGCGTTGTCATTTCGAAATAGGGACAGTAAGAACCCTTTAAGTATTCTGTTAATAAGGAGATTATACAATGGTTAATATTTTGCCACAATCCGCCGCTAATGACTCGGTGCACCCGATTGCCCCACTGATGATTATCCTGGTCTTCGACAATGGAGAAAGTACTTTACGTAAGAGGGGTCAGCCGATGACCAGGCATCCCTAATTACTGGCTAGGGACGCCTATCATTTGGGGCATTAGTTGGCTCTGGGCTCGGCCCTCAAGGGCCACCGGCCACAATGCACGGACTCTGCCCAATACCTGTTATGACTCGTGAATCAAGAGCTGATTAGGTGACTCTCGGCATTCCTTAGCTCCGGCGGACTGCATTTATCTTCGATGGCTTTCCTTCCATCCCTTACAATTACTTATTTTATTTTTTGTTTTCTTTCGTGTAACTTTCTAGTGTTTAGTTAAAATAGTAGGGAAAAAAAGGACCACAATACAAGCACGGAGAAGGAATAAAATTCGGGGACGACTCGTAATAAAATTATATTGAGTTATGTTGCTCAAGTAGCGAAGAAAATGGTTTGGGGCAGTCAAATAATATAACTTATTTTTTATTTACCGATGTTTCGTTTTAGCTTAACTTTTCCGTCATCGCCAGGGCATAGGGATGTAGAGCCAAGGGGAAAATCATATGACAGTGAACCCTAATTACATAAAATTATTTTTAAAAATGCTAGATAGGAAAAAAAATGAACTTAATTATAGTAGACAAAATGAGACCCCTTTAAAGGGGCTTATATAGTATTAACAATCAGCCTGGGGAACATCGAACTGGATTTGTATCGTCACTATTAATTACTGGAAAAGTATGACTCTAGGATTCTCAATCACGTTTCATATCGGAATGTACTACATATGCACAGAGATAGAGCGGAAGACATAAACTCCAACAATTGTATCTACAAACATTTGTTGAGGTTATTTTCGTGGCAACCTTCGAAGAGGATGATAAGGAAGGGTGGATCTGGAAAGGTTCTGTTGGACTTAAAAGATGTAAAAAGATAATCCATAATGTGGGAGGGCAACCAACAACACATCATTCTCTCATAAAAATAGTTCATCATTAATTCAGCTTTTAATTAGTTAATTACTACCCCTAGATAGTTTCTCTACATGCCTATATTCATGTCATTATGTATCATTATATTTACTTGTATTTCTGGAATGCAATTGTAAATTTCAATAAACAAATTTTTAAAAAATGGTTAAGCTATCCCTGATATTAAAACTCTCACTTGTGGGTTTAAATTAGGAGACATAATTGCAATAAGTGTTAATTTTATCACGCTAAAATCTCAAGGCATTTTTGTTTTAGAAGTAAGCTATTAAACAAATCCTTATATGTAATATGATTGAAGATTGAAACGAGACTTGAGAAATAATCGGAATGATAAATTGGTTAAGGGTTATGCTACGATGATTACTTATTATTATGATTTTAAATTGGGTGCTAAGGAACTGGCGGTGATAAGTAAACTGGTTGTAACTACAATAAACCTCCTAGGTAACTAAGCCTAAGTATTATAAAATATTTAAAGCTTTATTGTAATGTAATCAAAGTTAAGGCGAACCTATACCTTGTGCTGAATTTTTAAATATTCAAGTTAACAAGTTCATCAATATTGGTCATTAAATATTTATATCCGGTTTTTAAATATTTGTCTCTGATTATTTTTCTTCTTACCATCAAGCCAAGGGCATATGCAACACGAGTGTTGTAACCTCCTGTAATCCCACGACAGTCGAGAGGGTTTAGCGTCACAATTCTATTTCATTATCACCACAATCGGAAATTCTACAGATGGCATTGGCTCAAGGGTGTTAGTGATGGTGCACTAAATCATCAAAGATATTTACACTGGGAGTCATAAATGTCAATGAAGGTCGTGTGGCTGCCAGCGGTTAACGGCTGTGTAGGGAGAATTGTTTACCCTTGGAGATTCCCCAAACCCAACGCAGCTGTATAATCGGGCATCATTTATTTATTTTGTCTTTTAGTTATTCATATTTTCAAACTTGCTATTTTATATCCTTCAAACGCTATAACGTAATGATGCATTTGCATTTATAAAAATACAAGATATAATATCGTATGATCAAAAATGTTTAAACGAACCAATTCATCATTATGATAGATACTAAAGCCAATAGATTTGAAAAATTTGCTTCAAAATTAACAGATTCGGTAATACAACGCATTGAAAAAATCTGGAAAGTTTAAAATTAAAGTATTATTGTTGTTTGTTTATTCATTTTCACATTATGTTGCTAGGGCTAAACGAGCTATGCTACAGCTGGAGTCCTAACTTTTGATCATAACTTTGATTTCCAGGTATAATTAGGATAGAGATCTTTATGATTAAATGAGAAGGACGTCCATTTTACGCCCTCTCGGAAGAACGGAATAACCAAGCATTATTTACTTCTTTTGAAAAATACTAGTTCCACCTGCCGACCTTATGTTCTATCTCAATATTGATTTAGCACTAAATCATGGAATTTAGAAAGTTCATAAGTATCGAACTTAGCCTGTTAAATTTCTGTTCTTGTTCATTCTGATGATGATAATACTCCGGAGCTTGCAGTGTACACGTACGTACAAAGGCACGTACACGTATCATACTTATAGTAACACTAGTAGAGTGAAATATTATCCGATAACCACTGTTTGGGTTATTGTGACTGTTCAACATTTAACAATTGAAAGAATATACAAACTAAAGTTACTTGAATACTGTCGGTTTTCATTTCACTTATTAAAATTCTACGTAGCTTCCACTGTATCTTAAGAACGTAAACTCATTTTGAGACAGTATATACAAATATCTGTGGAAGACTTCATTAGGAACGTTAGTGTAACCACTAGTTCTGTTAAAAACAATATTCAAAAGGATTAAATTATCCGGATTAAGTAAGCATATTATTTTCAGTAAACTGTAAACATGTTTTTGAACTGTTCACAGTTTACTATTTATAAAATACATACTATACGTATACGATAACTAAAAATAATTAATCTGTTAAAGCAACAAGCCTCACTAACAGCTTATTTTTTATTTAAATGAAAGAAGGTTGTAATATTACCTTCATAAACAATTAATATTTTATTTGATCTTATGTTTATAAGTTTAATTTAAAATATTAAAAATAAATTGACTGGTTATTCATCCAAGATTAATTACATATTTATATGAATATTAATTAAATATTAAATTACCAATAAAGTTCGAACCAATTTAAAAACCAAATCTGTAGGTTTTAGAAAAATTATGAAATTTTAAACTATTCAGCTTAATGAGATTTTAAACCTCTCAATGATTTCGATTCATAGTGCGTGGCATAGATGAATTATGCGTATTCATCGAAAAAAATGTTATAGACATTTAGTATATTTATAATTTAATACTTGGGTATCGTGATTGTTGCACAAATAATCTATAACTGTAATTATTAAATACAGTATCATGACTAAAGTTTAATTACGCAAAACCACAAATAAGACAGCTGAAAACTATTTTATCAAAACCTAGTAAACACAAGTAAAAACAATATAATCTTATAAATATCTTCAAACAATTACATTTTAATAACAATAACAAACTTTGCGAAGTGGTGTTGATGCAGTAAAACTGAACGGAGTGTGTGATGCAGTAAAACTCCGTGCACAGATTGCTATTCTCAATCGTAAACCATAAAATCATCCTTAACCGTCTCGGACGTTTAGTAATCGTATCAGGGATATCGTTTTAGAAATTGGATCGTTACTTCTTAAGTCCTGCTAAGTTACTTCTTAACACCTTTAGATGCTACAATAATAATGTAGAATGCATGCTACTCGTCTGTAACCAAAAACTCGTCATGTAACCTTAATGTTCCAACGGAATCGTCATTCTTCAGAAGGAATTATTTAGGCAATAAATTATTTGAGACAAAACAATAAGATACAGAACTTAGGAGAATTGAAATCAGTTAGCTCAATTTTATTTCCTTCTAAGAAATGTGTATATAACTAACAGAACCTTTAACTTTAAATATGACACAGCAATACAGGTTACTTTTAGAATAGTTTCCCATATTTTCCTTTTTAAAAACTGTAAAAAAAATGTATTTAAAAACAATAAGAGTTATGCAAATTATTTCACTGAGTTAGCTGAGGCAAGTCTTACACAAGACGATCAAAATTACATTACCGTTGGGATATAATTCAGATTATTGTAGAAAAAAAATATTAAATAATAAAAGTTCGTGAGACGTAAGATATTAGTTCAGTTTTTTTTTTTAATTGCCTTTAAGATAGTTGTGATATTTTCAATTGTAAAAAATTTACTTTAAATAAAATTACGTATCAATAACGCATGATGCTTAAAGTAAATTTTAAATGCTTATTTAATTTTTTTTAAAACCTAAATCTGCTTATTTTTATCTATATATCGGGACGGAAAATTTCACTGGTGACGTGCTTTTCCAAATCAATTTTAGTTTTCGAAAGACTTCATTGAAGCATATAACAGAGTATAGTTCCTTTGGAAGAAAATAATCAATATTCAAAACCTGTAAAACTACAGCAAATTTATACTAAAAGGCTTGAGTTCATTACATCGTATAGTGTAGACTGTAATGTCTATACTAGAAAAAAATGTGCATGAAGATGATTCGTCCGAAACCACGCACAACCGTCATAGTTTTCTATCGATCAAGGGTAACCACTTTCCAGAGGCGGCGAGAGCTAAGGGAGGGTCTATATTCTTAGTTCCCTAAGTGGTCTAGGTGGTGACTCGACGGGGGTCTACGTTGGCCTGACAAAAAAATGGTTTTAATTATTAGTATCAGTTTGCCTTAGGTACTTTATTTATTTCATTGCAATAAGTAATTAGGTAACCCTATTTTGTTAAAATAGCCATATATTTTTGATTAAGACCACCAAATTTTTTGCCGAGTTTTGTGAAACGGTAAAAATGTAGCTGCAGGAGGTCCATTAGAACCAGTTAAATTTTGAAAGTGGTCTATGAGAAAACAAATTTAGGGAACCTCTGGTCTATATGATCCCTATAAGGCTTTTTACAGATCTGCCACAGCTGGAAATCAAGTCAAGTCATCTCTCTTCGCGTTGAGCTTCCCATTCCGTTGTTCTTCTATTAGATAAAAATTCAAAAGAACGGTCTTGGGATTTTTATCATATTAAGGTAACGCCATTTATGGACGATGATGGGCATTGGCATTTAATAATTTAAACATATGAACTGTTTAACAGTTATTCTATACTTTTTTTGGTATTTGTGATTTAGCAGATCGCCATGAACTTATTTCCTTATCTAGGGTTTTCCCCCCTACCCTAACCCTTTCTTGTCACTTGCCTCCCTTTAGTTATTTTTTTACGTGTGCGTTATTGAATTGTTTTTGATTTTTTTTCATTAAATTTAATTTGGTCTTTTCGCCTTTGGTAACTTTCCAATTCAAATGAACAGAATAACACTTGTGGAATTGGCGTCTTCGGAAGAATGAGTAGTGAAATACTTTCAGATGTTCAAAATGATTCATGATTCAAAAATCAATTTAGGTGGAAAAGATGATCAAATGGATTTTAACAAGTAGATATAATGGAGATGTTTTCTTCGAAAGCGTAGGGAACATATTTCTCTAAAAAAAAAGGAACTTGAGGGATCTATAATTAGTGTTTCCCTATTATATGTTGTATAAATAATTTTTAATTAATATAAATAGTCAGTATTTATATTAATGTTATTAATTATAATAAATTATATTAATAATCAGTCAGTATTCAAGTTATAAACAATAGCGAATAACAGTCGATCTTTGATTTACCCCTGCATTATGAAGAGTTGTTTCCTGCTGACCGTACATAACTCCTCACATTCCGCCTGCAAATGTTCTCCGATCTTACGGCGGTCCTCCTGTGATAAAGAAAATTCCAAGGGAAACGAAAACAATGGTAGAAAGTAGAAGGGGATGATGGTTTCTCCGGGGCCTGAGATGTGCTTTATCGGAAAGGCAATCGGAGCGCCCGAGGCCCAACCTCCCTGACCCAGGCTACATCAGATACCTCCAAGTTTCAGTTTCTCTTCATCATCTTATACTTCTGCCTTCTTCTATCCAAAATCAATTTCCAGTTTCCTTTATCATCGCGGCCTGTGTAGTTTCTCCCGGACTCGCCTTGAATTCCGAACGACTGCTATGATTTACCTGGGGCTTGTCAGTATTGTGCGAAAAAGAGAACGAGGAAAAAACCTTATGAGAAATTTCAGCACCTTCAAATAAAATGAATAAAGTAATTTAAAAAAGTCTGATACTCTATTACTCCTGGAATAGGGGATAGTGTGCCGAAGCCAGAATACTTAAAATGTCGAGATAGAAAGCTGCTTTTATAAGAGTTTGAGAATTTCAAAGGTAATGTGTGCAAGCATTATTGTACAATTGTATTTTTTTAAATAAAATAATTGTAATATGCTTTTAAATTACAAAAATCGTAACCTCAGACAAATCACCTCCAATCACAATCGTAGTACAACCACTACCTTCTAGTGAACCCAATACCCTTCATGGTATGTAGCGGTATAGGTTTTTAAAATTTAAACTTTCGTAGAAGACTAAAATAACGGGATACCCAAGGGCAAGGCGGAAGGTATCAAGTTCCCAATCTTAATTATAACTGAAAAGGAAAAATGTAGGATAACCCGTATAGCATCGTTCTACTACTGTTACTAAACTATATATTATATGCTCATAAAATGAGGTTAATGGAATAAACAAACAACTTTGTGTTTTAAAATGGAAATGGAATATTTTATAATTAAAACTGTTTTTTAATCAAACTTTTATCAGTTTTCCTGTCACGTGGCTTCTTGCCAAGTTCTATGATATTCATTGTTGGGTTGAGGCATTCTGACGAATTACTTAGAGCTACATGCCCCACCTATCTTGCACTCGTAACCTTCACACCATGAGATATTGACTTACCAGTTTCCCTGAACTATTCTTTAATGACTCTTACTCTAACGGTACTATTGCTGTCCTATAACTTATATTCTAATGCTTAATGACATGTTAGAAACAATGTTTGCTGCTCTGAGAAAACCATTCTAATGGATATCACCATGAATTACCACCAATCTTAGTCGCAGTTTATGGGTGATTTCTGACAATGATCTGGTTATCCATTAAAATTAAAAGTAAATTTCGATTATCCCAACCACATTCTACGACATTAGTTCGAACAGTCGACGCTCCAATGCCCACAGTAATAATAAGGCTTAGCGAACCCGAAGGTTAGATGCCGATACCACCAATCTCTGGTCGTAAACTTCTGTCTACGGATCTCTACCCAAAACAAATCCGCCAGGTCACTCTTTACCCAATCTCCCCACCTACGTTTCGGTCTACACCGTAGACACTTCCCAGTCGGCACAGCCCTTATTAAATTTTCAGGAATTAGCTAGTCACTAAGCAAATTTACAAGCCCATCTTAATCTTCATGGCGCTATCACTTAGCAATATTAATTGGGTGTAAACTTGGCGATCTTAAATTCTCCAGTATTTCATCCTTTTTTGGACCTAATTTCCTGCGCAACATTTATGAGGAAATCGTTTCAAATGGGAAAGAGAGAATCTTGCGAATTCTTCAAGTCCGCTTCCTTTCAATTTTCATTTCACTACGAACTAAACATAATTCTACATAATGAAACCGCAAACCGCCATTGCTAATTCATCGGTAATAATATACTTTCGTTTCCGAGGAAGATCAATTAGGTTCTTTAAATCAGCAATACCTCAGGTTGGGAACCGCAAGGAAGACAATTAAGCGATGGCCGGTCCTTCCTGGTGACGGATGGTACCCAGTACCCGATTCCTTTCTCCCGTCCTCCGGCCAATCAGGAAATAAAACTATCATTCCTCCGGGTATAATAGCTATCCCACCCTGGGAACATGGAGTTGCAATATATTTTGTCAACAAACTAATAGCTGTAAATCGTGATAAGACATTAGAAAGTCATCTTGTTTCAGATTATACCATCGCCAGATAATAACTCATAAAGATTAAGAGGAACGAGATCATATATTACAGCCTGTGCTCGACATTTGAACAAGGTGGATGGGTAATTTATAAAAAATAATATGATTATATGAATTCATTTATAAATGATCACATTTTCTTTCATTTATTTTGATTTGTTATTCTCTGCCACTATCGCTTAATCTCAGCATTAATAATTGGTACTATCATTCACAGTCTGCCCAAACTATCTGTAAAAAATTAAACTGTCTCACAGACAAATTGACGACTTTCTTAAACCGAACTAACCCTTTAACAGATTATTGCTACTACATATAAAAAAAAAACGAAAACACTACAACCCACGAAGGATTTTGGGTTCAGATAAAGTAAAGACTGAACTATTTTTGGGACAACGGTTGTGCAGGAAGGTGATTTTCCCAACTCACGCTCATCTGCCTGATCCCCTCGATTTTTGGTACCCACTTTATACAAGCTGAGTGAGATCCAGGAGCATCTCAGATTCCAAAAGATTCATCCTCGGCTATTAACAGGTAATATTAAATTTGGAAACAGCTGGATTTCATATCACTTTGACACGACCACTCCGAGCTCTACCACTGAGCCAATCCGATCACTTTCCCATTATGATATTCAAAAAATATCCATCATATATTATATGAAATATATTTTATATAGAATACATAAAACAAGGAGTTTCGATCTGCATGATTCGGATGGGAAACCTGTAGTCACAGATAAATAAATTATTCCGTCATGGATATAATACACGTCACGAAAAAAAACTCTATACTCCGGCGATCTTCTTAGGATAATTAATAGCGCTGTAAATTAAAATCCGTTCATCAGAACACGTCTTGATATCTTGAAACAAAGGGTAACATATAGGATATTGGTCATTAGAATACATCGTATACGATATTAGTACCGTTAGAATAAGTCATTAAAGAATAGTTCACGGAAACTGGTAGGTCAATATCTCACGGTGTGAAGGTTACGAGTGTAAAATAGGTAGGGCATGTAGCTCCTTGTAATCCGTCAGGACATCTCAACCCAACTATAAACTCCACAATAGCAATAGCAAGAGACTACAAAAAAGAGGAAGGAAAACATTGTTAAAAAGTTTGTTTAAAAAAACAACTGTAAATTAGATAAACAAAAGTTAGCAGGAAATATTGTGTATACTCAAAGCTTATTACGCAAAGTTATTGTTAATCCTTTAACGTCACTTTATTCTGCTATGATAAAATTTGCTATACAAGTATAATTACAATACTCTAGTGACCATTAAACAGTACTTGAAACCAATAGGGCTTGGGATACTTATTTTACGACCCTTCCTAAGGGCGGCATACTTACAGATTACTACTACTACCTTTAATACTAAGACCTACAGCTTGTTCTTTTCTATCAACTCCTAGAGTTGTATAATATTTTATAATATCCTGTAACTCTTATTATAAAATAGATCTAAACCAGACAAAATGATATTTATCAAATAACATATTAACGAATCTTTAACCATAAGTTAATATTGGCTAGTAATGTTAACCTAGCTAATTTATAATATTTTTTTTCACAATGCTTACTAACCGTCGTAGCGTAATAAAGCGTAGGAACTATCCAAGCGTAATAATAGAACCCCTTCTGCGATATGCTCTGCTGAACCTGACATTGTTTAAAAAATTATTAGATCGATGAACTCTTAATCCTTTGCTACGGTTCTATTAAGTTAGTTTTTAAGGATATATATGTCTAGTAGATTGTAACAATATCCAAATCAACTGTAAATTTATAGAATTAATTTGAAGCTTTGATGAGGTTGGTGGAGGTGAGAAAACCAGCGTAGAACCTTGAGTTTCCCTTGTTTCAATGTAATTTACAGTGGCTCACAGTGAAATTGATACACCTTGTAGAAGGAAGCAGAAAAAGGAAAAATTTATATTGTTACAGGGATCAAAACCAGAAAACTCTTCAACATATTTCTTTATAGTCTCAATTTAAATAAATACAAACATATAAAATTGAAAATATTCAATTTAGAACGGAGATAGTTGGGGGGTGCAGTAAAAAAAAAAACACTAAATAAGTACTAGACTTATATTTATGTGCCGACGTTTCGACCTACAGTGTAGGTCATCTTCAGGGCGATTTGGAGAGAGAAGCCGTTGGGTGCACCGGATAACAATAACCCCAACTATCTCCGTTCTACATTTTACCATCCAATCAACTATTTTCCTCTCATACATGAAAATATTCAACTTTGATTATTTAAAAAAATAACAAACAAGAAGGAAATAAATTATTTCATCTCATACTCAAAATGGACCATCATTTCTGATTAACTTTTGAGTACTAATAATTCATAAACTTTCTATTTAGTAAACAATTTGTTTAGTACAATTGTTTATAGGTTGTGCTTTGTTGGGTGCACTCAAACGTGGATTTCTTTTAATTTCCCTAACGATCCAAGCCTCATCCCTATCAGTTAACATTTTTCTAGTGCTTTTAACTTTTTTTCTTGCAATGCGCTTTTCCTTCTTGAATCTCTCCACTATATGCTGGACAGTTGAACGGTTTTTAAAAATAATTTCGGCTATTTAATTTAAAGATCTCCCGTCATTAAAATGTTGAATAACCAACTCAAGTTCTTTTAACGTTGTGTGTGAACCCATTTTCGTAAAAAACAAATCAGCTCGCTTTGAAAAGAGCCAAGCACTTTCGACACTAGAGTTCGACACTAAAGTAAAATGTTTTAAGGTAAACAAATATTGGGAAAAACTAAAGTGTATCATTTTCATTGTGAGATAAGTAATCCTAAACTAATGTGTTTTATTTTTGTTATTAAATCCTTGTTTATTTTTAAATATTTATATACAAAGTACTCACTTCTAGGATGTTTAGTGATTAAAATAAATTATTGTTTTTAATTTATTGTAATCACTAAATATAATTTGAACTATTTATAGTATTTATTCAAAGACATCTCTAAATATCTTGATGGAACATTTTGATTGGGAGCCACTGTAGTCTAAAACACTCAATATGACAATAGAACAAAAGTTATGAGACAACAAAGTCCTAAACTATTTAAGTTTATCTCAGTTAAATTAGATTTTACAATACCCTTTAATACATACCAATGAAAAGGTTTTTATAAAATATTGTTTATTAACTAATAATAAAAACAAGCTATATAAAAAAAATGACACCAAAAAGTTTGAAACTTCCCTTCCTCGAAGAATTAGATACGAACTGTATAGAATAAGCTGGCTTGAGATCGACAAATTATGCCCGATTAATCATTTTTGATTATAACAAATAAATATGACTTATGATCCAAAAATAAAATACGATTTTTTGAGCGAATTTAAAATAAAATACGATTTTTTAGCGAATTTAAAATCAAAAACTTATTCATCTCAAATAAGCGTTCGTAATTAGATTTGATTTCTGTAAACCTGCAGAAAACTATTTATTGTTAATAATTTCGGATTTTTATGTAATTTAAACAATATTAAATTGCATTTACTAAGGCTTGATTATAAATTAGGATAAGAATATTTTCGAAATATAAATAATGAAATGGGAAAAAATAAGCTTAGGAGCCCAACAAATAACATTTCAAGAAAGAGCAAAATATTTTATTAAAAAAAAATGTAATGTTAAGACCGTGGAAAAATTCCAAGGAAAAGCCTTAAGTCTCTAAACTAAAACAGAAATAGAAATTATCTGTCCAGACTGTATTGGACAGATAATTTCTATTTCTGTTTTAGTTTGGAGAATTAAGGTTTTTCGTTGGAATTTTTCCACGGTCTTAACATTTATGTAAGGTCTCTTTCTTACTTTTCAATATTAAAAAATGTAATATTTATATGAAAGATATAAATATAAAAAGAAGGAGCGGGTTAAGTGAATGAGGGAAGGGCTGAGTTACTGAGCTAAAATTAATAAGAGGGATAAATTAATTAATCTATTAAATAAACACTATAGGACCTGCAGACCCTCCCATGGCTGATTCAAGTTTTAAAAAATAGCTATCCTTGATTGGGAGAGAGGCGGTCAAGCGTAATGGTATATCACCGCTATGCACGAAGGTTGACATAACATAAAAAGTACTATGAAATGCACTACCACAATTAAGTAAATAATAAAATATTGAAATCTAAATTAAAATCATTATATTTATTATAAATGTTTTTTTTCTCTTCCCAGGTAACACCAAGTGAAAAAGCCACCCAAGAAAAAACTGAGGAAACAGCCTGGACTGAGGAAGATGAAGAAACCGTCGAATTTACGAGAAAAGGCCTCAGTAAATCGAAACGTGTCAAAAGTTATATACAGAAGAAGTGCAAAGATGTCGAAGTCAAAGTCAGATCACGTTCGAAATCGGGTTCAAGATCCTCCGCTTCCTGGTACGTCTGCACCGAAGATTCCAGGACGGAGGGAGGCACACCAGAACCATGCCACAAGTATCAACCGTACCCAATCCAGCCATCGACGAGCGACAGCAAAGTGGCAAGGGTGTCGGAACCCAAGCATGTTTGCGAGGAAGCCAGTAGTGCGCAAGAAGTACCGCAGACTGTGGTCATCGAGCAACAGTTAATAGAAGAATCCCAGAAGCCAGTGGAGGAAGACAACTCGGACACGGCTTCAGAAGGAACACTCCTCGACGAGACCCAGCAAGATGAAATTCCTCCTCAACCTCAGGTACGTTGTTAAGACCATTATTAGCATGAAATCCAAGTGAATATTATTATTTTTTTTCCATAAGCATTTCAAAAATTTTAGTGATAGAATTTGCTATTAGAAAGGTGTTAAGAACCGAAAAACGTTTTAATGTGAGAAGTAGAAAATTCTTGAGTTTGAGATGTTTAGGTTGAGTGAGATAAAACTCGGGCACTATAACGGAAAATAAAATAACTCTACTGAATGAAAGCTTGTAAAAAGGAGACCCTCAAAGTGAATTTGGGTAAGGAGAAATGTATGGTTGCAAGCAAGAAAATGCGATGATTTTGGTGTTGATATAGAAAGAGTTTGAACATAAGGACGATACATACATTATACATTGTCAATACATTATACGTGGACAATACATACATATATACATTGAAGGATAAATAACGTTCTAATATCTAAGATATTAGAACGTTACATACACTATGCAGTTCATTGGGAACTTTGGGAGATAGCAACTCGGAATCGCCATCTTAATACACAATTACCAATTTAAACATAATTGAATTCAAAGTACAGCGAAGATTGAAATAGCAATGAAAGTTGTACAAATTTTTCAATATAACAAATAGTACAAAATTTGCAAAATAACAGAGAATACTTTCCATTTAATGACTAAGCGATTCAGGCTATGATAATTCTATGGTAAAAATATCATTAATGAATGCAGTTATTATTCACAACGTTCTTATTTCTTTGATAAAAACTACATTGGCAAAAGGGGATTTATGAGTTTAGAGAGAAAATAAATTAAACCAATGCTTCTGATTTTTTAACCATTTGATGGTATTTAAACCACTTAATACTCGAAAATGTGGATATTTTAGAAATTTAGTTCTGTTACTCATAACTATTATTACTATTGTCCTAGTAGTAATAATTGAATGATATACTAATTTCCACAATAAAATTAAAATGTACACAGACTAGACCATCATATCATAACAGCACAATCTTTTTAAGTCTTTTTTTGAGTTAAATCTGAATTACCAAGTACCAAGGTATAGTCTGCCTGCTATGCAATTTTAAAAAAGTATATAACGTCAAAAGTCCCATATTGCCGTGAAGTTAACGAGAAGATATTCAATTAACACTAAACGTCACATCAATCATAAAGGCAGACGTTGTAAAACCGGACATAGCTCTCTCTGTTCAAGATTGTAAATCAAACCTGCATTCCATTGCAGCATCATTAGAATGAAATGGATAACATTAATTGAGGACATCCACGCTAATATAATAAGTATCCTTAATAACAAATATATGTAAAAAAAAGGCTAAAGCGTTAGAAATAAATTATAAAGGATTGGTTAAAAAGTAAAAAAAAATTATAACATTCATAAGCATCAATCAGTGTATTTACTACAGTTTTTGTTATACTGTATTAATATATTACTAACTTATAAAATGAATTTTTAAACGCATATTTCATAATTTCTATATAGCAACTATACTAAAGTCTCAAGTCCTCATCATTCGTGGCAACTACAAAGGTTCTTTAATGAAATAAAGCCAAGCAAAAAGTCTTGAGCCTCTAAAACGATTGCAACACAAAAATACCTAAATCAGGCATCAACAGGACATAAAAATAAAAATAAGAAAAGGAAGAATAAATTATAAATAAAACCAATCCCGACCTCACAGTCGTGTCTTGTTTGAATAAATAAATATAGAAAAACTTAATTCTTCTATATTCGAAATTATATTCTGTGGAATAGCATTATGCCCACTGGGTGCTTGATATTGTCCTTTTAGTTTCCTTTCTATTTTTTTAATTATAACATTATTATTATTACCAATTCTGCTTTTTATTGGATGATTAGTGGGTTTACACATTTTTTATTATAATCACCTGGTATTGCCGTAACAATAGTTGTATTCAGATCTTGATGATGGAACCTTGTTTTCTGGTTGATGTCTTGTTAGACTGAAATTGCGAAGCGATGTATTTATTTTTTTATCTTTTCTTATCATTCTGTTTCTACCTGATGATGCCTGAAAAAGTAAAATATGGGAAAGTAATTTTCTTTGCTATTTTTTTTTTTTTTTTTGGAGATTTGAGGGATTTAGTTTAGAATTTAATTACTAAAATGTGTTTCTTTTAAAATTTTGAGCGATTTCTTTTAAATATATATTTGTTAGCGTCATCATTATTGATACTTATAGTATAGTTACGGCTGTATGATTATTTAGCTCTCTTTCTCGTATAATCCTATGTTTTTGTTAATATAACCGGCTAATAAAAAAGGGTTCCGAAAAGATGTTGTAAACCTAAACTGGAAATATCAGAATCAGCAGCAAAAGAAAATGAATAAGGGAGTTACTGAAGTGAAGAGGTAAGCCCGATGTTTGTTCTATTTCATGAAGTATAGCCCAATATCTTTATAATAGAAATAAAGATAAACAAATGGAATAAAGACTGAATATAAAATTATTATTATTAAATTATTGAACATAACGAAATAAATCGATCTTTCTAATGTACTTTGTTTGTATGCTAGTAAATTCATACTAAAAAATTATACACACACATTATGTCATTTTACTTTATAACGATATGTATAATTTCTTACTATTTGACTGTGTATATTTAATATTTTAATTTGCGATTTAACTGGATAATTATTGTTTTAAATAATGGTGAAAATATCAAACAAATGAAAAAAAAAAACAATCGTTTTTTAGAATAAGTAAATTCAATTATTTTATGTTATAAAATTACTATTAGAAATGAATTTATATTTATTCGTTATGATATTTTTCTCGTTGGAAAGAGGCTAGTTTCGCTGTTGCAAACATTTAATTACATCATCTACAAAAATCTGCGTTCAAAGACAAAATTATCATATGTAGCACATGTGAGCTCTTCTGCAGAGAACCATGTTTGATTTGGGCAAATCGAGTAACTAAAAACCTAAATCGAAAGGCCTATCTTAGTTAAAGGAGAGAGCAAAAAAAGAAACAAAAAAAAACTGTTAAAATAAGAAGCGATATGTTAATATAAACAATATAAATCCTTTTGGATTGAATCAATGAACAATGTTCTAAGATAACTCAGCTTACCAAAATACTCATTGTTTCCATGGTCATTAACTAAACCTTATACTTTGTAACTAAATTAGATTATAAATTTTAGAATGCAACCAAAATTAGGTATAGCCGGCTGGAATTGTGGCAGTGAAGTATAATTCTTTTAGTTTAGAAAGAGCCTGGTACATGCATAACTTCAAAAAAAAAAAATATTTCGCACAATCAGTGCTCGCTACTTAAGTATTACAAAGGTGTATGAAACACACATATGAAAATGAGAAAAACGATAAAAAAGATTACGAATATTTTTTTATTTTTGGTCTTTACCAATAAAAAAAAAATACCCGGACGCGATTTTTTGACATTTTCAAGATCTATGTATAGTTTTCGACCCACAGACCGTTTGGTATCAAAATCTCTGATTTTTCAATTTTGTAACATACAACCTTGTAATGCTAGGCTAGCGGAAGATCAAGAAAAACAGCGGCATCGTTATATTATTTACGAAAATATTATATCATTAGTACAATTAATCAATGTAAAGTATATATTAATAAATATGCACCTTCGTTCGAAAATGAAACACTTGTTCAAATATCGCAGTGTGTGGGTGGTATAAACATGAATGAGCATAAATATATTAAAGATCGATCAGAAAATTTTCTTCTTATCGCTGTTAAGAGTAACAATTCAATATTAAATTTTCATATAATTTTTTTTTACAGCAGATTCAGTTATTTTAATCGTTCTTCTATTTAAATAGAGGAACAATTAATTATTTTGGGCAGTAAAAACTATTTATTATAAGAATCAAGTTATATTTTTATTGTAAGGAAGAAATAGTTGGGGGTGCAGTCAATCAAAACACCTAAATAAGTGTAACTTATTTATTATGTGCCGACGTTTCGGCCTAAAGTGTAGGCCATCTTCAGGGCTAAGAGAGAGAAACAAAGAGAAATATATAAAAACGTTGCAGTAACAAGAATATATAAAGTGGTACAAGAGTGGAAATTAAAATAGTGACTAGATATGATGAAATAGTGAATAGATATATGATAAATAAAGAATGAATATAAGAGTGGTTACAGAATATAATAAACTTAAAATAGTGATAGATAAAAATAAAATTGTAGACGATGAACAGAAATTCTAATAGTGACAGATATAATAATAAAAGAATACGAATATAAAATAGAAAAACTACATGTCAAGAAAGGATAAAATGTAAACAATAATATAAAGGGAAAGAAAAATGCACCCCCAACTATTTCTTCCTTACATTAGAAGATACAGTCGACCAATTCTTCTCTAATATATTTTTATTATTTCTCAGTTATTATTTTTTTAGGACAAATAGTCATTAGTGTGTTTATGTAGTATGTTAATTCTTATTCTTATTCAAGATCATTAAATACATAAATAGCCCCCAATTTAAAGGAAAAGAAACTTCAAGATTAGAGAGAAAATAGGCAACTTATGTAATAATTAATGTTGATTTTTTATACTTTTATTACATTTAATCAGTAGTTCAATCGGAATCATAGTTATGCACGAGGTATATTTCTTGTTTTGTTTTTAATTAGATTTTCTATTCTCGTCTCTTTCTAAACCGAAATCAATAATAATTTAAATAAATGTAAGAATTAAACATTAAATTATATATTATCCAATAAAAACATTAATTAAATAAACTGAAATTCCAAAAACAAGGTTATTAATTTATAAGTATTGGTTATAAATAAAATGGAACGGTAGAATATTAGTGTAGGGTTTATTTGCTCGCTAACAAAAAGCCCCCTTTTACACTACGAAACTAACACAAATTCTCTAAGCATAAAAAACTCATTTTGGTGAAAATGTGACTTAACCACTCATTCGCCGGGGCTGTAGATGTATGTATATATATATATATATATATATATATATATATATATATATATATATATATAAATTATTAAATTAAATTAAATAAATACATAGGTGTTATTACATTATTAGTACCAATTTTCTATGAAATTTTTTCCACCCTTATGGGACCTAAGTCAATCTATACTACGCCTCTCTCTCTTCAGTTTTCTTCAGAGCCCTGGGAAGATTTTCGTACAGTACCACCATTCATAACTAGTTTCGTAACAGTATCCTTCGTCCATATATAAGTAACTTTCCCATAGCGATATCTCCCTGTCACTTAAGTTAGAGAGGATGAAGTCAATACGCTGAAAGTACTTTGTTGTTCCAAGAATTAACTTAAGTGTCTCTAGAAGAAAGTTTAAGTCATCCTATTAATAGCACAGTAGAAAACAAAGAATGTTTTTTATGCGAATCAAAAGACATGATAGAATAAATTGACGAGTCCTAGTTTTGTAATAATATAAAATGCACATACTTTGGTTTGGACACATAAAACCAATAAAAGTAAATAAATTGGTGTTGTCTTTAAATAAAATTTTCCTTCACTTATTATTTTATCCGTAATTTATATTTATCAAAATGATCATAATAACATATAATGTTGTAAAATTTATATTATAATTTTTTTTCTCCATTTGTTGCGCAGAAGATATATTTATTTTGCAATTTATACACAAATTGGGTTGTTGGGTGAGGTAAAAAAGAAAAAATATTGTTGACTTGTGCCATATTCCTAAATGTAACCATTAATCGTAAACAATATGGTAACCCATACCTTCACCATAATGTTGTATAAACTAGAATACATAAAAATGTTGTTCTTCTAATTATTTCAGTTCTAAATATTTTTGTATATTGTCTATCCAGCCCTGAAGAAGACCTGCGATGTATATCGAAACTTCGATTCTAGTAAATAATTGACTATGATTTAAGGATTTTTTTTTGTTGGCCTATGAAGCTTTCATCTTGACACACCCAAAAAATATCATTTATTAAGAAAACATACTGCAGCACGTCTAACACGAATATTTTACAAATTACAGAAAGCACATCACCCCAGAAAATGCAATTGCTGTTAATTGGATGCCGTAGTGATTTGCTGTTTTCATTTCATATGATGGTGATGTGAATTGTGTTGCATTAGACTGTTTAGTATTTTACAGACCAAAGAAATAATATTCGGAACCTTTCCATTGTTACTAAAAGCAATTTACACAACGAATTATCAAGGGTAAGTGAATTAACAGTTAGTTGCCAACCTCTAGATTTAAGTTGTAAATGCGGGATTGGCAAACAGTTAATGTAATCTGTTGGTATTCATCGACTCTAAGATATATTTAAGTCATACTCCCTTGAAACGTTTATTCATATAACATAACTTCTACCACTACCACTCATCTTGGGTTCAGGTCATGGTAGAGACTGAAGTGTCTCTTGGGCAAGGTCTGATATTACGCTCAACCGCCAGGCCAGGGTGTCGTCAGATCCCCCGGGCCCCAACTAAGGCTGTTAACTAATTAACTGGATTAAAAGTTAATTTGGCAAGCTCAATTTGAACCAGGTAACTTCGGGCTAGCTACTCAGTGCTTGGGTTATTCCATAAAAACACAACTACCAACTGTTAAAACAAAAGAAAAATATGCAGCTATAGCCAACTTTTATCAGCTGTTATATAACACTCAGCTATATATCATTTCAGTATTGTTACAACCATATGGTGATTAACGAATCACAATCATGAATATATGTATTTAGATTAAATAAAATTAGCTCAGATGTTATCTTCTATTTTCATCAGGTTTAGTAAGAGCATGCTCCATTTGGTATAGCAAGGAATGGCTACGAAAGAGACCCGACATGATTTTATCGCAATGGGAATCAATGATATCTAGCGCTCTATCTAAACTTTCTCGAGGGCTCAAGCATGCCCGCCTGGAAGGTTAGAAACCTCAGTCCACTGTTTTAATTAACTTCATCAACATCTTTATGTAAAAAGCTCCTCATTAACCGCAGGCCGTGTGGGGTGCTCGTGCCCCTTCCACATCTCGATCCGATGTCCTGCCAAATGTTGAGAAAGCTTAAAAGCATTCCTCCCTAATGCGGTTTAATAAGAGCTGGACGCTAGGTTTAATCGCATACATCATAGGGACTGGGGTCCGGACGGTCGGTGATGACGAACAAGGTTTTATTTATTTTGGGAAGAATTTCCGAGTTACAGACTAGGAGAAGTGTATCAGTTCATTTATGTTTAAATTAAACTCCAGGATATAAAAAATAAAAATACTATACTACAGAAGACCCCTTTGTTTCTGTCATTATTAAGTATGGAACCTTCATAGGAGAAAACTTTGCGCTTGAGCCTTAACTGCGATACAACCGTTATTACAAGAAAAGAAAAATCCCTATCATGTACTGAACCAAAGTCCCTTCATAACCAGGAGTGAAAAATTTATTATTTTTTCTTACAATTAGCATGAACTATTTCTGAGATAAAATTTACAAACAGTTATCCACGGGTAACTAACTCTAACAACTGTAGTTTTGTAATGAATTTTTCACAAATTAAATTATTTTAGTTTGTCAGGCCACAAACAGCGAATGACTAGCTATGATTAAAAAAAGTTTATAACTAAGACCAATGTTTCAACAGTAATCCAGTTTTGCTGATCTTCTAAAAAATTATTTATTTTCCAGAGATAAAGTGTAGAAAATTTCCTACTGAAGCTTTCCTAAAGTTAGTATCTGTAAAGCGAAATTAATTCCTAATGTAATTTATTAATTATAAAGAATTTATATCCTACCGGCTACAAATTAAAGAAAGTTTGAGAATAAAATACCCATTTTTATTTGGCAAAAATGTTTCTCAAGCAATAAATTTTCGGTTCAGACAAATTTCATTTCTCACATCAATCCATAATAGGAAAACTTTCCATCTTGTTCGTATTCAGATTTAAATATTTATTTAAAAAAAAAAAAGGATTTAGCGGGTGGTCCACAGAAGATTGTGCATCACCAACAGATGCGTAACCTTAAAAGGAATTTATAAACACCATTGTATAGCAGGAACTTTCCTTATATGAGAAAAAGCTAAAGAGGTTTTGTGTCAAGAACCGTTAATCCAACCATAAATAATATAAAAATGTAATATAATTTATTCCCATCGTATTTTTAGGGTAATACCATCTGTTTATCAAAAGAAAGTTGTTATTGTGACGATATTAAAATTAATAGTAAACTTCATTGATAACATTTTTTCTATTGAATCGAATCGAAGTCCAATATGCGAGTCTTTAATGGTATTCTTAATTGATGGTTTATAGTTAGGAAAGAGAAATTACACATTGTTTTTTTTAATGAAGGCTAACATTGTGTAATACTCAATCAATAAGATTAACAGAGGTATTAAATACAAAGATTCATGCACCTACATACAAACCCAGAGGTGTGATGCGTTAGTCTATGGGAGGCAATTCACAAAGGCAATACTCAGAAGGGAAGACCTCGTGTATACCTATCAGAATACAATTTTGTGGATCTGCTTCGATACACGGGTCTTCATTCCCTTCCCTACACCGAACAGCCATTATTATTGGATCTAGTCAGGCTTATCACGGCTTTTGAACCAGAGGCCGCTGTAGAGCTCTGCTGGATTGGCCCCAAAGGGATTAGTTATGGAGCAACCAGCCACTAGACCAAAGAAATCTTGTTAACTCGCAACTTGGATTCGAGTAATCTCTTCCATTCTCTATGCTATTAGCCAAATATTTTCCAAATGGCGCTATACTAATAAAAATTTGTATATTCTTTATTACATCGCCCACATTTTGACTCTTATTTTAACCAGATATAAAATCACTCAAATCACACTTGACAATCCTAAATATTAAACTTTCAAACGCTCGTGGCCCAAGCCTTGTTAAGATATTTAAAACAATAACAGAAAACATCCGTAATTATAAAGTAGGATGAGAGAAGCAAAGGTGCCGTTAAGGATTCAATTAGAACTTATGGCGAGGGGCTTCTCGTGAAAGTGAGCTCACTCATCCCTTCCTTTTTAGGCGAATAACGAACCCAACCCAAGCGGCGATAATTTATTCTTGACCTTAGTTCTCGTGATCTGCCCCTCGCTACGACCCAGCGGGGTCTCATCTCTTCCACTTCATTCCTCACCTTTATTATAAAACTAACAATTACAGCGTTCATGGATAATTCATAGCGCAATGGCGTGAGAAAATCAATTAGAAATCACAACAATAAAAAAAAAAACTCATAAATAATGCAGAGTTTGTTAACCGATTGAGGTTTTCAGGCCAAAAAGTTATCTATACTGTTTATGAAAATAAAAGGGGGAAAAGGTGTGGGTAAGACAGAAACTTTATTGAATATACAGTGAACTTTATTGAATAATTGTTTACGTTAGACTCTGGAGGACCATGCTGACGGTTAAGGGGTCCTGAGGACCATGTTTAAGATATCCTGGCCCGGAGGACCATGTTTACGTTAGAGGGGGGTCCCTATACTGAGTACATTGTCGGGTTTTGGTACCTCTGGTATGATTTAAGTGTACTGTATAAAGATGGAATGAAAAAAATATATTTTGATATACATGAATACAAGAACATAACTTAATATTACTGCTAATGCATAATCTGTGAATGGCTTGTCTTCTTTCCTGTGGCTACGGGTTCCTCCTCCTGCTGGCTTCTAGGTAGTGATCCTATGATGTTGATGAGATCCTGTCTTCTGCTCGTCTCTTACTGTAGTGTTCTGGTGTAATACTTGTACTGTACTGGCCTACCTGGTCATTTTGTCTCACTAGTAGTTGACCCAGGAAGTGATAGAGGGCTCTGCCTCAGGTACAAGGAGGTAGGTAGGTAAGGAAGAGCGGTCGTTTTAGATAAAACATACAATATTGAAAAAAAAACTGTAACACTACAACCCATGTTCAGGGGTTCAGTACGTGGTAGAGGCACTACAGTTTCATGAACAATGGTCATGCAGTGAAGTGATTTTTTCTAGATACCACAACACCGCGAGATTTTCTCCTCTGTTTTGGGAACCAACTTTATAGCGGCTGGATGAGTCCCACAGGATTCGTCTCCAGCTACTAACAGATTAAATAAAAGTCCGCCGAGCAGCTTTTTTCCCAGTAGATTTGCAGTAGTATTAATTTTTAAACTAATTATTCTTTTCTGAGTAGATCTCTATTCCGTTGTCTTTTTAATCGCCCGATAGTCCAGGTAACAGTGAGTAGGGAGGAGAAAGAGCAAGAGGTCGTGAGATATACTACGTTGAAGAGTGGAATGATAAAAAACCTCAAAGAAATGCCGTGGCGAATATATTGTTCCGACATTTTATTACCGATCTATTTTGCGTGAACTATAGCTATTTCATAAATACAAATAAAACCAGCCCAATGTTAAATGTCAAGTCAATTCAAGCTTACAAAACAAGGATACAAATAACAATATAAAAACTAGATCAGCATCCTGGATATAATAAATTTACCTGAATCCATCAAAAATGAAATGTGGCAAAATATTAATTAAAACGATTAAAATGAAACTTCATTGATTTCTAATGCTTTTAATTTTTTTATTGAAATCTCTATAAGACTTCAATAAAAAATCGAATAATTTTATAGACAATTATTTCTTTAAGCGACTTAATTTAGTAGTTAATAGTTTTCAATTATAGTAGATTCATTATTGTATACACCAGATCATATGCCCATATGTTGTGGATTTTACAGTGGATTATTTATTTAGATAGTTGAGAAAGTAAAATAGAAATCGTAATTGTTTATTTATTATTATTTTTAAGTAGCATCGCGAAACAACTAAAACTAGCAATAATAAATCATCTAAGTAATGGTTAACTAATCATTTGGAGATTTATAGATTCCTATGAATCTATAGTTTCTACTTTCTAAAACTTTTTTACGTAAAAAAATAATGATGTCACTTTTATAATGATTAAATGCAGAATAGTTTTTATCGCAGCACAGATAGAATATTAAGCGGGCAATAGCTTTCTTCAGCTGATCACACACAGACACACACACACACACACACACACACACACACACACACACACACATATTTTTTTTTATTTATGGTTCGATGGTGAATATTTTTTCATTTTTTTATTTTGAAGAGATAAGATTTGTCCTGGCCGGGATTCGAACTCGGGTCGTCTGAGACTATAGTGCCTATGAATCTACAGTTTCTATTTCATAAAACGTTTTTATGTTTTATAATGATTAAATGCTGAATAGTTTTATCGCAGCACAAATAAATAGAATCTTAAGCTGGGAATAGCTTACTTCATCTGATCGTGTGTGTGTGTGTGTATACATATATATATATATATATATATATATATATATATATATATATATACACACTATATATTATATGCTTGTTAGTATATACTATACATATGTACTAGAGATGCAGACGACCCGGTTTCGAATGCCGGCCACCATCTTGAACCACACCATCTTGAACCAAACACCCTAAATTAATGTTTTCAATTGTCTAAATCGTCCTTCAATAAGTAAGATTACATGGAATCCTCCAATGTGGTGTAGTTTGCCACATTTGTTGATTATACCGTCTCTCCAATGTCAAACCGTATCCCCAAATTCGGCAAGTTTAGAGACGCTACGTTTAATAGTTTTATTTCTCTGCCCTTAAATCAAAACTCAGTTTTGTGATCATTATTTACAAATCCAAAATGTGACGTTTATGATTAAAAATGAAAAATTTAACCATAATATTTATGGTTAAGAATGAAAATGAAAAACTTAACCATAATATTTATGGTTAAGAATCGGAATGAAAAACTTAACCATAATATTTATGTACTGGCCATAGTATCGACGTCCTTTATACCGGCTTCACATCAAACAGCAGTAATTTTAAGAAAAAAAATATAAATATTGTATACAAGTCTCTGTTTATTATGGAGACTTAAGGGCTTTTCGTTGGAATTTTTCCACGGTCTTAACATTTATGTAAGGTCTCTTTTTACTTTTCAATATTAATATTGTATACAGTTTAACATCCAAATAAAACTTAAATAAATATTCATTTCAAAATTAAATTTTAATTATATTATCAGCATTAAAAACACAAGATGTAAACGAAAATTGATACACAAAATATTATTTTTTTTTTCCTCTAAAATTTAGTTTGTGCTAATGTATCTTGCAGTTGTAGAGAATTAAGGCGGATGAAACTTAAAAATCTAAAATTGTTCAATTTATCTGATATATGTGTATGTATGTATGTATTTCTCCCGATAATAGTACCGTTAGATCTCAGAAGACCAGCTTGAAAGCTTTTTACACATAGCATAGATTTGGCGTTAGTTTAAAAGGGTCACACAAAATATTCCTTAATTCAAAAAATAATGTTACTAATCATAGCTCGATGGAATTAATTGCGCAAGTTAATAGTGAAATGCATTGTTAACATCACAATACATAATTTTATTCTGTAAGTTTATAAGTATCAAAAGAGGAAATCTTCTTGAATGATTTTTTCCCCTAATGGTTTCCTCAGATTGAGGTTTTCTTCGACCAAAAATTTATTTTATTTCGTGTATCCATTTTCTTTTATCTTTTACATCTTCATCCTTCAGACCCTGGCCGTGCATACTTCCCTCAATTCCTTCTATCCACTATTTTAGGCACCTTCCTCACTGTTTCCTCTTTAATGTATTCCAATTGAAAATTAAATCGGGCAATCGCTCCTTCTTCATTCTTCTGAGATGACCATGCCATTACAATATCTTTTTAATTATGTTTGTAGGACATTTGTTTGGTTTGCAGTAGCGCTATCTTTTCAACATTAGTACCTCTTTCTTGCTTGGACACCCTAGTAGCTCACCACCAACAGTCCATTGGCAAGTAGCTTTTATCCTAAAGGAGCGCTTATCATCCATGTCTCCGCTCCATATAGAAATATGCTTTCAATTATGGATTTGTATATGTGCTTCTCCGGCTCTGTTTATCCTTTGCTTCATCGCTTCATTCCATTAAAGAGCCTAAATATTTAAAATTATCCTGAATTTTTATTACATTTCCTTCAACAAATAGGTCCTATCATAATGGTCATGTATTCAGTTTTGCTGAAGTTCATTCTATGACCCCAACAATAATATGTCTCGCTTGCTGCTACGGTTATAAAATATTTCACCCAGAAGAGTATGATCTAGGAACTAGCCCCACATCTTCAACAACCACTATCTCATTACAGACACGATTTTTCGCGCCCTAGGAGGTGGTGGATTGGCGAAGAGAGGACTTACGTAAGGGAGACGAGAGCAGGGGAGGGCGGCTGGTGGATAAGTAATGAGATGAAATCTCACTATTCCATCGAAAGTAATGTTTAGCCTTTCTCTCTGGCGGGTATAGCACGCTAAGTTAGATAATCCCCATCGGCCAACCTCTGTCTCCTTCACCAATAAGTTTGTAACGGTTATTAAATCATTTAAAGTATCGCATATTTCACATCAATCAAAATACAAGCAATTTTGCTAATTTGATGAGCAGAGTTGGAATTTATGAACTGAGTTTCCGAAATTCAATGACCTAATAGAAGTAGGTATATCGAAAGCAGTACAATTCAAAATACTGAGAAGGAATAACGCTTAGTGAACACAAAGGCTCGATAATGATACCACTTATCACCTTAAAACCCTTCGAACACAGATTTATACCGCATAAACCTTAAAATCCTTAAAATCACTTTTAAAGCGGTTCTCCCACCTACGCCTCGATCTGCCTCTCGAGGTCTATCTGTCGCTAAGCCAACTAAGTTCACTATAACAGTTCTACTAATTCCAGTTTACAAATTTCTAGTGGCTTAGTGGTAGGACGCTGCGTTGGCCCCGGATCAAACCCTTCTTGGGGTTTTAGTGGTACAGTTTTTTTTTCTTGTTTTTTTTAAAATAAGACTTAAGTAATTAACCAATTGATAACAGAGAATTAGAATAGTGAATTAAAGATTATAATGTGATAATAATATTATAATGAAACTAGGTAAAAACTGTGGAATGAACATCTGCAAAAACAAAGTAATTGGTTACTCCAGATGAAATGAGGTGAGTCGGTTGGTTGAGATAAAGATATGGAGGAGGCTCAACTGATAATTAATTTTTTTATTACACTGCTGATTCCAGAAACATTCCGTACGAGATAGGTACAGGGATTTTAACAGAATACTTGTTATTAATAGTGTGAAACACACACTTGTTGAAGTGAAATATAATAAATGAGCCAACACAATAGACAGGTGTAAACTTGAACAGAATTAGAACTTAATAGAGCCGTTAACTCATGTGCCAATAATTAATGTGTCCGTAATCATATATTGTCGCTTTCAAAACAATGCCTATGTACACTTAGGGCGGTTTTACAGGAGAGAAAAAAACGCGCCGACTATAGACGTGGCAGTTTTTTTCAGAACTATTGAAGAGAAGTATCAAAAAATCATACCCTGCCATGTTGCTGACCTTAATACCCGCCTTCCTTAGTGTGTAATTCAACCTATAGAGTGCATTACTAACGCATTTTCATAAAAAGTTGTAGATAGGCCGTGTTATATTGGAAGAAAATAAAGCTATGAAAAACAACAAAAAATATATCAACCAGGGGCAAGATGAAACTATGGTATCAAGATCCAAGACTCTAGGAAGTCATGGCATCAATAGTAAAGCAGGAATGTCTTAAATAGAACGAGACAGAAAACGGATGGACCTATAGGAAAAATTCTTAGAAAATTTAATGCGGTAGTTATAACAACTGAAAAAATGATATTATGATATTATATGAACTATTGAAGAGAAGTATCAAAAAATCATACCCTGCCATGTTGCTGACTTTAATACCTGCCTTTCTTAGTGTGTAATTCAACCTGCAGAATGCGTTACCATTACTAACTCATTTTCATAAAAATTGTAGACAGACGGTATTATATTGGAAGAAAATAAAGCTATGAAAAACAACAAAAAACATATCGACCATATGGGCAAGATGAAACTAAGAAATTTTAATGCGGTAGTTGTAACAACTGGAAAAAATGATACATTGCAGAGAGATGATTCGTTATTACACATTCCTGACTATGAAATTAGAGGGCACTTATTGATAATGAGTTGGATGGCACAATTTCTTTTACCACCCTTACCTCAACCACACTCTCCCCCATCGAAAGACCCGACGCAGCCGGTGAAAGTGGGTACATTCTAATATGTGGAGCGAATGTGCAGATCCTTATCTCCAGATTAGCAAGGAAAGGTCTTGGGTGCTGTGAAGCCTTTGTCTCAAGGTTGCAACTCGTGTTTTACATTATGGTAGCTCATGACGAATAGAACTAAGTATATTTAAAAAAAAAAATGAAAGTACTCATGCTTATTGTACCAAGTTACTTTTTAAATTAAAATCCTATGATAGAAATAATTCATAATAATTAAACCTAGAAAGTAGGAAACAGTACCACGAAGGAAATAAAAAAAATCACGAAGTGAGATTTTATACCAAATTTGCACATTCTCAACCAATGCAAAGCTGACGATTTTACTTTATCAGTTAAAGTTGGCTGTTATCAAAATTAAATGTTGGATAAATGCAAATTTAAGGTGCGTGCCAAGTCTAACAAATAAAATTTTCCAAGACATTTTCAAAGTATAGGGAAAGAATCCTACTCCTAGGTGGGTAACGATTGGTAATGAAAATTATAACCAGAAAATAAAATTCAACCTACAACAATTAGGCTTAATATAAGGTGTTTACCGATTCTTCTCTAGACTGCAATCTTCTAATAACTAAATATTTTCAAAAAGATGTCATACATTACAAATGATTCTAGTTTGAGAAGGTTTTATAGTTTGGACATCTGTCGTGTTAACTGTTTTTGAAAAATTTTAGATAAAGAAGATAACACAATAAAACGAAATTTTTAAGAAGGAAATTAACTTACAACTTAACGCTGCAACGTAAAAGAAAAATATTTTAGGAAGGCGTACGAATAAAATTTAATGTCTTTGGGTATTTAAAAAGCACGATAGTATGATCAACATTCGATGATTACAGATGCATTATGCACTATTATCTTGTTCGAAAAAACATACAGATAAACGAACAACATACACTTTTTTGGTATTGACGGTTTTTAGTTACTATTTTTATTTAATAAAAAACAAAAAAAATACATGAAGACATGCTTCATGACTATTCTGAGTGTCTGAACGACATATGTGTGAATATTAGAGAAACAATGTTAAAATTTCTTTTGAAATTCTATATTTCAGGAGTTGTTATATTTTATATTTTTTCATTGAGAAGCAAGATTCATCATCAAAATGGTTGTTAGAATGCATACGGTATCTAAATAGTTACTTTACTATGATCTCGAGGCTTTTTAAAATTACTGTTTATTTACATTTTACATAATTGAGTACAAAAATACTAGTCGAATTGATCTGTACTCAATCCTGTACTCTGTAATAGATCTATAAAAAAACAATAATTAGATAGTCTGGGGGTGCAGTCAATGTAACACAAAATAAGAAAAACTTATTTATTATAAGAGCCGACGTTTCGACCTATGCTGTAGGCCATCTTCAGGGCTGATAGAAGCTTAAGGATATTGGCTCCTACTACTAGAGCAAGGATACATATAAACGTTACAAAAGTACAGATATAAACGATCACTACTACTTGTACATGTTCATTGTGAATGTCACAATTCATTTGGATAGAATAGATATAAATATATGTTATCAAGCTATGCTACATCCGTATTCTTGCTTTGGTATTAACATTCGTTCTAAAGCGATTTTGCCACGTCATCTATGGGATTCTTATCGGTTCTGTTGGAAGGCATTGTTCCATTTACGATAGCTATGAGGCCTTGGGATGGTACCGGATGCTGATGAATCAGGTGAATATGTGATGAGCCTACACATCCGTTCGCAGGCACCGTCCGAGCACAATCGAGGATCTGAAACTTGAACTAACAAAGAGATACAACTTTTTTAATTATTTAATAAACCAGATTGTTAAAGAAAAGGATTAGCAAATTCATTTTTATTTATATAAAGTTACTAATAAACCGGAAGTATTGTATTACACACATCTGGTGCCACTCTCAGGGACTTATATTCAAGTAATTGTGAATAGACTGAAATGCCAAGTAATGAAAATAGTAGCTTCATAAAGAAATTAGAGAATTCATTTTATAAAAATATATATTAACTTCTGAAGTACCATTGTCAGATTATAGCCTAATATAATATAACGAAATAGCATTTTTGACTGTATATTTATTAAACTGAACAATATTTATAAGACGTATGGGAGAGAATTCTGCAGGTTAATGTGATAGAGTTATAAGAAATATGATATAGTAAAAAAAAAAAAAAAATTTTTCTTGAAAATTCTTATTATTATATTATTTGAGTATTTTAACTTTTAAAAATTAAAGAATGTACTTAAAAATAGGATGCAGCGAACTTCATTTTTTCACTAAAAAATTTATCATTCCTATATTGAAATTAAAGTTCTCTTTATTACGTATAAGGGTGAAAAGTGAAGGTTAAGGAATATGAATCATATTTTTCGTTGTACAATATTTTTTTAATAGTATTTTTTCTTGTTTAACATTTTACTTATGTTTTCCAATTATCAATAGACCTCTAATTATTTAGGGATTTTCTTGATTAATTCGTTTTTGTTGGTCTATGATTATTTTTATCTATCTTAAATTTACCAAATTTCTTCCCTGATTTTTTATTCTTTTAAAATAAATATTTTATTTGTTAATTTAATGAAGTTGAGAAGTGTACCTACAACTACACATATGATATGACTTTTTATACAGAGAACAGCTATGGTATGAATAAACGACTCATTCCTTAATAAAGAAGGGGAAAATAATATAGTTAATCCATTTACAGATGGTTAATAGATCAACTAAAAATATTTTTAAAAGCATAGTTAAGTGTAGGAATATACTTAATGAAGTTGGGTGAACACCAACAAATTAAGTACAAATCCACACTACTTTGTTGCTTGCAATATCCGTTGAAAAATATCTTATATTAGTTTTTTTTCCTTGCTCAGAGCTTTCCTTGCTTGAGACTTCTCCTTAAAGTATCTATGAATCTATTTAATATTGCATTTATTAATGTAAGTAATCGTTAATAAAATTGGTTATGAATGCTTTTCTTAGAGTGACAAATAACTTATTTCCTATTATTTCTCGAAAATTCACATATTTCTGTATAGTTTAAATTATGATAATTATTTCAGTCTTCTTTATATAGCACTAACATTAGGGATTTTATATTTATTTGTTGTTACGCAAGATAGTTTGTTATTTAAAAATCGTACGGAAAATTATCTCTTGTACATATTATGCAAGTATTTTTTAAATATTCAAGATATCGCAATAACAGATGTTAATTGCCACGCAAAGGAATAGTGCTAATTAATCGCAAAAAGGATGAAATGTTATTAGTCTGCCTGAGGCATAATTATTATTTACATTTACTTCATATGGGAAGGAATGTTAGTTTCCTCAAACTGTACATCATATATGAGAGGAAAATAGTCGACTGGATGATAAAATGTAGAACGGAGATAGTTGGGAGTGCAGTAAAAAAAAAAAATGTGTCGACGTTTCGACCTACCGTGTAGGTCATCTTCAGGGCGATTCGGAGAGAGAAGCGGTTAGATGCACCGGCTAACAATGAAAAATAGCCGGTGCACCCAACGGCTTCTTCTCTCTCCAAATCGCCCTGAAGATGACCTACACTGTAGGTCGAAACGTCGGCACATAAATATAAGTCTAGTACTTATTTAGTGTTTTTTTTTACTGCACCCCCCAACTATCTCCGTTCTACATGTATATCATATATGTTTGCAGTTATTATATATCACTTATAATAATGTATTAATGAATTAACTATTCCCAAATCTTTCTTATGAGTTTATTTATTAAATTAAGGAAATGACCTTAACGTTCCATATGTTACCGATTTAGCCCATTCCAGATACCTATCATTCCACAATAAACTTCAAACCCATCCAAACCCACTAGTTTCCATCCTTGCATCCAATTCCATCCCGGACAATCCTCCTAGGCGTCTGAAGAGAAGATGGCCTCGGGACCTTCTATTATAGAAATTTTATTAGAGTGCTGCCAGTGGGTAGTGTCTCTACATGTCCTATCATGTATTATTTACTCTTATAGCAATTGTACTAGATGTATATATTACAGTTGTACAACTCAATAAAATAATTTCAAAAAAAATTATGGAAATTATAAATCGGCCTATATTCTGTGGAAACTAACCTGATGATTAACTAACTCAAAGGACGACTTATTTTTTATCTTGAATTTTTTCACAATAACTTTTCAGTTAGAAACTCATTCAATACTTCGCACTACGTTCTAATGAAGTAATCAGTAGTTACTTTTGACTGGATAAGCTAAAATCCATTAGTTTTTTTCGAATTAAGATGATCTTTCGGCCACCAAAAGTTTTCCATCCGGTTTTTAGGTTCCAAACTTGGATTTACACTACTCAGACATGCCCTTACAACATATCAAAAATGCAACTCTCTTCGATTTATTTAATAAAATATAGATATTTTAAAATCTAGAATCAATTTTCCATATCAACCAGATGAAAATAAATTACTGTAATATAATTTTTATATTTGTGTAACCAAGTGCAGGGAATGGCATTTCGGGGGCAGATGGGGCTCCTAGCCGCAGTGAAGGCCACCCGTCTTGGGGTAGGGTACACCTAAATCAAGATGCCTGGTCCTCCAGGTTGGGGGTTGATGTTGAGCCAGCACCTCTTCATCATAAAAAATATAAACCTGCTTTCAAAACCGTCTCGGAAAAACGACAACTCGGAAAAATGGGAACGGACTTTACGAATAGGAACGTGGATTGTACAGGGAATTAGAACAATGAGAAAGGAGGTTGGTGAGGGACTAAAAAAAGCTAAAAATGGATATCAAAATTGAACGGAAAAGGTCACTAAAGAAAGAAAGACAATAAGAACGCGCACATACATACAAAAATAAAATATTCGTTTTCATTTTTTTAGTTTCCATAAAATAAAAAAATCCACAAAAAGTTGTGTGAATTGATTTTTTTTTTACAAAAAAATAGGGCTTAATCTCCTTTCATTTCTAATGGATTTTAAATGTGTTCTTGCTAATTAATCAATCTATACTGATACTCATCATCGCGTATTCTTTTTTTTTTTAGCTTGTAAATTATGTAATATATGAAAAATATCAAATATTTTCGACTATGGCGGATAATGGAGGCTCTTTTTTTTTTAAACTGTTACACATTATTGTGGTATTTAACATTACAATAGCTTCAGTGTAATAAGGTCCTACCCCTTCTTCGGAAAATTACAACTAACTTTTTTATACTCTAAATGGACTTCCATTCGACGTTTAACCAATCCAGACATCATCTGGGCAATTACAAAAAAAAAATCACATCAATTAAAGAGAAGTGCAGCACATCTCAAATCAACAGCCAAATCGATAACAATTAGAGACAGAAAACTCACTCCAGAAAGTTCAATAAAAAAACTGACGTTTTTGAAGTTGACCGGTTAGTTTTGGGTCAATCCATATGAAGTGATCCAAAAAATAATAAGTTGGTTGCTTGAATGTTTTAAAAAAGATTAACATTTTTATATGTTGTTACCAAACATAACAGAAGTTCAAAACAGTAAAAAAAAATTTTTTATTTCACATCGTTTATGTGTGGCGGCCATTTTCGTTCTGGAGCTCGCGACGTTTTTTGACTTTGAAAGCATTAGCGATAAATTGATTATCTCAGGCCGGATTAGTGCTACAACATTGCAAATTGTACCATTTTTTTCAGAATTTTCTGCTCTACAACATTGGTTCCTACACATTAAACCATATATTCATTATTTACACCTCAAAATATTCTTCAAAGTATAGTGATTAGAATTCAGAAATTCCAATTTTTAAGACTACAAAAAACCATGAAGGAATGATTTATCAGAGTTACAATTTTTTTTGTAGCTAGATAACATAAAGTACTTACTGAGAATTGAGTTCGAGCTTCAGCAATGTTGTCCTTATATCTTTATGAATTTTTAAAATTTCATTTTTTTGAAATTTTTGGAATTTTGAGGTTCAATATCTTTGGTGGGACTAGATGAAAAGTCCCCATTTTTGCACATTATGTAGACCTATGTGATGCCAAAGTGGCGTAAAAATTTTAACTTTGATATCTTACTATTAAGCAAGTTATGAATTTTTATATTTAAGGAAAAATGGCGCGAATTATACTGAAATGTTTGGTACATAGGTGAATAGGTGATCTAGAATGTGTTTTTACCCATTAAAATGTTGGTTTCTTTAGTTTTAAAATGTATAATGTACATTTTAAAAACACCTCCACTATTAACATGTCCTATATATATATATATTTATATATAAACCTGAGAAATAAAAACAATAATTAAAAGTACATGTAGATTCAGTACTAAAATTTTATCATTTAATAATCAATTAGTTTTAATTAACTAAAACATTATTTTTATAACATATTCTTGGCCTATTTCACAAGCTCTATATGTATACAGTATGTATTTCTCAAACCTTTGTAACCACAAAACAGATTTTGATTTAGAAGCTGAATGGCATTTTTTTGCCTCTTGTCATGGCAAAAATGCATGTGATGGAGTAGGCGGCACTACAAAGCGTGAAGTAAGCAAAGCTAGTCTACAAAGAACAATTACAAACCAAATTCTTACAGTAGAGGATATGTACACTTTTTGCAAAGACAACATTAAAGGTATTACCTATTTTCTCATTAAGAAAGAAGAAGTTATTGAACATATTGAAACACTCAAAAGTAGATTTGAAAACTCTGTACCAGTAAAAGGAACAAGGCAGTTTCACAAGTTCCATGGGATCACAGAAAACTTAATTTGGTGCTACAAAACATCAGAAACCAACATTTTTGAAGATCACTGTGTTAATAAAATTACATCAAATCACATTGAATGTGAGGGACATAGTAGCTTGTGTGTACGATAATCAATGGTGGCTTGCAGAAGTTGAAAGTATAAGTTTAGAAAATGCAGATGTATTTGTGCACTTTTATCACCCTCCTGGACCGAGAACATCATTCAAGAAATCGAACAATGACCGAGTTTGGATATCTTTGAAGAATGTGCTCAGAAAACTCTCTGTTCTAGAGCTTACTACTGCAACAGGAAGATCTTATTCCATTCCCCAAAATCTTTCTGAAGAAATATGTGTGTTTCTTACTAATCACTTGGATTAAGAAATAAAAAACGTGAAGCAAAATGTCCTGTAAATACACTTGTATATGTGACAATTATAGATTTTACAAAAACAAATATTAAAAAAAAAACCTGCAAAGTTTACAATATAGTATGTTTAAAAATGTTTCAAATGCCTTAATAACTCAAAGCCTATTAAACTTTAACAATGACACATTTGATTAAGTTTAACGCAGAAATTAAATCAATTTGTAGCAAAAGTGAACATTTTTAATTTTCAAAAAAATTTTATTTTTATATAGGATATGTCAATAGTGTGGGTGATTTGTAAAATTGCCAATATGCCCTTTAAAATAAAAAAAAACAACATTTTAATGGGTAAAAACACATTCTAGATCACCTATTGTACCAAACATTTCAGTATAATTCGCGCCATTTTTCCTTAAATATAAAAATTCATAACTTGCTTAATAGTAAGATATCAAAGTTAAAATTTTTACGCCACTTTGGCATCACATAGGTCTACATAATGTGCAAAAATGGGGACTTTTCATCTAGTCCCACCAAAGATATTGAACCTCAAAATTCCAAAAATTTACAAAAAATAAAATTTTAAAAATTCATAAAGATATAAGGACAACATTGCTGAAGCTCAAACTCAATTATCAGTAAGTACTTTATGTTATCTAGCTACAAAAAAAATTGTAACTCTGATAAAGCGTTCCTTCATGGTTTTTTGTAGTCTTAAAAATTGGAATTTCTGAATTCTAATCACTATACTTTGAAGAATATTTTGAGGTGTAAATAATGAATATATGGTTTAATGTGTAGGAACCAATGTTGTAGAGCAGAAAATTCTGAAAAAAATGGTACAATTTGCAATGTTGTAGCACTAATCCGGCCTGAGATAATCAATTTATCGCTAATGCTTTCAAAGCCAAAAAACGTCGCGCGCTCCAGAACAAAAATGGCTGCCACACATAAACGATGTGAGATAAAATTTTTTTTTTTTACTGTTTTGAACTTCTGTTATGTTTGGTAAAAACATATTTCAAATATCAATCTTTTTTAAAACATTCAAGCAACTATCATTGGACCACTTCATATGGATTGACCCTTTTATTTCCAGTATTTTAGATAATTAAGGGCTTTGTTTTATTTTATTTTTCCAATTTCCTTTTTTCAGTTTATAGTAATCGTTCGATACATTTTGGAAGAAAAACTGTAACAATCGTTTTACATAACAAAAATAACCTAGTACCACTGCAGCCCATGAAGGTCCTTGGGCTCAGGACATGATAAAATATTCTGTATCTAAGACAACGGATTCAAAGAGATGTAATTTGTCCGAAATAACGCTAAACAGCCAGTTTCCCCCCAATTAAGAGTACCCAATATATAAAGGCCAAGTTAGCCCTAGGAGGATCAATTGATCCCATCCATAGTAATCTTTCTTTAATTCTACTAGTACTATGTTACAATATAATTAACTCAATTAGAAAAAAAAATACTAGGCGTCCCTAGGAATCTAGTTAAAGAACTTTCAAGGCAGATCTTATTATTCAAGTGTTGATTATTTAAAAATAATTTAAATGACTTAAACCTGTTAGGCATAAAATTCATTACAGCTTACTATAAACATGCAAAATCAATTACTTGTAATTATTTACACGCGCTATGCAGAGGAAAATTAATTATCTTCTTTTTACTACCTGATGATCCTTATATATGGAGATGATAAGAGGTTTTTGAATACGGATCACTAGCGCCGACTGCGGCCAGATTAAGCAACGAGGATGGGTTAATTAAAAAGCAATGTCAACGAACTCAAGGCGTATTGTTGTTACATAATTAATTAATTACTATTGTTTCCTCGCTTTACAGAGTTAAAAAAGCTCGAGGCTACGTACTCACTGCGCAAGTTTAACCTTTAGGCTATTTGGTTATATTTCTTAACAACTGTTCGTCAAGGCAGTTGATGAAAAGGTATCCTTAAAATGTAGGTGCGGAAATATTTTTCATTCACTTTCAAATGACTTGGAATTCTCCTTCAATTGGCTTGAAGGAGGTGCTTTTTGTAATAAAATTATTGGTATGGATGAAACAGTAACACATTAACTATTATTTACGCCTTACAACAATTGCATCATTAATCAAATACATACGTAATGGACGATGTACCAAAAATAATAACAGGAATATATTTAACAATTCGCTAAGCAATTCAAAACATGATGGCGTCCTCAATATAACACTTATGTTATTACAATATTGTTATAGCTTATATTATTTTCATATCTTATAATATCATGTTTAGAATGTTTAATGTTAATTGCAATGGTGTATTCAGAGACGAATTGGATAGTTAATTATATTAAAAGGAGTATACCATATAATTCATAATATTTTTTTTTAATGATACACAACCGAAATACAAATATATTCTGCATCATCTTAATTTTATTTGGCAGATTTCGAGCTGATAAACGATTTATGTCAGGTAAAAGGTATGCCATTTAAAATACCACATACCTCCAACATTATTATTTTAACAAAAATAACTTTTAAGTTGGAATATTAATATTAATAAGAGTTAGCGAACCCAAAGGCTCGATCCCGATAACATTTTGACCTTCGTACAATCCAAGCCCATTACCGAAATCCTCCCAGCTACACCTCGGAGGTTTACCAGTCTACTCAACGATTAGACCTTAAATTAAAAATCGAAGTTATATTGACGTCGGCACAAATGCTAAGTATCGAATGTGAAAAAAACACATTTGTCGTTTTGAAGATGCCGCATTCGATAGTTTGCGTTGTGGATTGTAGAAAAATAATCATAAATTATATTTAATTAAACTACCGAATTTGTTTTTTTATTTATTAAAATAAACTATTCGATATCTTACTAATTTTACTAATATTATAAATGTGAATGTTTGTATGTTTGTCTCTCTTTCACGCAAAAACTACTGGACGGATTTGGATGAAACTTTACAGTAATATAGGTTATACATCAGAATAACACATAGGCTATAGCAAGCGTGGATTAATGGGGGTGGCGCAAGGGTACACGTGCTCCTCCGACAGTTTTTAGGTACTGTGGAGAATCCATTATTGTACATAAATAAAGGCAAATCACATGATAATAGTTGTTAAAATAACAGAAAGAACATGAATGAAACTATTTGTTTTGATATCCTACTAATATTATAAATGCGAATGTTTGTTACTCATTCACGCAAAAACTACTGAACGGATTTGGATGAAACTTATTGACTAAAATTGAGTATACATAGGCTACAGCAAGGGCAGATTTATGTGGGGGCCAGGGGGCATGTGTTCCCCCTTTATAGTACATAATTAAAGGCTAATCAGGAACTTAGCATCTTGAAATTTGTAGATAGGTTCATAGTAGAGTTTTAGAAAGAAATTTGTATAATTCCACCCCAAGGATTTCCTCTTCAAAGGTTGTATAGGATCCGTCAGTTTTGAAGATAGACATCTGAAATTTTGGATGTACGAGTAAATTATATTTAATAAAAATAATTTAATTATTTATTTAAAATGACCTTTCACGAAATTTCATGTGGCAGACCAAATTCCACGCGAGCGAAGCGGCGGACATAAGCTAGTATTCATATAAAGTTATCTAATAAATTAACTTCACTTTTATTATATGAGTTGTTATTTTTGAAAGTGGTATAAGTCTATTTGGATCTAAAAGAATCATTTATTTTAGTGATTATTATCATATCATAAAATATAAAAGGTGTAAAGGGTTAAAATAAAATATATAAAATATTATTTAGGTGGTAATGTCGCGAAGATTAAGATGAGCCTTTAACACTTTAATGGCCACTGCTGGGCTTAGTAACGAACGAATTCCTAAGATGTTAGATTCCTGATAAGCGCTGTGCCGACTTGAAAGCTTCTGAGGGGTAGACCGTGGTGTAGGTGGGAGGATTGCTTTAACAGTGCCCTGGCGGATTTGGGTTTGTGTACAGAAGGTGGTAAGCAGAGATTGGTGGTATCGGCATCGAGCTTTCAGGTTCTCTAAGCCTTAATATTATTATTATAGGGTTTAAAGATTCACTCTTTGGCAAGGGCTAAGTATTAAAATAATTTCGACGTTTTTCCCATATTTTTTATTAAAATCATTAAAATGGAAACACTTTGATAAAGCTAATATGAAAAATGGTCATATACCATTTTAAAAAATAACAGCTTATGATTAACAGATTATGATTATAAAATATATTTTCACTTAATAAATGTCCCTTTTTTCGTTGCATGTGAGTGTCTTCGCTACGTGCCGTCCTGCCTACATCTGTGTCATCTCTCCTTTTCCCTTACAATACCTGTTCCGTGGCCCTTTATAAATTTATTTAAATATTTGTAACATTCTAAACAGTGCCACCTATGGTATAACAATAACGTTTCTGTAATTCTGAACAGCAGAGCAGAAAAACATAGGAATAAATATCTGTTGGTATATCACAGACTATTGAAAAGAACTTAATCGGTTTTAAGAACCATACTCTTCGTGTGAAGCTAATTTTTCTCTTAAGTTCTTACTAAGACTTTTGTAAAGCCTGAAGCATTGTGCAGTAAGCCGCGAAGTTATTCTGCATACCATTAAAGTCACGATACGTCAACAACCCTTTGTGACACCTCCCCACGCAGGGCCTGTATTGTACTGGAATTGTGGCGTACCAACCCTTTCATCGTCCTTCACCTATATCACACTCCTTCACTCCCTTTGTCCCTTCTCCGGAATTCGTTTATTTTTCTTTAACCGGTAGACTCATCCATTTTAACTGCCTCTTCAAGCGGGCAACAGATCGAGGCGTTTCCCTTTCATCGGCCCTCACATATTCAATAATGTCGTCACCTATTGAAGCCAGTGATTAATAGTAATGATGGTCTTATGAGTTGAAACTCAGAATGGTAAATCGTTAAAGGAATTTCTCGCCAGCCCTTTAATGTTTAAGTACGACTTTATACTAAGTTAAATAAAAAAAATTTTCTCTTCATCTTTTTAGAATTTATACTCAACGCGATTATGTGTTATCAACGAATAAACCAAAAAGAAATGCTCAAAACAAGTTCACATAAACTTCTTAGTATCTAATATTGACGAAAATAGATAAACTTTTCCTCACGGTACAATACTAATTTGAAGCTTCCATAAAAATTTATGAACAGTGTTAAAAAATAATCTCACATTAATAGCCATGTATTTTGATTGACACCTTATGACACAGTTGAATTTTAAGTAAACAGTTTTGAATATGCAATTAACTGGAAAATCTTTAATTTCCAGACTCTGAACGGTATAAAAAACCCTAAACTGGATAAAAAAAAATGAAATGATATTAAAAATTAACAAAACAGTACCAATCAGACCTCATTATTTTATAATTCCTAAATTCAACTAAAATTATCAATTATAATTAATAAATCAAACTACATTTTTAATTCATATATATATATATATATATATATATATATATATATATATATATATATATATGTATATTTCTTACTATTATTATTATAAATGTGAAAGTTTGTATGTTTGTATCTCTTTCACGCAACTTACTACTGGACGGATTTGGATGAAACTTCACAGTAACATACATCAGAATAACACATAGACCATAGCAAGCGCGGATTTAGGGGGGTGCATTTTTAGATAGGTTCCTTGTATAGTTTAAGAAAGTAATTTGGATAGTTCCACCCCCAAGGGCTTCCCCCTTAATATCATAGGGGTTCAAAAATTGTATGGAATCCGACAGTTTTGAAGTTAGACATCTGAAATTTTGGATGTACGAGTAACTTATATTATTTTAAAATAATTAAATTATTTATTTAAAATGATCTTTCACGAAACTTTATGTGGCAGACCGAATTCCACGCCAGCGAAGCCGCGGGCATTAGCTAGTATATATATATATATATATATATATATATATATATATATATATATAGAGAGAGAGAGAGAGAGAGAGATAGAGAGAAAAGAGGAGAATCCACGAGCCCAAAGTAACATCAGAAGGATACCGGTTGAAAACTAACAAATAAATTTAACGTGGAATATGCGACTTGGAAAAAGAAATGAGGGTTAGAAGACTCATTCTATGGTGACATGATTAGGATGAACGACGAGAGACTTAACACAAAAATGTTCACCAAAATTATTAGCTACAAATTCAAACAAGGATACACAGACAAATAAAACAAGAAACACGTGATAACACTAGATTTATTAGAAAACAGAACGGAATACTAAAAATTCCTAAAAACTGCGGTACTAGTGGCGGACCGAAAACTATTTCCATCCAAGACCTGGACAGAAGAAAGAAGAAAAACCTTCAGTAAAACCATGAGGCAAAGATGGACCGACAAAAAAACTGACAAACAAAAGAAACAAAAAACGCTGCATCCTAGTCGTGTATCCTTCAGGACTGTTTCGTGTCAAATAAATAAATATATATATATATATATATATATATATATATATATATATATATATATATATATATATAACTGAATAAAGTAAATGATTATCGATTCAGTTCAAGCAACTATTAAGATATCGTCCCTGCCATCTCAAAGTATCGAATGCGAAAAAAACACAGTTTTCGTTTTCGACGTATAGCAATTGCTTTAGGATTGATAATTGATATAAAATTCATATAGAGGCATCTATCAGTCACAAGAACAAAGTAAAACGAATGTCAATGGTTTGACTATAGGCACTCAGTTTTATTGAACCTTGAAACTGTTTCTTTATAATTCTCCTCAAATTTTTACACTTTTATTTATCAAAAACTGTCAATAGTTGGAAATGGCAGGGACGATATGTGGAAATATTGGTTTTAGAGATTACAAATTGTTTTTTAATTTTTCTATTTTATTAGTTGTATAATTTAAGCACTTCACGGAGTCATAGGCGCAGTGAAAAATAAATTTGTACGTTCAGTATTTTATTTTATTATGAATTAAGAGGTTTAATCTCTATTAATCAGTAAACTGCTAGTGGGTCCATAACACAACCTCAAAATATTAAGTTAAAATTTAACAATTAATAGTAGTTAAAAATTAAAAAAAATAGTAAATAAATTGACCAATGCTATCATTATCTAACGACAATAAGTAAGCTATAACCTCTATAAACTAAACCTTTCTGTTGGCAGAGCCTTTTGAGAATTCTCGAATCAAAACTTTTATATTAACAAAGTAGTATTATCTTGCCATTCTTATTACAATAAAACATAATAATTATTATGTTAAACTAAAAAATATTACAATTGATTCATTTGGGATGTAACGAATGAAAATTAGATTAGAAAGTGGTAGATAAGTTTAGAGAAAATTATTAAATCATTCAGAGTTGACGAAGAAAGTGTGTAGGCAATGTTCTCGAGGTACCGAATCTTCGTGAGCACTGAATCTTGTTATGATAATTATCTAAAGAGATACAACGTCGAATCATAAAACATTTGGTAATAAAATCTCGGGATGGTATCTACACGGCATCTACTGCCTTCGTACATTGTAAGGCACAAATCACTTCCTCCAACATCGCGATCGAAAGCTACAACGTAAACCGTGCTCGTCAACAGCGCCTCCAACTGATTGTGGTCATGAGCTGGACCAGATTTCATCCAACCGTGAAAAATCCTAGATCGTGGATCAAGATTAATTAACGTTTATCAACACTAATTATAGATGCCCTAACATTGGCTAGATTCAATCAATTAAGTTAAAATCTAATCATCCTTTCCACTTCTAACTTCTGACAAATTGAAAATCATCGCTTCGCAGCTTTTAAAAGTAATATTTAGATCTCAAGGAGATAGGATTTCAAATCACTTTTAAGTGAACTCTCCATGTAGTTTGAAATTTTACTTTCTCCAATCAGCTAAGACGTATTTTACTGCCAACAATCGGAATATAGACAGATTTATACTAGAACAAGAGGAGATAGACTTCAAATAGAATAGCTTAACTATTAACAAAGTAGGGAGAGCAGTAATGAGGAGTTATTAACAAAAAATAGATAACTCCAAAATTACTTAGTTCCTTATTAACATTTTTTTAGTTCAGACAATCAACGTTATCCGATATGACATTTTCCGCCTTTTGGGGGAAAAAAGATTTTAGTTCAGTTCTGAACCTGAAGTCACAGTAGCAAAAAGCTAATCTTGACTAAACTAGAGAACAACATGAAAAAGCCAATTTTGAAATGAAATTGAGTTATCCCCTCTGGTCCTGAGCGTCGCATATAACATAATATCAAATATTATAAAGATAATAGATTAATATTTCAAATTTAGGAAATACAACGTTATAAATAAGTCAAGACTTTATAACCACTTCGATATCTATCCGAAACTTTGACAATAAATTAAATTGAGAACACTTACTAGAGTAGATAACAGATATTAGGATATTCAGCGCTGATGATGGCCTAATACTCAAGCCGAAACGTATGTATATAGAAACGTATTTAGTGTAAAGTTTACTGACTGCCCCCCGACCATTTAGAACTCTTTTATGATATGTAAAGTCAATCATTTCCACATCAACAGAGTAAATTACATTTTAAATGGACATTAAAAAGCGATGTATTTCTTGTGGATTTCTCAAAAAACGAAAACAAAATTTCAAATATTTTTGATTTTTCAACCTTAGATACTTGAATACTTAAAATATCAAAAATAATAACAAAAATTATATATTCAGTATTTGGAAATAGCTGTACATAACAGATTTAACATATTTTGGATCTCTGGACACAGTAATGTTGTGATAAACAATAAGCATTGACTTTTGTATCAATTGTAACACCTTCTGTTTTGTTAATAAAGATTCACTCGTTTCATGCTGGTTAAACTGTCAACATGTGTTTCTATATTTCTATATCTTTCTAATAGGTTTAGGGCCCAGATAAAGCCTAAAATATTTTTTTTATGTCATGTATGCACTGCATCATGTGAAAACTGTGCAGTCGAACCTGATTCTAAAAACCAAACGTTATCCCAGTTGTTAAATGACCAAAAGCTTTATTATTGTTACATTTATTAGAGTTTTTATCTGAGTTTTTATTCTTGAAACAATATATCTTTTTATTTTTGAAGAGAAAAGATAGGCCCTCGGCCGGGATTCGAACCCGGAACCTCTGTCTCTCCGTGACAGTGCCCTACCATTTGAGCCACCAAGGCCGCCTGCCGGCAGAGGACAAATCTTTTCTCTTATCCGATCCCATGTCCTCGTGTTCTCGCAATTTATCTGTTTGTGTCCTAATTTTCCACATCCAAATCATTTGATAGGTTTTTTAAAGAATTTACTATTAGTGATTAGTGCACTATAAATAATTTTAAAACCTATTTTAGGTTATGGGCCCAGATAAAGCCTAAAATAGTTTGTTTTTTTTAATTTTTTCTCGTTATATTTGTAACCTCGTGGTGTATTCATAAAGGATAAACGTATAACCAACAACTCTATATCATTTATAATATTATGTATTTTTGATCTTTGTTGATTTTCCACTTGATTAAAAACAATATACAGAAAAATCCTCAAGTACTCAATTTACAAATCATTAGTTCTCATCCTTTACTAAGTGAACAATCACTTTACATTAAACTTACTAGCGAAACAAATAACATAGATAAAGTAACCAATACTGAAATTAAACAACTAAACACAAAATATTAGCTTGCAAAAATATTGCACATTTACAAATACTTGCGCAAGCTCTATCTATCAATCTATCAAAGTGGGCCCAACCAAGACAACATAGCATATTTTAAAAGTAAAAAATACGGCTGTTAAATCGGTGGTGATGGACCTCTCATGTTAGACTAATTCACTCAACATAATCATTATTTAGCTGTTGTATTAACAGTACATTTTAACATTTAAAATGGACTTTAACAATTGATATATCGCCCTTTTGGATTTCTCAAAAAACCGAAGCAAATTTCATGTATTTTTGGTTTTTCAACCTTAGATACTTGATTAAAATATCAAAAATAATAACAAAAATTATATGATCAGTATTTAGAAAGACTAAATTATGCTTATCGGGATGTGTAAATTAATGTTGTTTTTTTTTCAGTGTAAAATATACGACAGTAAAAAGAAAGAAAATAATAAATCATTAACCATGGTTTTTTTGTACCCTTAATCGAATTTCACATAAAATTAATTAACAAACAAAACATAAATAACAAACACTCAAACGCATATAGTCCGAAAACATTCATTTCATCGAAATAACATCTTGCGAATGTTTACTTCTGCTTTAAACAATGTAAGACTGATCAATATACAAAATAAATAAATAAAGTAAAAGAGTTCAAGATATAGAAAAATCAATTTAACTATAGAAGAATCAATTTCACACATGAAACTCCTAATATCTCCAACAACAACTCCCCAATATCTTAAAACTCAGAAACGGTAACTGTGGAAATTTAACAAATAATTAAAATTATTCATAAAACTAGATGTAATTATTTATAATATTTTAAGACTAGCTACTGTCGTCTATTTAATTTTATGCCCAACGTTCGGGTCTATATTGAAGTTTAAAGCTACTGGCATAAAGAGAGGTATAAAAAAAAATCCCAAAATCATGTATCATTGTCTTATTCCGTCTTACGCAGTTAAGAGTGAATTGAAATCGCGAATAATGTTCTATTCCGACATTTCAACACACAACAACGACATTTCAACAACACATTTTAAACACACATCCATATATCCATTTGGTCTAACAATTATGTAAGAAATAATTAACATTATTTTTACATATTCTGTCGGGAGGAGGTTAGCTCAGTGCTAAGTTGCTATGCTGAAGGATTTAGGTCTGGCTGTAACTTAAAAATAATTATATCTTTTAAGTCGACTGTATCTTCTAATTTAAGGAAGAAATAGTTGGGGGTGCAGTCAAAGAAAACACCAAAATAATAAATAAGTTAATAATATTAATAATATAATAATAATAATATATATAGAATAATATATAATAATAATATATAATATAATATATAATATATATTTATATATATATATATATATATATATAATATAAATATAATAATATATAATATAAATATATAATAATATTATTAATAAATAATAATAAATAAGTTATGCTTATTTTGGTGTTTTCTTTGACTGCACCCCCAACTATTTCTTCCTTAAATTATATCTTTTAATTATTAACAGACACGGCTGGAGTCTGTTGGCACCCAGTACACTAAATAATGAAAAATATGGCGGTTGATTATCCCTGGCAAATCATGTCCCTGCACAATCGTTATACCAGAAACTGAGCAGTATTAAGTGCTGATCTTGTGCTCAGTAAATAATAAAGAATGTAGACTCCAATTTTTTCATGGGATGTAGGGTGGTACAGTTTTTTCCTACATTGTGAAATTATTTAATAATTAATGGGTGATAATTAAAATACTTTAAATTTACTTGATCCTGTAAGTAGGCTCTGATTTCATTAATCACATTTTGAGCCGCAGGTTATTAGTTTCATATGCATACAATACATCATTCGTTATCGATTTCAGATATTATGTTGTCCAATATATGTTGGTCCGAATAATAATTCAGTTATTATAGGGTCAAACGAATATTAATGAACTAAAAGTCCCGTGATATTTTCCATTCAACAAAAAAGATAGCTACTAGAGATTTAAAGTTTCGTGATTGAGATCTGTTTCCTGCTGAGACAAGGATACGACCGAGATAGCTCTAGTATTAATGACATCTTATCTAACCGTAGCAGGCCTAGTGATCTCTCTTATACAATGCCAGATATTTATCGACATTGGCCTGGGAGGGGTCGACTAACAAGAAGGACCAGATTCTAGTCAGATAATTAATAATGGAAATTGATCCCCAAAACCGAATAGCTATTGGTGCAGCAAACCGCTATCCAAACTAATGTTAGAATTCCCTTATTATTCCTAAAATTTTAAGGTAGAGGGAATAGTTTTTATTAAATATGATAACAATAATAATAAAACCTGTACCACTTAAAGCCTGATTTCAGTTCAGCCTGGGTTCAGTGCAAGGTAAAGCTGCACTGTCTAGAAAAACAATAGTGCAGAGATGTGATTAGTACGAGATCTAGCTCAATCGATTTATGATAATAATATAGATTAAAAAATTGCATCCATTCTCTAAAACAATAGGAAACGAAATTAATTTCGCTTCTTATTAATTTTGAAAACTCATGAGTAATTCGAAAACTCTCAAAAGTAACAATAATGACAACAGCGTATCTTGAATCATAGTGTCTTTTGGAATTTAATATTTACTCAGTATAAACATATTAAAAAACAGAAAATTGTGCAAAACATGTGTGTTATATAAGATATATGCATAATAATAACAAACGTGTTAATTTTTTCACATAAACCTTTCATTTCTCTTTAATTTTCACAATTCCAGCCGGCATTAGGTTTAAATCTTATTGTATAGAAAGCATACAAACTAAAATTTAAATCATGCAAATAGTAAGGTATTCCAGAAGGAATGATGAAAATAGAGTTAAGGGTTTACTAGTATTACTTATTCAGGTTCAAATCCGGCTGTAGCAAATATATTTGGAATTTTTGACAGGCGAGGATACACTTTGTCATTTGCATACCCTCCAGGTGCACACCCCCCCCCCCTAAAGTGAATATCCTCAATAGGACGGAAAAAACTGGTGCTTGAGCGTAATCTCGGAATAATCACCTCCCAGCAACTTTGAAAGTCCTTTGAAAGATCCCATTCCCCACCAAGTACAAAATCCAAGATTCTTCGTGGGTTGTAGTGCTACATTTAACAATTATTCCTATAAAGTGTATACTTCTTGTCTCAGAAATCGGTTGCTTTGTTATTTTTAATTACTCATGGAGCATGCTAATAATCCTTTGCAAAATTCTTTAATTTTTATAACAATATAATAATATAAATTTCGAATAGTGAAAAAACAACTCCACTTTTTTGGATGATTAAAAAACCAAATTAAGATACATTCTATTTCCGTGCGTGCCATCAAATTTATTTTACTTTTGTGCACATTATACCTGGTTAATGTACAATAGATGTTTCTATATGAATTTAATATTAATTATCAATTCTAAAAAAATCGTCAATGACCGAAAACAAAGAAATACTATTTTTTTTTTCCATTTTCGATACTATGGATTTTTATCGACATCCACAGTCTGGTTTTAACAATGATTTGTCATTTAATATAACATGTATTAATGTATACTAATAAAATGTATAACGACTTCGTACCGAACATTGATTTAATAATTAACATAGAAGTTGACACAGTCAACATAAATATCTTTGTAGATATAGCGTCTAATCGGAAATACAGAGTAGAAACTTATTAAAGACTACCTTATTCCAGCGGCTTCGTTCGCGTGGAATTTGGTCTGCCACATAAAGTTTCGTGAAAGATCATTTTAAATAAATAATTTAATTATTTTTTTTTTAAATATAAGTTACTCGTACATCCAAAATTTCAGATGTCTAACTTCAAAACTGACGGATTCTATACAACCTCTAAACCCCTATTATATCAAAGGAGAAACCCTTGGGGTGGAATTATCCAAATTTCTTTCTTAAACTATACAAAGAACCTATCTACAAATTTGAAGATGCTAAGTTCCTGATTTGCCTTTAATTATGTACTATAACGGGGGGGGGGACATGGCCCGTACCCCCACATAAATCTGCCCTTGCTGTAGCCTATGTTGTATAACCTATTTTACTCAATACGTTTCATCCAAATCCGTTCAGTAGTTTTTGCGTGAATGAGTAACAAACATAAATACAAACATTCCCATTTATAATATTAGTAGGATATCAAAATAATAGTTTCACTCATGTTCTTTCTGTTATTTTAACAATTATAATCATGTGATTTGCCTTATATTATGTACTATAATGGATTCTCCACAGTACCTAAAAAACTGCTGGGGGGGGGGGCATGTGCTCCCGTGCGCCCTCCCTTAAATCCGCGCTTGCTATATCCTATGTGTTATTCTGATGTATAACCTATATTACTGTAAAGTTTTATCCAAATCCGTTCAGTAGTTTTTGCGTGAACGAGAAACAAACATACAAACTTTCACATTTATAATATTAGTAAGATTATAAAATATTAAAATGGTACGCTTATACCACTTATTGTTTTTAATATCAAATGACGTCATTAATAAAATAGGTAGTTTAAAAGGGAATGAGCGGTGATAAGATGTACTCCTCCTGATGTCGGCGCCCGGTTACTGCGAACAGCTGTACAAGCATCTGCCCGTCCTAGCAGCTGCCACGGTGGTGTTTTCCTGTCTGGATTTGGTCAGCGGAATCCTTCAGTCCAATGCATATAATGAGGAGACTATAATAATAAGAGTAGTTTATCCCTTTTTGAAGCATCAAATGGTATAGACAATGAAATAACAATTCTCAAATAGAAAAAGTATTTAATAGGTATTAAAACTACAACCCGTGAAGGGTCGGGGGTTCAGTACATGGCAGATAAAGTACAGTTTCTCGGACAACGGTTGTGTAGGGAAGTGATTTGTCCTATATCATCCTCAACACCAAGATTTGCCCTCTTATTTTGGGTATCAAGTTTATAGAGGCTCGATGAGCCCCAGGAGGGTCCTTGATCCCATCTCCGGCTACTAAAATTAAATAAAAGTTTTCCCAGTAGCGAGATTTGAACCCACGACCTTCGGCACTCTACCGCTGGGCCACCCGGCTCCTTAAATTACAGGTACTATTATTTGGAAAACTCACTGAGAACTGAAAAATAAATTATGTTTTAAAATCCATTCATAACATTGTTGTTTATTTTTTTCGGATAAAGAATAAGAATTATTACATGAATAAAGCATTCCAAAATATCGGTAAATTATTTTCTAAATTTTCTACTCGAAATCTAATCTAGCGTCTTAGGAACTTTTTTAAAAGTAATCTTATTTTAGAACAGATTATGTATCAAATGAATAGAATAATTTAACTAAAATATAAATATTTTTATAGAAGTATAATAATATTTTATAAGCGAAAAAAATTGTGTGCGTGTGTATGTTTAAACTAAAAAAATATTTGGGGAAGAAACTGGTTCAGGGTGAGGTCTGAGAAATATTTCGTAAATAGCGTCAAGGTATTTATTCATTTTAGGGCCACTATTACGCAATGTCAAAAAATATTTGTTTTCGATTACGAAATCACTGCCCTGCACTCCCGTTATTTTAGATACAGAGCAGTACCTACTAAGTACCGAACATAAGACCCTTCATGGATTGCAGTATATTTTTTTTTCTCGAAACCAAAAATTATATTTAATAATACCCTGTACCAGTACATGGTAGAGAATGTACTTTTTCATAGACAACGGTTCTGCACTGTGAGACTGAGTTGTAATATAAGCAATATCTCCTTTTCAATCCGATGCCTTACTTAGCCCCTTATTCACTACGAAAATAACTCGATTCCGCTTACTTATGTACAAGAAGCTCATTTTTGAGTTTTAAAACTTTATACACAAATAACTGTAACAAATTCTATAGTATAAACTTAAAAATTAAATTGGACTGAAGAAGAACCCCTAGGACGCATTTTGAGAAAGAAACAAAAATACAGATGGGAGTTTGAATGAATTTAACAATTATACAATTGAAACTATAGGGTTGTTAAGGTGTTATTCTGCCGTTAGTCGGACAGGGAGCATCCTAATTTATATAATCAATACTTTATGTCGTAATACACATTTACCATTTTATGTAAATTATATATTTATATATAAATAAATTCATTTATTTATATATTAATAATATTATTATTTTTTTTTTTTTTTTTTTTAGATCAAAGTCGACGTGGCCGGACTCGTGGAAAAGTACTTCGGGCCGGTGTACCCCGCTGAAGTGCGAACTTCCTTAGTGCGTGAAGCACGAGATCTCCTCGTTACTTCGTACCTCGGTGATCTAGCAAGATTCGAAACTGAATTCTGCATACCAGCTGCCCTGGAAGCTCGCAGGTTGAAGGAGGAATCCGAAAAACAGGTAAAATCCTTTATCTACAGTTATTATTATTTTATTAATTTAATAATCTGGAGACCCCAAGTGTGTTGGTAAACTCAATTAGGAGAGAGAACTTGGCGGTTGAGTGTTATCTCATCCAAATAATCTTTCTGGCTTGGACACGGTACCTGCAAAGTACTGAATCCAATACCGTTCTTGGGTTATAGACACACAGGTTTCTAAAATAATTTTTATAAAGATGGTAATTTCCATTTGAAACGTTTCAGTCTATCAGAGGACGAATCACCACCTATAAAATATTCTCATCTTGTGGTTCAGTAAATAAACGTAAAACAATATTTGGGCAATTTGTTGAGATTTTACTCTACTCATATAGTAAAAGAATATTTTAAAAAACTGGCCATGTTATATAAAAAAAACGCTTTTAATAGATTTAAAGTGCACGTTGTCTGGATTACAGTATATTTAGATTATAATCCATATTTATACATTACACTTGCAAATACATATTATTAGGCAGTGTGAATACATTATTATAGAACAAAATTACGAAATTATGAAAATAGTTGTACTACACTATACTGCACAACATAACAACATAACTATTATGAATAGGTGTATAGCAAATATAGTATTAGAGTATATAGAAAAAAAATAATTACAAAAAAAAAGAATGAAATTACAATTGAATATAATTTTTTTACTCTCTAAGTTCTAAGAATACAAAATCAGCATTTCAAAATAAAACCCACTCATCAGAATTATAATATTTATAACTTGTCTGGACCATTTTCTCATTTGTTCCTATTATGTCATAAATTTAAATTATAACAATGTGGTCATAAACTATAAAACGATTAACACTCATATTTAAAATATCGTAGGAATCAATTTCTAAGGCAATGTTAAAATAACCTTCATTAAATTTATGAAAGCGGCAATATCCCAAATTTTGTAATTTGACATTAAAAATAATTTGTTTGTTCATTACCTTCACTTCATGTTGCTATGCTGATCGGACGATACTACAGTGGGAGCCCTAAATTTTCCCTATCCAGGTTTGATTCAGTTGCACTGAGTTGCCATGCAAGAAATCCTGGTTTAAATCCCGCTGCGGGCAAGACTTTTATTTAGTCTGTACTCAGCTGGAGATGTATCACTTAGGATCTAGGACACTCCTGGGGCTCACCCAGTCTCTATAAAATATAATGAAAATAGGTTACTCAAATTAAGGGGGGAAATCTGGCGTTTGAGCGTGACCTAGGAAAAGTCACCACCTTGCAGAACTGTTGTCCATGAAACAATACGGTCTCTAACATGCACTGAACCCCAGACCCGTTCAAGGTTTGTAGTGGTACAAAAAAAATTATTATATTATAATATTATTAACATTTTTATATCATAAATCTATTATTATTACTACAAATATCATATAATAAACACATTTTTCTACAATATTATTCAGCCTCAATAAGAGTAACATTTTATTATTTGCTTTTCGTCTCGCTTAGGAGTTTCAAAATAAATTAGTTTTGTGCTTTATTGCCCAATACCGTTGATTAATTAATACATATTTACATAGGAATAAAAACACCCCTTAACAATAAAAAAAAAAATCTTATCGTTATTCACTACTGGAGTTTATCGGAGGTAGAAAGTTTCACGTCTGTGTGATCTGCATTCGAAGATGGTACCTCATGATATTTAAATTACTATCATTTATAGAGATGGAAATTTATCAGGGCTGTTCCAGTTATCACTTTTGTTCTTTTTTTAACCACCTGATGCGTATAGGAATGTAATATATCTGTTTCATTTACATAAAAAATAATAATCGACTTGAATAGAAAGTCCCATCTTGGTATATCATCTCCCCAACAATGCACGCACAAGCCGAATTTAATCCGACCATTTTCCAGTTCTATTTTAATAAGCAAGTATTTTTTATATTAATCATAATTATCCCTGGTTACCAATTGTAACATAACAATTATTAACACAGTCTCACTTATTGGTAGAGTGCTGTCACGGAGAGACGGACGACCCGGATTCGAATCCCGGCCGGGGCAAATCTTCAAAATAAAAATATTTAAACAATCATTAACATCATTATCAACGTACGACGACAAAAATCTAATCATAATGATAATATCTTTATCAACAGTTCTATCTTGGTATCAAGTCAGTAATTAACTAAGTTGACCAGCCACAAACAAAGATAACTTAACAAAATAAAATTATTATTTGACTGTTTTTAAACAATTACGTAATCCCGACTTACAAAAAGACGATCCAATGGGCTCAGTTTGATATCTGGATGTCGACTTAAATTTTCTCAAGCTTATAAGCAGTCAGTTACACATTCTAGGAATTCTCAAAAAAAAAACTAGCGGAAAATTACCTAAAGTTAATGTTTTCTTCAAATATATTATATTAATGAAATCATTTTTGCTTTTATTCATTTATGGAATGTTATGGAAATAAATATGGTGACAAGAATTAGTTGGGTTATTATTTTTTGTCCAACTTACGAACAGTTTGATTTAGGACCAAGAAGCATAAATGAAACTAAGTCTTGACAGGTAAACTGATCTTTTTTAGGACGACTAATGATGTATACACGATTTTAATGGTAGTCAATTGTTAACTATTACAAAATTCGAGGAAATAAAACCGAGATTGTTTTCTAATACACTATTCAATTTTTATAACTTTCAGCTTCACTCCCAATGCTGAAATAAATTAGTCATAATTAAACTTATATTAAAAACTAAAAGACTATAATCTACATGTTCTTCTTTTCTCGTACAAGAATTTTGTTTCGGTTTTATTTTCCATTGAGACAATCTTTTTTGAATTTTTGCAATATTTCCTCCATTTGTTTAACATTGGAATATCCTCTCTAGCCTGTGTAGTTTCAAATTTTAACAAAAATTTGCTTGCTTAACTTGGATCGATCCATGTAGAACTTTCAGATCATAACTTCTAATTTGTCAGTTTTACTACAGAGCTTAAATCCTCCTTCCTCACTAAGGAAAATTTCCCATCCCAGTTAGGTTTGTACTTACCATCTCAAACAAAAATACAACTGGTCTGCGAATTGTAATATTACAAGGTTATAATTTAGTCATACATGGCTTATTATGTTAATAAATTCTACAGAATAACAACTAAAAATAAATATAAAAAAGAAATAGATAAAATATCTACAGCCCCAGTAAATAAGTGCTTAAGCCGGTTTTTGGCCAGAAAGAGTTAACGGCTTTCAGATCGCCGGAATCATAACATTCTCGTAGTTTTTGGCTTGAAATGGAGTTGTAATATAAACAATAACTCCTTTTCAAGCCAATGCCTTACTTATTCATATTCACAACGAAAATAACTCGATTCCGCTTAGTCAAGTAGAAGAAACTTATTAACCACTTATTCACCGAGGCTATAGATATAAACTCCTACCAAAATATGCGTGCTAATATATCGTGTTGCCATGGCAACTGGATTATTGACAAAGCTGACCTTATGACCGGTGCATAATAAAACGTCCCAATTCCGGTTTGGTTTTGAACTGGAACAAATGAAGGTTAAAAATAGTGTTTTATTTTATTTTTTTTATTGAGTCCGAATAAAAAGGTGGCTTATTCCAATATGTGGATAGGGTAGAACAGTTTTTAGCTCTTAACTATATTTTTCTTCTCCCAACGCCCTGAAAGAACATTAGTTATTATTCGTCAAAAAAATTAAGAGTCTAACGTAGTTATTACTATTCTTTTCCTATATATTAGTTCATCAAGCTTTGTAAAGTGCTTAGACTTGGTTAAGAAGTCATTCAGAAAAAATTAAAAAGCACTTGTCCAAATGTGAGAAGATTCCGTTAAGAATTTGACAGATTTAGATTTGGGTGGTATTTCATGGACTTATGTGAGTAAACAGTTTTTTGGGAGTATTAGCATCAAGTCATCTGGTTCACTAAACATAGCATTAACGTTGTATACGCTCGTCAAATATTTTAAAACTCTGGGCGAATTAATGAGCCATAAATATTGATTTATTAACTAACAACTGTCAATTATAATCAAAAGAGCAAAGTCATAACTTTAAAAGTGAACCCATCAGCTGCTTACAAACTTCCAACCAGGGATTACCACCCAATCCTGAATGTTCAACATCACCTTTTGCTTAATCCAGCCTTAATGATGTAGGTACATTATTATTAACCTTATCTTAATCATTTTACATTAGCTTAATCACTGTACATTATTATAAACGTTATTCATTATAGATAAATAATAATCAAAGATTATCAATATAAAAACATTTAACACATTCTTTTATTCATTTTTAAGTGTCAATCTGTGGATTTTATTCGTTATTGTTATGAACTAAATTGTAAACTACCAACACATATTTTTCAATTTTCGTCACCATCAAAATGTATATGTATATACATAGAACTAATAAGAAATAACAAAACGATAATTAACGGTATATCAAATACCAACGAATTTAGTGAAACAATAATTAAGGTTAAATCCTTTTCATCATTGGGCAATTCATATTTAGCACAGAAATAAGAATATAAGAACAGCTTAGCTGCAATATACCTGGCAAAACTTGTGTTAATTGTCTCAAATATTTAATCGATTTAAGTGAAATATTATACTTTTGATAAAGTTAACTGCAATATATTAATAGGCATAAACCTACACTTGATAATAAAAAAAAGAATAAAATTATTTTAAAAAACTCTTATTTAAAAATGCCATATGTATTAAAACACATCTCTTTGCAGAATAACGAGAAATTCTATAACAATTTTCTATCATTGCTGTAACATTATGACATAACGACAATAAGATCCTTCAAATTAGGATTTTTATCAGTACATTTTAGACATTTATATGAAATACTTAATAAAATAAAAAAAAAAAAAACCTGTACCACTACAACCCGTGAACGGGTCTGGGGTTCAATACATGGCACAGACTGTACTGTTTCAAGGGCAACGGTTCTGCAAGGAGGTGACTTGTCCTAGATCACGCTCAACCGCAAATTTTCTCCCCTTATATTGGGTTTCCTATTTTTATAATATTTTCTATAGTCTGAGTGAGCTCCAGGAGGGTCCTGGATCCCATATGATCCATCTCCCACTGCAAATAGACTAAATACATAAAAGTACCTCCTGCAGCGGGATTTGAACCAGTATTTCCGGCATAGCAACTCAGTGCTCTACCACTGAGCCTCTTCACTCCATTTAATAAAGTTAACTTTTCTTAAATTTATTTTGTGGAACAAAATGAGAAAAATGTATGAAAACACATCTCATTGCAGCAAACATACGAGACATTTTTATCATTGCTATGGTATTATAACATTACTAAATTAAAATCAGTCAAATTAGGATTTTTATCAATATATCTTAGACGTTTTTATGAAATGCTCAATAAAATTAACTTTTCTACAATGGTTTTGTATTATATTAACAGTGGACCAAAACGAGATAGTATTATAAGATAACTAAATTAAAATCTTTATTATAATGCAATTGGGAAAAACCACAATGCAAAGCCTTATGTTTCAAAAATACACCCACTTACCAGTCGACGTTTCGCCTATTCAGGCATTATCAAGACACCAAAAACAAAAAAGGGGTTTATGTGAATCGCATCTCGAAGAAAAAGCAAAGGCTTTGCATTGTGGTTTTTACCAATGGCATTATAATAAATAATAGTGTTTCTTTTTTAGTTTTTGGCTCTATTTTAGTAAATTAAAATCATTTGAATTAGGATTTTTATTAATATATCTTAGAATTGTATATAAAATAATTAAAAAATTAACTTTTTTAAATGGTTATTTTTTATATCTACTATATATTGGACCAATACCAGATATATGCATGGAAATACGTCTCATTGCAGAACCATTTTTTATCATTGCTATAGTATTAGAATTAGGATTTTTATTAATATGTATATCTTAGACATGTATATGAAATAACTAATAAAATTAACTTTTTAAAATGTTATGTATTATATCAATAATGGACCATAACGAGAAATATGTATGAAAACACAGCTCATTGCAGTAAAGCGAGAGATGTTTTATCATTGCTATAGTATTATAACATTACTAAATTAAAATCAGTCAAATTAGGATTTTTATCAATATATCTTATACATTCTACTGAAATGCTTAATAAAATTAACTTTTCTGCAATGGTTTTGTATTATATTAACAGTGGACCAAAACGAGATATTTTGTATCATTGTTATAGTATTATAACATTACTAAATTAAAATCATTTGAATTAGGATTTTTATTAATATATCTTAGACATGTATATAAAATAATTAAAAAATTAACTTTTTTAAACGGTTATTCATTATATCTATAATAGACCAAAACCAGAAATATGTATGAAAACACATCTCATTGCAGTACCATTTTTTATCATTGCTATAGTATTATAACATTGCTAAATTTAAATGATTAGAATTAGGATTTTTATTAATATGTATATCTTAGACATGTATATGAAATAACTAATAAAATTAACTTTTTAAAATGTTATGTATTATATCAATAATGAACCATAACGAGAAATATGTATGAAAACACAGCTCATTGCAGTAAAGCGAGAGATGTTTTATCATTGCTATAGTATAACATTGCTAAATTTAAATGATTAGAATTAGGATTTTTATTAATATGTATATCTTAGACATGTATATGAAATAACTAATAAAATTAACTTTTTAAAATGTTATGTATTATATCAATAATGAACCATAACGAGAAATATGTATGAAAACACAGCTCATTGCAGTAAAGCGAGGCATGTTTTATCATTGCTATAGTATTATAACATTACTAAATTAAAATCATTCAAATTAGGGTTTTTTTATCAATCTACCTTAGACATTTATATGAATTACTTAATAAAATTACCTTTTCTAAAATGGTTATATATTACCTATATCAATAGTGGAACATTACGAGAAATTGGAAAGTTTTGTAATGGAATTCAAAATACATTATATAGGATATACTGAGCGTTGAGGATATAAATTCCTTATATATGTATTTGGTTTCAAGGGAAGATTCTACCAAAAGATATGCTTCGTCTTGGAAACTTTTTTTTATAGCCAAAATTTTAGGGATCTTAAGGAAACCCACGTATTAACTATAATATTGTAGAACATAAATTCTTCAAGTGAAAACCGCCGAGGAGAAGTATCATATTGCCGCTTTTACCGTTACGACATACATTTTCCGAAAAATATATTTTTTGTTACAGGTAATAAAGGCCGAAAATACTTGACGGATGGCACAATGTATAGTTTATCCTTCAATAAATAATAATTACGGAAATATTTCAAGGTGAAAGTTTTAATAGATAATGGCCTATAACATTCCTAAAAGGACTAATTTTATTGCCCCTATTAGAACGGGGTCGTCTATTTTCCCTTTTAAGGCCTAAGGTCATTTGCTGCGAGTGCGTCTTCATTTCCCACCCGACTGGCCTCTAAAATACATTTTAGAAGAAAGTTAAAGTCTAATGATTTGTAAAGGCAGATGTATTAATAAATTAAGCAAACATAGAACATTATATATTATGCACTTAAGAATATGTAATAGGTAAATCAATTAATTTAAAATACTTATCGACTTCAAAGAATTGAAAATAATACTAATTCCAAGAATAACTTAACTAAATAATATGGGCGATCTGTGGTGTAGTGGTTAGTGTAACAAACTACCAAGCCCAAGATCGCGGATGTGGCCTTAGGATTTTTTAAAATGAATAAAAAAATCCTTAGTTAACCCGTCCTTCGGAAGGGACTTAAAACGGGGGTCCCGAGCCTGTACGATGTCAGGTACTCGATAAAAATCCCTATCCTAATTAAACCTGGAAAGGCAAAATTTAGAGCTCCCGATGTATCATCGTCCGATTAGCCATAGCAGCATAAAGTGAACAAACAACAACAACTAAATAATACAGGCTTATACTTATATATGATCAGTGGTCTAGTCGAATATTGCCCCAAATTAATTTCTTGTAAAACAAATTATAATTTCATGTAGAGCATAAGTGTCTAAGTTCAGCCATAGCTTGAACTGGTGTTAGTCCTTACTGTATATCTCCATTTCAGGCTAAAGCTACGAGAAACACACGATCCCACCTCTCGAAGCATAAAAAACATATTTTTAGGTAAAATTCAACTTAACCACTTATTCATCGGGAACGCAGATTCAAAGTACATATATTTGTGTAAGATAAGTGAAGTTAGGTAAATGCGTAATCTTTAGAAGAGATAACTCAGAATATGCTAACTAGCTGCTTCAAGAAAAAGTTTATATGATTGACAACACTGCCTCTTATAACTTTAGGGTAATCAGAGAAGAAGGAAAAAGTTTAAATAATAAGACAATTCAGCCTGTACAAATATAACTTGCTATCTTTTATTACTATTTTCTAATGTCCTAGGAAAATAGTAGCCTACCTACCTAGCCTGCAGATAGGTTGTCATAGAATCAGTTCAATCTTTACCACCAACATAAAAATTTCACGGTTATACTGCTACAAGTTTGTTTTATATGTTAGTACAGGTATCATAAAGGCTCCTGATACCAGTTTTTGGGCAGTGTTGTAGCCTAGGTTTTTTTAAAAATATTACTTATGGTATGAACGTGCTCGAAATTTTACCAAGTACACACTCAATCATATCTGTGGCAACTGTGTATAGTGGGCTAAGTCGAATTTTGTGAATTTATCTACTTAGAATCGTAATTTTTCTGAACTTATTTTCTGTTCAAGATTGGAGTATCAGCCCACGATTCACAAAGGAATATCCTTCACCGCAATGGACGGATCACTTAGCGTGTTAGACACAAGGAAAGAGAAAAAATTACGATTCTAAGTAGATAGCTTGAAATTCACAAAATTCGACTTAGCCTACTATGCAAAGGTGTCACAGATATATATCACACTGTTTTTCACTTTATTTTATAATCATTATAGATTTTTTTCATGAATCCAGTCTTATATTTTTTCTCCCGAGTTTTAAATTTCTTCGTCTATCATTTGTCAAGTTATAAACTCGGCCTCCCACTTTTTCTATTTTGTTCAAAGTGAGGTATTTGAGACTGCCCACTAAGCTTGACAAGACCCTAAAAAATTCAATGCATTGTTTGATTAGATTAATATTGTAAATCCCTACTCAATTCCTATGCCTCTGGTATGCCGAGCTCCTATGGCTTTATCCAGATTCTGAAGAAAATTCTTGTTTTTAGTTTAAGATTCCGGTGGGGTTAGTACTGATATAACTTAAGATTCCTTATTTACGATTAAACAAATTAAGTTATATAATGAAGTGATTAAGATTAAATAGGAAAGTTTCAATTGTAGTCAATTAAAAATATGTTGTTCTGGTGTATAAAATGAGTTGTACAAGTTTTAATATTATTTAATAGCTGTTTTCAATGTTATCAAACCAAATTCGTCTGTTTTCCGGTAATAAACATTGATAAAATAAAAGTAATTTATAAAGTTCAAACCTCTATTGCATTACTTGTGAAATTGAATTAAACGAGGAAACATAGTAAAAGCATGCTGTGTAATGATTTAAATTCAGAAGAAAGAATAATTACTACGAGATAATTAACACAATATGAAACAAGTAATGTTTTATTATTCTTTTTTTTTACGAAATGCTAAATACGAGCAATAAAAACAAAATCAGCTGCAGTTTAAAGGAATAAAACCGCATTTTTATTATGCCAAAAAACAAACAAAATTGAACTGCATATAAAAGGTTATTTGCCTATATGCTTAAATCAAGCATTAACGAATGTTTCACTATTCTATTTTTTGATGAATATTCTACAATTAACAAGCAATATATATTAACTGTTATTTTTTAAATTAGTATAACTACATTTGTTCATGTATGGAATATTTAAGGATATGTGTTTGAATTAATTTTAAAATAAGGGAAAATTTTAAGTTTTTAACACTTAGAACTTATATTTTAACACTATACACTTTTTATTTTCGAATAAAAATTATTCTTTAAATAGGAGAAAAAAACCTATTTCCAGTAAAAAAAAATTTTTATTCCTTATTTTCGAGATACGTTTCGGCCTAGGCCATTCTCAATATTCTGTTTAAATTGTTTCATTTGTTACTTATTATATGGTTAACAATTCGACCATAAGTCATTCATCCTTAAAATCATGCCTAAATTCTACAATTGTAACAATATAAATAATTCAATAAATAAAACTGTACATAAATTCTTTTACTGTCCAACAAATAACCAAAATAAAGCATAGATACCTCAATTTATTTTTAAGTTTAAGTTTTATTCCATTTAATTTTTTTTTTTTAAATTCATAGGGAACCATGTCCTCTATAGTCATTTAATAATAAGTCAACCTTTTTTAAAAATGAATAAAAATTATTTAAAAGAATAAATATATACAAGACATCTTTTACCACTTTAAAAATAACAGCTAATATCATGTTAAAATTGCTATACTATTCTGATAAATCTTTATACATAACTAAAAAAAAATATAAATAAATAAAAGAATTTCATATAGTCTTCTAAACATCTTAAAATTTAAAAACTAGGAAGAAATTCTCGACGGCCATTTACCTTTAAAAGGGCTCATGTCATTGCTTTTAATACTGTAATAAAATATACCTTTTTATAGCCTTATTAGCATCACACTACAATCCTGTCTTAGAATAGATAAGTTTTTGAAAGTCTTTCACAAAACAAACAAATAAAAAAAATGTCAAATATTTTCTAAAGAAACTCAATGGATAAGACTAACGTCCTGTCTAGTAAAGCTTTCAACTTGTATTTATTTATAAATTTATGTGTGTGTGTGTATATATATACACACTCATATCATATATATATATATATATATATATATATATATATATATAATATATGAGTGATGAACGCCGATATAATTCAGAGGATCAGCCATAAGTGGCGGTTTCCACTAGACATTGTCAGTAAACTCGTTAAAGAAAAAAGCAATCAGTAAAGAGAATTTATAAAAGAATTCTCGTTGAAACTTTGAATCAATTTGGCGAGAGACAGGAATTTATGATATATCTACAGCCCTGGTGAATATGTGGTTAAGTCTAATTTTTTCCAAAATTAGTTTCTTGTACTTAAGTAAGCGGAATCGAGTTATGACTTTTCTAATAATTAACAGCATATTAAACATCTAAAAGACGAAGAAAATATCTTTGTTCTCTAAATGTTGTATCCATGACTGATAAACTCAAATTGAAGCATTTATTGCAGTATATACAGTGTATAATGTCTACTTCATAACGTTTGTTTGGATCACATGTTGAATGATATTTAGCGCGCAAAATTAATTTTAAAAATTGTAAAAAATAATAAGCTTAGGGAACGCACCGACTCAATGCCGGTACCGCCTCTTCCTGCTTTCAAACATCCATTTACAGACAACCAACAAAACACAGATGCGCCATATTAATCATTCCTTTAGCAATCCTTCCACCGACGACCCTTTGACTCAGTATTTCTAAATAATAACAAATAGAAACGGTAAATATTTTATGAAGAATTCCATAGAATACTTTTTATTTCTAAGATGATCTGCCATGTCCGCTTACCTGGCATTAAGATACACGGAACAAACTATTTTCAAGGCTTAGATGCCTCGACGGCGTGTGATCTCTTCGTATCGATAGCTAAATGTCATTCCGTGATTAACAATAAAAGAAAAAAAAAACATCTTCCTCAAACCTCCACGACTAAATAATTTATTACAAATATATACAAACGGCATCGAGATCCCCTTATTTCAGTCCAGGGAAGAAACCAATAAATGTAAATATCATTACAGACGCCTTTCAAATTTGTATGGCGTGAATTCACGTTTATTTTTTTTTATTATTCTCAGTTAACATACAAAAACTAGATTAATTAAATTATATAAACCTGTATTCGTCCTGACACTTATGAGTTGACTCAAAAACCAACGGTATTGAAAAATAAAAATATTTAACTAGACATCACTTACGAGATATTAGCTTGAGAGAGATGTTAACAATTTTTTTTTTTTTTTATAATATCGATATTTGTCAGATACGATTTTTCAGAAAAATTCTGACATATACATTAAATTAGAGTACCGAAATAATTCTGAAATTAATAGTACTTAATAATAAATAAATTATTAACTAATACCGCCCTTTATCAAAAGTTAGGCATCCATTTAATTTATGATCCCCCCCGCCATAGAATACCGAATTACCTTACCGTTTGACTGCTGATGCCATTACTACTTTTAATTTCACGTTAACTAACGTTATACCAAATAAAAGGGAAGGCAAGAAACTCACCAATAAAGATTTCGACAGTTCAGGCGTTATCAGTACATAAACAAAAAGAAAAACCACATCAATTAACATAAAATAAAGCACATCTATACTTAAGAGGAGATAACAGAACCGCCAACTTAATAGACGATTTATGTAAAAACCTGATAATTCAGGGAAAGAACAAAATTTTGGAATTTTTAACACCGTCTCTTACATTATTTTTAATTCAGTTATATATTTAGCTTTAATTATATATTGCCATATAAATATAATTTAATTTAAATTATTCTTTTTGTGTTAGTCGTTAGTAATATTCTAGTGTATACTTGCAAAACATTGAGGTTCCAAAATCTATGTGACGTATGTTAAAATTCACGGAGCTGAGAAGGGTAAATTTCAATTATAGTTGCTAAGGGAATGTGACCTAAGAGACTCTATTTATAAATATAGCTTTTTGAGACTCTTATTTAGGAAAATATCTGGCGGTTGAGTGATCCGTTGGATTGGAAACTATTAATATGTGGTGAATATTATAAGCATCAGAGTACCAGAGGAATTTTTTTCTAATATGCTTCCATTGACCATGTAGTGATCGAAAAGGTCACTAGTTCATTGACTTAGCCCAAAAATGAAATCTCCACTGTCTACGGAATACCTTTTTTTGAGTTATGCCAGAGATGTATATTAAGAGATCAGGAACAAGTCAAAATGGATATCTATTAAAGTAAAAAAATAGAAATTCTTCAAGATATCACACTGCTAACTTGATTCCATGTAAAATTATCAGCTATATAGCAGATATGCTAGCATTAATTCTTATAAAGACATATAAGCAGTACTAAAGTCTTAAAACAAAACCTGCAAGCAATTCCGTGCAAATTAACCCTTTTGTTTTAAGAGATATACTCGTTAAATCATTCGATTTCCAATTAGCAAAAGTTAATCAGTGATGTAATACAGGAATCGGTAATGGTATTATCCCTGAAAGGAAATACGACATGAGCCACTCGGTTGGTGGTCCTCAGCTGAGAGGCTGTAAACACACCCGATCCATTCTTGTCCGCGATCGGATGTGGGATCCTTTCTAGCCCACAGGGTTTCAGTTACCTCTCATCTACACATGCAAATAGTGTACCCCTAGCTATCGTTTAAGCCGCCACAATGCGCGGGTAATGGTCCGCAAAAAAACAGGGAAAAAAGTAAAACCTTTGGTAGACAACACTGTTTCAGAAATATGCCCATATCAAGTTCTAACATTAGCAGGGAATCATATTTTAAAATTATGATTGGTTTAGTACTACGGAAAAGCGAGCATTGGCCAATTTTCTTTAATTTCCCCATTTTCCTAATTGAAGAAATTGTATAATGAACATTATCTATCTTGATGAAAATTGTCGGGAAGTGCAATCAATGAGTTTCTGGCTTCCATGAACCCTGTGGAAAAAACCAAAACCGAATAACAATAACAACATACCGACTAATGCAGAAATCTGAGGTAACAAAACTAATATTAAATTTTGTTTAGTGTTACCTACTTAGTAATTTATGTATCAGTACATTATAATTAGCTTAGCTTTGTCATTTGGACACCCTTCATGAAATTACCGAACAAATCTAAAACACGAAGAAAAAAGCTGAATTTATTTTAAGAACATAATTAAATTTGGCAGGATTTTATAACATAACCCCAGTTTAATATTATAGGCTTCAAATTTATTAAAAAGACATTGCATGCTTGTATAACTTCGGATCATGATCTTTTAAATACGAGATTAAATCTTTTGTCTCTACTTGATTCAACATTTTCACAAGTGGTTTAGATTATCCAACTGTACATATATATTATTTTATAGGGGAATCGTTGATGTTTGTTATTAATTTTAATTATTAGGTCTTACCCTCTATCGTAACAAAATAAATCCATATAGTTTTTTTTTTTTTAATTTTTCTCTGCCTTGGTTTACATATTTAATTAGGCGATTCCGTAATTTCAATATATAGATGCCATTAACAGCAATGAATTGTATTCTCAAAGTGATTCAATTATATCTTATTATATAAAAACAATATGAAATTGTAGAATAATTTAAATTGCAATGCTACTTTACGGCGTACCATTAACTCTTCGCTGGTTCTCTGGTTAATAAGGCAATTAGAATCTTTGGTATGTATTAGTAACTAAGTTTGCAAATTTTATAGGGCTATAAAATATTTAGCATCCAATAGGAATGTAACTAAAGTACGGCTGCAATTAATTAAGGTATTTCCACAACTTTAAATGCTTCATTTAAGTGATCAAAATTAAAATCTCCTAACTGAATGCTGAGTTCATAAACTAGGGAAACATTCAAGGAGATTCCTCCAGAGCTGGATGAATACTAAAAAAAAAAATGAATTCTATAAGAAGAAAAGTAATGCATAAAATAGTAAAAGACATTTACAAATAATGCCTGATGGTAGAATACCAAGGTACTTGAACTGATGTAAAAAATACTATACAAAGAGTTGGTGGTCAGCCAAGAAAAACTTGGGAAAATGAATCGGTGGCGAAGAGTACTGCCAATTAAATAAGCTAAAATAAAGTGATATTAACTTATGCTAAGGTTACTTTAAATTTTAATCGAATGTCGAAAAAAAAAATACCGTAATATCTTTTTAAATAAAGCACGCTAGTAACGAGTCAATTATTGATAGGGTGTATAAAAAAGAAATGACCGTTTTATCAAATTCCAGAGTTCAAAAGTATTTTAATAATTATTATAATTAATAATAGTTATTTATTAGTAAACTGAAAGAAAGAGTTAACTCTCTAGGAGTCTATTATCATACATGTTGTATTTTATCTGTATTGGACTAGGTTTTACATACTTTTATATCTCTACCTTATATCTCACCTTTTTATGTTTATTCTTTTTCATTTTGTAACTTTCTGTTTACCTTCTTTTTTTTCTCTTCGTATTTATTTTTCATTATCTGTACATTTATTCTGTGATAATTTTTATTCATATAATTCGTTCACTATTTCGTTTGCTTTTCTATTACTCTACATATATTATTACATTCTTAGTACTGTAATTTAATGTATTTTTATAGTTATTTTGTTTTGTCCGTTTTCTCTCATAGCCCTGAAGATGACCTACAAAGTAGGTCTAAACGTCGGCACACTTAATAAATAAGTATTCACTTAATTGGTTTTCCATTTGACTGCACCCCCAACTAACTTCCTTATGTAAGGAAGAAATAGTTGGGGGTGCAGTCAATAAAAATAACTAAATAAATATCTATATCCTTAAATTTTACATTTTTACTTTAAAACAACCGACCAATCAAACCAGATAAATAGAGATAGAGAAATGTTCGGTGAAACGGGAAACTAATTGACATCGGATTCAAACGTTCCTTAACTGGCCGGGTCGCGTTTCATCCTTCGCAGTGGGAGATTGTGCCCGCGTCCCGAAGATCGGTAAATCTCAACGAGTGCGCAGGGCGGTGTGTGGCCGCCTTTTGTAATGCTTATTCTCAAAGTGAAATTAAATATACTGCTCACCGGACACGATTTATGGTCATGCATGATCCCTATTGAGCCCGATGCAAATAGTAAACAGACTTTTACAAAAGGAAGGATCTGTAGCGTTGTGCAAGAGCGTTCCTATTCACTGGCGGTCCCTCTCCCAGCACGCTTCTGTTATTTTATGTTCTCCAAACATATGTTGGTTATTATAATATATTTCGTGAGAATAGTATGGCATAGTAATGTATCTCTTAAATCAGAACCAAAGAGGAAACAGTGTAAGTCCAAATTGATATTCCTAACGTCTTTGTATTATATTTTCGGAATTTAAGTAATAATAAGTAATTTTAAAACGTTCTAAAAATGTATCAGTTCCGCTGGTTATCACTTCGAGTTGAGTCTCAAGTTTTAACTATCCATTTTTCCCTTATATTCAATAATTCTGATAATCTTTAGTTTTAAAGCTGATAAGCTGATTTAGTATAGAAAGAAATGGTGTAATTAAGAGTAAATCAGTATATTTCATCAAGAAATGAACTCTGCACTCTCAAAATTTCGTAAATGTTATACACGAAGTCGTTTATAAACTTAGTAAAATCGTCAATTATTTTTAAGTATCAATAAAAAGGCTAAGAGAACCCAAAGGCTCAAAGCCAATACCTCCTATGGCTTTTTACAATTTTCTGTCATTGGACTAAATACCCAGGCCCAAATCCGCCACAGTACTCTTTAACGATATATCCTACTACCTACTCTGAGGTCTTTTTACGACCATTATCCAACTGGTTATTAATAAAGTTGTTAACTAAACTGCTTAACAACTTTAAGGACTATCCCATTTCTATTATAATAAAGAGGTGTATACACTACAATACCGCTCTGTGTAAACTCTTCAATTCTCAATAAAACATATAGTAAATAATTATATCAGGGCTCATCATTTACGGGCATGAAATAATCATTTACTATATATTTTAAGCAAGCCCAAACTTGAAATATTGGCCATATCAACTTTTGAATTATTTTTTTCTTCTAAAAATCGATCACAAAAATATTCGTTAATAGTTATGATCAAGTCGTGAGGAGAAAGGATGAGATTGAGCCACTCAGAACTGTAAGCTCATGAGTAGATAGCAGCCCTCGCCCTGAGTGGCTGCAAACGCAACCCGCGCCTTCTGACGTCTTGACAGCGCTAATTAGAGCGAACAAGTCCAATTCAGCCACTCTGCCAGTGATTAGCCTATCACCAGGTCGTTTTAGTTCGTATATTTATCTCGATTCCTAATTATTTTAATTAGGAATATAGTTATGAATAATTAAAAACAAACAATAGTTTAAAAAACTCACTTCTCGAAGACTGTTTGAAGTTAATAATCCTAAACAGGATTCTCTGGATTGGCGATTTCATATCCTAAAACATGTTAGTCTTATGGTAAGTTGTGATATACAACCTTATGGCTACTGGCTGATCACGAGAGTTTGTTTATTAGCCTGGCGCTACAACACGTTGACGTGTCCAGGCCTCCTCAACCAGCAGCCGCCATATGTCTCTGCCCCGTGCTGCTGCTATCCAGTTGCAGACTCCCAATCTTCTTGCATCTACAGCCACACAGTCGATCCATCGAAGTCGGGGACGGCCAATTCTCCTCCGCCCATGGATGATCTCCGTCAGTAGTCTTTTTGGAGCTTCCTCGTCGTCCATCCTGGCCACATGGCCAGCCCATCTCAGGCGGTATCGTTTGATTAGAGTCACAATTTCAGATTTCCCATAAAGGACATAAACTTATTCGTTTGTCCTCCGTTTCCATTCTCCACCAACCAACACCGGTCCTTTGGCAGAAGCTGCAAGAAAACTTGGTCTGGAGGTCAACCGTAAAAAAAAAAGACCAAGTGTATGATAACTGACCAGCACCCAAGATAACCTGGGGAGAAAGTGGAATTTGGGGCATGCTTCTTCGAATGGGTTTCGGAGTTCACGTTTCTGGGATCACAGGTGACATGCGATAGTGAAATCGGAGCAGAGACCAGAAGAAGGGTATGGGCCGCAAACCGATGTTATTTTGGCAACAAATAGCAAGTAGGGTAGTTACAAGGAAATATATATATATATATATATATATATATATATATATATATATATATATATATATATATATATATATAAATATATATATAAATATATATATAGTTTGAAAAGCTAAATAATATGCTTTTGTAGCTAGCCCAACTAAAAAGTAGAAATTAATGTTTTATAAAACTAAAGAACGGGCGTTTGTAGATTGCCGAACTAAAAAACGGAAAATCAATGATGGTTTAAAAAAAATAAACCTTCGCTTTAACAGAAAATAAAACTTATAAAACGAAAGTAATTTTCGATAAATTTAAATTAGGAATAGAGTTTTGAAAATATAAATAAAATTTATCTTAAGCGTTAAGCTTGATGCTGTAAATATTTTATAAACTTATATTGATGAAAAAAAAAAATATTCCAGGCAAAGGTCAAAAAAATTCTCTTAGGAGGGAGAACTTTTAATTGGTTACCCAATGTTTTGACCCACATTTCAGGTCTTTTTCAGGGCTAATTTGATGGGCGGGAGGTTGACGCTTAAATTGGTAAAAGACGCGATGGCTAGACGATGTTAAAGGAGACCTTAGACTCCTGAGGGTAAGAACATGTAGAACAGGAGTGGATGACCGTTCAAAGTGGAAGAAATTTGTCGAGGAGGCCACTGTTCTCTATGGATAGCGACATGTGACAATGAGGATGATTAGTAAAAGTACAGAGACGTTGAAAATACCTTAAAACAACTTATAACCCTATTCTTTTTTTAAAATTATTAAAGATTAATTTCTACTTTGTTGTTTTGTCTTCAAAAAAGCGTGTTTTATAAACTATTGTTTATCTCCTAAACCTTTGGTCGGCTGGCTATAAATGCGTGTGCTTTAGAAGTTTTTTTTAACGTCCATTTTCTACTTTTTAATTTAGCAATATGCATATGCTTATCTCAAAGATTAAGTCGAGTGTGCCTTAAAATTTGGCACAAGATACTAACGCGAACAGAATTATACGTACTAGAGGACTATATAATGATTATGTTGGCCAAACTAATTTTAAAAAAAAGAAGAAGCAAAATGTGGCATTCAGGAAGACTCTAATTTCGAATGCTATTTAACTGTTTTCGCTAGTTTAGTCAAACAATTTTAATACTCACGAAACTTTTTGTTGAAGAAAATCATTATGCTACACAAAATTGCTTGACTAAATGAGGGGAAAATGTGATAAAGTTGATTTTCTTAAGTTTAGAGTTATCCGCTTTTGATTCAGAACGATGTACCTGTAATCATGGGCTTATTCAAAATCACGTATGAGCCAGAGGAATGGAGACTTATCACCGATTCATCAAAAAGAAGTTTGAATGCTTTACTTCTTCACAATGGTAAGCGATATGCTTCTCTGCCTGTAGGACACTCAGCCCATTTGAAAGAATGCTATGAAAATCTTGAGTTTGTTCTTGATAAGCTCGGCTACTCTGACCATCGATAGACCATTTCTGGGGATTTGAAAGTTATTTCCATGTTACTAGGGCAACAAAGTGGTTACACAAAGTTTCCGTGTTTCCTCTTTGAATGGGATAGCCGTGACAGGAAACAACACTATGTCAAGCATAGTGGCCAATCAGAAAGGCCCTTATTCCTGGAGTTTAAAATGTTTAAAGACAAAGTTTAGTGGATCCTAAAAAATTTAACTTCCACCACATCATATCTAATTGGGGCTAATGCAACAGTTTGTAAAAAAAAACATTACCCAATGAAGGAGAGTGCTTCCAGTATCTTTGTAAACAGTTTCCTGGTGTATCCGATGCTAAGCTGAAAGAGGGAGTCTTTGTTGGACCTGGCTTCAGAAAACTTTTAAACGATGAAAGCTTAGTCACTAAAATGGAAATGGAAGAATAAACACTAAAAAAATGGAATTAATTTGAACTTGCTGTAACAGGATTTCCTGGAAACAAAAAAGACCCCAAACCACAAAAACTTGGTTGCTGAAAGGTTAAAAAACTACAAGATGTACGGCTGCAACATGAGTGTAAAAGTTCATTTTCTTCTCTCATATCATGACTACTTTCCAGAAAATCTTGGGGTTTAAGTGAGGAATAAGGAGAACGTTTCCATTTATATATAAAAGAAATGGAGTGAAGATAACGAACCTAAGTCGATGGAATGTCACATAATGGCAGGCTATTGTTGTATTTTAAAAAGGGAAAATTCACAAGACAACGCCGAAAAAGTACCAAAATAAGCTTTGATGTAAAAATAAAACGTTTTTACAAAGACTTATAATAACTTTACAACACATGTGCATCACTTGTATGCTCATTTTAGCTAGTTATCGTTGTTTCTTTTATATTTCATGTTAAAATAATAAAAACAAATTCAAAATTATCCGTTTTTTGTACTTTTCCCAAAAATTTCAACTTCATTTTGTAGGCATGCCTTACGTGATAAAAAAACAGCGTCATTTTTGAAATCACCGCGAAAAAAATACATAAAGATCAATTTACTAAATTTTTAAACAATTATTTTAAAAAAGTTGTTTTTACAGACCTGTGTAAACAACCCTTAATGTCCCAGACGTAATAGGAGTAGAAAAAATAGCTTTTGCGATTAGCAAAAAAAAAGGTTATTGATGAAAGTCATTAATTTTATTAAAATTATTAAAAGTAAATCATAGAATAATGAAAATTATCTCCATTTCATATTGGGCAGTCTAAAAAAAAACCTGTGCCACTGCAACCAGTGAAAGGGTCTTTGGTTTGGTACTTAGTAGAGACTGTACTGTTTCATGGAAAACGGTTCCGTTTGATTTTTCCTTGATCAAACCGGTTGGTGATTTGTCCTGGATCACGCTCAACTGACAGATTTCCTCCCCTTATTTTGGGTACCCACTATAAAGAAGCTGGGTGAGCCTCAGGAGGGAATTATTTGGAAAGATGCCGTAATATTATAAAATTAATTGCCAAATTAACATATTACTAAAATAAAATAAAAAAACATATATTATTTAGATACATTTACATTCTGTAATAGCTATTCAAAATCTTCAAATTGGGCAATTTTTGCTCTATTTAATACAATTTAATCTAAAGCAATATATAGTGTAACCTTTAGTAGTTGTTAATCTATTAAATTGATAAACTGAAATATTTCGTCGTTACCTAGTACTGAACTCAAGACCCTTGGTGGGTTGTAGAGGTACAGGTTTTGGCAACTAAACAAAATATAAACAATCTCCCTCGATTACATAACTGTAAGCCATGTCGTTCTTCAAAACACGTGGTTTATAGGCTAAATAATAACTAATGGAGTAAATAATTAAGAACTAATACACTTTATTCACTAATTAAGTTTCTATTTAGACTACAAGACAGGCACAAAGATCGATATTGTGACAGTTAGCCCCTTTAACCTTGTGACACCCAACTTAAGCCTTAGTTTCGGTGATTTGACGACCACAGTAGTTAAATGCATTAAGAAAATAGTCCAGTGCAGATTAACTGAGATTTTAACAGTACATAATAAACCGTAAATGGCTGAAATTCATAGTAGAGTTTGTAATTTTTCCAAGACAACGAATATGCAGGGATGTGAATATCCGAGATCGCCCTCAACTGCCCAGGTCTCCCATATTATAGGGACTGGGTGAGCCTCAGGAGGGTTTGCGGAACTCACAAGGTCCATATACGACTCTGCCTACATTAAATAGGTATCCATGACCCTGCCTATTAATAGTTATCTATCAGCTGAATTTGAACCTGAGACCTTGAGCTCAGCAATTCTACAATAAACACTGAACTAACCCCTCCAGATAACCACAAATAATGAATTGATGACAGAAAAACAATTGATTTCCAGCTCATTATGGGGTATACAATCATGAAATGAAAATTCTAACGATATTTTCTGTAATTACTGAAGCTTTTAATAATATCTTGTATTGAATTACAGAATTTTGATTATAGATTCAACATTATCGCGGATATGAATATCCGACTTAACTGTGATATCTCCCAGTTTTAGCGTTTAAAATAAGTTTAAGTTCACAATAGGGTATGAAATAGATTATCATACATAGAAAAAATATATATAGATATATATATATATATATATATATATATATATATATATATATATATAATATATAGAAAATGTGAAAATACTAATAATTTTGTCTACGATTTTTTAATCTTATATAATAATATCTCATTAAATGTTTGCTCATTGGTGTAGTGTAATTACTAAGCATAAAAATTTGTTGGTATGCAGTTATCTGATTTAATATAAAAATGTTAAAAGCTAAATTCGTTCCATCGAAAAGTCGCATACGATACCATTCTGCTCTCACCTAGGATAAAATTATTTTTAACCGCTCTGATCTGAACTAGTCGAGTTATCGCAATATGCAGATATATCTGTAATACGAATCCTACCGAAATCATCTACCCTGCTTCCGCCAAACAAGAGCTTCATTACATACGCTTGTACGTTTCGCTTTAATCCATTATGTTTACCAGCAGTCATCTTCGCAGATGTATTTACTAGAATCGATTAAGTAGAAATAATGATATAAGAGAAGAAACGGTTGTATCCTAGATGAGCAAATCAATAATCCCGTCGAGACAGATGAAATAGCGAAGCAATGGCCTCAATCAATTGCTCGTTGGCTGCGGAGTCGGACCGAGACCAAGGGCAAGAAGGTTAATCCATGAAGATTGGTCACGCTTTAACCTAACCATCCTAGTCTTAGCTTAGTAGTCCCTCAATAACTACATTCCATCTATTTTATGTTGAAACGATATTTATACATCCTTATCTACAAGTTTTAATAATGTGTTTACATATCATTTTTTACATATTTATTTAAGAAGACGTATATGATCTACATGGCTTCAAAAGATATTTATGCTTCATTACCTGCATGTTTTCGTAACATTTGTATAGGTCTACATGTACATGCCCTCAAAAGATATGTCAAAACCCTTTTTTACATGTCTCCTTAAGATTTGCATATAAGTTTATGTCCATGTCTTCAAAATATATTTATACATCTTTAGCTAAATATATTCTTAAAATACGTACCACGCGATAGGGTGGTTCATATTTTAGTAACTTTATAACACGGTCGGTAACTTTGGGCCATAGCCAGTGAGTAAATTTTAAATGTAAATTGGGTAATGGGTAAAATTGGATACATTTTAGTTCATGATAATTCTGTGATAGATATATTTTCAGTCTACAACACGTGATTTGTGTAGGCCATTTACAGTGTTACTACCTTGTATCAGCTTGGAAATCCTAATTTACTACACTTGTTGCGTAGCTAGGTTTCATTTCTTTAAAATTCTTGTTATCATGAAACTTCTCTTGTGCCTCAAAAACTGCGTTGATCAGAATACCTTTAGGTGTTTATATACATTAATTCATACAATATATGGTATTTAATATAGAAGTAGTCATATTTTTATAAAGTAATTTGTTTCATAACCTATAAATTGTAAATATCCACGTGTTCCAAAGGTACCTTTGGGCAGTCCCATAGTAACCGCATAGTTCATTTTTTCAGGATTTTATTGGATAATATTGCATTTTTTTCCGTTTATTTATTGGCACATTCCCAACCTGCGTACACTATGTGCCTTTTAAATTCACTTTTAAGATTAGGATTAACAACAATTGTGATAATTCTAACTTATATAGAAAATACATTATTACATATATACGGCTACAAATTCACAAAAGTAAAATTACACTTGTTATATAATGATTATCTATGCTTTACATTGTATGATTACTCTTAAATAGATGTCAACTTTTCGAAATCAATACTGTAAATAAATTTAGTCAATTCGGGTCGAAATGTATTGTATAGATCTTGTTCAGATACTGGCATTCTGAAACTTTCCCTCTTAATATTATGGAGATTAATTTTTGTAATATTAATAATTAATATTAATTTCGATCTTTGTCTTTCATACATTTGGCAGTCATATATTTAAATGTCAGTTCTTCTTTGTCTATAGAGCATGTATTGTCGGTGATTATGTGAAATCTGAGTAAGTATGATTTGGTATGTCCATGTTCAGTCAAAACCTGTGTTAGTTTGTAGTTAGTGGATTATATTAATTTGTAGTTAATGGTTGTCAGTTTTGGGATAAACCTCTGCAAACTTTAAATTAAATGGAAATTTATTTGAAACAGTCCACGTTCGTTCAACCTCATAAAAGATTCTTCCCTAATTTTGAATTTTATGAACGAAATTGGTGTTTTCTAAAAAAAGATGGAGACAAATCACTATCAATAATGCTTGAAAAAACCTAAAATCTAAAAAGAACACTTGGCACAAAGTATTACATTGCTGACACTTAAGAATATTTACAAGAAACTTTACAAAAAATAAGAAATAATACACCGTCGATCCAAAATGCCGCTATAGATAATAATAAGGAAAAGGGATAATTCAATGAAGCTGAATATATAAAAATAAAAAAAAGTATAAATTTTCAATAGAGCACAATGTTAACAAAATACAACTCTGTAGTATCATAGTCTAACATGATAATTCCTAATCCTTACACCGGCCTTGAACGGAAGGTGTGAAAAACGGAACATATACCTAGAGATCACATTTCAAATGCAAAATTTATTTGTCACGGAAGCTCGGATGGAGATGCTAGTTGGACTTGTGATAAAATGAAGTGGACTGAGGATGTGGGTTTGGCTGGACGCAATTTTTTTTCCTCCGGCAATTCCAACAATAATTTACGACCACAGTTGCCCTAATGGTTAGCGGGAGCCAGATGGTCCAATCACTTCCACGGATCTATGGGATCTGTCCAGAAGAAAAAAATAGATTGAAAGTAATCCCATGAGGTTAAGCATAAATATTAAATATTCAATTCCTCGATTAAAAATAGTTCTTTGCAATCAGGAACCTTAACCATCAAAGCTAATAAACCATAAATGATGAGACAACTAATTTCTAAAACACCATTTAACTAACAGGAGTAACTAACTATTGTGAGTCAAGTCCTACCGATAAAATTACTACTAACTTGACATTATTATATTTTTTTTAAAATTATAGAAATTCGTTCTTTTTTTTTATAAGGGCGCTACAATCGAGTTCTTGGCCACTTCCAACAGCTTCCTCCAAATGTCACGGTCTTGTGCCGACGCCATCCAGTTCCTACCATTTGACCACCTCAGCTTAAGTCTCCCTCTTCTTCTTTTTCTATGAATTGGGACAGTCAGGAGTGCTTTTGCCATTTCTTCATCTGGCATCCTGACAATATGCCCTGCATATCTTAAACGCCTCAACTTCATTATTCTTACTATGTCAGGATCTTTGTAACTTCTGTACACTTGTTGGTTCGAGCGTCGCTTCCACTCATCATCAACCTTTACCTCTAAAAATACGACGAAGAACCTTTCTGTCAAAAATCAGTAGTTCCTTTTTAGCAGCTCTTCAAGTTGTCCAGCACTCAACACCATAAAGAAGTATGGACCGCACCAATGTTTTATAAAAGTTGTCTTGAAAGTATCCGCCTGCTTAGCTGTTTCCTCAATCCATAATAGCATCTTTTGGCTGCTGTAATTCTATCTCCTTATCTCTACCACAGGATTGTTGTCCTCGGTGACCACAGATCTCAGGGAGGTGAACTCCTAAACCTTTTCGAATCTATACGCCAGGATAGCATCTGTCTCACCTTGTTAGGAGATTTCTTCTGCTACTATGTATTTCGTTTTGGACTAATTGACTTCTAATCCTAACCTGTCTGCAATACCGGCCACTGCCAGAAAAGCATCGGCGACGGCCTGTGGTGACCCGCATAGCCCAAGAGTCAATGGACAATCCAAAATTCGTTCTTTACTTAACCCAAAAACATTACACGCTTATCTCTGCAGCCTGTGCTAAAATCTTTACAGTTTTGAACTGATAAATGAATTCCTGTAATCACGAAAATCCTTCCTTTTCTCTTACGATTAATAAATAACCAATGGACATTTTCCCGATTCATGGATAATCAAAAGGGAAATGTGTTAACATTTGATAAAAAATTATGAAGTGCATTACTCTAGGTGAGGATATGCTATGTTTAGTAAACACTGGATACGTTAAAGAATCGAAACCAATCTTATTCTCCCCGATCTCATATTTCAATGTACTTCAACATTTTCTCTGACCTGAAAACTAATTAGTTGTTACCTATGCAATCTTAGTTAAAAGTTACATAAGCTAACGTCAGTATGCATTATACGGAAACTTTCTATGCAGAGTTCTAGGCTTCGTTACAAATCGATAGCATCCCAGTTGTGCAATGGATTGGCGAATAATAAGTTTGCTCCAATAAATCACTTTCAGTTTCGTAAAAATAAAATCTAGGAAACCGTTCATTTCAAGAGAAGTGCTGTCTAACATGTTTTGTTGCATAAACCTACCATCTAGATTGACAAAAGGATCCGGAAAAATGTTCGCTGACTTATGATAAATTACCTATGACTCTAATTGCATAACGTGTAATATTATTAATAGGCTGATTACAAAATTGACCGTTTTATCAATTTTTATAAGTTTTATCCGTTATAATATTATTTTTATTATAAAAAGCATTAACATTTATTAGAAATTATACTACATTAAACATTCTAAAATATAAAAATGTCCGTAATAATATAAATGCTAGGTAAAGTAATAACGGCCATTTTTTTTTAATACATCATATTAAATATACTATTACTTGAATTTTAATAATTGAAAACTTGTGTTAAAATTATATTTGTCTGATCACATAGTCATGGTGAATTGTTCTATTTTATTTGGCTAATGGTTTTTCTTTTTATTGTTTACTTTTTTCAATATTTCATATTGCATATGCCCTTTAATTTAGTTTTGTTGTTCGGCCAATACGAACTTCTTCCAACTTCCAGCAGCTCAAATCATAAATTTAGCTGTGCTGTTTGCTCTCCATCGGTCGATGCTTTCTACAGTAAATATTCGAATCTATTGGAAATCTATTATATTTTCAATACATTATACAAAATTAAATAGCTATAAATACATAATATAAAAATTAACCAAAACTTACTCCTCAGCCCTACGTGTTTGGACGACGTTGGGCTTCCTCAGCAATCCTCAACTGACTGATTTTCAGTCTTCTTCTTCTTCCATCACTAAAATTCATCTACAATACTGTTCTCTGGGCCAAGTAATAATGTTATTATCTGATCTCATGTTCTGGCTACACGACCAGCCCATCTAAGCCGTTTTGCTGTTAAAAATACCACTTTCTTATTTTTCAGCAAACTCTCAATTTTTGACTAGCTCCTTATTCTCTACTGACCCTCTACTTGTTTTTCGCCCTAAATTCTTATCACAATAACAAATTTAAACTCATTAATGAAAATATTTTTTTTGAGAAAGTGACTGCTTTAATCAGTTCGCTAAGCCATTATTAAAAATATGTTGTTTTATTAGGACATATATATATATATATATATATATATATATATATATATATATATATATATATATATAAACTATAAATATCTATACCGTCTGAATAAAAAAAATGTAACTTGATACTTAGTTATCAACAGGCTTTGTAGAAATTACCGTTTGCATAAAATATTAACTACTTATCAACATTACTAATTAGATTTAAAAGTTTCTTTATTATGGATTAATCAGTGAAATTGAATCATTTTTTATTTATTATTTAGTGGGTCTTAGTTTCATGAAGAATGTTCGTTTACGTTCCTTTATTTATTTTAATTGTTTATATTTATTGGTTAAGGTCGCGTTACCAGACTACATTGCTGAATGTTAACATTACATTTTCATAAGTCCATGACAGAGCGAAAGGTATTTCGTTTTTCATAGTTGCCTCAAACCGAAGACTTCAAAAACTTAGAATTTCTTATTTGGCTACCTTGTTTATTCATTTAATACAAATATCTGCAAGATATTTTAATAGATAGATAATAGAAAAATAGGATCTGGCTGAGCTTTTTGACACATCAATTTTCATTGACATTTTTCACATCTACCCTGGCTGTGAAAAATTATTTTCGGTATTTATTTTTCTCAATGAGCTATAATAAAGTACGACCCTTTATTTTGATGAATGTAATATTATTTTTTTATTATAATTATAGTATTCACAGTTCTGAATTTTATTCAAATAGAAGTTGAAACTATTCTAGAGAAAAATGATAAATAAGTGAATATAAAACGATTGTGCTAAATTTATAACAAACATTTCTACTCTAGCCTGCTAGTTTTCCCATACTATAGTCTAAAAATTGTAAATAAACATATTGAAAACGAACTCTATATTTGAAGAGTGAATAGGTTAGGTCTGCTTGAAATCACTGGGTCGTCGGTCCTTTTGAAAACTTGCCAAGCAGGATGTCCCGAATGGTATACTTCACCACATAATTCCCTATGGGATCTGCAGACACAGCTGTGGCTCACCCATTTTCTATTAAAAGGGTAAGTTTAAATCTTAGGAGAACCTGGCTTAGTCTGTTAGCAGCCGGAGATGGATCATATGGGATCTAGGACCCTTATTGGGCTCACCTAACCTCTATGAAGTGGGAACCCAAAATAAGCGGAGGAATCTGGTGGTTGAGCATGATCTAGGACAAATCACCTCCCTGCCCAACCATTGCATATGAAACAGTACGGTCTCTACCATGTACTAAACCCCAGAACCGTTCACGGGTTATAGTGGTACAGGCTTTTATAGATAATGATCAAGTAATAATTACCTCTTCTTTCTTTGTAATGTTTTAACTTGTCATAAAGCTTAAAGGCCGCTACACACGGTCAGTTTGGTGTGCCTACATGAAACTGAAACACCGAACTGACCGGTTATAGGCTAATTTGATGTGAGCTCACATCGAAAAAGTGAAATGGACTGATGAAAATTCATCATCTCGGTATGATACACCGAACTGAAGGCAGTCCGAAGTGAGCGTGTGTACCGTCGCGTCAGTTCGGTGTGTCACATCAGTTATCTGAGCATGCGTACAGGTGTCGTTTGGATAGACATCGCCCTTTCAATCGCTTTCCAGACCTCGTTTGTATTCCTTCGTTTTGTGTGTTTTTATTACTGAGTGATAATATGGTTAGCTGTGGCAAAGATTTTGTTTTAGAATTTATAGAACTGTTCAGAGGGGAGGAATGTTTGTGGAAAGTAACTTCAAAGGACTATCATAACAAACAAAAACGAGAGGAATCATATAAAGTTCTTGTTAAAAAGGTTATAGAGATCGATCCCCTCGCAAACAAATCGGTAATAACAAGGAAAATCAACAGTTTAAGAAGTGCCTTTCGGAAGAAATTAAAAAAGGTAAGGAGTGATTGGTGAGCGGTATGGGTATGGGTGCCACGACACTACGACCAACTGGGAGCTTGGAGCATCCAAGAGGTAGCACATTGAACTGACACACCGAATGTTGCGTTCAATTAGAAGTGACAGTTAGAAATGCACACACCGAACTGACCGAGTGTAGCGGCCTTTAAATACACATGCAAATAAGGGCTGTAAAATAAAAAAATCTTTATTTTCTTTAGCATTCTTTAATTTTGTACCTAACCTAAACATTAAACGAAACTTGCGCGTAGTAGCACCCGTAATATTCAAAATCTATTCTAAACTTTTACTTCCTTGTAGAAACAAAAATATACATACATATGTACATCAAAAGATATAAAAAACAAGTGAACAATGATAGGTAGCGATTATAATGCCCCACTCCAGCTGGTGGTGGGGGATCCGGACATGGGCAGCAAGTCATTCCATCTCCGTAAGTCTCCGTGGTAACTCGCGCGGGTTGTCGGGTTTTCTTTAGTGTTCGTGATAAGTTTGTTTTGGAGTGATCCTAGCGCTTTGTGTGTGTGGATTCTATTTCAGGAATATTCTTGGATAACTCACCCCTGCGTGATTTAAAGGTAAGAACTTAAGAATTTTTACTAACTTCTTGTACTAGTAAGATTGCTCAGTTTGTCATTTTAAAACTTTAGCTATCGAATAAAAACAAATCCATTGCAATAAATACCTAAATTTCTTTATTATCGCGGATTTGTATACAGTCTTAGGCCTGAAGTATTTAAAACCCCAAACCAGCACATGTTTAAACTAGTATGCACTAATAACATTAAAACCACAGAAATTCAATGGTGTTAATGACTCGATACCTATGGTATTTATTTTTTGCGTTACATAGCAAGGTTATAAGCTGAATAACTGTCGTGTGTAGTAACTTGGATCAGCTAGTAGTTATAGGAAAATGAATAAACTGCTACATGTAAAATGTAATCAATGCTAACATTTTTTTCTATAATTTGTATGCCAAATAGATAAGCAGTCAAAAAAAGTATGAAGACTAACATTTGTTAATATCTTAAGAATTAAAAATTGTAATCTAAAAAACTAAAAAAAGCAGAAAATATGTTTCGGTATATAAATGGCTAAACAAGATTATATTAATTAAAGAAGAGTACATATATTATAGGAAAACCATCTTTATTTTTTCTAAAATACTTATTTTATGACTCGCAAACGATATGTTAATTCCCTCAATACAATACAAGAAATTTTCATTTCTGTTTTTCTTATACATGATTTTATAAATTATACATGTATGAATTAAATATCACTAAGCGTGGGTAAAAGTTTAAAAACAAAAACGAAATGCTGATAATATCATATCAAGATCTATTTTCAACAAGGGATTGGTCAGTAGCCTATCCTATCTCCTTGACCCTTAGGATATCTTCATCCGGAGATGATGGAGGCGGCATATTTTAATTCCTCTTAATGGCCCACTAATTAAAGTGGCAAAAAAACCGGTTTCCTGTACCGCTAAAAAAGAAGAAGAAAAAAAAAAGAGTCATTGACATTCTTTTAAGATTTGTCACAGTTCCTGGATTGCATTCCTTGAACTTACTAGCGTTTGGAGGTCGAAGAAATTCCCAAGTCGCGAAAGGATGCAAGTTGTGGCACAAGGAAGATACCATATTTATCTTAGAAGCGCCTCATTAATAAATAGCCTGGACTCTTAATTATTAGCACTACTGAAAAAAAATTAAAATATTTTTTAATTCTCATAAGATAAGACCATAGTAAGAAGGCAACAAAAATATATATTTAATTCGTTACAGACCATCACAACAACAACAAAAATTAAGTTCAACGACTTTAATATTTTATGTACCGAAATTTATATTCAGTTAATTGATTATACAATTAATATCTACTCCCACTTATTTGCAATAAGCCAAGAGGAAGAATTTATAATCTGCGTCGAAATATTTGTATGTAAAAAATAGTTGCTCAATATTTAAGGATTTATTTTTAACCTCCATAATAACCATTTTCTTCTCCATGATATTTAGGAGTTAAACTATTATTCATGATAATTACTATTAATAATTAAGTAATGATTTTACATTATATTTAAGCCCTGAAGCAAAACATTATCATAAACTCTCTCTTCAAGTACCGTCTTCATTAGTGCGGGTTGTTAACAGTGTTGGCACACATCTGTCACTCCAGATTAGCTCAGTGCAATGCGTTTAAGCTTTTACAAGTCCAACCGCAAATGTTATACAGATCAGAATGTCGTGCCGTACATTTTTCAACTATTTTACTTTCTACAATCAATTCTAGTATATTTTCTTAGAATTACGATGCACATAATAATACAATGATTCACCTCGCATTTATTTTTTACGTGATGTGTCCATTTAATTTGAATTAATCTTCAAAACGTCCGTAAATTTCGTATGCCTCAAATCTTTTCGTAATAATTCTATATAAGGTCCACGTTTCTGAGCGGAACAATATCAATGAATGCATATATCGCTCATTCAAAAGAACACACCTCAATAACATTTTCGATTTAAGCCTTCAGTAGCAATTGCATTGGTTGAAACTGTTTTAATTCAGGAACGAAAAATCTGATATTAAATTTCCAACATTTTTTTTTTTTACCTAATAAAGTAATATTTTGAGATGTATTAGAATCTGAAGTTTTATATGGAAATAATGACATGAATTAAAATCAAAAATGTTTCAAGCTTTTAGAAATTGTCTAATGGTTAATATAATAATTCCAGTATCATCATTATAATATAAATGATTTGCTCTACTAATTACCAAAATCTTTAAATCAGAATTTATCTCATATGAAACTTTAAAATACCTCTATTCAACTTGAGTTTTTTGACGTCGTTCTTTTGGAGGAGCGATATGCTTGTTATAATGTGATATTGCCGTGAGCTGTTCGATTCCAGTTGTAAATTCAGTTTCAGAATCAACGTTTTACGCAATTCAGCAACCAAAAAATTTAAATTTTCAAGTTTATTTCCAGATGTAGAAATATTTTTGTTATAGTTATCGTATTCTTGTTACAATTGTCATTTTGTTCTTTTCTACATTAATTGTCATGGCTATTTGATCTCCTGTTTCAACGATCTCATCAATTAGGCGCTTATCACATAACATCCGGTTTCAATTACAAAATCGAGATAAGTAAAACATAATACTGGAAGAAACAGTAATAACCAATGAAACTTAAGAAAAACTTTATATAAAATTAAATTATTACCTCAATGAATTGATTATATTTATCTAATTAGTTAACATTTCAAACCTAGCATTATTCAATCTAATATGTGCCATAAAAATGATCTATAAATAAATAAAAGTAAATTTTATAGGACTCACTTATAAATTTTAATAATTTGGCTCCTTGACCATTACCAGAATCCGAAACAAAAATGTAAATATAATAAAGGTAAATTACTTTTCGTGTTGCAAATGTATGATAAAGATATTTTTTACCAGAAGGTATTGCTCGAATAATTGGTCGAAAACGATAATTTTTTAGTCCTTTTCCACTTGAAGAGGAAATGCTTTGTTAACATATAACATAAAACCATCAAGATATCAACCTTCTTGTTTAATATTTTATTAAAACTCGTTGATTTCTATATTATATTGTCTTAATCTACCGGCTGTGTTTGACAACAGAAACATATATACAGAAGACAACGGAAATTATATACCTCCACCATTATAGATATATAGATTATAGAGACCATTTCACCATTATAGATTTTATAGTCTTGGCTTCATTTAATAACATATTCTTTAGTGGCCAAGAATAAAAGATGGTATAATGCAGTATCATAGTTACAATGGATTTCGATATTCCACAAAAATTACGGTTTTAATAACTTGTTTATTTAATGCAAACAGCAATATTACCAGCAAGCATTCTTCGCTGAAATTTGCTCCATTGCATATATTACATAACAAAAGATAAAAAATAAAACAGATGTCAAAAAAAAAATTTTCTCCAAGAACTCATAGGGTCAAAAGTTTTCTTCAACTATTAATGCAAACAGAAACATTACGAACAAGAATTGATGAAATATGCTGCAATGCAGTAATTACATGATACAGTTATTACATAAAGAAATTAAACGGATGTGTAAATAATATATTTCACCAAAAACTACTAGATTTAAAGGTTTTAATTACTATTTATGCAAATAGTAATATTACCAACAAGTGTTCATAGCTGAAATTTGTTACATTGCATTTAATACATGAGATATGATAAGGTATGAAATAGACAAAACCGTGGTAAAATAAAATTATTTCACCAAGAATTTATAAATTCAATGGTTTTAAATACGATTAATGGAAACAGTGATATTACCAACAAGTATTCCTAGCTGTAATTTGCTAGATTGAATTTAATACAAGCTATATATGATGTAAGTTGAAAAATAAAAATGAGGTAAAAAAAAAGATTATTTCGCCAATAATAAAAATAAATTTAAAGGTTTTGTTAACCACTAATGCAAACAGTAATATTGTCAACAAATATTAATAACAGATTTTGCTACATTGGATTTATTACATAATTTATGATATAATATGAGATATAAAATTAGGGTAAAATGATTTACTCGTATTTCACCAGAAACATATATATCAAAATGTTTTAGTGACTATTAATGGAAACAGTAATTTTGCCAACATATTAAAATTCGGTACATTGCATCTATTTCATGAGATATAAAAAATAAAACAGAGGTAAAATACAAATTTTCACAGAAATAAACATACAAAGTCAAAGATTTAGTAACCATTGATGGAAACAGTAGCATTAAAGATTGGCAAAATTAGCATAAATTTGGTACATTCCACTTACTAACCCTTCTCCACTACCCTATGTATCCTATGACAAAATTTGTTACTCCTGGCTCGTCTATGACCCATGCCCTTGAAATTCACCTAGCCATTAAAAAATCAATCGTTTAGCGTTCAAAATGAAACATCACTCAGGAGAGCGCAGGCGCTAAAAAAGCAGCACTCGGTCCCTCACGAAAGGAGGGTTAAAAGAGATAAGATAAAAGACAAAAATAAAACTGTAGTAAAACTCTGTTAAAAAAAAAAAAATCGCTTTACGAACAATCCTCTGCATTTGTGAATAAAACTTGAAGAAATACTTATGCACACATTCTCTCTCCAACTATTCCAAAGTACCAACCTTTTCAGTCAATTATAAATAAAACAAATATAGATAATTTTCTATGGATAAACATAGTTGCTATATCTCAGTTAGAAAATATGCTACTTGTGAATAAGGAGGAACTAGCGTAAAGAGAAAAATTGCGTGGCGTCCAATCGATCCAAAGCTGTTGGAGTTTCGTTGAGGTATCGTGCTTCTTCATGCAGAAACAAGATATGAAAATTTACATAATGAACACGAAAATATAAAAATCGGTTCGTTCCGGTACTTTCCAGTTAAACCCACTGCAATGCGTAGATGAACAAACAATCTATAATTATTAAAGAAAAAACAATCGTATTAAGGTTCATTTATTACGATACCAACTAAAAAATTAAATAATAATGTAACAGCATTAAAACTTCATCATTATGCATAATCCATGTTTTCACTTAACTAAGCAGCTAAAATAGTGATTAATATACTGAAGGCATGATTATTAGCATAAAATTACTAATACCTAAGCTATCTAAAAATTAATAAATGAAAGTGAATACACTAGGAGTACATGATGTAGTTAAAAAAGGTTTTACTATCAGAAAATGAATATTTAACTGATAAAACTGGTAAGCTTATGATTCTGTTGCGATTACATCAAAGTATTAATTCTTAAACAATTATTTTAAGTAAACGCTGTAAAAACAAACAAAAAAAAACGTAAACGACCAGAGAAGAAAAAATATTAAGATTTTCCTAAGCAAGGACACATGGTAAATGTATCAATTTAATGAAAATTTAAATTCAGCTACATCATCACCACATAACCTTCTGCATTAAATTTTCGACGTTCCTTGTTTCCATACAAAAGTGAGAGGTTTAATATCTATAAAATAAAATACAAATTTATATATTTCAGGTATTATTGTCCTTATACAAAATTGACACTATAATATTAAACTAATGTTTAAAGTATTTAATATACATTTTTTACTTCACAAAACTCACAACAACAGCACATACAGCTGTGATGGGAATAATTCATTTCTTCATAACTATACAAATATTTAAATAATATAAATTAGTGGAATAAATGATTATTTCTAATTTAATTTCTGTACTCACATTAAAAAAAAATCAATGTGAAATACAAATGATAAAATCATCACTAATGAAAGTAGAACGACAAGAACCTACTGGTTGGCACACTGCACGCATCTAAAAATATTTTTACTATATTCCTTCCTAAACTTATTTATAAACATTCAATAATAATTTTGTAATAAAATAGAAATATAAAATAAATATAAACTGAGTAGAGTGTTGCAAATACATAAAAATTAAGCGATTTTATATTTAATAATTTTTTTTTTTTTGAACGAATCGGTATAAATGTAGTAGGTTCCATTGGGTTGTTTATGGAAATGAAATACTTTAAAAACGAAAATAAAATCTTTTATTTTCATTCTGAAGAGATCAGAATTATTTCTTAAAGTAAATATTAACGTAACTAAAAGATATAAAAAAATTATCTCCAATATTTTAAGTATTTTATAAAAATCCTAACATCTTTTTTACCCATATTATTATTATTATTATTATTGAATAACACTGATGATAGTTAATAAAATATCGACAAACAATAAATTATTAGAAATAATGTAAGAATGGCTTTACACCACAAGATGCTTCAAATTAGTACTCTCACTCTCAATAAGAGGTAAAGTTTAGAAAATTTTGGCATTTACAATCTTCTAGTAACTTAAATAAAATAAAAATAAACACAAAAGCAGATAACATTCTTAGTTACATTATAAATTAGCATTTTCTGATCGTAACGAATATTCATGTAGTAAGACATGCATTTTTAGGGAAACATTATTGACTACCGTTATTGACTTACTGTTGAAAAATCAACACGGTGTTTAGCTCTGTGCCGTTAGTTTAAATAAATATCGGTTATTTTAAATCACAGAATATACAAGTATTAAAGATGTTTCAAAGCTGAACTGAAATATATGGAAAAAAAAAGTATGGAACTATAAAGTACAATTATTGGTTCTATTATATTGAAAATGGTTATAAGAATTATAGAAAAGGGTCGATGTGGAGCTAAAAATTATGTAGACATTCAAAAAATTATTTTCTTCTCCATAATCAAATTGGTCATGTTTTGGATCCCAATTTTAACGTAACACATTAAGATAGGTATTTTAAACATTGCTAAAACGTACAAATAAATTAAAAATAGCAAATATTTGTACTTCTGATTTAGCAGGTTACCATGGACTATTATTCGTCATATATTATACTCGTTTATTGTTATAAACAATGTAGAATAATTCTTTGAACATTGATAATTCTTATACTGGCAATGCCAATCTACTTAGTTAAAAAAAAAGCCTGTACCACTACAACCCATGAAGGGTCTGGGATTCAGTACATGGTAGAGACTGTACTGTTTCATGGACAACGGACAAAGGAGGTGACTTGTCCTAGGTCACGCTCAACCGCCAGATTTTTCCGCCTTGTTTTGGGTTCCCTTGTTTTATAATATTTTATAGAGGCTGGGTGGGCCCCAGGAGAGTCCTAGATCCTATATGATCCATCTCCCGCAGCAAACAGACTAAATAAAATGGCCTGCAGCGGGATTCGAACCAGGATTTCCGCCATGGCAGATCAGTACTCTACTAGTTATATATATATATATATATATATATATATATATATATATATATATATATATATATAATATATAATATACAAAATAAAGAAGTAAAAGACTATTTCTAGACCCGCCAGCAACGCTCCTTATCTTATTTCAATGTTATTCCTACACTTTCGGCATAAACATATCTATTTTATCTTTTTGTCGAAATCCATTTGAACTTAATTTTATCATTGGTTTTATTCTTATGGAAAGATTTCAATTCTTCTTCCGAACAAGGAAATTTCCTATCATCTTGCCTATTTTGAATGGGCAAAATAATATTAATAAGACAAATATATAAAAAAAAATTAATAGACATTAAAAAAATTTAAAAAAGCAATGCGAAATCAGTTTAATAACCGAAATGAGATGAGTGATAAGAAGAGATTACACGAGATTAGGATTTAGGTTTCATGGCTACCTTCTAAATCACAAGTACTCAACCATGTAATTCTATTTTAGCATTTATTTTCATGAGTTATACTGGTAAAGGTTTTAGGTTAGTTTTTAATCGATAAAGGTTGGCCCGAAGTATGGAACAATAGAAACGAAAAATTTCTGCCTTGTTTATTTCTCGAAGAAAAGTACGTATATATTTTTAATATGAAATGACACTCTTCAATGGCTATAGGCAACCTTCTGTCATGATGGTCGATCTTTTTTTTTTGTCGATTAGCGAAATTTCGATCTTTAAATTTTTAGGTTAAACATCGTTAGTTTATGGAAATGTGGAGATGGGAAATCTGCCATATGTATCCCTGGAAGAAAGTTAGCATTTTTTGAAAAATTACCTTAAACTCCTTGAACTGCTCTATAATTATATAGACGAGGCTCATGTATTAGTTTAATACATGTAAATACAGTCGAAACCAAGTAAATATGTTGTTTAAACATATCCACCCGAAGAAGCTGAGAGACCCAGGATTTGGGGTAATGAGTTCCAAGGCAGTTTCTGGGCCAAGTGATTGAAACGCTTCCGCCCCAGTGGTTGTTAAGTCTTCGCACTTAACTAAATCTACAAAGCGGAATTGGATGTCTACGAGCTCGTGAATTAATTTCAATATAGGCTTGGCAATTGAGATGAGCTATTTTCCAATCTAAACCAGCCTGAAGTTCAAGTTGAAAACTCCGATTGAGAACTTAATAGCGTTACTTAATTGGCCCCGTCCATCACCAAAATTAATTTAATTGAGTTAATTTGCACTATAATGATTAAAAAATTAAACTGAAGTTTTGCCATTTTAATTATACAGTAAACCCCGTTTAGCCGGTACTACTTTTTTGATGATAATAAATTTTTGGTATATTTCATAGCAAGTTGTATTGTTCTAGCAGTTATTCTATCTCTAATATAATGACAACTTAGAATTACCGTAGGATAAAAAGCGTTATACATAAATTACTTTTAACTTGATCGAATTAAAAAAAAAACGGGCTCGTAATTCAACTAATGTTCCATAAAGGTCTGCGCCAAAATGAATGGGGGTATTGCTAATTTTGTAGCATATCTCTTTACTCAGCATTTATATTATTATATATTAATTAACAACATTAATATTCAATGTATCCTATTTTATAAAAAATATTAATGCTTTTTGTAATAAAATTAATATTAAAATGTTTACCAAAGTAAATACAACAAAATTAGTAGTATCCTCATTCATTTTTGCGCAGTTTAGATTAAAATCATGACCATACCGTATTTTATCGCCTTGTATCGAATATTGGAAATTTATTTTAATTACGATAATAATTATTTTCCTTAAAACAAGTTGTTTATATTATAAAAAATTGTAAATAGAACAAAAATAATTAATTAAATGTTTTATTTGAAAAGAAAAGATATGATCAGGACCGGAACTCAAAGCGAACCAGGATGGCTGAGATGGTTAAAGCACCACCACGGACAGGTGGGAGACCCGGGTCTGGTCATATCTTTTCTTTTCAAATAAAATATTTAAAAAATTATATCATACAATAATAAAATAAATTATAAAAATTATTTATATTAACTATCATTTCTGTATTTTATGTAAGAAACTAAGGCTCATTTTTATTTCTGTAAAATTATTCATAAGTCACTTGTCACGGAGTGAATAATATATTTATTATCATTGTTTTAATATCACTTTTACCGCCATATTTTGAGTTGTAATTTAATCGAAAAGTCTGTCACAGTTTTGCTTTTCCTGTATCTCAAATGGACTTTTGTCGAAGAAAGAAAATTGCTCGGAAGAAAAAGATAATTGAGTGTCATGAGAATTTTCTTTCAGTCATCTTCCGGGGTCACTGAATTACGACACAGATACGATATGCACGACTTGAGGAGTCGTCTATCTCCCATTATCTGTTAAGGAGGAATGCGTTACTACAAACAGAGAACATGGTTAATAAATAATAATATGATATTTAAATACTTACATTATTTTATTCGGCACTGTTGTTATGGTATTTTGTTTGATTAGCTGGTAATCAGTTCAATTTGTTCAAGTCTTTCTTAGGATAAAAAAATATTTTTAATAATCATACATCAAGAAGACGACTCACATTGGCTAGAACCACAAGGGTATACATGAAACCATCACTTGTATTTTGTCTTATTTAAAGCATATAAGTGTCTAGGCTAAATTTATCTACGATGGAACATTCGTCCGTTAAGAGCATCAAATAAAATAGTGACAAGCAATTTTGAAAATTTTGTGTTGAAGATATCCCTCAGCTTTAAATTCACCGGAACTTTTAAGAAATAAACTGCTTCCATATTTCAATAGACACGAGTTGATTAACCTTAAAAAATATATATCAACAAACAAAAAAAAAGGCTTTCGATAATAAGCTGAAAGCGCGGTCTATATAATTATAGGGCAGTTCAAGGAGTTTAAGGTCATTTAAAAAAATGCTAACTTTCTTCCAGGAATACTTATGGCAGATTTCCACTCTCCACACATTACCATAAACTAACGTTGTTTAACCTAAAAAGTTCAAGATCGAAATTTCGCTAATCGACAAGAAAAAATATCACAAGAAGGTAGCTTATAGCCTCTCAAGGGTGATATTTCATTTGAAAAAATACGTGTATATATAATTTTCTTCGAGAAATAAACAAGGCAGAAATTGTTCGTTTCTATTTGTCCATACTTTCTTGATTCAAAGCTAACCTAAAAACTATGTCACTATAATCCATGTTCAGTATGTAGTAGAGACTTTACTGTTTTATAAACAACGGTTGTGCATGGAGGTGAATATGAGCTTTACCATTAAAAGCATACATAATAAAAAAATAAAATATTCGATCATCATTTAATTAAACTATAATACAGCCGTTTATGATGACTTATAAATTGACCTAAAAATATTTTTCTTCAAGATATGAACAAGAAGAGGGAAAAACATCTCCCTCTCCTTCAGCCAAGAAACTTTTAGACCTTGGTGCCAAAGTTATTTCTGTTCGAATACAAGAGATCTTTCAAAATGTCTGGAAACGAATTCCCGCTTTGTGCATTTAGTAAACCTCTCTGTGATGGAAGCATTATGGGAAACTAAATATACTAAAAAGGGATTGAGGAGACAGATTATATATTGTTGATTGACTAAAACCTGGGTTGATGAAAAAATAAAAACTTGCCCCACTACAACCCATCAAGGGTAAGGTTATTTGTCTGAGGTAACACATAGGTTTTTCTCCCAATTAGAACTGGGATTAATGGGAATTAGGGTAAACCACAGAATGGTCTGCGAATTCCATAGGGTCCGTCCTTGTAAAAATATGAATGATGATCAGGATTTGTTCTACAGCCTGAGCTAAGCAGTAAAAAAATATTATTGGATCGTTTAGATACCAAGAAAATGGTATGGATGGACCTCAAAGTTTAAGTATTAAATAGAGATAAACTTAAATAAGTAAATAGTTCATCTCTAATTAATAAATGTTTTCTTTGATCTTCACTCGGACCATTTTCTTTCGCATAATAAATAAAAATTATATAACTATAACTCTAATATATTAAGATATTCTTTACAAATTAAAGACAAATTATGCATGATTTTCAAATAAAAAATTGGTAGGGACGATTTATAAAAAAATTAAAGAAATATTTCGTTCGTAAAAATAAATCTAAAAGAGAACCAGATTTATAGTATGTAGGTTTTTGTTTTGCTTGTTTATCTGTACACAAAAATAAAATATACTAGGTGGAAAAATAAAGTCTGAAGATACATTTAACCAATCAAGGATGGTAACGTGTAATGTCGTCTTTGTTGGGTCTATGCTTTCTTTATCCAACAACTAAACCTAAACATGTAAACTGTTTACAGTTCAATTTTGCAGATTTTTATTTTATTAATGCGCGTGCATTATTTATGTTCGCGTTAAAACTTAAGTATAAAAAGTAAATGTATAAGTTTGCCTCCGACAAACAGGTATTTACTGTAAATTGATTAAATATACACTGATTGGCATCCTTAATCAATATGTATTCAGAATTTCATTGTTTATTCAATAATTAATAACAAACAAATTCATAAATGGATTGAACCATTTTGAAATAAGTTAAGACATTTAATGAAGGACTTATAAATTTGCGAATTATCAAGTGTTGTTTTAACCAAATACGAATTAATATAGAACATAGGTTATTGTATAAATATTCGTTATTGTATAACACTACAATACTTTAAAAAGATAACTCATTATCATATAGTTTAGGCAACTTATCAATGAACCCGAAACGAGATAAAATATTGTAATAATTCTTCAGATATTAAAACATTTATAGACCATAAAACTAAATTTATATAAACTGCGAAAAAATGAATAGGGATACTGCTAATTTTGTAGTATATACTTATTATATATTTAATAATTACATTAATATTGAATGCAGTATACTTTCTAATTAATATTAATGCTTTTTATAATAAGAATAATATTAAAATGCTAGGCAAAATAATACAACAAAATTAGTGGTATTACTATATTTTTCATTTTTTCGCAGTTTATTTTTTAAAAAATAGGTCAGATTTGAACATCGTCTAATTCAAAGATTTTAAAATCAATTTAACCCAAAGAAATTTGACAAAAAACCTCATCTATAATATTTTTGTAAAATACTTCAGAAAGGTATCTTAATTACTTTCATACATTATACTTGTATAGATACTTAATTTATATTATACATTATTGAAGACACTGGCTATTGAACGTTTTGACTAAATCCCTTGGGCTTCATTGCATTAAAAGGTATCTTAATGATCATTATTCTCAATGTTTTAGTCCATTTTACTTTATCCTCGTTTTTTAAATTTGTCTGTTTACCGATAAACATCATAGGGATGAGTGTGAATTGTATGTATATAGTCAGCGGACTTGTGCCGGTTTAGAGAATCCGCCTTCAGCGGACTCATACTATGTATTTACTTAAAATACCTTTGGGTAGGAAAAGTATTATAATTATTTCCGCATATATATATATATATATATATATATATATATATATATATATATATTGCAAATATTTTTTCGATATGAATGAATAGAGATTTGAAACAAAAAAAAAAAGTTTGATTTATTTGTTAAAAAACCGATGTAATTTTAAGCCTGAATTAACTGTTACGATGAGATAATATTGCCTTAGGCAGAAAAAATAAACGAAACCGAAATAAATTTTTACATGAAGTAATATATCTCTTACAATACGTAATGGAAAATAAACAAATTATGCGCCTTATAATCCCTAACTATTCGTTTGTCTTTTATTGGAAATTCAAGATTTATAGTCGAATTTATAAAAACGCAGCCAAGTAAAATATATATAAAGATATGGTTTCATTAATTTTATTTTCTACTTAATGATATAGATTTCAAGAGTATTGTGCTATATTTCTAGTTTGAGGAGATAAGTTTTTCGTGCATACAACTATAATAGATGTATTGATATTGTTAACACTGCTAAGTAGTGTATCATGATTCAAATAGCTTAAGGAATAGCTCAGTAGTGTACCCTCTTGGCAGAAGCAAGGTGAGTCCCATGGTTGTCTGGAGATTCCCCAGGCTTTTCAGAGAATATATGAATTATCTACAATACATAATAAACTACACATAATTTATTTTAATATGGCACTACTCTTATTTCTTTAAATTTCAAAGTTAGCTGATATTGTTCGACGGTTGAAACTCTAAATTAAAATTATAATATAAAGATTAAAATAAAATCGGTCAGTCTTGCTTCTAGACTATACAGTTTCTTAGCAACGTTTGTACAGGTTAGATGACTCCCTTTCAAGTTTTTTTTATATATAGCTTACCCTCATGCACATGTATTGTGTTATTGGTAGATTTTTTTTTAATTATAAGCTTTAAGTAAGGCGATATATCTCTGATATATAAGTGAGAGGCGTCTAGAAAACTCATGACCATATGCCGAGAGTGCTAACAATTCCAATGAATGGAGAAGTTGTCCTTGAACTTTTATTAAGTGTGAAGGTTATTGCTATGAGTGGTCCCATTGCGGTCCCTGCGCATTCCCCGCTACTGCACGCCTCAACGCACTCTCAGGAACTCCGCTCCCTTAAGGTGCGTTTACACCAAAGTTGGCAACTAAAAGTTGACAACACATTATGGAAAACTAAAAGTTGTCAACTAAAAGTTCTTCTTCAGACGCGTTTACACCAAAGTCTTCCAAAAGTTGCGGCAACTTGTTGCCGGTTTTAAGAAAGTACAGCAACAGTTTTTGTCTTCCACTTGTGGAGAGACAAATCTTCCACTAAATTTTCGTTTCCCGCGGAGAGTCGGTAAAGATCAAAGAAAGTTGGCAACTAAAAGTGGAGAACTGTTCCCCCTTCACGCGCCCTATTCATAATTAAATAGTGCTGTAAATTCATTTATTCATAAATAAATAGTGCATATGGGGTATGTCAGCACCAAAAGAATTACAAGAAATTAGTCAAGTATTTACAAATAATTTTAATGCCGAGGGCTTTTCTCTTTAAAATAAAAATATTTAAAAATTAAATTGGCTGACCAATAATTATAAAAAAAAATGTTCTTCTATATATTTCCAAGATTACTTATTAGTATATTTTTAAAATCTTTTAATTCCAGTATGTTATTAGATACATTTTCTAAATATGGTCACCGCAATATGACAGTTTCAACAGAAGGGTATGCCTTTGTATTACCCGTGCGGCTTCTTTGTTCTCAATAACCTGGGCACCTAGCAAAAGTGTGGCCTTCACAAAATTATTTCGCAACCTGTACAGCGGGTTCGTTTTATCTATATTACCATTTGGGGCCCAAACAGTGCTCCTTGAAGAGGCGAATACCGCCGGGTTCGTTTGAACTGGTAATAAATTGCCAAGAGGCGATCCCTTGTACTTGTTCTAAACACTTATCTTTAACAAAAGTTTTAGGGCATTTATTGGTACAAGCAAAAATATTTAAATTATCAATAACCAAAATTTCATATACGTAGAATGCAAATGATTGTACTTAAAAATATGTATAGATAACCAAATCATACCTAACCATTTACTGTCTCACATTATTAATCTGGACAAATTTTTAATAAAAATTATTTAAATAACACTAAACAAAATAATTTCTTCAATATTCTAGGAAATAAAATATTAAACCTAGATAAAAAACAAGCTTATTGGCTAATCAGAACAAATAAGAAAAAATTGCAAGCTCACTTAGATAAAATTAATAATGTAGATAATAATTCATATACACAAATCTATAAAATATGCAAAAAATGGAGTAACATATTAAAAAAGATCAAAATAATAAATATAAAATTTAAAGCAAATAAACCTAAGAAATTAACATTCAGAAACCCATATAATAACAATGAAATAGCAAATAAGCATTGTACATCAATCTTTTCTAACAATTCCAGAAATATTTTCATTTTTAAAGAGAAAAGATATGCCCTCGGCCGGGATACGAACCCGGAACCTTCGTTTTTCCGCGACAGCGCTCTACCAATTGAGCCACCAAGGCAAATACAATAGAGTCGTTAACTTAACAACTAATATAATACCCAACAACATTGTAACTTTATTAAGTCTAGGGGATAATATTAATTATGACCCAAATAATAAAAAAAATCAACATTTCTCAAATGTTAGCGGACATTGAATCTATAATCATAAATTTAGAAACTCCCGAAACCCATAGAAATGGCCTTAGGAATACTCTTAATAAAAACATTTTAAATTATTTGACAAAGAAAAAATAAACCTAATAACACAATAAATAAATTTAATAAAATTATAATCCTCCCTTGGCTACGGCCTTGGTTCAAATAGTCCATACTATTGATTTAAACAAAACTATTATTGTTCATGTATGAGATGAAAATGGTTGACTGGATGATCTTATGTAAAGGAGATGGTTGGGGGGTGCAGTCAATAAGAACACCGAATAAGTGAAGTACTTATATTATGTGCCGACGTTTCGACCTACAGTGTAGGTCATCTTCAGGGCGAATGATGGGAAGCGTGACCGTTACAGATCGCGGCTAGAGTGTACTCCATACGTCGAAACGTCGGCACATAATATAAGTACTTCACTTATTCGGTGTTCTTATTGACTGCACCCCCCAACCATCTCCTTTACATATTATTGTTCATGTAAGGTTTATTAGGTAGTCCTCTTGTAACCCAATTTAATGATTAGCTTAGTAATTGAAATTATTAATTGAAATAGAACATTTAAATAACAAGCTTCTGTACTCTATTACAATAATATTTAATATTGAAATATGTATAGTAAAAACAAGTGTGACATTTAATATTACTTTGGAATATGTTACTCATTTTATCATGTACCATTATTAATTCTGGTTCATTACCAGTGTATCTAATAACATACTGGAATTAAAAGATTCCAAAAATATAATAATAAGTAACCTTGAAAATATACAGAACAAATTATTTGTAAATACTTGACTAATTTATTATAATTCTTTTGGTTCTTATATACCCCAGATGCACTATTTATTTAGAATAAATGCGTTTACAGCACTATAATTATGAATAGGGCGCGTGAGGGAGAACAGTTCTCCACTTGTTTTCCACAAGTTGCTAGATACCCGCGCAGCAACAAATCTTCCACTTTTAGTTGTCCACAAGTGGAAGACAAAAACTGTTGCTGTACTTTCTTAAAACCGGCAACAAGTTGCCGCAACTTGTGGAAAACTAGTGGAAGACTTCGGTGTAAACGAAGCCTAAGGCACTGCAAGAGCTACTTCAGTTTATTCGAGTTAACAAAAACATTTCAGAGGAACACAGAGAGTCCGGAGAGATAGTTAAGAAAGGGAATTGAAGTATTTACGTAATTAGGAAGAAACTTTGTACCATATATATATCCATATCCATACTATACTTGTACATGATTATGTTTTATATGCGGAAATAATATGCATCGATAACACACATGCGTTTTATTATCTTTAAAAGGAGTAAAAAATCATTGGTTATGTCGTTGTTAGTTGGGGACGTAGTACGGCAGTATCTTATCAAATAATCATTAAAAATCTCAACCTTAACTGTTTCTAGATTGAAAAAATTTAGGACTCCTACTGCAGCATCCTCTGATTAGCCAATGTAGTTATAGTAAATAAAACAAATAAACAATATATTTAAGAGTCTAAAAAAAACTTTATCAAAATGACAATTGACTGAATTCGGTATATTTATAAATGAGATCTGTTTTTCTTGGATTTATAAAAAAAAAAATAATCGTGTATATAGCAAAAGCAATTATCATACTTTAACAAACGCAAATAAATTTCACCAGTCGAAAATACTTATTTCTAGTTCATTATCTCAATACTATTTATTATAATAATACTACCATTGTGAGTAATACTAACTGTCCAATAGATAGTACTTTAGAAAATTCATTTAAACATGACATTATTAAAACAATTATCGTTTTTCTCATAAAAAACAAATATTTAAGTATTAAAATGAAAATAATTTGAACTAATGAAATACTACTACGAATCTCTTACATATGCATGTTGAAAAGATCTATAAATAATTAAAATTAATAAAATAAAGCACATGTAAGTAATGTAAAGAAAAAATAATCATTTTCGTATTCCAGCACTTAAGAATTTATTATTTTCAACTTTAAGCCACTTCAAAAAACTAAATAATTTTTCGTTTTGCTACGTGGAGAAAATCATCTAAGAACTGCTTATCAAAATAACGTAATTAATATTTTTCCTGAAATGTATATTTATAACCATACTGGATAACATATTCAACCAAAATAATAGGCTCTCTATCTTCTTAACAAACTAAGTAAGAATTTATTTATATGTATAACTAATTAATTATTTCTAAAAATAATTGCAATATATTCAAATAATAAGTAATAAAATATAAATAAAAATATTTGTTCAAATAACAGGGGAATTAACCAATGTAGTTAATAAAAAGAAAATTCTTAGAAGATCTTTATATAAATGATATATTATTCAGGGGACTCCCATTGTAACGCCTTAAAATACCGAAAGGTAACAGAAGGCTTTTTTATATATAAGCATTTGCATGTATTCACTGTAAATTTGTATTATATTGTGAATAAAAGTTTGGAGGATGTGAAAAAAAATAAAAAAAATAAAATAAAGATTAAATTAGATTGGATAAATAACGTAGTTAATGACAGAAAAAAAAATTTCTTTGTTGAATATTATTTTATATATTTTTTTAAAAATAATTCACAATTCATTAAAAATAAATCAATCTTACTAATATTATAAATGTGAAAGTTTGTATGTTTGTCTCTCTTTCACGCAAAAACTACTGGACGGATTTGAATGAATCTTTACAATATTATAGGTTATACATCAGAATAACACATAGGCTATAGCAAGCGCGGTTTTAGAGGGGGCACAAGGGGACACGTGCCCCCTACAGTTTTTGAGGTACTGTGGAGAATCCATTATAGTACATAATTAAAGGCAAATCGCATGATTATAGTGGTTAAAATAACGGAATAAACATGAGTGAAACTATTGTTTTGACATCCTACTAATCCTACTAATATTATAAATGTGAAAGTTAGTATGTTTGTCTCTCTTTCACGCAAAAACTACTAAACTGATATGGATGAAACTTTACAGTAATATAGTTTATACATCAGAATAACACATAGGCTATAGCAAGCGCGGATTTAGGGGGGCATAAGGGGACGCGTGCCCCCTACAGTTTTTTAGGTACTGTGGAGAATCCATTATAGTACATAATTAAAGGCAAATTTCACGATCATAGTTGTTAAAATAACGGAAAGAACCTGAGTGAAATTATTTCTTTTGATATTCTACTAATCCTACTAATATTATAAATGTAAAAGTTTGTGTCTCTTTCTCGCAAAAACTACTGAACGGATTTGGATGAAAATAGGATATCAAAACAATAATTTCACTCGGAAGAACACCGCAGTGCTCAACCAACAGAAGAAGACCGAGCAGCAGGCTCCACCATCACCTGAACTGGACCAACCAGCGCACGAACACAACCGCCACCTAGACAGACCCCACCTACGACTACTGACAAAGCTCATACACACATAACACTTATTACTGACTCTCTGACAAAATGAACAGGACAGTAAAACTTTTAAATTTCAATACTGACGGGCTTATGCCCAAAATTACGGAAATCTATGCGTTGATAGCACAGACCCAACCCACCATAGTGATCCTCACAGACACAAGAGTTATCTTCCGTCACATTCGCATCCCAGGATACGACCTCACAGGAGACGAAAAAGGAGGGGTCATCATAGCCATACGCCACGGATTTCGGTGGAGAGGACTCCCCTCACCAGTGGCAACTAGTGACCCGAGAATTCACCACAAACCTGTACAAGGTGCAACTCGACTCACACAAGGTGAGGTGCAAATCGACAAACCCCCTATCATCAAAGGTTTATATAGAAGACCCAGGTCTTCTATAGATATCTTCTCAATGATATTAGCCGAGTGCGCCAAACAGACCAACCATTGGGTTGTGGGTGACCTAAATGCTCGGCACCCAATCTGGAACAACATCAGGAGCAACAAAGCCGGAAATAAACTCATCAAGACTCCTTTCACTGTAGTACATACGAACACCCACACTTTCAGACATCGAGCGAAGCTATCGTTCACATGTACAATCGATCTTCTACTCACGAGGAAGCCGCATCGATTCGTGGATTGTTCAACGATGGACTTTATCAACTCCGACCACAGACCTGTGCTCTATATCATAGACGAGGAAATACCAGTTCCAGCGGCGGCGAAGTATAAATATGTGGAAGCAGACTGGGGCACATATAGGGCACAGGTCCATAACGTACTGGCAACAGTTCCCACACTCCGGACGAGAAGTGACGTGGACGCCTACGTGAACTTCTTAACTGAAACAATCAAAAGAGCCGCAAACATAACCATTCCAAAATTCAGGCCACTTCCACCAGCTCTACGTCCTATGCCAGATCACATCCTGAACCTTATCGCCACACACGAGGACTGCACAGTGGCACGAAAAACAGAGGTCCACGCTCGGTGACTACAGAAAATTCTGGAAGCTGTTAAAAACCAGCACGAAGAATAAAAGAGAAGTTCAACACTACTCCACGACGGAGACAAGCTGTTGACAGTAGAAGAACAGGTTACCAAGTTTTCAGATCACTATGGTGGAATCATCCCAAGAAGAACTAATCCTGCATAAACTGATTTATCTACTGAAGAGAAAGGAAACAACTATATGTTTGTATCTCCAAAGCAGCTGAAGGCGATTCTCTGTCGTACGAAGGGAAATAAAGCACCAGGCCACGACGGGATACAAACCATATTGCTGAAACAACTGCCAAGAAGAGGAATAGCTCACTTGACCAATTTATATAGCACTTGCCTCAGGTTAAGATATTTTCCTGACATTTGGAAGAGAGCTATTCTTTTTCCTCTACTCAAACCCATGAAGTCGGGATTGCAGCCAGCAGACTAAGGGCCCATCAGCTTGCTTCCGCATCTGGGCAAAGTCTTTGAGAAAATTGTCCTCAATTATCTCAAGACATATTGCTCAGAGATAGCTCTCATCCCACCGGAGCAAACCGCCTATCAGGCAGGCCTCTGCACGGATCATCACCTGGCGGAGATACATGCGAAAGTGAGCCAGTGCACAGCCAAGAACGAAGCGACCGCTATGATCTCCATAGACTGCACGGAAGCGTTCGACTCAGTGTCCCATAGCCTACTATGCAAGACACTACAGGACAACGAATTTCCGGAACAGCTCTACTCGGTCCTACGATCGTTTCTTCAACAGCGAACGTCAGCAGTCCGCATCGGTGAAACATCATCGGAAGCCATCGCATTCACCTGCGGAGTAAATCAGGGGTCTATGCAATCTCCAGTACTTTTCTCGATATACACAGCTGAAACTGTTGGAGCCAACTACAAAAAAGCTGCGGTAGCAGTCTATGCCGATGACATAGCAATCTACAGCAGCTTGATCAGCGCAGAGAGAGCTCTACGGCAGGCGGAGGAGGTCTGTGCGAGCATCACACAGAAGCTAGAAGGACTCAACATAACAGTGAATCCTAAAAAGACAGACTGCATAATTTTCTCATTTCAGAGAAAAAAACGCCGCACTCTCCCTAAGGTCTATAAGGGTAGCGGTACGCGAGAACAGACCAGCCAGCAGCATAGTCTACTTAGGTGTCACACTTGACCGACACCTGAAACTAGCCTACCACTACAGAAAGAAGCTCAGGTAGGTTAGGACCAAGTCTTACAGACTTAACCACCTGCTTATATCTCCAAACTTATCCCTCTGCCTAAAGCTGACCATCTACAAGAGCATCTTAAGACCGGCGCTCCTCCACGGAGTACCACTATTAAGTAGCATCATACCGGCAACAGCAAAAAAGCTCCAACAGTTTCAAAATGGCGTACTGCAGCGCATAGTGAGACACACAACATTAAACAAAACAAAAATGGACCTCCTACACACTACTCTCAACTTACCGACAGTTACCGACTTCATAAAACGCAGACACATTAAATTTTTTGACAGTCTGAAATACAGTACTAACCCTCTTTTTAGGACACTCACCCCAGCAGGACGGCCACAATCTTGGCAAGATCACGTACAAAGTCTCAGCCTGAACTGAGAAATAAATAAAATAAACAAATAAAAGGAAAAGGACACGGTGTGCCCCATCACTGGAAAAATCTAAAGTTAATAAATAAAGAAATAAATTAGAGCATTCCATTTTCTCATCCTCCTCTTAAAATGTGCGCAGTACAGTAAAAGAGATTCCTCTCCAGCCTAATCGTAATCCAGATTAGAAATCTTCAAACTTATAGGGGCTAAGAAAAAAAAAAAGAAAAGAAAAAAAAATAGTTTCACCCATGTTCTTTTCATGGATTCTCCACAGTAACTAAAAAACAGTAGGGGGGCATATTGCAATCGTGCGCCCCCCCCCCGATAAATCCGCGCTTGCTGTAGCTTATGTGTTATTATGATGTATAAACTATATTACTGTAAAGTTTACTCCAAATCTGTTCAGTAGTTTTTGCGTGAAAGAGAGACAAACATACAAACTTTCACATTTATAATATTAATAAGATTAGTAGGATATCAAAACAATAGTTTCACTCATGTTTATTCTGTTATTTTAACCACTATAATCATGTGATTTGCCTTTAATTATGTACTATAATGGATTCTCCACAGCACCTAAAAACTGTCGGGAGGGGCACGTGCCCCCGTGCCCCACCTAAATCCATGCTTGCTGTAGCCTATGTGTTATTCTGATGTGTAACCTATATTACTGTAAAGTTTAATCCAAATCCGTTCAGTAGTTTTCACGTATAAGAGAGACAAACATACGAACTTACGCATTTATAATATTAGTAGGATTAGTAGGATATCAAAACAGATATTTTCACTCATGTTCTTTCTGTTATTTTAACAACTATGATCATGTGATTTGCCTTTAATTATGTACTATAATGGATTTTCCACAGCACCTAAAAAACTTTCGGGAGACACGTGCCCACGTGCGCCCCCCCCCCTGAATCCGCGCTTGCTATAGCCTATGTGTCATTCTGATGTATAACCTATAATATTGTAAAGTTTCATTCAAATCCGTCCAGTAGTTTTTGCGTGAAAGACAGACAAACATACTAACTTTCACATTTATAATATTAGTAAGATTAGTAGGATATCAAAACAATAGTTCCGAAAATCCGACAATAGTCATTCCGAAAATCCTGGTTCTAATCCCGCTACTGGAAATACTCTTATCCAGTATGTTAGTAGCCGGAGATGGATCATAAGGGATCTAGGACTCCGGGGGTTCACCCAGCCTTTATAAAGTGTATATAAGTGTATATAAGGGGGATATCAGACGGTTGAGCGTGATCTAGGACGAATCACCTCCCTGCACAACCACTGTCGATGAGTACAGTACATGTACTGAACTGAAGTCTTTACCATGTACTGAACCCCAGATCTGTTCACAGGTTGTTGATGTTAAGTGTTGCAGGTTTTTGATATATAAATAGTTAAATAAAAATATTTCGTCCTATTAACAGGTTAATAGTGCCTGAGTGAGTCTCAGAGTGATGTGCAGATGTTATAAAGCACACCTATATTAACAGATTAAATCTAGAGCCCCGATGAATAAGTCGTATTATGTCGCGAGGATAATGTTAACTGCTTTCAGATAACCGGAATCGTATCATTCTTGTAGTTTTTGGCCTGAAATGGAATTGTAATATAAACAATAACTCCTTTTCATTTTTATCCGTATTTAATAGCTTTTTTAAGTAAGAGATTTTTATAAGTGAAAACATACTTGTCGATGGGCAAAGGAAACTAGAGCCCTCTGATCTTCATCATATTCATGAATATAAAAAATAAGTATGTAAGAGAAGAACAGCAAGTGTATCGATTGGTAATTGAGAAGACTCCAGGGGACGACAAAGATGGGAAGGGAGGGACATTGTAAATACGAGATACTAAGCTAACAGCTATTGATGCGAGAGATACTTAGCCTCTCGGCCTTACCTCTCCAAAACCAAGGCAAACCAACTTCTCATATCATGTTTTGGTATTTGCGGCCGCATGCCAGCAAAGATGTGTCCATAGCATCTCACAACCGCGAACGCGATTATTTCATTTCGGGGCTTCGGGTCTTTCCCCGTAACCCACGATTCGCACACTCCTGAACTCTCTCTTCTCCAGAGTTCTTGACACATTCATTCGCTCATGCACATCTCGCCAGCATGCGGACGCAAATCCACGGAGATAGGACTACCAACCATCCAGCTTCCAGCAGGTCGAGCCGTCACCAGTTTCCTGGATTACTGCTCTTCCGACCTTCTAACCACTACACTACGTCTGCGACCGGCTAAACCGGCCACCACCCTCCCGTGGTACCACCATTTTGGGGCATAGCCCCTGAGGCCTAGAATGGTCACTGGCCCGGAACCAAAGTCCCCTACGCTTCCCCTACCTCCTCCGAAGTACACTTGGGCTGATGCACCTCCAGGGAGGAAGGGCGGGATACGTACCCGTGGGAGGGAGGGACAGAGAAAAATGAAGATCCTGGGGTAGAACAACTCGAAGCAGAAAGGAACTTGGAGGAAATAAAATAAGAAGATAATACATAGATAGGCACCTTTCCGAAACCACCCTTGGGGTAGGTGCCTGTGGTTTCGTTACCCATTTTTTATAGTGGATGGTTCGCCGCACTGAATCCAGTAGCAGGAATGGCTACCTGCTAATGCAATCAGTGTAGCCCTATGAAACCACTGCACTTGTGGAAAAATGATTATATATAATAGATACGTCAAATTATGATGAGATAAATTCTGTTATCTTGTAAATGCTGAAAAATGATAAAATTTAAAATATACGTTTAAAAAGTTTCCCTCTTGACTCCAAAATAAGTTTTCTTTTAATATTTTCTTCAAATAATGGAATAAATTCTATGTTCACAAGACGGCTGCTCAACGAATTTTGAATAACAAATGTTAGGAATGTTTATTCTATCACCTAGGTACGTCAAATTAAGATGAGATAAATAAGTTTTCTTTTATAACTTTCTGAGATATATTCCAAAATCTTGGAAAAAGAGAATCAGAAGACGAGTCGATGGATTGCTCTAAGAGGAGCAATACGGCTTTCCTGAAAATGCGAGCACACAAGACCTGAGTTTTGCTATGAGACAGATTTTTTTTAAAAGTCCATGACGCGGACTTCCGGCATTACCTGGTGTTAATTTAATTTATTAATAAAATAAATTAAATTGTTGAGGCTGTGGCAAATCCATTTCACACAAATCCTCATTGGTCACCCGGCTGTTAATAACCTTCACTAAATTTATTTCAGTTTGCTTCTGACTTCGATAGAGTGCGGTTATACAGTGAATTGAAGATTTAAGTACATTTGACTAACTCTTCATAACTGTCTTTTGGTTATTTTTCACTTATATGTGTTTAACGAATCATAATTAATGATGAAGGACGATAAGGAAGGTGTTCGACATCATTTTCTCAGACCGATGCTTCCAAACCAGATGACGAGTTGTATGAGGCGAAACCCACATTTTTACCTCATGCTAAAATTTAAAATTCATTATTAAAAAAAATCATATAACGCTAGGAATAGCCGATCTGGAAATAAAGAATATATAAAAAAATATATTATTTCACTCCCGTCTCTGTAGTTTGTATCACTGTAATTAATATAATCATTTTTCCATGTAAATGAATTAAGGTCGCTTTTTCAGTTCTGATATTGAAATTTTTGTAAACATATTAAATAAATATACGTTATAATTAGTCAACAAATTAATTAGGAAAGAAATTAAGAACTGGTTAGGGGAAAATAAGGTTAAAAAAAATCGAGAGAGCTTTAAAGGCGGGAGGAAAATTAAAAGAGAGAGGAACTGCTAAAACAAAAATTACTGTTATTTTAAATAAAAAAGGACAAGAATTAAATGATAACTTGGAGATAATTAATAGAATATAACAATATTATGAAAAACTATATTACGACAGAAGAAGTGATAAAAAGGGGAGTGGAATATAGAATGCTGGGACCCAAAAAAGAAATTATGATCGAAGAAGTGTAAGAATGAGTGTAATTGATAGCTGCAACAGCAGACTACAACACTGAAGAAACAGCAGGAGGTGTTGACGGTCTGTTAATGGCACTTAGCTTAAATATTAATAAAAAAAAAAATTTTTTTTACTTACATGAATTAGCTTCGTGATGGAGTTGTAACTTCTTTCTGCAATGCTTAAACTCAAAAAGACTCTTCAACCTTTCGCGCTAAGGATTCTTTGATATTTCCCAAAATTCACTTATCTTAATTTTCTTATTTTAAATTGACTATTTCATCAGAAAACCAGTTAGCAAATAAGAAAAAAATTCGGTATTCCTTCTATCTAAATATACTCAAGTATCATAGCAACAGAATAATATTTATTTCATCGTTATTCGCTTAACAAATTTTGAAAGAAAATGTCAGGAATATCTTCAGCAGTATGGCCCATTGGTGGCAGATCTGGGGATAAACAAGACTGTACTTTTCCTCACAACGAAAACGGTGATTATGTGTACCCTTAATAATGAATAAAAACAAAAATTACTGTTATTTTAAATAAAAAAGGACAAGAATTAAATGATAACTTGGAGATAATTAATAGAATATAGAACTATTCTACTGTAGACCATATTCCAGCCAGGAGAACTACACCAAATTTCAAATGTTCTTCCGTCCTAACGCCTGATAAAAAAAATAATCAAGTAACTAACACCTAAAGTAATAGCACTGAAAACGTTTTATACAAAATCATGAACATTATTTTAGAAGCGATAAAACCTTACTTTTCACAAATAATTAGCCAGTTAGCTTAAATATTTATACAAAAAAAAAAATTTTTTTTACTTACGTGAATTAGCTTCGTGATGGAGTTGTAACTTCTTTCTGCAATGCTTAAACTCAAAAAGACTCTTCAACCATTCGCGCTAAGTATTCTTTGATATTTCCCAAAATTCGCTTATATTAATTTTCTCATTTTAAATTGACTATTTCATCAGAAAACCAGTTAACAAATGAGAAAAAAATTCGGTATTTCTTCTATCTAAATATTCTCAAGTATCATAGCAACAGAATAATCTTTATTTCATCGTTATTCGCTTAACAGAAAATGTCAGAAATATCTTCAGCAGTATGGCCCATTGGTGGCAGATCTGGGGACAAACAAGACTGTACTTTTCCTCACAACGAAAACGGCCGTGCATATATACTAGGTTTTTCCTCTATTAAGGGTACACACTTTATAGTGACTAGGTGAGCCCCAGAACCCACGGGTTCCATCTCCGACTGTTATCAGATCAAATAAAATCTGCCACAGACGGATTTGAACCCAATTCGGCGCGGCAACTGAGAGCTCTATCCTGGGAGAGGCTAGCCTATTTATATATCTTACTAATATTATAAATGTGAAAGTTTTTATGTTTATCTCTCTTTTCTATATTTTTATGTTATGTTCACATCTTATTTTGCATTAATGCCACTTCTTTCTAACTGTATACAGTTATATATTAACTTCCCTTACTTATATTTTCTTTTTCTTTTCATACTTCATAGTTCATAGTTATAAATAATACTATTTTCAATGTTTATTTTTTGAAATTTATAAATCTTTTCTTTCTATATATGCTTGTATTATTACATTTTACCTATGTAACCCCTCATGTCTGGCATCTTATCCATATCTATAATTAAACTAGTTTTTTCTAAATCCTTCATACTCAACCCCCCTTTTTCTATATTTTAATCTTCTCATTTTGTATCTTTCCGTTTACCTCCTCATTTTTCTTTCCCTTTATATTATTGTTTACATTTTATCCTTTCTTGACATGTATTTTTTCTATTTTATATACGTATTCTTTTATTATTATATCTGTCACTATTAGAATTTCTGTTCATCGTCTGCAATTTTATTTTTATCTATCACTATTTTAAGTTTATTATATTCTGTAACCACTCTTATATTCATTCTTTATTTATCATATATCTATTCACTATTTCATCAAATCTAGTCACTATTTTAATTTCCACTCTTGTACCACTTAATATATTCTTGTTACTCCTACGTTTTTATATATTTCTGTTTGTTTCTCTATCTTAGCCCTGAAGATGGCCTACATTGTAGGCCGAAACGTCGGCACATAATAAATAAGTTACGCTTATTTAAGTGTTTTGATTGACTGCACCCCCAACTATTTCTTCCTTACATTAGAAGATACAGTCGACCAATTCTTCTCTAACTAAAAGACAAATTCGGTTTAAAATTTGTTTACAACTAATCTAATATACAATAAACAGTAGAATACTATAGCTATTAAAGTAACTTCTTAATTTTTACCATTAGTAATATGGAAGATTGTTCGTACTTACGCAAGAACGATTTTGTATTAAAATGAAATTATAAGAATAAAATTAGATTCAACTACCAACAATCCGGGGCCAAGTTACGGTTTAAATTCATTGGAAACAAATAGTTTATCACGAAATATACGCAATATATAAATGAATAAGTTGATTGATAAATTGGACTAATAGGTGAGATAAAATAATCTTAGCTCCGACCTTTATCGTTTTAATATTTAAGGAGATATTAACCACTGGCGATGTAAATCCGAAGATACAAGATAATGAAAGTTATTCAATATTTTATGAATGTTATTTTATTTTATGTAAGTATAAAAAAAAGGTAGGGGTTAGATCAGTGGGTAGAGCACTGAGAAGCTGAGCTGAAGGTCTTGGGTTCAAATTCGGCAGATAGATAAATTATAATTTAATTAATAAACAATTATTAAATAAATAAATAATGATTCAATCTGTTAACTGCCAAAATTGGACCCTATTGGAATCTCAGATCTTCTAGGGCTTATCCAGCCTCTAAAATGTGGGTACTTTTAATTGGGGGAAAACCTCACGATTAACTGTTATCTCAGCAATAAACCTAAACGAACGTTGCTTAAAAACAGTACATTCTGTACCACGTATTAGGTCAAAATAGTAGTGGCAATTTATTTTTAAATGCGATGAAAGAACATTTAACATGGAATCCTCTTACTAGACTGTAACGACAAGAAACTGCTCGCCCATTCAAGTTACTTCAACATTTACTAGACAAACTCTCAATTAATTACAAAAGGACTCATTACTACTCATTACATTACTATTATAAGACCCATTTCTAGTTACGGAGTACAGCTTTTGGGTTCTATTAAGCCATCGAAATCCTTTCGTAATCTGAAATCCTCAATGTTCCTTAATTAGTTATGAACAATAAAGCCATTCATAATGACCTTAATGTCCCATTTTATACTGAATTGGCCCAAACCCGATATAAATCTTTCATAGCAAACTTTATTCCTTCTCAAACTCACTATTTTTAAACCTAGCAACTTCTTCAATACCTGATAATCCTCCGAGGCGTCTGAAAAGAAGATGGCCTCGTGATCTTCCTTGTTGAATTTGTTATTCGAGTACCTGGGAGCAGTTTCTCTAAAAAAAAACTGTTATTTGTTAGATTTCTGTTATAATGCATACTAATAATAGCGTCAGTTGCATTTCTTGTTGAGCAAGCTATATTTTTCCATCAATGAATGATTACTGTATACGAAAAAAATAAAAACACTACTTGTAGTCGCTTTAAGTGTCATGTTCCCAGGGCAAGGATAAGTCAGAAGTCTTATAAATACCAGTATTGATATCAATCTCGGACAACCTTGGTCACTAATCTTCTTTCTTCCTGTTGATTTATCAGAAAAACTATCATTATCTCTTAGGTTTTATTTTTATTTCTTATTTTAAAATATCTAGTTACAACAGCGACATTAAGATTTTTCTTATGGCTCGGGAAGATAAGGCCAATTAAATTTTTAGATGCGGGTTCATCAAAATATCTTAACAAAATCTTTTATGAGACCCTTGAAAACAATAATACCAACTGTGGGAAAATCTGCAAAGGATTTAACTGTTCTTCCTTATACGAGAACGGGAACCCACTATATCGCTGCTTCTTAAAGCTTTGAAGACCCTGGGAACCAATTAATAATGCTAAGGCCTTAAATATGTTAAAATTTATAGTTGGACTTAAATAAAAATAATCTTATAAAATAAGTGACATTGGTAATAAAAGAGGACTAAAATTTATTAATGTATGAGATGAAAATAGTTGACTGGATGATCTAATGTAAAGGAGATAGTTGGGGGGTGCAGTCAAAAAGAACTGACTTGTCTCTGAGCGGCCTAACCTGCAAGTTGTTTTATTCGCCCTGAAGATGGCCTACATTGTAGGCCGAAACGTCGGCACATAATAAATAAGTTATCCTTATTTTGATGTTTTCATTGACTGCACCCCCAACTATTTCTTCCTTGGATCTATAATGACAAGGGCTTTATCTAAGGGTATGTTGGTAAAAAGACTTTCGACATCGACTTTCGACCTACAGTGTAGGTCATCTTCAGGGCTATGAGAGAGAAACAAACAGAACAAAAAATATAAAAAAGGACAGTAACAATAATATGGTGACAAGTAATGTAGAAAATTAAAATAGTGGCAGATATGAAGATGGAAGATAACGAATATTAAAAAATGACAGAATATAATAAAATTAAGATATAGACAGATTTAAAAAAAATAATGATAATGAAAAGAAATTAAAATAGTGACAGATATAATAAAATTAAGATAAAGACAGATATAACAAAATTATTGATAATGAAAAGAAAATGTGAATAATGACAGATATAATAAAGTAAGACAGATTTAATAAAATTAAAGAAAATGAGCAGAAATGATACATTATAAATAACGCATATAAAATAAAATACAGAAAATAAATGTACCGAAAGGATAGTAAAGTAAAAATAATATAAAGGAAAATCAAAAAGGAGGAGGTAAACAAAAGAAACAAAATGAGAATATTTACATAAACAAAAAAGGTTGGAACATGAAGAATAAAGAAAAACTAGTAAAATAAAGATATAACATGTATGATAACGGACTTAAAGATGTTACATGTTACAGAAAAGTATGGAACTGTATGTACAATAACTAATGTGAATAATAGAAATACTATTGTACAGTAACAATAGTGTACAATGACTGTTTGAAAAATAGTTGATAGGATTAATGAATTAGAAAAATTAAAATTAGTGCTTAAAAATATGAACTCTTGATTACCAACATATGATGGATGCCAAAATGATAAGGGGGAAATATTAGGAAATTAGGTAGTGTGAAGAATGGAGAAAGGATAAAGAGAAAAGGATATAATAAAAAATATAAAGAAAATACGTACCAATTTGGAGAGCGAAGTCGTTAGATATAACGGCTGGCTAGCACTGAAAAAAACCGTTAAGCGAGCAAGGAGGGAGAGTTAGGGGCGATCTCTAGCGGCCAAAAAATGACCTACACTGTAGGTCGAAACGTCGGCACATAATTATAAGTTTATTGCTTATTCAGTGTTCTTTTTGACTGCACCCCCCAACTATCTCCTTTACATAAAATTTATTAAGATGAATATAAATCTTTATTATACGCATAAACTATATTTATTTATTAGGTTTATTATTAGCAATTTTATATTGCAGTTAAGAATTTCAGGAATATTAAAATAGATTATATTATATGATTATATAGTTTATAATTAGTGATTATATTAGGAAAATAATATATAGTTAGTGAAATATGTGTAGGAGGTAATAAATAAAACGAATTAAAGTACAAATAATAAAAATGTGGAGAGATAATGACTACATGACTTAATTAAAATAGGAATACACTAATACATATATAAATGGTACATAACTTGTCATCTACGTAAAATTTGACTTATATTATTTATAATTACACTTAATTATAAAATATTTATTATTTATTTTTTTATTTATCCTTGCTCCTACCATGGACTGTGTTATTTTCAATTTATTGTGATATTTAACGCTTGCCTACACTTTTATTTTTAATTTTACTAAACATGATCAGCTCGTATCGTTGCATTAATTTCGACCCTGTCGTTGACGACTAAATTAGGGCATATTCTTCGTACTAATAAATATCGAATAAAAAAATATTTAATTCACTAATTGTTTAATTCAAACTTTTTATATTTGTTTGTTTGTCCATTTAACCTCACTTTTTGTGCTATGGCTAATCCAATGATGGTACATTGGGAGTCCTAAATTTTGCCTATCCAGGTTTAATTAGGATAGAGATTTTTAACGAGTACCTGACATCATACAGGCACGGGCCCCCGTTTAACGTCCCTTCCGAAGGACGGCGTAACTAAGGATTTTTTACTCCCTTTAAAAAATCCCGTCCGATTAGCCATAGTAGCAAAAAGTGACGTTAAATGAACAAACAAACAAAAAATCCTAGGGGCACCTGCTGGGCTACAAACCCGCGATCTTGGACTAAGTAATTTGTAATGCTAACTTTGTATATTATAACGAATCGAAAAAAAGATAAATATATAAAGCGTAATATATAATACATAATCTTTACCATTAAGCTACCACAATTTTGCAACGAACGTGGCAATTGCAATACCACACAGTACGTTTATCTCAGTGGGGAAGAAATATATTGATGCCTTAGTTCACATAAGTGTTAAGTGCCGAAAACAAGGATTTACAGGAGACAACTTTGATAATAATTTAACACAAGAAAGACTGCTCAAGTGTAAACATACAATATATTTTTGTAACGTTCACAGGTTCTCTATTAATTGTATATCAACTTATGATCTATGACTTCCTGATAACAACTTTACAATATTATTTATATAACAAAAACCTTTTTTTTTTTTTTTAATTTGCACTTGAAACATTTGTGAACTAAGGCATCGATGTTGTCATGTCGTCAATGGCATTGGATAAATATAAAAGAGGTTAATTGATAAGCTTAGTAATGCCTAAGCAACTAGGTAGCTCATGGTACTATGCGTTTGTTATGGAAGTTTAGTTGGTGGTGCTATCTATGAGGAACGCACTAAAAAAATATTAAAGAATATTCTTAAGATACATTAATCTTTAGTTAAATTTATTAATGCTTTATCCCTTTTGAAAGTATCCCTGCCAAACTAAAATATAAAAATAAATAAATATTAACCAAGATGCTTTGTGAACATTCTTTCTGATGACCATGATTTTTCCTACTGTCTATTTGATTCGAGCCTTCGGTCTCAGTAACATTCCTTCTCGATAATGCTCAAAAGTCGTGGTAAGGTTCAAACCACGGACCCCACACGTAGCTCAATCATTTGTTCGATTAATCCATTACTTTTCAATATTTTATTACTATTTACCAAGCTCCCCTCTCACGTTAATGTTGTGCTCATGTTTGAAAAGGCATCTGTGAAGTTCACAAGTTATAAAAAAGACAATCCTTATATAATTTGTGAAACAATTAACAAATTCAAACGACTAAAGTCATATTATTTCGCTAATACAGAAGTTTTCTAAATTCATTATATCTTTTCATAAATGAGAAATATAAAGAAAAAACCTCAAAGAATGGACGGACATAATGAAAATTCCCTTCTTTTATAACATCTATTTAAGCCGATTGACTTCAAGGGTTAAAACAGTAGATTTTAAGGGTAAACATAAATGAATAAGATATGTTTGTAGAATTCATATTTAGGCGAAATTGTATGTAGTTATTAGAAGCTTCTTTGAATAAAAATTATTCTTTTTTGACCAGAAAAAATGTCAGATTACTTATATATTTTATATTCTTGTTTACAATATAAATAAATCGTCATTGTCATATTAAATAATTGACAAATAACAAAGAAAACTGACAACATGCTAAGATCATTTTTATTCAATGGTGAACGTTCATATATAACATCCTAAAATAATAAGGAAAAAAAGAGAATAGTTTTCTTCTTTTTTTTTTAATTTAATTTTTATCTTAGATCTGGAGAATTTGGGTTTGGGTGGTGGTCCGTGGGCAGTTTGTAAACAGAGATTGGTGGTATCGGTAAAAAGCCAGATACAATTTTAACAAACCTCTTTTTACCTATCAAGGTTTACCTAAAAAGTAATAGATAGATTAAAAACATACTAATAAAGTTTATGTTGTGGTCAATATTTTATGGAGAATTATCACAGGCCGTTATGGATTTAGAAACATACATGTTAACTTTTTTTTTTTTACCATGTATAATCCTTGAACGTATTGGGCTTGTTTTATTATTATTCCTCTTGGCGATTGGAAAATTAACTAAATTATTTTATTATTATTACTTAAATTAATTTTACTAAATTACTATATTAGTTTTAGCTGTCAAATTATATAATAAAATTACAGAACTCACAATTACATGAAGCAAAATATAATTGTAGATAGTCCAAATATAAGATATAAAAATCTCATACCAATACTTTTAGGAGATTAGGCTGAATTTTTGGGTTTGTATTCATTCACGGCAAAAAAAATGAGCAAATTTTAGATTATTAGAATTCCACTTGCTGAACTTGTAACCTTTCAAAAATTTGACTTAATTTCTCATTATCATATTTAAAAGTTTATAGCGAAAATTTACCAATTTTTGTTTCATTACGATATTTTTATTGTTGTGGACTAATTTCTGGAGCACTTCGACCAATAACAACTAGCATCTCAGCAATCATAAAGTTTTCATTTCTAAAATTTAAAAATATTAGGAGTTTTCTCTCTATATGCATCTCTGACATACATAAATAAAAATATTTTAAGTAAACTTATTGTTATGTAAGATCATTAAGTGCAAATTAGGTTCTAAGCAGAGCAAAATAATAAAAATAATTACTTATTTATAATTATTATGAATATATTAAATATGTACTCTAATAAAATGAATACATTTTCAGCTCGTTAAAAGATTGTGTATCAATAAATTACCAACAAAAAATATTTGGATAGCTGTAAACGTGTTACCAATAAAATAAAAATATTTGTTAGGAACTACATAAAAAATAGAAAACGATATATAAAATATCCTCGCTTATAATATCAACTAATAAATAATTTAAAATTATCTAAATTATCACATTTTACTTATTACACAATACAGTAGAACTTTGAATATCCGAACATCAATAATAGAAACGTTCAATTATACGAACTCTTTGACCAGAAAAGGGACACTAAATATCTACATTATTATCCCTAGAAAATAACTTCAAACAGTTTTTCTTTACATTATATATTTTACAACTATTTTAATAAAACTCCAAGCGTGTTTCTTAACAATTTGGCTTTAGCGGTACTAATGAAGTATGGTAAAATTTTCAATTAAAACAATTTAAAAAGACTGATTGTCAACATCTTGTTACAAGAAACTGTTCCACGACCGATTAAGTGACATAAGTACTACACAATAACATTTTTTAAATATATAAACATAGTGCTGTTTGGAATTTTTTTGTTCAATTATTCGAATTAGATCCGACGACATTAGTTCGGATAATCGAAGCTTTACTGTACTTCAAAATGGCAATATCGGTTGAATGATAAGAGTTTTTTGATTTAAATCTGTTTTGACCTATAACTGACACGCCGATTCGTGTGATCATACCAAAAAAGGCTGGATCACAACAAGATGTTACTCAATCCCAATTTTTAACTTTCTACTATCGGCTAAAAGTTGAGTTATTGAAGAAAAGTATATATATATATATATATATATATATATATATATATATATATATATATATATATATATATATATATACATATACATATACATATTAGGTCAACTACTACATTATTTAATATTATCGTGGGAAAGTATTTTGTCCGAAGCTCAAGTTCAAACATCGAATGGGAGGCGGATAGATTCTATTCAAACAGCTATAAAAATAAAATTAAAGTCCTGCCTAATGATAAATATGTAATGCTTTATTATGTAATTAATAAGTCTGCGTTGCGTAATGTCATCACGGCTATCTAAGCCGATTAAACCTTCTCATATCCCTGACATCATCAACTCCAATAATGCAATAGGCCTTTCCGTTAGATTAGAAATGAGAAATTTCTTTACCGCGGGATTAATAAATTTAATTTTCTTAATGAGTCATAGGAACGTGTAATTTCTTTTTCTTCACCTGTCTGTTGAGAATTGTTCTAAAAGTGAAAACACTCCTTCCAGATTTTAAAAAATAGCTCTAAAAAAATGTGAATTTTAATAGGAATAGAAATGATTTCGGAAGAAATCCTTCAAGTTAGAAAAAGTAAATTAGAGTTATTAAAACATAATGAACCATTCGACATCTTCAAAACTTAACAGTGTTGGACTAGGTAAATTAAAATCATTTAGTGAACCACTCAATTTCTTCAAAAATTATAACAACTCCTTACCATTTTTTAGTAATTGCAACAGATAAATACTCATTTATCGAAATTCGAATGAAACACCGGATAACACGCTACTACAGGCTCGGGACCTCCGTTTAGCGTCCCTTCCGAAGGACTTTTTTACTCCATTAATAAATCCTAGGACCACCTGCCGGGCTACGAACCCGCGATCTTGGGCTTAGTAGTTTGTTACACTAAACACTAGACCACAGGTGATCGTCTACTTCATATAGGTACCCTAAAAGAATTATCGGGTGCAACTAATGGTTTAATTATTACTTTGGAACGAAGAAGTTAAACAAGCGCTTAAAAAACTGATATTTTCCTTAATATTTCGATTTTAAAAAGGATTGAAACATTTTGCGAAATTCGAAACAAACAATGAGGATCAAATTGCTACTCAGCAACAAATAGAAGTGGGAAAATATCCCGTAATTTGATTATTAACTACTATGATGGCTTACTAGTTTAGTAAGGAACAAAAAAAAAAAGGAATTACATTTTTCAATAATTTTAAATATTTTGAATAAAATCAAATGTTGATGCCAATTAAATAAATGAGCATCAACCTTATAATAATATATTTATATATTATTTATAAACTGTAAATATAAGCTTATCATAAATATAAAAATTATGTGACGTATAGATGAAAAATGATTAACTCAGAGGAACATTTAACGAAGGAAGAGGAATATTTGAAACATTTCTACTTTATGATTAAATAGGAAATTTTAAAACTTTTGCAAGATCCCTAGTGCTCTCTCATTTTCTGAAAATTGCTGGTTTCTAATTATTTCTTTTTTTTTAAATATTAAACAAAATAGTCTTATCCTTAATACTTCGAAACTATACAAGATTGAGATATCCAAATTAAAAATAAATTTAAAAAAGACGAAATCAAATGCTACTTGGTAACAAATAGAAGTGGAAATAATAATATTAATTTTTTCATTAACTCTTATGATTACACATAATAAAGAGTAAAGTGTTGATGAAATGTGAACTTTCAACAGATTAGTAACTTAAAACTTGAAGCGAAACGATGAAGCTGGACTGATTAGTCTTATCAGGCGACAGTAAACCGTAAACAAATCAGAATATACAGACTATACATTTACTGATATGGTTGACAGATAATAATTTAGAAAAAAGAAAATGTATCATATTAAATAAGATTAAGAAAACTGTTATTAATTACATTTAATTATTATGTATAGCATTCAACATTCATGTAGAAGCATGAATATACTTCACTATTCGCATTGGTTAAAGTTTTCAAATATATATGTATATTTAAAATATTAATAATAAATTAATATAATAAAATATTAATAGCATATATATATATATATATATATATATAACTCTATGCATATATATATATATATATGTACATATACATATATACATACATACATATTTTTGCGATGAATACACTAGAAATGGCGAGAGCACGAGGGCATGGGATCTATGAGAGAAAAGATTTGTCCTCGGCCGGCAGGCGGCCTTGGGCAGCTCAACTGGTAGAGCGACGTCACGGTGAGACAAACGTTCCGGGTTCAAATCCCGGCCGAGGGCCTATCTTTTCTCTTTAAAAAATAAAAATATTTAAAACTAAAAAAATTACCAATAATTATAAAAAATAAAAAAACATTGCTTGGATACCTCCAAACGGCTTAACGCCAAAAGAGTGCTGTGTAATAACCAGTTTAAGAATTGGTCATACTAAGCTGACACATCTCCACCTACTTCTAGGGCAATACCAACCAACCTGCCAAAACTGTAACAATGCACATAGTACCGTAAAACATATATTAAAATGCATGAAGCATCAAACAGAAAGAACAAATTTGGACACTGAAACGTGCCAACCTTTCAAAAATAATAATGAACTACAGAGGACTCTGATGTACCTAATACTCGCAAAGTTAGTCCCAGAAATATAAGAAGATTGGTCGTTGGTAATGGCCCCAGCTGTCGAAGCGACATTAAAGAAGTTAATATAGTCTAATACAGTTTTTGTATTATGATATTTTATAATAGATAAATATTTGAGAGAATTCATAAAATTATTTCTTTCATTGAGAAAATGTTGGTTCAATTATCAGACGTTTCGTAAGGAATTCAATAGATATCTTATCAGTTTCTATAAGATTAAAACTAGAGATGATATCTAGTATAGTTCTCGTAAAACTATACATTTTATTTAACACTGGGCGTTCGAAAAATTGCGGCTGGTTACACATAACAAATTATTCCTTAAACTGAAATAACTTAATGATTTTATATATGTTAATTAAATCCATTACATAAAATTAAAACGTTAAAATGAAATGGGAAGACTAAAATTGAAAGAAATAAAAATATTAATTAATATTTTTTTCATAAAATCAATATTTAATACACGAGATATTTAAATAAAATTATTGTATCTAATACTAAGCCTTCACATTTTTTTAACACACAGTTATAATTTAGTATAGTAGAGCTATGTTAAAAATATTCCAGTTGTGATTGGAACTTTTCTGAAAAAATACAAATTCATAAAAACATATTACAATAAAGCGCTGCTCATTCATATCTCCTACTAAGGAGAAGTAAAAACCAGTGATAGAGCATTAGTTGAAACTAAAATAATCTATTGTGATTTCGTAATACCACAATTACTTATCGATATCTGAAAATGCCTTGTGTAAAAAAAACAAAGTATTAAAATTATTGATAAAAAAACGTTTCATTAAGTGAGACAAAAATTAATTATAGATTGATCCATGCTATAATCATAGGGCATATTTATTTAACCTCACTTAATGAAGCTTAGGCCAATCGGATGATACTACAACGGGAGTTTTAAGTTTTGCCTATCCAGGAACAATCAGAATAGAGATCTTAAAGAATGATTACCTGACTTCGTGGAAGGGACCACAGTCATCGTCTCTTCCGAAGGACCGCATAAACAATGACTTTACATCCTTTTAAAAAAAAACCTAATTTAATCAGGGGATGGAGCTACAAATCTGCGATCTTAGGCAAAGTAGGTTATAATGATAACAACTACATCACAGGTTACCCTCATAGATACATGTATATGTTATCTAAACATGCATCAAAGGTATATGGACGTACGCTTACATATATTTTACTTACACATATACTCTTGTACGATTCGCTGTAACGTTACGCGTCACGAAAATGGCACAAGAGGCCATTTGGTTCGTTCAAACTTCTTTGAACTTTGAACTTCTTTGAAGTTCGTATCTTACCCCATTTGACGTTGAACATGACTCAAAATGGCAGCCATTGGTAAAGCCTTGTAGGGAGGACATGGAGAGACATGTGGATTTGACGTGGTTGGCCGATCCGCGCAGAAACGTGACCATCCGATGGCTGACCTTCCACCTGGATAGAAAGTGTCCCAGGGCTACCCCGGAAGAACACCGCTCCAAAAGTCAACCGTTACAATAGGGCGATGTCGTTTGTTCTGTGAAAATCAGACAGTCCTAGCTTATCTTTTAAAGGCATTGGCTTTCTCTACCAAGCTATCTAGTGTTACCAATGATCTAAAGGTAACACTAATATTGTGGATAGAGGAGTAAATGGTAGTGATAGATGTCAAAATAAATTCCTAGAAGCAAGTAATTATTTACTGGATACCAAAATTTCTGTGCCCTGGATGTAAAAGGACACAATGCCGACAAAATAGGTAATATTTTGGGTATGTTCTCCTCAATAATTATTATGGTCAATCGTATAAATTAATGATAAAATCGCCAAAATTAAAATATCATCCACATATTATTCCTTAATTAAACTAAATAACTAACTTTGTTTTTTACTCTATTTATCTCTTTACTCTCTATTTCATAGTTTTACTTCTATTTTATTCCGTAATGCATATCTTACGAGTGAACAAGAGATAGTATATTCACTCTACTATTCCTGAGTCCATTCGGGATAATTTTCATTTGCTCAATCAGGTTTCTTCAGGTGTCTTGACCTACAGGGTTGCTTAACATTCCGAATCAAGGACAAACAGAAGCAGCTGATAGCAGGTGCTCCTTTTCACAAAAACACCTGCTGCACTTGAATTCTAAAACCAAAGGGAAAAAAAACCTAAAAATAATATATATGAAAAAAAGAGGTTTTTGAGGTTCAGTCGATAAATATTCAACAGGCTTTTAACGAATTTACAGGAAAAAAAACAAATTGAGAGCTACTCTCAACCCTCTCATTCGCGATTAGCAAGAAAAATATTCATATAATAAATACTGTCCAGTTAAGAATAGAAGCGTAGACAATTAAATTTAGCATATAGCGCCGCAAATTTATAGATACTAATTAATATTCACCAGCAATCCATTTCCGATTTATTTATAAGATGTTTGTATCAATATGATCCTCATGTAAATATTTCATCATTTCTTTTGTATGAACAAATCTATAATGACACTTGCATCCGAGAGAAAACTATTAGTTTTTATTAGTCGCAATAAATTTTATCAACTAATTAATCCATGAATCTTTATGTATGTAAACAAAACTAAAAAAAAATTTTTTTCTGAACAATGCCTACCAAATTTAGTTAATGTCCGTTCAGATGAATATGGAGATTGTAGCGTGGCACGGAAAATTCACAATTTGAATATAAGCATATTATGAAGTTGTAGCGAAATCCTCTTGGATTTTCATAAAGTATAATAAAAAACTAAAAGAAATTTAACTATCGAATTATAAAAAGAAAAACAGTTAAAACAGGATCACCCACATCAACATTGTCCATTTATATATATAATATATTTAAAATAACGAGTTTGGAATTGAGATCTCTCTAATAATTTAAAAAATGTATTGCTGATGAGGCAACTGCTTTGAGCTATCAAGATCTCTGCAATGCCATATTCTCCTTAAACACATCATTTTCAACGTTGAGTGAATTTATTTGAAAGAATAGTTAACTAAGGTTTGTTACGGGGCAAATAAAAACATAAAAGTAAATATTAGAGAAGAAAATAGTTTTAATATAATCCTTTCACACGTTCTATTACTATTATTAAAGATATCTTCTTAATTTTTCTTTCCTAATCCTTGACATGTATGTTTTGAAATAGGTTACCTAACATAAAAAATTACCAATAACAAACATAAGCTCAAAAGAGACATAATTAAATATAAAGACATTGCTGGAAAAATTCGAACCTACGGCTTTATGTCTCTAAACTAAAACAGGAAAAAAAAATACCTGTCAATATCGGCAACTAACTCTTAAAATAATAATGGGCGAAATATTGGAAGATATTTATGTTAGTTTAGAGACTTAAGGCTTTTAAGTTGGAAGTCTTCCACTAATGTCTTAGTATTTCTTATAATAATTAACAATATTAACTGTATTATGAAATAAATGATGTTCAACACATAACAAATTTATATAATATAAGTGCGCAGCGTTTATCTTCCTAATTGCATGGTTATGTATTCAAGGCGTAGAAAAAGAATGAAGGATAAAAATAAAAAGAGACAATGGAACTGGGAATATGTGAGATTATCATTTCATCTTTCTGTCTCATAGTTACATGTATACGATGTTGGAAATTTAAATGTTGTAAAATAATGTTGCGATTTATTTAATTCTTTTGTAAACAGTTTTCAGTGATAGAATACAAAAATATATAAGCTAAATTCAAAAAAATCGAATTCCCTAAGTTTCCTATTCATGATACCTTATTCCAATTTTTTTTTAATTTTTTAAAACTTTATTTATTGATATTTACAACTGTATTACAATAATACAACAAGTAAATAGGATAAGTGATACATAATGACATGATAATTACAAGTAGAGAAACTACCCACTGGTAGTACTCAAATCAAAGTTCAACTAAGAAGGTCACGTGGCCATCTTGTTTTCAGACGCCTCGGAGGATTATTGGCAATGGAAGAGGAAGCTAGATTTGAAACTAGAGGGTTTGAGTGGGAATGAAGTTTGTTATGAAATGATAGATACCTGGTTCGGGCCAAATCAGCAATAAAAGGGACATTAAGGTCGTTATGGATGATTTGTATACGATATAATGATTTGATACGATTTTTGAGAATTTATTTTAATACTGCAGTTTTGACACCATTCTTCAAGATAAGTGATATGGGATTGGAATATTTGGGATGCATTAACTGGATTGGTGTTGACTGATAATACCCATGTATCATCAGCATACATAGTAAGGATAGTATTAGGATGAGTCGGGATGTCAGCTGTATAAACTGTATAAAGGATTGGGCCAAGGATACTACCTTGAGGACTTATTCCAATTAAACCCAAAAAAAATTGAAGAATTAGGTTCCGTATTGATTAGAAGGCTGGAAAGTAAGCTAAGTCTCTAGCTTCGGGAAATTAATACCTTTCGGGATATACAAGAAATAAAGAGTTGTAGAGTATCAAATATGAAAATTTTGAAAAATTAAAATATCCGGTATAATATAACATTGTATGATGAAGTCAAATACTAACAGAACGAAACGATTCCCTTCCCTCATTACAAATAAACTCATTTAGGACAATACGATTTAACCACGAACCTGTAGATGAACTTACCTGCTGTAAGTTCTGTACGAAGCTGTAGATCTGATCTCTGGCAAGTTCGAAGACTACTGATATTGTCAGTTCCTCGACAGATTACCACCAAATCCATACCCATCAGATCGTTTTATATGATCTCCCCAACCACGTTTCGGTCTAAAAATAAAGACGTTTGCCAATCTTAACGTTTACCCTGATTAAATTTATAAGAATTTTTTCGTTTCAGAACCCATTTCAATCCTTTAGGTATTCCCTCTTCAATCATATTAAAGGGCTTTGCACGCTCTACGATTCTGCATTCTATAGCCCTCTAAATTCTACATTTTTTTTATTAATTAATGCTTTTCCTTTATAAATCATACGTTATTCCCGGCATTGTTAAATGTTCTTTCTTCTTTAGAAAACTTTCTAATTACGTTAAAGAAAGGGCTGAGCGTCCCGAATATAGATTCAACAATACGACTGCATAATATAAAAACTCTTTAAAAATATTTAGTGATATACTAACAAAAGAAGACCAATTGGTATTTTTCGTATGGTTCTTATTTTTTCCTGAAATGCCATCAGAGTATATGGAAACACCAGTAAAAATAATAATAATTATTATAAATCCAGTATATATATATATATATATATATATATATATATATATATTAATATTATATTTTATATATTCTTATTTTCAACATGGACAGAGATCTGAAAAAACAAACAATGTTATTAAGTTTTTTATTATCAATTGATCTTAAGTCACATTTCTGTTTTCAAAAGACAGACAACAATATGATTTAAGTTCCCATCGTGTTGTTAGACATCACGGAATACTACTCATAATATTATTTAATTATGAACGATTATTAACGAATATAGATTCAACAATACGACTGCATAATATAAAAACTCTTTAAAAATATTTAGTGATATACTAACAAAAGAAGACCAATCGGTATTTTTCGTATGGTTCTTATTTTTTCCTGAAATGCCATCAGAGTATATGGAAACACCAGTAAAAATAATAATAATTATTATAAATCCAGTAGTATATATATATATATATATATATATATATATATATATATATATATATATATATATATTAATATTATATTTTATATATTCTTATTTTCAACATGGACAGAGATCTGAAAAAACAAAAAATGTTATTAAGTTTTTTATTATCAATTGATCTTAAGTCACATTTCTGTTTTCAAAAGACATACAACAATATGATTTAAGTTCCCATCGTGTTGTTAGACATCACGGAATACTACTCATAATTAAATAATCATCAAGTGTTACACCACTGCTAAGGAAATTGCATAAAAAAAAAGGTCTGATATTTAAACCGCAGATTAATGACAGTACTAGAAGGCCAGCCGTGCAAATGGCTCGCAACCTCCCACAAAGGAAATGGAGCATCATTTCAATCAGCCAACCGTGAATCTAACAATTTACCAGAGAAATAAATAATTAATAGATACTTATTAGGCCTTGTTTTATAAATTATTTCTTTATAAAGAAATCAAGACAAACATTATTTATAAAAACAGTTAATTTTAAGCCGCAGTTCTTGATAAATTGAAAAAGTGAAGTCGTAAAATTGACATTTTTTATTTGTTTATTAGGATTCTCTAAACTATGTAAGGCCTTATCTTGAATTTAAAATATTCGATAGAAATGGAGAAGGAAACTGACTATGCAGATTAGATAGATATAAATAATTAATTTACTTTACGGTTGATATTTAATTGAAAGAATCACACAAGCTAATGTTCTATAAAAAAAGTGTTGTACTGCAGTTCACAGATTTAGATACATACCTTAAACAATTGTCTGAATTAAAGAAAATTGTTTTAACTTTATGTCTCTTTAAATGGGATGTTTTAGATTTTTTTCTTGGAATCTATGAAAATAATTCATTGAAGTTTCTAGAAGCTATTCTGACTTCACCTAAATGCAAGTTTTTACTAATCTACAAAATATATTAATGCGTAACGTAATTATCGATAGATTGCGTTTATTTGTATTACAATTCGTGATATTGTCCATATTAGGATTGCTTGAAACCTTTTTGTTAACTAAATAAATAATACGTAATAATTATTAAGAAACTACTTTTTTTTTGTTCAGCCTATTTTCTCCAATACCGATTGCAACGTTCATTAAATCCCCCTAACCTATATTAAATTAAAAACACTACACCACTGCAAACCATGAAAAGTCTTTGGTTCAGTTAAGGGTCTGGACTGTACAGTTTCTAGGACAACGGTTAGGCAGAGTACGAAATTAAAATAAAAAATGAAAATAGAAAATTTCGCCTTGTTTTATTAACTTATTGCCCAAAACAAAGTATATTGATATTAATTCAATTAAATATTCATAATAAATTAGTTTTGTGTCTATTATTACCAATCTTATTACATGCAGATTGATTTAAAATCTATTTCGGTATCATTTATTCCAATACATATTTACTAACAACACATTACATTATATAAGTTAAAATATAGGAAGGCTAAAGCAATCAATAAGGTATACAATCAAGCGATTATGTAACTTCATCGCAAAATTGATAATGACATTGCCTTTGGCTACGCAAAACATTTGTTATTGCAACACGATAACGATCTAAAAAACCAAGTTAGAGAAAATTACTGTTACAACAGTTGTTTTATATGCAAATTTCTTTGTTGTTCGAGTTCGCTCATTTTTTCTTCTGTACCATCCCCCAAGATAGAATCAGGATAATTGGTTTCAATCCATTTCAGTAAAAAATAATTAATAAAAAGTTGTATTTATTATTAATTAAATTAATTTGTATGTTTTTTGTTATTTGGATATGCAGACATGGAAGGAGATACAAGTATATACACGTTATATATACTAGAATTGTTAAGGAAGTTAGGCCCTGATTCAAATAAATAACACAAGTATAATATTGATAATAATATACATGAAATTTTAATTGAACGAATATGTTTATAAGGATATTATAGATTATTGAAAGCATAATGCGCAGAGTGGAAAAATACGTGGAGGAGCTGAAGATTACTTCAGCAGATATTACCGAGGGATCATATCTGAAAGGAAAATTGTACAAATCTAAGGTTTTCAGTAAGTACTTATAAAGAAGACCATTGTTTCTTTAAAAAAAGAAAGGAAAGAAAATCATCGTGCAAGACTGAAAGAGATTTGGGAGCTGAGTTGATAGAAAAGAGGAAGATAGTTGAAGAAACGTAGTCCTTAACGTAGTGGCTTATTCGAAAGGGGAAAAAACACGAGCCTGCTTTTTGTATCAAATGACTACATTATATGGCGAGGGATAACATTGGGGTGAGGCGGCTATGCTCTGTCAGATTATTCTGAAGTGAAAAAAATCCTTACGAGTTGACACTCGCATTCGGGACCAGAAAACCAAAAAAAAAATCCTGACCACTGCCGACTCTTGATTAAGTATAAATATAGTCAACGTGACATAAGCCTTAACAATTCATTGGGTACGATGGATACAACAGTTAAATAAATTTAACCTTAACCTCAAGGCATGAGACGGGTGGAGAGGCATTCCGGATGATTTATGTAGAGGCTGGAGTATTGTGGGGAGCCGTGAAGTAGCGGGCTATGTTTAAATTACCCGACAATGGCCACCGAAGGAGGAGGTAGTTCTCTGGTCAAACTGTTCTTTCTGTTTTTAACGAATTTACAGATAATTTATCGTAACTGTGTCTTCGTTAAATTAGCTATTACGAGTCACCGCTTCTCCGATGGGGTTCTTGCCCGCGGAACATACCGCAACATTAAGCTTTCGGATTTCTGCTCTTGAACAGATGCGTCCTGCTGGTAGGTAGAAAACCAGTGTTAAAAAATGAAGATGAGAGAAAAATGATTACTGGTTAAAAATTGTAAAAATAGTAAAAGCGATCTTTGCAGGCCCGGATTATTTTGCCGCAATCAGGATACGAACCATCCAATAATGATTAAACATAAAATTTTACTGAATATAAAATTTCAAAAATAGATTAAAGAATTTAGGGCGTAATATAACTAACATGTAAAAGCTTTAGTATATATAAGCTTTAGTATATATACTAAAAGCATATTTAAAATAGGCAGTGATGATATAGTATACAGTATATATCTGCTGTCACAAGTGTAAACTAAAAACTTTAAAAGATCTGGGTTAAATTGTGTATTTTTATTTAGTTATTTCTAAATTTTATATTGTAAGGATAGAGGTAGTTGGGGGTGCAGTCAATTGAAACACCATAATAAGTGCATACTTATTTATTGTGTGCCGAAGTTTCGACCTACATCGTAGGTCATCTTCAGGGCAAATATACTGAGCGGCTGCAAGGAAAGGCAAATGGCAACAATAAATAAGTATGCACTTATTATGGTGATTCAATCGAGAGTTGACAGTTGCCTTTCCTTGCAGCCGCTCGGTATATTTGCCCTGAAGATGACCTACAATGTCGGTCGAAACGACGGCGCACAATAAATAAGTATGCACTTACTATGGTGTTTCATTTGACTGCACCCCAACTATCTCTATCCTTACATTAGAAGTTCCAGTCAACTAATTTCTTCTCTAACATAAATTTTATATTGTCTGAATTATTTCAATTTCATAATGCGTAAACTATTAACATTATTCTAGTTTTTACATCTACTGGAATTCTTGAGCAGAAAATATATAAGTTCTCGAGTAGTTCATTCAATAATAAGAACAAATAATGGGCTGATAAAAGCTCAATATATAATATCAATACAACTTAATTGATATAATAATTTCTATGCACAGTTATTAGTACACATACCAATAGTGTACAGTATAATTAGTACGCTTCCCCTGTCACCGCAATAGCCTGAAGCTCATGTTGGGGGTGACGCAATCCCATAAGTTTTACCACCTACTGAAAATTGATCTATGCGGCTAAAGAAATTTTCATTTCAAAAATCAATTTGAAATCTATTGGTTGAACTGTAGGTTGGAGAATTATATATATATATATATATATATATATATATATATATATATATATATATATATATATATATATATATATATATATATATATATATATATCTTGGGGTTTTGTCAGGGTTCAGTAGACATAAGTATTATTAAATATAAGTACTTTATTTTGTAACTAATTACTAATTGATTAGCACCGGTAACATGTTATATATTATGAGCTTTAAATAATTTCCTATACGATTTTATTATTTTAGTTTTGTAAATAAAAGATTTGCTCTGGCCGGAATTCGAACCCGGGTCGTTTGCTTCTCCTTAGCAGTGCTGTAAATTATAAATAACGGTTTAGACCACTGTTACGGAGAAGCAGACGACACGGGTTCAAATCCGGGCCAGGGCAAATCTTCTCTCTTCAAAACACAAATATTTAAAAATAATTACCATAAAAATAACCATTAATAACAATAAATCAGAATTTAATTATATTGTATATTCTTCATAGATTTTATTTCATTCGAAAAACATTCTCATTTAGTTTTACTATAATTTTATATCATCTTTAAAAAAATAGTAATTTTTTTAATTACTGTCCATTAACGTATCTTCGAATGCATTTCTTTCAGATACAGAGAAGGCATTTATAATATGTATTATTAATTAATATACAAATAAGTATAATTAACACACAAACGTACATTACGCGTGAATGTGATCCTATATGAAACTAACATAAAACTATCTATACTTATTTTTGCTGGATTATAGCTTCTTTGTTACTCCCAAGCTTTATTTGACACAGCGTCGATTCTCTTCTCTAATCCCTGTCACAATTTTTCAGAAGCACTTCCTTGGGTTCATATAGTCCTTACTGTGATATCTCTTATAGCAATTATTCTTGTTGTACCTATATATCTAGAGCTACAACGTACTTAGTTACAGTTATAGAGTAGTCGTTACAATCACCTGAACTATATCACTGCACTACCATCCACAAACAGTAAAATATTTTTATTTCTTTTTCCATTGAAATGTATTCGAATTGTAAGCAGGGGTTTGTTGGGAATGCTTATCAAATTCTTTTACAGACAGAAGAAATCGTGAAGAGAAAAATTCGTGGAGGAGATCATAATAGCAGATTCGTGTTCCCTGACCTTCAGGGGATAAGCAAGTCGCTTTCTTGCTTTTGATGTCTCTTCCGAATGAATCTCTTCTAGTTACTTAAAGTTAATCTCAGGGATTCTTTTCGAATACTTTGAAAAAAATCTACACATACAGAAATATTTTCAAAATTTTATTGTAATAAGTATTACAACCGGAAATGAATTCTGTATAAATAATTGCATTATGGGGGTCGCTGAAATTGGTGAACCCAAAAGGTGTGAAAAAATAAAAAAAAGAAGAACTGGATATATCGGATCAAAGTATTTATTAATAATAAACAACATAAAATAAAAAATAAATACATTTCTCAGATTTATTCAAGAAGTATTTTCATACATTACAAATAATTTAAACGTAGTTTTAATACTATTTACTTCATAAATGATAACAGTAGTAGAGCGTACTTAAGAAATATACAACAATGAATCTATTTATTATATTATACCACATTAATATAATATAATAAATAGATTATATTTATTATTTATATTAATTTCTTATTAACTTCCTTCTTTTGTATTGATAATTACAAGATTTGAAATTAGTTCCGCAGGTTCTCAATTCGTGATAAGTCTCACATTTTCACTCACTCAGTCTCACTTGATAATCTCGATAATAAATCTAATCGAAATATCAATCTGAAAACAGAGTGTAATTACGAGAAATGTCTATATTTCGAAAATCATTACATCAAAAAAGGTTTGAGTACTAAACATTTCGAATTATAAAGATGTATGTTGAATCGTTCATTTCTTAATGAAATGATTATCAAAATATATACATTTCCCATAATTACACTTGCTTCATAATAAAACTCACAAATATTTATATTTTCGGAAAAAGGTAAACGAATAAAAAACTGCTAAAACCTAACTGGAAGCAACAACCTGCAGAAATATAACAAAGATTTCAGGTGTTTAAGAAAAAAGTGTCGTAAAAATTACCTATGATTTTTATATTTAATATCTTTTATATTAATTTATAGATGATGGGTCACGGGCGGTGTAGTGGTTAGGATTACAACTCACTGTGTCCTAGATCGTGTTTCTAAGCCCGGTAGGTGGCGTTACTATTTTGAAAGAGAGTAAAACAACCTTAAGTCATGCCATTTTTCGGAAGAGGCGTAAAATGGCTGTTTTCTATCATGCACTTGTTAAAGATCCATTTTTAACTATACCAGGACAGGCAAAATAATGAAGTCAGAATAGGCAACTTAAAGAACAAACTTAAGTAAATGACAAGCTAAACCATGTTAATCTTCTAAATAATTTTTTAAAATTTATTTATTGATTACAACTGTATTAAAATAATACAACAAGTAAATAGGCTAAGTGATATATAATGACATGATAATGACAAGTAGAGAAACTACCCACTGGTAGTACTCCTTCTAAATAATAAAACATGTTTCCGGTCTTAATTATAAGAAAAACTTCATTTTATTGTAGCTTAAATAGTTGTGTTAAATAGTGTAAATTCAATGATTATATAAAGGTTTTGAACGAGAAATTAATCTAAATGGATTTAACAAAAACTAGTAATCCCGAAGAAGATAAAGAAAAAGAATCAATCCATGTTAGAAGCTCAATGATAATAAAAAAAATCAAATGAATATAGTTCACAAGGAATCTAAACACACTTAAAGTGTAGCGATATTTCGAAAAATGTACTTCACAACTAAGACTTAACAATAACTTTTCCATAAAATTAATATATATGTATTAAATCATTCGGCATAGTAATGTAAATCAACCAAATTAATTTATTTATAAATCCAGCTCCTCAAATAAACTTTCTGATTACAAATCTACCATGAATTTGGGAATAACAACAATAATAGTACATAACAATCTCTGTTAAAAAGATTTACTTTTGTACTGGCTATTACACTAGCATGTAACATGCCACCGAAACCTTTCTAGTGGTATTATTGTTTGTCGGGATAAATGATTTTACTGGAGATTGGAGAGAGTTGGGGGTGCAGTCAATTTTAAATCAGGGGTGCCCAACCATCGAAACGATTGGAATTACAATCATGCGTCATATGAAGTAGACTGTACATTTTGCATTAATGATTCTGCTATTTAGACCAATAGCTTTTTTAGTTACAATTAATTGTAAAAATAATGGCCTGTAGGTTGTAATAATAATTTAAGGTAAAAACAATCTATGAGATTGGAATCAGATCAATATAAATACATCTATAATACATAAATAAAACAATAAAGAAACTAATTATTGGCCGTAATCATTATAGATAAAACGCTTCAGTAGATTTGCTTTGGTAAGAAATGAAATGATCTCGCTAGCCCGACCTCAACTGTACCCTACCTTTAGTCTATTGAGATGTTTTGTGCTAACCCTTTTTCGTTCAATTTAATTTCGGGCATGTGGCAGGGAAAAGGTGGCATATAATATGGTATATTATATATAATACGGTATATAATATAATACAGTATAGTATATATAATACGGTATATAATAGAGTATAGTATATAATGCGGTATATAATAATATAATATATAATATAGTATAGTATATATAATACGGTATATAATAGAGTACAGTATATATATAATACGGTACATACTATAGTATAGTATAGTATATAATATAATACAGTATAGTATATATAATACGGTATATAATATAATACAGTATAGTATATATAATACGGTATATAATATAATACAGTATAGTATATATAATACGGTATATAATATAATACAGTATAGTATATGTAATACGGTATATAATAGAGTATAGTATATAATGTGGTATATAATATATAATATAGTATAGTATATATAATACGGTATATAATAGAGTACAGTATATATATAATACGGTACATACTATAGTATAGTATAGTATATGGTATATAATATAATACGATTAAAAATAGGTACTAACCGATTTAATTTCATTATCCTTCATTAGAAGAAAACAAGGTATAAAATAGTATATGGAGTCCCGGCGAAGTAAGGGGTTAAGTCGAATGTTATCCAAAAAAATGTATGGTTAAATGGAAGCGGAGTCGAGATATTTCTAATTAAATACGTAGCTAAATCAGGCATTGGATTGAAAATCAGTTATTGCTAACATTATAAGTCCACTATAAGCCAAATGTTATTAGAATCACACGATACTGATTCCCTATACATTCCTATATATACACACAAAGGTCAAAAGGTAAAAGGGAGGTATAATTGTGACACGCCTAAATGTCACTTGCTCGTAGTAGCCGATATCAAAAGGTGGTATAGGCCCTATTTCAAATAGTAGTTAACACCCATCCTGCCAATCACATGTTAACAAAAGTTTAGATATAACTAAAGTTAGCTTATTCATTTGGTAATTATTCTGCAGGTTGTCCCTTAGAGTTGAGTCACAATAATTAACTTTTCATTCCTTTCCATTTTTATATTTTCCAAAAATACAAGTTATGAGCATTAGTCTGTAAAAGATAATGTAATTATAGAAATTCTGTATCGGCAATCTTTTTATCTAAAAATGTACGTTTCAAGAAACATATAACATCTCTACTTCGAAATGATAGTTGAATTTTCTTGATGAAATAATTACCGAAATCAACTAACGTTCACGATAACTTGTACTTTAATAAAATATTAAAAATGAAGCGAATTATCGGTTAAAACGTGGTGTACATCTACTCGACGCTACATTGTCCAACATTGACAACATTGCCCTTTTCTAGCCACACCATTTTTTATCAATTATTTTACTTCTATATTCACGGAAAGATGAAGGCCGACAGTAAAACAGTAACAGTAAAACAGATACCCGAAGAATAGATTTATATAGTATATAAGCATATATATACATATTATGTCAGATACCGGATTATAGATCCAGAAAACTACTATTGTTAGCGATAAGTTATCATGTACTTGAAGATTGTATAAACCCTGTTTCAATTTTTCCTTTAATCCACACCAATCGTTTTCAGTCAAATCGATTCAATGGCGTGGGATTTTATAGTCATATTATTCCAATAAAAAAAATAAAGTAAAATACCAAATGATCTACCGAATGAACCCCGTTTTTTTATTATTCCTTCTGTCTAGATAGAATGAGATCTCCCAACGATCATTCCTTAGGCTCCGAGGCCCGTTATAGCACTCAACGATTCACTTTATGTACGGAACAGGTCGACGTATTAAAGAAAACAAAAGGCAACCGGTCGTAAAAAGAGACCGACTCCCTATTGACCGGCTATAACGGGCAACTACGCACTAGCTCCGGGGCAGCGTCCGGGCGGAATACAGATCTAACCAGGAGGAGAGTCATCTTGGCAAAAAAGGGAATTGATCTGGAAGATGGAATTATCAATGAACAACAGAAAAACAACTTAAAGGAAGTACTCAGAAGTACAAATCCTAATAAAAAATAAAAAAATAAAGGAACGGTGTAGCTCAAAAACCCAGCTTTACACACACATATATATATATATATATATATATATATATATATATATATATATATATATATATATATATATATAAATAAAACATAGGTATAAATATATATTATTTTTATAGCCTCAGTGAGTGAGGATTCGTGTCATTTTCAAAGTTAACTATTTACTCTAAATGTTTAACTACTTGTTTTGTTGTATTTTTTACAATGTACTTTAAAATTAATAAATTCTGTGACCGACTTAGCCCCTCATTCGCTTCTAAATGAACACGATTCCGCTTCACTAAGTTCAAGAATCTCATTTCGGTAAAAAATAAACTGAACCACTTCATCCGGGCTGTAGATTTAGTCTCTTAGCTCATAGTTCTGCAGAGTTTTGAATTTACTGAATCTGATAGGACTCACTCGGCTGTCTTAATCAAGTTGATACTCTTAGTTGGGGAAAATTCTAGGTAGTTGAGTATGATATAGAAATAAATTCTCTCTTGAACCTTGGTTTTTATACATTAGGCACTTTAAAAACCTTGACATATTTAAAAAAAAAAAGTAAAACCTTGGAAATAAGACCTCATTAAAACATACTATTCATTTCATATAAAATTAAATTAAAATTGACTTAAATATGAACACAATTAAAAAGTTAAATTGCATTCCTCTTCTGTTAGGGTCAATAATAATAAGTCTACGAGTAAACATGTTTATTAAATATTTACTTTATTCGTTTAACAACTTGTTTTTTTGTATTTTTTACTGTGTGCTTAAAAAATATAAAAAAAATAGAGGAGAAAAGTAAATCTGAAAATAATTTCCAACAGATGTTGAGGAAAGAAGACCACATTTATTTCATATGATAGAATTCCTTGATTGTAAACAAACTGTTCATGAATTTAACTCTATGAAATTTATTTTCATATCGTTAAGCTTCGCACCAGTAGAGTTTGTTTCTTTTATATACGACACTTTATGCTGCTTTGGTTAATAGGACGATGCTACAGCGGGGGGGGGGGGGTCTGAATCGTGTCTAACCAGTTTTAATAATTTAGGGATTTTTAACGAGTACATAACATTCAACAGGCTCGGGACCCCATTTTACGTTCCTTCTGAAGGATATATTGGATAAATACAGATATAGCTGCATATCAAAATGCAATTAACAACTAAAAAAAATACAACTAATTCCTTCAGGTTATAATCGTAGTGCGCTTCTTTCTTAAGTCTCACCATTTAGGTTTTGTTATTTACTATGTATTGGATCATCATTACAATAAAATATTGTAAATTAAAACGATGAATAACATATTTATAATCTTATTGTTTACCCACCTCAAAAATGAGGAATTCATACCAAAAGAATAGGCAATATCAACGTGATTTACTTATAAGAGAAGATATATCGGCGGATTATATTATATTTATCGTGAATGTTGTCTGAGTATGGCGAAAGAAGATGCAGATTGGTTAAAGATATTGGTTATCTTAGTGAACTCCAATGAGTAGCAGTGAATAGTAGAATCCAAAGTTAGCCGTTACGAAGAAGCTGAAAAGGAAATCTGGCTATGAGTACCGAAAAAGAAAATGACTATGAAAATATTAGAAATGAGCTAATGATGCTCAAAACTGTCTACTCTATACTCTAAATTTTTTACAAATACTCTAAATTTCAAAAATTCATTTAATTTAAATGAATGAAATTAATTGACATTGAAAAGGATGTAAGTGACGAAATTGCAAAAAAATTTATCTTCCCTGAAACGATTCTATGTTCCAAGGCCAATAGCGTTGAAAAGGAGGAAAGTTCCTATCACATCTCGTTTAGGTTTGGGCGATGTCACAAGATGCCGCTGGTGGCGACAGAGTGACTGATAATTCTGTTTCAGTGAAGAAAAAAATTCGGCAATTTTGACACTTACCTCCTTTCAATGTAAACGCCTCAATTGTTTAGGAACGATATCATAAAAGGAATCGTAATGGTTCAATTTTAATCAAGCAATGCTTTATGCTTCCACGGAACTTCAGGTTCAGAACTGGATTAAACCCATGAGAAATATGTCGGCAAAGTATCGTGTAAGAAAAAATTCCTTGAATAACTAAGAAAAATGTGAAAATGAAAATTTTTGATTATCCCTTTTTGGTCCTGAATGCCTCAAATATTGTACCATTTGAGAAATCTGTTTCCGTTATTATAACTTCTAATTGTACGATTAAAACAGAATTGGGATTCACGATTTCAGAAATATTTGAATTTTGCGTGTTGAGGGTGTATTATAATTACAAAAAATAAATTAAATAAGAAATAAATGCGAAACATCCGTAATTAGTATAATAATTTATATATAACTCCCTCAATAAATTTCGAAAAGATTAAACGAAATTATTGATGTTATAAGATACCTAAAATAATAGGTCAATTTAATAAAACAAGAAAATATAAAGAAACGCACGTTACACGTTTATAAATATTCCAATCTTCGTGTCAGGCCAGACAAGGCGCCTTCCTATGTGTAATATTGTCATCACATTTATATGCAGTAGTACGATTTATATAATGTAAATATTCAAGCAAGGAATAATAGTACCTTTCATTAATAATCATGTCGGTACGTTGCACAGTCATCTGGCCAACAACGTGGTTGACTCACTCCGTCCTTGAATGTTGGCTATTGCCTTGGCAACGGACCTTATTGGAAAACCTTATTAACTCACTCATATGCCATAATAATGTGTTTAAAACATTCAATTATTTGTCATAATGTATCACGTGGGTCAAAAAGTTAATATATTCGTACGGTAATTATTAAAATAAAATATTATAATTATAAAATAAAAACTACACCACTACAATCTATAAAGTGTCCTGGGTTGAGTGTGTGGTAGAAAATGTACTGTTTCTTAGGTCGTGCAGGGAGTTGATTTGTCCTAGATCTCGCTCACGAAACAGGTCCCCCCTAATTAAAAATAGCTCCAATAGGCCCTAAGATTGTCTTTAGATCCCACAGGGCCATCCCTGGATGTTACCAGATTAGAAACAATTACATAATAAACAATGAAGTGTATAATTATATCATAAGACTTATAATTATTATTATGGAGAATGGAGATAGTTGGGGGGGGGGGGGGTGCAGTCAAAAAAACAACACCAAATAAGTACAAGACTTATATTTCTTGTGTGCCGACGTTTCAACCTACCTTGTAGGCCATCTTCAGGTCTATGAAACTTCGGCAAACACTAAATATAAGCCTTGTACTTATTTGATGTTGTTTTTTGACTGCACCCCCAACTATCTCCTTTCTCCATTGTATCATCCAGTCAACTATTTTACTCTTTAACATAAACATTATTAATTCAGTTATGGATCTTATCGGCCTCAATTGAAAAAATCGTTAAGAATCTGCTTTATAACTAGAAAATCAGATATTATACCAATTTCTGCAGTAAATCATCTATTTTAATATAATAAATGCAGTTTACTTTACGTAAAGTTCGATCGTTTGACTCTCCCAACTACTCTTAAGCAAATACAGATGATCTTGCTTTGCGAATTTCTTTCCCTATAAAAATCGAATGGTAAACTAAATTTTAAAAGAATACTGTGACTATACTAACGGAGTGAGGTGGTCCTATGTGTGTAAATTACTTACCTGTTTATAGCCACGGATGGACCTTGTGAGGTCAACAGACCCTCCTGGGCTCACCCAGCCGCTGTAAAGTAGAACCTTTAATTGAGGGAACAAAGTGGGCGGGATCACGGGCACATCACCTCCCTGCACAATCGTTGTCCTAGGAACAGTAGTATCTTTTGTTTCTATTACGTAGAGCATCATATTGTTTTTATTTCAGTACATAAATTCAATGACTAAAACTGAACCATTACGATTCCCATTATGATATCGATCTTAAAAAATGTATTTGCATAAATATCATAATACAATCATAACCGTTTCTTACTTCATTGCAGAAATTTTCCAAATTTAAACCGGAAGTTGCTACTTTATTGCCTCATGTAGTTATAAAAGTTCCATCTCCTTCAACTGAAATATTTTTTTTTGTTATTTAACAAAACATGAGGAAAATATTTAACTAACATATACCCTATAAAACGATATTGCCAATATGAATTGACTTCTATGATTTTTCTATTCGGTAACCACCGATGATATTTCAATGGAATGCAGACTATTATTGGATAACACTGAGATATAGAATAGTTGATCGATATTGGGAATTTAGAACTTGTGGAAAGGAAGAGATATAGACATGTAATAATGCGGGAAATAGGAACTACAATAGATTTATACGAAAAATAAACATAGTATATTAAGTAATTATAAAAAGAGTATATAAAATTAGAAGAATACAATATGCAATATTAATCTGTTGGAGAAATACCTAAAACATGACCAATCATATGAGTAAATATGTAATCATAGAGACAGATTATCTTTGTGGATCTAAATTCAAAAAATAGCGAAATGAGATTGACAACGATCATTCCAGTACACATGATTGTTATATCACCCAGTTTTTTATAATATAATTTTAAAAATATATTACCTATAGTTCTATATTTAAATAACTGGTTTACAACAATATATAATCACTAGCACAGTCCATTAATGAACACAAAATGTATCCTTAATCTTGTCTTTCTTAACTTAGGCCGACAAGACATGAAATATTTAAATATAATTTCTATTTTCTAGAGTTATTCATAATTTCATTCAAAATAAATACGGAAGATATTCAAAAGAAAACCACAAATACATGTGCCAAATGACATTTGTATGATTTCTCTCAGAAAATATTTATTATTATTATTCATTACTTCTCCAATATGTTATTTTAAAAATTATTATAAGTCATTCAGGTTAGGTTTGATTGTTTGTAAACGCACCAAATCCATGGTAGTCAGCGTCTTCTCTTTTTTAGTTCAAAATTTATTTCCACTTCACATATAACTATTATATGCTAATGAACATTTTATTATGTTTAAGGAAAGTTATCACCTTAACATATTTTCAAGGTTTGGGAATTGATAGAAAAACCCCGACTATCCTGGGTCACACAAATATAGATAAGTCATTCCTATTTTGTGTGCAGAATATTTGAAAAATTAAACCGAACAACAAAAAGAAAAAAGATTTATAGATGACAATTAAGAAATCTACTACATTATTAGCTATTAGGTTAAAACTAAAACGTAAAGGTACTTTTAAATTACAGTAATACTCAAAAGTTGCCTGAAAAGTAGTTTTAAAAGTTACATGAAGGCAATGATGTACGTGAATGATCAGCAATTATCTAACAGACTTTCTTCTTTTTTTCAGGTAAGAAAACAAGAAATATTAAATATCTGAGCAATATTGTAAGTAGAAAAAATTTTACTAACGTATACGTAATAAATATATTTCTCGCAAAAGCTAAATAAATCTTTACCGACCGGTTGAGATCGGCGAACGAGCCTGTGGTAGGTCTAACTTTTGTTGATATATGTTTTGTTCTGCTGGAGTCAGCACCCATACCATACTGTCTACATACCATTATTGTTGATTCTGGATAAGGCAAATATTATTATATTTCAGTTATAAAAATGCGCCTCACTTCTTATTTTCAATCTTTAGATATAATCCCAAACTTTCAGTTTGGTTTTCAACTCGACCATTCTACGTCACACCAATTATCAAGATCATCAGGGTTCATAGTCAATGGATTTGAAATGAAAAAAACACGCTGGTCGCATTCCTAGACTTTACATGAGCATTTGATAAGCTTTGGCACACCAGTCTCCTCTACAAACTCAAAGCAAATATTCCAAAATACCTCCTCGATATGTTCATTTCTAACTAATCGATCTTATACTGTTAAAATAAACAACACTAATTCAACCTTTCAACATTAGACCAATCTGTGCCGGTACACCACTGGGATCTGTCCTCTCTCCGATCCTCTTCAACTTTTATGTTAATGACATCACACAGTCCCCGCTTACCTCCATAGCTATGTCCCCTGACGACACAGCAGTATTCTCGCAGAGTGATAATATAATTATAGCCAGGAACACACTTCAAAGTCACCTAAATGAGTTAGAGCAATACTTTTCCAAATGGAAATTGACCTCAAAGTTTAAAAAAGCTGCGCAAAAATGTTCACCCTTAGACGCCCTTCAAACCCACCTGAGCTAGCAATGGCAGCAAACTCCCGTGGAATAAAGAAGCTATAAAATATCTCGGAGTTTATTTAGATCGTCGTCTTAACTGGAACCAGCATATCAACACTAAATTAACACAGGCCTACGCACGACTAGCTCTACTTAGATCCATAGATAATCTAGCTTGAAACCAGAAACAAATTTATTAATTTATAAAAACAAACTTAGACCTCTACTAATGTACGGTTGTGAAGTGTGGGGTGCAGTGTCAACAACAAAGCGAAAAAAATTGCAAACCTTTCAAAATAAAATCCTACGGATCGCAGCAAACGCGCCTTGGTTTGTACGAAACAGTCAACTACGCCGAGAGCTAAAGATATAGATAATAGAAGAATTAATTAAAAAGCGTTATACTAAACTAGATTCAAGTTCGGATTACCATCAGTCAAATGTGCTGTCCCATTCAACATAGGCGAACCTATTTCATCTCCAAGACTAAAACCAACTCTTGATAAATATTCTGATGTGAACTCTATTACCTTTACCCTGTTTTCTTTTAGTTTTCCGTTTTATAGTACTATAATTCTGTTTATACATTTATTTTAATTTTGTTTGCTTATTTATGTACAATATATTTAAACTACAATCATTCTTTTATATAAAAAAAAAACTACTATATATTTATTTCTTCTCTTGTAAATAAGCTGATAATGTAGAGTTGAGGGTGTTTCTTGCATGAGACGAAACCCACATATATACCTTATGTTAGAATTTAAAATTCATTATTAAAAAAAAAAACATGCAAGACTACGAATAGCCGATCTGGATATGAAGTATATATACAATTATTATATTTAATGTTGATGAGAGTATTGAGGAAATTTCGTAAATCGTAAAAGGAAAAATCTCCTTGTATTGCTTTATTATACAGCCCTGAAAAACATCATGTGTTTAGGAAATTTTAGTAGTTTCGCTACATTTTTGTTGCTACAAACTCTTCAATATTTAAGTGATTAGGATTCCTTATTTTATTGTTTTAGCAGCGAAAAGGAAAAAATATTAGCAACCTCAAAAAAGAGACAACCGCACTTATGCAATAATTTTAATATTTAAAGACTTTGTAAGTACTAAATTGTGTGACAAATGTTTTTTTAAATAGAGTTGAAAATTCAAAAAGTCATAATTGTTGGTAATGTGCAATCGAGGTATTGAAAATTGTAAATTATAAAAAATATATAATTATTTTGTATAACTATTACTACTTAATGGATGAAATACGTTTTTAGGTATTAAAAAATATTCCATCGAAAAAGGATGAGTCCATTGAAGAAACTAGGTTACAACAAGTATAATCGCGAAGGAAGAATGCGTACTGTTAATTTAAATGATGTAATACCATTAGGGTAAATGAGATGGACCAAGTCCGTGAGGCAACCAGAGACGTAGATGGGAGTATTGCTTTACGGATAAATCAGTATGGGGATGGAATCCTTAGGAGAGGATTGCGATCAACAATCAGTAGCAGGTTGTTGTCTTCATTTCTTTCTTCGCTGGAGTTTTTTCCGTTTCGAATATTACTTCATGTGTTCAACTGGGTTTCCTTTGATCCTCTATCCAAATTCGTCCAGCCTTCTCTAGTCTTTCTTCATTCAGAAACCCTTCCAGATTTTTTATTTTGATCGTAAATGCAACTCTTTCATGACATGTAAGACTCAGTGATATACCAATTTCGTAAATCTTTTCAAACATTATTTTTTTACGTTGTAGTAGCCGTCTTCTAGAATAGTTGTTGCTTGGCCAATCTATGCTTGTTCATTCTTTACAAATGTTCGAGAAATGTCTCCTCCTCCATACAGCATCCGAGATTGTTTCGACGTTATAAAAGATTTCTTTGCTACGACTTTTATGTATTAATGCTATTAAATGCACAACCAAAACCACCGGCCATCTAGAAAGACGTCCTAAGCAAGTAAACATACCGCGATTTGCATCCAACGCCAGTGGAATTGTAGACTGACTGGAATAAGTGGCTTTAAATCAAATATTTGAAGAAGGCTCAGAGCTGACTGGGCGGGCTAGGCTAACGGTAAGGGATGCCACCTGCCCAGTTCTTGACGTCTCATTATCATACGCGGATCTGGAAGTGAGGCCATCATCCTGTCAGTCCTCCGTCCGGATCAAGGCAGACTGGACATATCATCGGATCGATCATTAAATAAATAATAAAAGATGGTGAGCCGATGATAGTGAACCAAAGGGGATAATAAAACATGGAATTGTTGTCATTATACATATATTATCATATATGTTCTTTAACTGTACCTCTACAACCCGAGAAGGTTTGGGGTTGAGTACATGGTAGACTGTATCCGGTTGCTAACAGATTAAGTAAAAGTCTTGCAAGTAGCGGGATTTGTGCCACTCCGGTACCTCGTCTTGGGTCCACAGGGAATTTCAAACATAAAAATAATCATTGTGGAACAGCTCAGGCAACTCTTAAGAAAAGAAACAAATATATCTAAAACATATTCTAAGATTGGAAGAACAGGTAGATTCGAGTGAATGAAGAGATATTTGATGCAGGGGAAGGAACGAGCAGGGAAATGATTGATTTCTAATCCATTCATCCTGAAACAAATGAAGAAGAAAACACAGAAGCTCCAGAGCACATTGGCTTTAGGTATGACCTATCCTATAGCCTAGCATGCTTTATTTAGTATTTCTTATTTTATGTCTCTCTATATTTATTCTGTCAAAAATTATTCAGAGCATTACAGGAAAATTATAATATAATAATAGTCGTATACAACATTGTATTAACATAATATTATAAACATAACAACTTATAAGGAAATAACGAAGTTGGAGGAGAATTGTAGAGTTCATGTTCCCAGCTGTTCCTGCATCACTCCTATGAGATTGTTCCCGGCCAGCTACTGAATTAAACATGATCTGCTTCACAGAATATAGCCATGAGAGCTCTGCCATGATTTCGTGTAAGTCCTGAAGTGAATATGCAATCTCCATCGGGGCCCCCGGCATGAGGAGTCCAACCGATCATCATGGAGTTTAGTTAATGGTCATAACCGAATTTTGATAAAGGGTTCGAGCGATATAGGTATTTCAGTACCAGTACAAAGCACTAAAATTATCTCCTAAAAGATTCTTTCGAAGTAATGATGTAGCATAACTAAATGTAATTAATTTTATTAACCATTTCATCCTCAAAGCTATTAAACAAATGATAGCAACATGTATCCTTTCTTACTAAAAAATAATAATATAAGCAAAGAAGAATAATTGCTAACGTAATCTTCAAAGTTTTCAGTCGATAAAAATTATAATATCGACCTCTAAAAATTAAAAAAAAATTGCAACTAATGTCCAAGATGAATAACAGAAGTCTATAGATGGCGAAAATTAAAGTTGATATTTTTTTTGGCCAAAATAAAATTTTTAAACCAAATTATTTCAAATAAAATTGGTTTTAGGTAGAATTGTCCTAATCTGAAACCAGTAAAATATTTATAAAACGGAGTTTAAATAATATGATGATAAATATAAAGGATAATAAATAAAATAAATAAATAATAAATAAAATATTTTAAGGCACTAATTTTAAAAAATATATAAACAAAATCGGCACAAATTTTGTTTTGTTTACATTGTCTAGAATTTTAATATTATTTTTAATATATTCTTCCCATCTCAGCTAATGTACTTTGTGATATAGAAATTATAAAATAAAAACTATTAAATAATTGAACGGGATTAGGCAAGCAGCGTCTTCGGCGAAATCCATCGATATTCCAAACCATGATATTTACACAAAACCTCGACAAATTATATACCTAAACCTTTCTGGTGAATCACTCTATCTATTAGTGAAAACATCATGAGTATATTCTAAAGTACATAGTAAAAAGTATATACTACAAAATTAGCAATATCGCTATTTTTGCGCAGAACAAAATAAAACAATAATACTATTATATAATAACATAAATCTATATATATATATATATATATATATATATATATATATATATATATATATAAATATAAATAAACCTGTTCCATAACAACCCGTGAATGGGTCTGGGGTAACGCACATGGTAGAGATTATACTGTTTCATGGAAAAAAGTTGTGCAGGGAGGTGATCTGTCCTAGGTCGCGCTCAAATATATATAATATAGCACAGAAAAAACTTGATCAAACAAAAGTTTTTGAGGTATGTTAAGCTATGTTCTATGAATCGTAAGATGGTGGACGAGAAATGTACATTAAATGTTTTAGAGGACTAATGGGGCTAGTGTTTTAGATAAGAATTGTTTAAATAAGTACAGTAAACGAGATGAATTGGTCTCGTAATTTTCTGAATAGTCTTTCACAAGAAAGATCAAAACTAAGGCCGGGATTCTTCAGATATAGTAAGATGTGTAAAAAAATGTATTAAGTGTAGTTAAAAAATTTCTTTATTTATTTAGAAGTCAATATATCGACTTGTCACAAAAGAAGATGTCGACAAACTAACTCTAAGCTTAAAAATTATTCTGATTTTCTGTTCCCAAATTATAATAGTGACAACAATAAAATGCTGAGTAAACGCGGAGGTTCGATACCAATTGGTGGGTACTTAAAAACTACTGTTTACTATAGTCCTACTACATACTATTGACAAACCTCCGTCTTCGGTTTATCGCCTAAACAAATCCCTAAGATGACCCTGGAAGATTGTGCCACCTACGCCCAGGTTCAACCTTAAGGAGTTGTTCGTCCTTCAATGTTAGCGACCATCTTTCAGAACCATAAAGAATGGTTCAATGGATAAAATATACATAATTTATGTGCATTAAGATTTTATGCATTAATCTTAAATTTAAATTCCAGATAAAAAAGTGTAAGTTTGAGTAATTTCTCGCCTTTATTTCCTTCTAAATTACATACACATTTAACGCCATAATGTACTCTATTTCATCGATAGGTGTTACAGATCATGAATAAACATTTAATGTATCACTAAGAAGTATCCTCATAAAAATTTGCCTAAACATTGACTTCTGAAAGAAAGTCTAAATATTTGTAAAATTCTTTATGAATTCGTAAAACTACCGTGACCAAATTTTACATAGTTGTTTATAAAATTGGTTTAACTAAATTCATTCTTCAAGTAATAAAAATGTCGAATAAGCATTCTAAAGAACAAACAGTATATTTACACAAATTCAATCTCAAAATTGACTGAAAATTATTCATTTTTAATTACTTAAAAATTGTGTTATTGATAAGAAATAGTAATTGGGATTACGATATATTATTCAAGCGGAAAATTGACAAAAAATTTAAAGATTTATATAAATTAAATACTTCACATACATAGATTCGTTCGATTAAAATGGGCAAGGTAAAGCCTTCATTTAGAATAATACTTGCCTATTCCCCGGACTTCGTCCGCGTTGATTTTAAATAGAAATCTATGTTGAGTTTAAATGGAGAGAGAATTGTGAATTCCATAAATAAACTCCATATTATAAACAATAACTTAGAGCCATTAGAGTCATTTGAAAGAAAATTAAGTGATTCTGGTGTCAAGGGCAATGGTGGTAATTTAACCTTGCCACTGAGACAGCAGAATCCAGGCGTTTCTCCAGCGAACTTCAATGCCCCACATTGGTTGCACACAACCTCCATTGGGCCAATTTGAACGGAAGGATGCGAGCTGTAGTCAATTCTGCAATCCTAATGAAATGCTACTCGATTCAAATCAACACTTGAAGAACTACGCGTTTATTTCGATTTTCACGTTGTTGAGTTGTTTGATTTCCTCGACGATTTCTCATTGTTAACTGAGTCGTTTCATTTGACATCTGCCTTTCTTCTTGTGTTTGGGATGCAAGTCGGGCCGTACTAACACGGCGCTGTTCTCATGCGATTTCTTGTTCATTCATATTCAATTGATTGGCCATATTCCGAAATGTACTTGCATGACGGGTTCGATGCGAAAGATTAGATCTTCTGACTATCCGAATAACACTACAAAATGATTGTCACAAAAGCAATTAAGGAATTATCGATACAAACAAATAAATATAAACGTCATAACCTCACAAATAAACATCGATGAAAACGTGTGCTCAAATGTCATAACCTAACAAAATAAACATATTCACTTACCGTTTGAAAATAAAATTCCATATCAAAATGATAAATCAGAATGAAATGAACAAGGAATTCGAATTGATTTTCAAAGTAACCTATGTAAAAATTAATTGCACAATCAGAAATAAACGTTTGGATTGATTGTCGATATGTACTGCTCTTCTAAAAGCGAGTTCAACATTTGCTGTATAATGTGTAGCTAGGAACTAATGCATAGGCTAATTTGAATTATTAAACATATACCTATTATTATCACTGGCTCTACAACCCACCACGGGTCCTGGCCGCATCAAGGCGTCGCCTCCACTCTTCTCTGCCCTGGGCCAAGGTCTTCCAAGCTCTCGGTCCCATGATGCTGCCTGCAAAAAAAAAAAACATATACCTATTAAGGATCTAAAATTTCATCATAATGAAATTGAAGGTGGAGATGGTAAATCAATTAAAGATCTATTTAATAATTTTAAATAGAGGATGCGTATTTTGTATAGGTATATTCATATTTTAATTTTTTATTCGTAATGGTCCTTCATTAGTTTTTGCAATATTTGAAACTATAATGATTGTTAATGATAAATAATTAATTATTATTACTGATAACTGGCCAGTTATTTTGAAAATTTTAATTAATCTTATGCAATAACAAAGAACATAACCATTCACAATGTGCACTTCATCAAACTGATAAAAGTTTCAAAACAGTGTATTCAATGCAATATTTAAAACAACAATTATTGTAAATAATTATTACTTTTAACTGGGCAGTTATATTGAAAAGTTTAATTAATTTTATGCAATCACAAAGACCTATTTATATATTTGAAACTACAATGCAATAACAAAGAACATAACCATTCACAATTTGCACTTCATCAAACTGATAAATCGTTTCAAAACAATGTATTAAATGCAATATTAGAAACTATACTTATTGTAAATAATAAATAAATTATTACCACACACAATTATCAAACAGAATAGTATGCGATAAAAATACTGCAAATGAATCAGCTGTTAAAAGTTGATGCCTTAGTTCACAAATAGGTTAAGTGCAAATTTTTCAAAAATGGGTTTTGTTATATAAATTATATTGTAAAGTTGTGATCAGAAAGTCATAGATTATATGTTGATATAAAATTAATAGAGAAGCTGTGAAGGTTACAAAAATGTACTATGTAAATATAAATATAACCCAAGAACGCCTGGACCTATTTCGATTTTTCTTGATTATTCTTCTTTTTTGGCCGAAGACCAGTCCTAAATGGATCGAATCATCGAAATCAGGCCAGGCGTTCTTAAGTTATTAAGTCAGTAACTAACGCCATTCTCTTTTATGTATATACATGTCAGACATGCCTCAGAGGTTAGGAGAGATTGATGTAATACAATAAAATATTTATCGATTATTATTCTTTCAAAATATACTAATTAATAAGCTGGACAAAATATGCCCTGCTTATTTATATTATAAGACAAGAGAGCGTAAAATACTAATATACCTAAAAGGTTCTGTATCTAATCTCTAACATAAATAAGGTACTTTATTTAAAATTATACTAGATTATTCTTATTTGATCTTTACTTTTAGTTAATTAATTTGAGAGTTGGAGACATGAAATAAATGTCTTGATGTTTGAAAGCACGTACGATCAAATGTTTAATTTAATACTAATATGAGAGATGTACCCAATATTTAAAAATAAAATGTAAATTACAAATAATATGTAGTAATTTAAATAATAATATAATTGAGTAAGATTTGCTTTCTTACCTCAGTAAATTAAATGAACTACTGTACAAATATTCTTTATTTATTGCGTAATCGGCTGATTTAAGTTACCCCTTGATAAAGTAAATATAAATTCATTAAATAATCGATAGTTAACAATTCGACATTTACAATTCGACGATTATAAAAATAATTTATCATGAAAAAATATAGATATATATAAACTCATTAAATAATCTGTAACACCAGATTTTTATGAAAATATTTTTTAATAATAGAAAGAAAATATCTAGAAAAAAAAAAGATTAATTTTAGTTCACACAGTTGAGTACAACTTCATATAACCAAATCCCTGAGATCTAATGTTACTACAATCGCCCAAATTTATTTCTTGGGCGTTTGACAATGGAGTAAGTGATTATTTATTAAAACCATATATCTCAATTAAACAGATATTTCATATTTTCATTTTACATTATTTTAATTATTAATTAAAAACAATAATATTTTACCTTTTAAATTAAAAATCTTACAAATCATAAATAAATATTCCAATGAAATATTGAAACATTGCTACTAAACTTTCATATATATACACTCAGTGTCAAAATGTTAGACACACCCATTGAAATTAAATTTTTTTTTATGTTTTCTTTATTTTTGATTGATATTATTTTTTTTAAGCACAGTTTTAAGTATGAATTATGATATTAAAATTGGGACAACCTTCTCAGACCTAAAGGATTATTTAAATCCAATATCGGTAAATATTGACATTTTTACGCGACAAAATTATAAACACACTTGTTACTGTTCACTATTTTATCATTCCTCTAGAATTGAAATTGTTAAAATACCATTTCTACAGTGCAGTGTTGAATTTGTTTCAAAATAGACCAAACAAGACTGTGAGTTATGGGAAAAAATAAGTATTTCTCTGAAGAAGAGTGCCGTTGTATTTCTCCACTCCACAAGGACGGAATCAGTTGTAGAGAAATAAACCCCCCCCAATCAAGCAGAGTTTTTCATCAGTCGCGAAGTTTACTCGGCACGGGGACCCATAAGGACCCCCAGCCCGTTTAACTGGTAAGCCCCCTGCATTACGAGAGAAACGGACTACTCTTCGAACTTTTGTAAACCGGCAAGAGCAATTGCTAAGAGAGCTGGAGTTCAAACAAAACTAAGGAAAGTCCAAAGATTATTAAAAAAGTCAAAAACAATAGTTAGAAAAAAAGAATTGAAAAGAAAGCCAGTTTTGAGTATTCCTCACAAATTAGCCCGGATGGTCCTTGATCGTAATGTATTGAGGAGTGGAAGAAAGTCATCTTTAGTAATGAAAAAACATTCAATCTGGATGGGTTATTTATTTATTATTTATTTATTTATATGGATGGGTTATTCTGGATAGATTTTCGTATTATTTTCATGACTTAAGAAAAGAAGAAAAAAATGTATCAAGACGTCAAATGGGACTAGGAAAAGTTATGGTTTGGGCATCAACTGGTAAAAAAAAAAAAAAGGAAATTTGGAATTTGTTTCATCAAGAGTAAACTGAGCTGAATATAAAAATTTGTTGGAGGAACAAAAGTTGACTTAAGTTGAAGTGTTAATGACATGTCTGAAAGCACACCAATTTTCCAGCAAGATAACGCCCCAATTTATTCAGCAAAAGTTATTAAAGACTGGTTTACTCGCAACAAAATTGCCAAATTAGACTGGCCTCCTGTCTCGCCAGACCTGAACATTATCGAAAATGTTTGGGGAACTCTTTCAAGAAGGGTGTACTCTGAGTCAAGACAGTTCGGAACAATCTAGGATTTGAAATCTGGAATTCTGGCTTCATTGGAACAGTTACCTCAAGAAACAATCAAACCATTGTATGATTCATTATCAAACAGAATTTTTTAATTAATGGCGGAAAGGCCACGAAATATTAAAATTAGTTTTATTTATTTTTACCAGAGAGCGTGTCTAACATTTTGACGGGCCTTAAGTTACATTTGAAAAATTAAAAAAAATGTATATATTTTTGGCTTGAGAACCAAAACACAAGCCGGGTGCTTATTAACTTTAGGTGAGTGATAGATAGAAGATAGGAGTGTGGCTAACATTTTTACACTGATTTTAACTATTCAATTCATTAATAACTGGGGCCATTGAACTTGTTCTGCGTGTTCTTTGTCTCCTATGCACGTGTTTCGAACCTGAACAAACTTACAAGAGGATCCTCTTCACATTATGTCCAATGACAACGTCACAGAATACAAAATATTCATAGCTTCAAGTTCCCTTTCTTTTTATTTTTTAAAATAAGAAACGATGTATTGTACTGCCCCTAGTTCGAAAGAGAGTCATTAACAAATTAAATTAACTCATTTAAAAAAATAAACTTATACATAGGAATGTATTTGGCTTATCCCTAACCCTAAAAACCATATACAAACGTAACAAGGAAATACAATCTTTCAACTCCACGATCCAAAGGTTTTGACAATCCAAATTACTTTGGATTTTTCCATATAACCTTGGAGACTATATTGATGATATGCTTAGTAATTGAGTATTCAAGAATATTCTATACAATCACATCATTAATTCTTTCTTCCTTCTGTACCATCTTCTTTTAAAACCCTCGAGCCTCAAACAAATAAATATTTTACATCGTTCCTGGTGTAGTGTTTCTCTCCTATTATTCAGATGTATTTTTTTCCCTTCAATTTATCTTATTACAGAATCCGAATGGGAGTGAAAAACTAGTTTTACGAACATTCTACGCTTTCAAATGCAGAGCAAAAATGTTTTATAGTTTATTTAATATTTTTAAATATTTTATTTGAAAAGAAAAGGTATGACCAGGACTGGGACTCGAGCCTTGGTGGGAGACCCGACCTTTTCTTTTCGAATAAAATATTTAAAAATATATATAACACCCAACAATAAAATAAAATGAATGTTTTATAGTTTAGATTTCTGTTGTTGCACATAAAATTTTTTATCTAATTTGGATTCCTAAGAAATCAAATACTCCTCTTACCTTATTAGAGGAACTACTATAAAAATATACATTTTTTATTAGAAAATATTTCTTTTATGAGCTTGAAACCATTACCTGATAGAGTCATGGGCTTTTAATAAATAAGTATACCCTGCTGGAACAAGAGGTCCGAAGAAACACAATTTTTGACAAGAAGTATCTTGTTCAAAAATATTTGCAAGGATCCGATCTATTTGACTGAGTTAATAAATACCAATTGCTTTAGAAAGAATTTTTCGCATGTAATATCGACTTGCATTATTATAAACTTTGAACGATGAACAATGTGCTAAGATCTTCGAAAATGTAGGAGAATGCCCATATTATTTTTAGCGCAAAAACGAGTTAATCAGATAATTGAGGAGCTTAAAAAATGTAGATTGCATTGGCCACTTTAAAATGTTTGTACTTTATTTTTTAATAGTATAATTTATATAGCAGCATTTTTCCATCTATACTTTTGTTGTTGTTATAGATGCTAATAAGAGGTCCATTGTCTCGTTTAATCTTAAGTGTACTGCTCCTTATGTTTTTTTGTTTTTTTTAGTATACACTTGAAACAAAATTTCATCCAAGATAGTTTTTATTTATTTCCAAGAATTTATTTTAATTCTTCAACGACTGGAGAATGAAAATAAATTCTCAAAAATTGCATGAAATCACTTTTACCTTACGTCATATATTAAAGACTTTCTGCCCTTCAGTATCCTTTAATAATATCCCTGTAATATTATTAACGTGCCAGTAAAACAGATCCGATACTTAAGGTTGCATCTCGACAAACGATTAACCTGGAATCCTCATACAAGACTGAAAAGACAAGAAACCGCTCGACGTTTCAGGCTACTTCAACACTTACTAGACAAACGCTCTAAGCTCCCAATTAACTACAAAAGACTCATCTACATGACCATCATACGACCTATTTGGACTTACGGAGTAAAGCTTTGGGGCTCCACTAAGCCATCGAATTCCTCTCGCACTCAATCCCTACAATCCAAAATCCTTCGTAAAATCCTCAATGCTCCTTATTTTGTTAAGAATAAAGTCATCCATAACGACCTTAATGTCCCTTGTGTTGCTGATTTGGCCCAAACCCGGTATCTATCCTTTCATAACAAACTTCATTCTCACTCAAACCCTCTAGTTTCAAACCTAGCTTCGTCTTTAATTCTCGACAATCCTCCGAGGCGGAAAAGAAGATGGCCACGTGACCTTCTTAGTTGAACTTTTGATTTGAGTACTACCAATGGGTAGTTTCTCTACTTGTCATTATCATGTCATTATGTATCACTCAGCCTATTCACGCGTTGTATTATTTTAATACAGTTGTAAATATCAATAAAAAATTTATATAATAACACGGTATGAACCCTTTGGATATAATTGAAGTTACAACACTACCGGAGGAATACAGTAAACACCGGAGGGATAGACCAAACCGTACATGAGGGAAGAGTATTGAGAAAGAACTTCCGTGTTTGGGCTAAAACACGTAACCAGTGGATAAAAAATTGTATGTATTATTGGAATCGGCCTCGAGCCTTATATGATTAATGTTTAATTTACTGAACTCAAAGTTGAGTCAAGCTAATAAGAAATATAAGATTTCAAGAATTTATGTATTCTTGTGAAAACGACAATAAAACTTAAACATTAAGCTCTCTAGTAAGATTGTCCTAGAACCCCATTTAACCTAACAACTCGAAAGAGTTATGAGCGATTGTTGAATATTAGCATACAATGAAATAGACTTCTGTGTGGTCCTGGCTTTTGCAAACAGAAATTAGAAGTCTATAGCATTATAACGAGCTTATGTAAATCGTATGATAATTTTTTTTAATACACAGAAATATTTATTACGATAATAACTAACCGAAATGTAAAGTTCAGAGTAAGACTTTGACTGTTATATATTATGAGCTGTAATGTAAAATTCACAATAAGAACTTCTATCTATTCGTACACTTCTGAGCTGTATATCTTAAGTGCGATTCTAGTTTTTCTTTTACTAAGGGTGAAACATTTCTACTAAGCCAAAAGTCGCGGAATCGCAGCCCGGAACGCGGCCTTGATATTGTTTAAAAAGGAGTAAAAAATCCTTGTATATGACATCCTTCGAAAGGGACATAAAAGGGAAGCCTGAGTCCGTACGATGTCAGTTTCTTGTTACTCGTTACTGATCTATATCCTAATTATACCTGGATAGGCAAAATTTTATATGAAAAAAGATAACACTACTGAAAAAGAAAAAGGCTAGGTTATCATTCGTGCTCAATCGTTAACTAGAATTTTAAAAATACAGTAAGTAAAATAAAAATACATGCGGTTGTCCGGAAAAACTACTTTTCTTGTATATTTTTATAATGATGAGGCAATAGGGGGTATCTCGGACTATTTGGGATTTTAAATCATCGAGTGAAGTGTAAAAAAATGTATCTAAATTTCACAATTCTGCAAAAACACAAAGAAATCGAGGATCAAAAAAGTGTTTTCGCCTATAAAAAGAACACTCCAACAATCACTATATCTATTGCAGATACCTTGGCAGCGATTGGCGGTTTCGACCAGAAACTGTTGTACTTTTTAAAACCCCCTTAATATTTTAAAATAAAATTACTTGATTTTTTTCGTTTACTTATTTATTCATGATTTTGTCTTAAACTATTAATGAAAAACGAGCGAGGATTATTTGAAATTAGGCGCGGTTTAATAGCTGCCAACGAAATTGAGATTAATTATTATTTTAATAGCCAAATTAAAGATTATTTCCATGAAAAGAAATCTTTCAGGTAATCGTCAAGAAATTAGAAAGGCATAAAATTAAAAAAATAAAATATATATTAGTTTTCACTCATTTATACACCTCACACATGGAACTATCATGTAGCTTTCAGTTAATAATTGTTATTATTTAAATAATTCACAATTTTCTGTGGCGATAACTTGGACCATCTTCTCTGAATAATTTATGCATTCCACCAATTATTATCGAAAACTGATTTATTATTGCTTAGTTTTGTTTAATCATAATTATAATAAAAATGATAAGGATTAGCAAAAAATGAGGGCTAGGTTCCGAAACCATCAGTCGCAGCGTATGAACTTCCGCCCGAGGTCAACTGCTTAAACCCAAATCCACCCACCTACAACTCTGATTTAACTCAGAACTTAAAAAACTTTTTAGGGATTCATTCTGTTCCAAGCCAGACAACTGTAAATCAAACCAATACTAATCTTATCATATGATAAAGCCATCATTGGATGCATGTTCTGCAAGACGCATTCTGCGTTGTGTATTTTTCTAAATTCGAGAGTAGTTACATCGCACAGAAAATTCCGAAAATAATATCTTTTTTGAATACTTTATTACGTCTTTTATCGTTCAATATCAACATTCATGCTTCAACAAGCATTTTCTGTCTTCAATTCCTCCTAAATTATGTCTTTTCAGGTGTGTGAACTGACCCTTCGATTTGTCCTAACTTATTTCCTCCAAAAATAGTATTAGCAAAATTACCACCGTTTCTGTTACAATTTTGAACTAATAAAATATGTAAACGATCTTGGATTCAGTACGTGGTAGAGACTGTATTGTGTCTAAAACAACGAATATTCAGAAAAATTATGCACAGTCATAAACCGAAAGATCAATACATTATTCTGATCTAGGCCATTAAGTTATTTTTTATATTAATTATTATTATTATTATCGAGTAAACAACAATAGAAATAGCTCCAATGATGATGTAACTGAAAAATATTCACCAAAGAAATATGAAACAGGGCAGGGATTAAATTTCGGTGGGGTGAAAAATATCTAAATATATTGTATTAAAAAAAAACCATAACAGCCTATCGATGTTCTTGGGTTCAGTATGTGACAGACTGTTCTGTTTCTTGTACAATTGTCCAGAGAGATGATTTGCGTTCGAACCCGGCCCACGGCAACTCACCGCTCTGCCTCATAGCTACCCTACCCCTCTTTATGTAATTAAAATAATAAATTTTTAGTCCTGAACTAATAAAACTAAAATATATTCCAAAAACTATGATAAGGGATACACCATGACGACGAGGCTGAGGTTACTGAGAAGGTGAGGCACGACCCAGGTACCTAACAAAAAGTAAATCCATTGAACAAGTAAAGGTATTCGCCTCTAGCAGGGCTCCTGTCGCAATTATTTATCGCCAATGCAAATGAAGTTATTTTTACACGCCCGCTACTTAACTGCGGCGAGATATAATCGCATAAAACCGTGAGCCGTTAAACGAAGCTGGCTATAATGAGGATAAAATAGTCAAACACTGATTTACACCCAGCGGCTACAAGCTATCGGAATAAAAACATCTTGTTTAGTGCTCGCACTTGCACTAGCGCTTGCAATTCCAATAGCCGAGTGTCGAGGTCATCGCCGCGCTTGATAGCTTGCAATATTTCATCGCCAACGAGGCGGGTTCTGTTACGGAATGTATTACATATTTACATATTGAAAATGTATTAAAATAAAAGCCAATATAACCTGTGAAAAAAATCTGTTTACCGTTATCAGAAATTATAAACATGAATAATAATAATAAGATTTACATAATTCAAAGGCTCGATGCAGATAGCTTCGTCTTTAATTCTCGACAATCCTCCGAGGCGGAAAAGAAGATGGCCACGTGACCTTCTTAGTTGAACTTTTGATTTGAGTACTACCAATGGGTAGTTTCTCTACTTGTCATTATCATGTCATTATGTATCACTCAGCCTATTCACGCGTTGTATTATTTTAATACAGTTGTAAATATCAATAAAAAATTTATATAATAACACGGTATGAACCCTTTGGATATAATTGAAGTTACAACACTACCGGAGGAATACAGTAAACACCGGAGGGATAGACCAAACCGTACATGAGGGAAGAGTATTGAGAAAGAACTTCCGTGTTTGGGCTAAAACACGTAACCAGTGGATAAAAAATTGTATGTATTATTGGAATCGGCCTCGAGCCTTATATGATTAATGTTTAATTTACTGAACTCAAAGTTGAGTCAAGCTAATAAGAAATATAAGATTTCAAGAATTTATGTATTCTTGTGAAAACGACAATAAAACTTAAACATTAAGCTCTCTAGTAAGATTGTCCTAGAACCCCATTTAACCTAACAACTCGAAAGAGTTATGAGCGATTGTTGAATATTAGCATACAATGAAATAGACTTCTGTGTGGTCCTGGCTTTTGCAAACAGAAATTAGAAGTCTATAGCATTATAACGAGCTTATGTAAATCGTATGATAATTTTTTTTAATACACAGAAATATTTATTACGATAATAACTAACCGAAATGTAAAGTTCAGAGTAAGACTTTGACTGTTATATATTATGAGCTGTAATGTAAAATTCACAATAAGAACTTCTATCTATTCGTACACTTCTGAGCTGTATATCTTAAGTGCGATTCTAGTTTTTCTTTTACTAAGGGTGAAACATTTCTACTAAGCCAAAAGTCGCGGAATCGCAGCCCGGAACGCGGCCTTGATATTGTTTAAAAAGGAGTAAAAAATCCTTGTATATGACATCCTTCGAAAGGGACATAAAAGGGAAGCCTGAGTCCGTACGATGTCAGTTTCTTGTTACTCGTTACTGATCTATATCCTAATTATACCTGGATAGGCAAAATTTTATATGAAAAAAGATAACACTACTGAAAAAGAAAAAGGCTAGGTTATCATTCGTGCTCAATCGTTAACTAGAATTTTAAAAATACAGTAAGTAAAATAAAAATACATGCGGTTGTCCGGAAAAACTACTTTTCTTGTATATTTTTATAATGATGAGGCAATAGGGGGTATCTCGGACTATTTGGGATTTTAAATCATCGAGTGAAGTGTAAAAAAATGTATCTAAATTTCACAATTCTGCAAAAACACAAAGAAATCGAGGATCAAAAAAGTGTTTTCGCCTATAAAAAGAACACTCCAACAATCACTATATCTATTGCAGATACCTTGGCAGCGATTGGCGGTTTCGACCAGAAACTGTTGTACTTTTTAAAACCCCCTTAATATTTTAAAATAAAATTACTTGATTTTTTTCGTTTACTTATTTATTCATGATTTTGTCTTAAACTATTAATGAAAAACGAGCGAGGATTATTTGAAATTAGGCGCGGTTTAATAGCTGCCAACGAAATTGAGATTAATTATTATTTTAATAGCCAAATTAAAGATTATTTCCATGAAAAGAAATCTTTCAGGTAATCGTCAAGAAATTAGAAAGGCATAAAATTAAAAAAATAAAATATATATTAGTTTTCACTCATTTATACACCTCACACATGGAACTATCATGTAGCTTTCAGTTAATAATTGTTATTATTTAAATAATTCACAATTTTCTGTGGCGATAACTTGGACCATCTTCTCTGAATAATTTATGCATTCCACCAATTATTATCGAAAACTGATTTATTATTGCTTAGTTTTGTTTAATCATAATTATAATAAAAATGATAAGGATTAGCAAAAAATGAGGGCTAGGTTCCGAAACCATCAGTCGCAGCGTATGAACTTCCGCCCGAGGTCAACTGCTTAAACCCAAATCCACCCACCTACAACTCTGATTTAACTCAGAACTTAAAAAACTTTTTAGGGATTCATTCTGTTCCAAGCCAGACAACTGTAAATCAAACCAATACTAATCTTATCATATGATAAAGCCATCATTGGATGCATGTTCTGCAAGACGCATTCTGCGTTGTGTATTTTTCTAAATTCGAGAGTAGTTACATCGCACAGAAAATTCCGAAAATAATATCTTTTTTGAATACTTTATTACGTCTTTTATCGTTCAATATCAACATTCATGCTTCAACAAGCATTTTCTGTCTTCAATTCCTCCTAAATTATGTCTTTTCAGGTGTGTGAACTGACCCTTCGATTTGTCCTAACTTATTTCCTCCAAAAATAGTATTAGCAAAATTACCACCGTTTCTGTTACAATTTTGAACTAATAAAATATGTAAACGATCTTGGATTCAGTACGTGGTAGAGACTGTATTGTGTCTAAAACAACGAATATTCAGAAAAATTATGCACAGTCATAAACCGAAAGATCAATACATTATTCTGATCTAGGCCATTAAGTTATTTTTTATATTAATTATTATTATTATTATCGAGTAAACAACAATAGAAATAGCTCCAATGATGATGTAACTGAAAAATATTCACCAAAGAAATATGAAACAGGGCAGGGATTAAATTTCGGTGGGGTGAAAAATATCTAAATATATTGTATTAAAAAAAAACCATAACAGCCTATCGATGTTCTTGGGTTCAGTATGTGACAGACTGTTCTGTTTCTTGTACAATTGTCCAGAGAGATGATTTGCGTTCGAACCCGGCCCACGGCAACTCACCGCTCTGCCTCATAGCTACCCTACCCCTCTTTATGTAATTAAAATAATAAATTTTTAGTCCTGAACTAATAAAACTAAAATATATTCCAAAAACTATGATAAGGGATACACCATGACGACGAGGCTGAGGTTACTGAGAAGGTGAGGCACGACCCAGGTACCTAACAAAAAGTAAATCCATTGAACAAGTAAAGGTATTCGCCTCTAGCAGGGCTCCTGTCGCAATTATTTATCGCCAATGCAAATGAAGTTATTTTTACACGCCCGCTACTTAACTGCGGCGAGATATAATCGCATAAAACCGTGAGCCGTTAAACGAAGCTGGCTATAATGAGGATAAAATAGTCAAACACTGATTTACACCCAGCGGCTACAAGCTATCGGAATAAAAACATCTTGTTTAGTGCTCGCACTTGCACTAGCGCTTGCAATTCCAATAGCCGAGTGTCGAGGTCATCGCCGCGCTTGATAGCTTGCAATATTTCATCGCCAACGAGGCGGGTTCTGTTACGGAATGTATTACATATTTACATATTGAAAATGTATTAAAATAAAAGCCAATATAACCTGTGAAAAAAATCTGTTTACCGTTATCAGAAATTATAAACATGAATAATAATAATAAGATTTACATAATTCAAAGGCTCGATGCAGATACCACCAATCTCTGTTTACAAATGTATGTATGTATGTTTACAAATGTACCAAGATTAAATCCCAACTCCTCTAGATCACTTTTAACGCAATCTCCCCACCTTTCCTCCGGTCTACCCCCCAGAATCTTCCAGTCAGCGCTTAACTTTTTAGGCAGTCATTCATTATTTCATCTTTACAAGCACAACATAAACACCATAACGCTATCACTTAAACAATATTAGCCCGGGACATGCTTCGCAATTCCCCGTTGTTTAATATTCCAAATTCTCAAGTAGTCTCATCCTTTTTTGGAACAAATGTTCTACGTAACACTGTATTTTCGAATACCTTAAGGCGTTTTTTTATCTTTTAGCGTTAGCGCCTAGGTTTTACATAAATAAAGTTGTGTTGGATTAATGATGGTTTTATATATTCTGATTTTTAGATTTCGGACATACGAGTTCAAAAATGTCGAGACCTAATCATAACAAGATTCACGCCTTTATTCTCTCTTGAATTTCGTTTTTTCTAGTTACCATACACCCCAAAGTACTTCAACTTTTCGACAATATAGAACTTGATTCTTCCTAAAACAAAATATCCCTCCTTTCTCCTACTATCATTGAACTTAGTTTTATCCGAATTTATTTTCAGCACTTTATTAATTTATTTCCTTACTACGCATAATAATTAATCAATAATTAAGAAATTACTCGATTAAGCTTCCTTAATTCCTTTAGTCTGAAATTGTTGGATACACGCCATTGACTTCGAAACAATGTGAGAAGGGCAAAATTTTATTGCCCTGCTTAAAGCGGATAATATTTGAATATCGGCTTTTAAAAAGATATCTAGTTGGAACATCTGACCGATAAGAGGGAACCACTCCCACTCCCTTGTGCTGGAATAATGTCTTTATTAAAAGTGAATTAACGAAACCTTGCCAAACGTGTTTTGGCAATTGCCGGTGTAGTAAAGATAAAAACAGCGATCAGTAGTAACGGAATCGAACTTCGTCTTACCAAATTTTATTTTTGTGTATTGAATCGTATTACAAATCGATAAGTTTTATATCATAATTTTATCTGATCCTCTTTAGGATAAAATTGAATTAATTTATAAACTGTTTCTTAAAATCATTTCAGTATATCAGAAAATGAAAACACGATAAATTTCGAAAACGCATAGATGACCTTAATTTTTTTCACACGCCTACAATATTTCTGCACTACTTTCACATTAAAATTTCGAAACACGAACCGCATTGGATCCTGTAGGAGTGAACGGAAATTGACGCCTACGCATATGTCATTTTTTTGTGAAAGCTTTGAAGGTATTTTTCTACAGAAATCCTAACGTCAAAACAATGTCCTGCCAGATGTTAATGATAGAATTCTTTCCAGCGTGTTGTGTCATAAGAGGGCTAAATACTATATCACACCAGATTATTCTCTTTTCGAGACAAAGGAGAGCATGGCCTAACCGCATTGTGGCTGACAGCCCGTAGCCACTAGCATGACAGATTCCACTAATACAGACAACCTGGGGAACGGAAGGCACAGAATACTTAAAGTGCATTCTTCATTTTGATAGATTTGAAAAATAATTATAATGCTGATAAAATTTGCCAAATCCTCAACATTAAATCGTTATAACTATTTCTAACGTTGTAATGTTTTAAGAAGTATTAACACGAGGAAAGAACAAACCTTATTTCACTTAAACTCATGGCCCTATTATAACCCCCGAAGAAGACACACAATGTGGGTCGAAATGTTCGCTTTCAAAAAAATAGTTCAACCCTTTTATGATTTTTTTTTACCTCCACCTTTTTCTTCCCGAGGCCAACTAATATTATGCAAGATTTTATTCTAACTATACGCAATTTTGTTTAAAGTATACGAAAAGCATAGAGAGAGTAACAGAAATAAAAAAGTTTAGTGACATCTCTCCCATTAGCCCTGAAGATGACCTACAAAGTAGGTCGAAACGTCGGCACAAATAAGAATAGGTCTTGACTTATTTGGTGTTTTTTTTACTGCACCCCCCAAACTATCTCCATTCTATAACATTTTTTTAGCCAGTTTAACTAAAATCGTAGAAATTGTACACTGTCAGATCTAAATTCAAATCTTAATTTCAAAAATAAAACACCATCGAATGGTTCTATTGATAATTGTGCTTACGGATTTTAGAATTCAAAATAGAAGAAAAGAAAAATAACTGATTTATACGGTTTCATGAACTATCTCTAAGTCAGAAAATAAAACAAAAAAAAACATGGCACAAGAGGGAGCCAGGTGTATAACTCTTCACAGCTCAGAGCAGTGCATCTTATTTTTAGTAGCTTCAATTTGTCCGCCCATTCATCTTCGCCCTACTCAACTTAAATCACTCCTGAGGCTTCCCTAGAAGGGATAATTTCTCCAATTTTCCTAATAGCAAAGCCAGGTCCCAAGTAGCCTTTCCCCATAAAGGGGATGATTTATGAACTTGATTACTGTTTCAACAATTAAGTTTCTGTCCTAATGGTCCGAGGCGAAGTTTTTAATTGGTTATAAAAGCGATTGTAAAGTACTAATAGATAACAATAAAAAATATATAAAGAAGATGATTATAGGGCGTTGAGTAAAATAACTGGTATTACGTTCCCCTAAGCGAATTCCTATTATGGTAAAAATATTTTTAGACGTAGCTAACAGTCCAGCTGTGCCATGTATTATTAGTGTAGACATATGATAAATTTTCATGTATATAAAGTTAAAGCTGACACTTAAGTGTTAATAATTGAAGGCTTGCTATAAACCTTATAGCTCGAGTCTCCGTTGAAGGAAATGGCGATTCGTGGGAATGTCTTCAACCCAAGGAAGACAATGACTTCAAGTAAAAGTTAATCTCTTTTTAGCCGACCATGTTCCTCTAATAGAAGCCTGTTTAATTGCTACTAACCCTTAACTGTACAGCTTTTCCAAAGGAGCCGACAATAATAGTTGTTTTTCTCGACTTTTCTTTTTCTTTTAGGGTATCACAATCTTCCCCTCCCATTTAAACTTTTATTATGGGAATCGTTTAGAGGATTAGACATCTAAATAGCTTTAAGCGTAATAAAACGCGGAAGTTGCGTTGCATCTTATGAAACTTCGTGATATTAAAAAAAATAATCTTGTTATAAATTTTGAATGGGCTATGACTATATGTGACTCATAAAGCAGACAAAATTGGAAACATTGCCGAGTTAGATGTGTGTGTACATACTATGCAAATATGTTAAAATAAATAAATAATGATAAATATTTCATCATGCAGTATGACTGTAGCTAGTCTTTAATTATGAACAGGACGGTTAATTGAACGGGTGAAACGATGGATTAGGATGGCTGGGTGGATAAAGAAGGAAACACGAGAAGGAAGGATGATTAATGAATAAACAATATTTCTTAATCCAAATCGGCTTTTAATTAAACTAGAACTAGTAAATTGATGCGTTTTCAAAACTTACAATAAGCCACAAATGTTTGTAGTGTATGAGGAATCTCTTGAACTTCAAATCATCAACTGGTGTGGACGCGCCAGCATTATGCTCTCCACACTGGAAGTCCTGTCTGAAGATCTGAGATTCTTTATCCATTTTTTCTTATTCGTTTATCAGCCATCTTGCTGGCATCATTCTCATACCACGAATCTACCAGCAATTTGGATTGGTATTAGCAGGAGAGAGAATAAAGAAGGAAACACGAAAATGAAGGGTGGTAATTGAATAAAAATAATTTCTTCCAAACTGTATTTTTATTTATATTAGAAATTACATATAAATGTATTTATCCAACCCCTTAGTCTTTCTAAAATTTTAATATTTGTCCCGAAATATGTGTATTCTGGTACAATTTAAATAACTTCCTCATTACAGATCAGCTGGACGTTCTGATGCACTATGAAATTCTGAATAAATAAAACCAATTTCCCTTTTAGTCTTTCTTGATATCTTTCTTGATAGACGCGCTGGTTAGGATCCCTGAACTTGCTTAGTTACGTCGAACAATCTCCCTGCTCTCTTCCGGCGAAAAACGCAGAATAACTATTTTCTATTCGTATATTAATTTAACCGAGCTACACAGAGGGTTCAGTCATCAGAAGAAAAATTCTTAAATAAGATGAGCTCATTTCGAGTCCTCAACTTAACGTCTCGGTCCAGCCCCCCATGCGTTAACCAACAAGAAGCTGACTAACGTATTGGTGGTAAGTAATTAATAAGTTCATTAGCTTGTTAGTAACTCATTTGTTATAAAAGTTATTTGAATTGTCCCAATAGTCTCACTTTAACTATAGCATCGGTAAGCATGCTTTGCAATTCCTCTTGAATTCTTGAGACTCCATTTTCGGTCAGAATATCTTATTTTACTCTATAAAGTTATTTGTCCACCATTGTTTTTTAGTTAACATCAAAAAGTTTAAGGAAAGCTTTGTTGGGATACGGAACAGGCCAGCGGTGCTTTCACCCGAAAAGGTTAAATTCGCTTTTACTAACTTTTGTTCCGTCTACTTTGTTATTCATAGACCATTTTACATTTCATGACAAGGTTAAATTCTGTTGTTAAAAGTACTTAAGAGCTACAAATATGAAATTAATACTATTTTTTTTAAACCAATACATTCTTTTTTTCAAGTTCGAAGGATTAAACTATGCCTGGTTATATAAATTTCGTATTTTCATATTTTTTTTTTAATTTACTTCAACGTAAATTGAGTGTACTTATTTTTTTATTTAAAAATTAAATTTATCTTTAAAAAAATAAATTTATTGAATAACCTATTATTACAAATGGACCAGTCCTAAAATAAATAAAAACTTTATTTTTATTAATAATGCGGAAGCCTGTGGTCTAGTGGTTAGCATAACAAACTACTAATACCGAGATTGCGTGTTCGTAGTCCGGCAGGCGGTCCTAGGATTTTTTAAAGAGAGTAAAAAATCCTAGGTTATGCCGTCCTTCGGAAGGTACGTTAAACGAGGGTCCCGAGCCTATACGATATCAGGTACTAAGGTAAAATTTAAAGAAAGATTCATTCATACCAGGCCATGGCACTTATAGCACCATATTTCTGTGGCACCTGTGCAAAGTGGGCTAAGTCGAGTTTTGTGAATTTCAAGCTATCTACTTAGAATCGTAATTTTTTTATCTTTCCTTGTGTCTAACACGCTAATTGTTCCGTCCATTGCAATAAAGGATATTTTTTGTGAATCGTGGGCTGATACTCTAATCTTGAACTTGAAATAAGTTCAGAAAAATTATGATTCTAAGTAGATAGCTTGAAATTCACAAAATTCGACTTAGCCCACTATGCACAGGTGCCACAGATTTAGAAATATAGAAATTTTACCATCATTATTTTAATAGAAGAATACAATGTATAATTAACAATTTCAAAAATTAAAGAGAAATCAGATATAATATAAACAGAATCGTTTGAGTTATTCAGATAAAAAATTACTTAAAAATTTGAACAATTGATATTACCTATTTTCTGACCTTACTTTAGAGACTTTTGGATTTTTTCCAATTGCATTCTAATTTATAATTTATGTCTGTTTTTTAATTATAGCTCATTTTATTGTTATTTTAAGTAATTCTCTTAAATACGGAACAATAAGCGATATTACTTTATTAACATAATAACTGTGTGTTATGTTAGATATAATACAATAATATAAAATTTAATAAAACTATTTTTAAGTCTTAATTTTTTTTTATGTTTTAGGTGAGTTGGAGCGTAACAAGGGCTGTTAAAATGACACAGAGTAAGCATCTTATTAATGCTAATCTAAATTAACTTAATTAAACTTACTTCCAAAACTACGCCACTTATAACTTTTGGTTGATGATATGAGAATGCGAGAAACCAAGGAATACGAATCATTTTTTCTTTCAATAAGCATTAGTATTAGTGTTATAACAGCTTTTAAATGGTAGCTTATATAAACGTTTTTCAGCCAAACTATTAAAAATTCAAACGTACCTTGATAAGTAACAAACACAAAAACTAAGTTTTGGGATTTATCAAAATATTGAAATTTCAATTGAAGTTTTCAATAAATTATTAAAATGCCACATGGACCACTTAGTTTATAATCCCTTTTTTCTTTTTATCAAATCTATAATACTTTAAAAAAGTCTAAATTAATTTATCAAAAATGAATAATAATAAACCTTTCATAGAATTAAGCTTTATAGACGAGTACACAGTGAAGTAAGCAATATAGTTAAATATTATTTTAAAAAACTGAAGAAGCAGTTAAGTCTAATTTTGTCTGAAATAAGTTAATTTTATTGTGGGAAGCGGCATCGTGACATTCTCTTACTGCAAAAGTAGTTAAATCTGACGTTGGCTCCAAATGAAGTTTTTTATTATATTAAAAATCCACGTTAAACCAAAAACTGCAATAATAATAACTATAACATTTAATAACACGACGTCGCTGCCTTCAATAAAAATAATTTATTCTGGACGAAGTCTGACTTATTCATCGGGGCTGCATATATAACTGTATACCAGAACATTGATGTCCAAGGAACTAATATTAAACTCAATAAACTCTCCATTGGGGCTGATCTGGTGAAAAATAAACATATAAGTAATCTATGTTATATAATTAACCATATATCAGAAGATGTACTATATATTCCTAAAAAGATAGTCGGTAGTATACTTCTAGCTCGAAAGGACGAACTTTAAATAAGTTACGGAGTGATAGATTGTTTCGAATACGGGACCTTAAGCCTAGCAGCTCAGCGCTCTACAACACTGAGCTACCCAGATTAACCATTTAAAATGACCACAAAAAAATACAATTGGTCCTAAAAATAATTTTAAAATCTAAGAAAGATGAAAATCGAGATTCTTCAATATGTGAGACAGAATATAGATTCAGAAAATTAAGACATGTTTGGTGATGTTCACGAACGGTCGTTGAAACTAATAGGCATTTATTAAAAAGTATATATGTTATTTATGACTTGATTCGTTATTAGGTTTATATTTTAATTTCTGTCGAATCAGGACAAAAATCCGTTAATTACTATTAAACTATCATATTACAATGATATACTTTAATCCTCCGCGCACGTCATTGTCGATTTAAGGTTGGACTCTAGCTCGCAGCATGGATTTTAAGTACTTAGGTGTCTATATTAATGAGACACTCGACAAAGATACAGAAACGAACATATCCCGAGGAAGGAAAATCATTAAGATCCTCAACTCAGTCCTTTGGAATAAAGGGGTCTCGTTAGAAATGAAAAAGAAAATATATCATTCTTTTCTTCTGGGGACAACCCTATGTGGGGCCGAAACATGGACAGTAAAAAGACAAGATCCGTGCACTGCTCTTGAGATGGACTTTCTAAGACGTAGTTGCGGCATCTCAAAGCTCCAACACATACCCAAAATGTTTTAAGAGAAACTATAGGGCAGGAGAAGAATATATTATACGAAATAGAGACTAGGAGGCTTCAATCGATTGGCATCCTGATGAGAATGAGCGGCAATAGATGGCCATAGAAACTCTTTCTATATAAACCAAATTATAGAAGAAAGAGATGAAGACGGAGGATGTAAGAGAAGGAATGGCAGCAAGAGGACTGCGAGAGGAAGAAGAAGAATGGACCGATAGGAAGGATTGGCGGGAAAAGATTTTGTTTATCGGGATATATTAATTCTTTAAAACCCGAATAAGTTATGAACTCTTGAATAAGAACAAAATCGTTACTTCAGAATTAGTGTTTTCATCCTTTTATCTCTAAAAAATAATTAAATAAATACTTATTAACGTTATTTTTAAATACCTTTCATAATCCTAATCTATTACCTCAAGATCTGCTTTATAGTTTTCTAAAAAAAAAGAATGAATGAGAAAAGTAATTTTGAAACTGGAAAAAACAAGCACTTCCTACTACCATAGTGTAGTTGTAAATTTGTTCCTCAATCTGGATCAAAAATAATTAGAATTCCGCAATGAGTTAGAACCCTTCCTCTCATATCCCATTACATATACGCATCATTACATGGGAATATGGTGACAAAATTTCTTGAATAAACTATCGAAAAAAATTAATCAGTTTTTGCAGTTTCGGAGTTATCCGATTTTAATCCTGAACGCCCTAATATATTCAAAATACATAGTTAGTTGAAGCGGCGTTATATTTGTTCTCAAATTTGTATTTCATCAATGTAATTGTATTCACTTTTATAGTTTGGTCCTCATATTATTGATAATGAATATAAAATATAGTAGATTCCTGGTTTTCAAGTCTAAAAATAACAGAAAACAAAAATATTTGTACAGTATATATTTCTTCTATCATGGAGACTTGAGTATTCTAGCAAGGAATTTTTCAACCAATGTCTCAACAATTATTTTATGTATCTTTTGAGATTTTGGCTCTATTTAATACTGGTACAATACTTTGTGGAATAGCTGTAATTCAACCGGTTTCTTGAAATTGAACGTCATCCTCTTGTAATTCTTATTATATACATACTTAACGTATGTTTTGTGGATCAGCTGATTCTATAACCTTCCCAGCTGGTTGCATATTACCTTCTTTTCAGTTGTATGTTGAACGTCTTGGTGGTGGGGTGCTGTCTCATGTTTGGAGCCTGTTTGGGCTGATGATCGCTGGGATGTATTGCACCTTTTTCTTCCAGATGTGATTCACATAACCCTTTTTTGTTTTTGTGTCTTGATAATGCCTGAATAGGCGTAACGTCGACTGGTAAGTGGGTGTATTTTTGAAACATAAGGCTTTGCATTGTGGTTTTTCCCAATTGCATTATAATAAAGTAAGATCAAATCAAATTTGTGTTGCTATAGTGTAATATTCTTCTCTATCTTTTAATTAAGGTTGTCATCTGTTTTCTCATCAAGGTTGTCATGTGTATTTTTGAAACATAAGGCTTTGCATTGTGGTTTTTCCCAATTGCATTATAATAAATAATAGTGTTTCATTTTGAATTGTTGGCTCTATTTTAGTTATTTATTTTAATTTAAAATATGTAAAAATTTTAAAACAGTGTTTAATAGTGTTGAAATTTTGAACTCCAAAGATGTTTCATATTTTTACAAGTAAGACTGTATATAATAATGAATTTATAAATAAGTTACATGAAATTATTGTTATAATAAAAATTAATTTTCTTATTTTTACAGAGAGAAACTCAAAACACACACAACATATTATTTCTTACGTTTAATTATATTCTTCTTCTTCTCTGGTGATATCCGAATTGACGAAAAATCAAAATATTTTCTGTTTACTAAGAATTATGTTTTATTAAACCACCCCGTTCAATACTATAAATTTATATAAATTAATACCACTCAGATATTATTTATATTGGTGTTAGAAAAAAATGTCATATATTAAAAGAATCAAGTATAAAAAATATAGAAATATCATTTTTCAACGGAGGCTTTCGTTACGTAATAACCTCATGAATTTCGATAATATGTTTACGGTTGGTTTGAATGGGGTGATAACAGAATAAAAAAAAAAATTAATTAATTAATAAGAAAAAACATAAATAAAATGAGAACTGTGATTTTCTAGTAGTCTCAGTACTATTAAAGGAGGGGTAGAACAAGCATACCACCTACGTGCACAACCGTTGATTTAGAAATATACTTTTTCCTCTTCATAAAGTTAAAAATATTTATGATCTTATTCGCCTTCATATAAATATAATCAATTGCGAGACATATAAATTATAAATTATTACGCAAACTTATAGCGAAACAATCACCATTATTTTATGGTACGAAGAGACAGGGATGAGGTAGGATGTGAACGACCCTGATTCATATGCAGATGAGGAAGGCGTTGCCTAGCTGCTCGTAGTAATAGCTCCCTCCAATCTAGGATATAGGCTAAAAGGAAAAAAAAAACTGAAATATTTTACTATCCTGGTAATGGGAATTCTTATAATATATCAGAAAATGTATATAAATAATATTATTGATTATGCTGAGGTGAGTGATTTCATAGACAAAATTAATATTAATCAATCTTATCAAACTGACGAGGACTGAGATCCATATTTACCTCCAATTAGAGACCGACCCATTAGAAAAATTTAAGCAAATAAATTAATTCACAATATTAAATCTCAACAGAAAACGTATCGATAGTTTTCTATAACTATGCCATTTAATATTAAATAGGACTGGTTATTAAAATCTATCAACAAAGGGATAAGCATTGGTAGGCTGGCTGCAGTCACAAATGCTTTAAGTCATTGTATACAATATAGAGCTCATTTATGGAATTCAAAATTCACTCTCCGTTTAAACTCAACATAAATTTCTATTTAAAATCAACGCGGACAAAAGCTAGTATATGCATATATATGTGTGTGTGTGTGGTTTTTTTTTTTACGTGGGCAGGTGGAAATCTTCAAAAGACGCGGATAGGCCCGTACCTATACGTGTGTGGGATTTTTACCCACTAAAACCACCTCCAAACACCTGTTTTCCACAGTCCACGGGATCGCCGTTAGGTACTTGGTGGAGGGGAATGGCTGTGTGCCGCCTCATGGCTTATCTTCAAGAAGACACCAGTCTTCTACTTCCTATTTTCTCTCCTTGTCCTTTCCTCCTCTCTCAGTCTTTTGAGGACCCCTGTGGCCAATTTTTTCACACTCCCCACTGTTCGTTCAGCTCACGTCTTTAGCATGCAGCTCACTAAATTTTCAGGAGTCAACTTCTTTTTACAAGCCAGCTCCAATTCCCTTCTCTCGTCAGTGAAGCAGGTACATTAAAAAAATACAGTCGAGTTTTAATCTGTACTGGTAGGCTCTAAACCATCCATGTCCAGACAATAGCTGTGTAAGGTGAAAATCCACCTCACGATGTCGACGATCATACCACGAACCCATGTCAGACACCAACCTGTAGGTCCGCCTTCGGGTATTAGCCGAATTCCAACGCTGTTGCCGACGTACGATGGTGGTTTTCCTCTCTTCCTCTCTTGTTACTCGAGAACTATGATTGTACCGTCTTTTTCTTTCTTCCGCTAGCATCTCGACCGGAGGCATGCCCGCAATTACGCTCACAGCTTCGTAAGAAACAGTCCCAAAAGCACTTGTCACTCTCAATAAACCTTTTCGATACACTGAGACCATTTGTCTCCTGTACGATGCGGTGGACATGGCTTCTTTCTAGATTGGAGCTCCATATAAAAGGATTGAGGAGACAACAGTTGCCAGGAGTTTTCTGCGACACTCTTTAGGTCCTCCAATATTCGGCATAAGGCGCAGCAATAATCAAGTGATTCTTCTGGCTTTGGCATTGATATACTCCGTATGTGCGTTAAACTGGAGACGTGCGTCGATGGGAACTTCCAGGTATTTCAAGCATGGCTGGGAAAGAATATCGTGCCAACCCACCGTGAGAGTAACAGTTTCAATCTGCTTCTTGCTACTGGCCAGGAGCGCCTCAGTCTTATGGTCAGCTAGCTGCAACCCCACAGAAGTCAGCCATTTTCGAATAATAGCGACAGTCTGGTTGGCAGTTAGGGTAATCTCCTCAATATATTTTGCCACGAGCACAAGTGTCACATCATCGGCGAAAGCAACACCTGTAACTGCATCCGGCATGGGTAACCTTAAAACTCCGTCGTACATAACGTTCCACAAGAGAGGACCTAAGACTGAGCCCTGTGGGACGCCACTAGTGACCTCTTATCTCCTGAAACCACCATCCGAAGTATAAAATAGTGCCCTATCTTTAAAATAGTCGTTGATGACCCTCAGTAGTTACGATGGGACCACCATTGTCCTTAGGGCATCCAATATCCAGGCCCAGTTCGCCACGTTAAATGCGTTTTTAACATTCAAGGTGACGATAGCTGCATAACTCTTCTCACCTCTCTTCCACCATTAGATATAGGCATAGACTCACCATTCATTAGTCCACTAGCTTCTATCGCTGTTTTCGAAATCCGTATTGAGCCTTTGAGAGGCCTCTTTCACCTTCTGTGTGTGTGTGTGTGTGTGAGGAAGAAAATGGTTCGGGCATAGGCCTAAAAATTCTCTTATACAGGGAGAACTGTTTATTTAAAATAAATCGGAAATATAAATAAACATTTCTCGCTATAAAAGAGAATATTTTACCTACACACGGAACATTTATTAGGGAAAATTTTAATTATCCCGTATAAATGGAATAGCACAAACCATGTAATTGAAAACCACAATTATGTTTAAGAAGGCATGTAACTTCATCATCATCGAAGTCCATCCTCCTACCACTGATGCAGTGTGAGGTTTCCTTCGTTACAGCCCGGACCACACCGTAAGATCCTCTACTATTTCTCTTCTTCTATTCCATTCCAGGCTTCAGTTTGCGAAGCTTTACTTACACTATCTTCCTTGCTATGTCGGGGTCTTCTTCTGGACCGTCTTCTCTTGAAACTTGTAAAACAAAACAATAACTTTTATATAGCTGAGAAAACTATTTTGCCTAACTAATAGGAGCATTATTCATTTTTAAGTAGTTATGTACTTCCGAAAATTTCAGTAAATTATAAACAGTTTTTTGTTCAACGTCTGTAAACTTTATTACAATTTATAACGTACTTATTATTTAGAACAATAGTTAATTGAATGTGCTTCATAAATTTTCGAGTTTTATATTTAATTTTGGTTCCCCCCTACTTGAGCCAAAGGTCCCTTGTCTAATAGTACTTCAGAAACCTCTATGAAATATAATAAAATGGCATTACTTTTTAGGTAATAGGATATACAGTTCCATATTCTTTCTTATAATAATAAAACTGATAGTTATTCTCGCTTTGTGAACCAGTTCACGAATAATATTCATATTATAACATATTGAGTTAAGTTATCATAAGTTATTAACCAAGTAAAAGGAGTGATAGGGTACAAATGATTAAAGAAAATGTATAGTGAATATTCATAATAAAGTAATTAGCCTTGATATTAATTTATTACACAACGATTATTAACTGTTCATCCCTCTAGGACAGCAGGTCGTTAAACCTGATAAGAGATTCTAGATGTTAGAATCATCCTTAATTAACATTTAAATTAATAAATAAATTATAAATAATTAATTGACCAATTATAGAGAGGCTACATGACATTTTATAGGATTTCGACTATAAGAAGTTATTCATATTTATGATAGATTGTTAGCGATCACGAGAGAACAAGATAAGGATTGTTACCGTATAAAAATCGAATAATTTATATTTATATCTCATTGTATTCATTTTCGGAACCACCTCACGTAACATAAATTTGGTAGTCTTCAGAATTTCGTTGTAGGTTCCATTTTTTCTTTAATTTTGATAGTTTTAGAATTTTCAGAAAGTTTGGAAGCGAATTGTATAATTCCTAAAACATTTTGCTGTTTGACTAGTATAACAATCTAAATCGACGATTCAGACACAATATTTGAAAATAAAAGATAGAATCCCATATCAGGCAAATGGGGTATATTCAAGTTATTCATGACATTTTTTTCATTAAGATTATGATATTACAATCAAACATTTCTTTTTAACTGGTGTAGCTAGTAACGAGCATTATAAAAAAATATATATAGACAAATATAAAAAAAAATCACCAATCATTTTCAACATTATTGTTGCAATATTGTTCAGTATTACATTAAATATATAAATCTCTTTTGAGAAAATAATTAAATTTTTTTAAAAATATATTTCATAAAAACATATGAAAAATTGGGTCATTGTATACTTAAGATGTAACAGATAAATAGGACAACACCAGCATTTAAGTTGTCCTATTTAAAAAAATACAGTTGAAAATTTATGAAAAACAGTTAATAAGCGACTCATTGGTGTTTCTAAATTACGGTTTAGAACTTTAAATATAAAAAACTCTTTTGAAAAACTGAATATATTTTGTAAACTACTGACCTTAGGTTAAGAAAATGTTGACTTATAAGAATAAGAAAGTGTAACAAGAGAAAAATTTTCCAACTTGTTCAATAACTGGTTGAGTTTACTTTTGAGGCTTATTCTGAACCCAACATTCGAATGAGGAAGTTTACATTTCACAGGCACACCAAGCTATCCTCAGATGGAGTAAAAGTACATTGACCCTTGGTAGTATTGTCAGTAGTAAAATCTTTTGAGGTATAAGAACAGTACTCCAATATTTATTAACATAATCAACCTCTCATAATATTTTTCAAAACAAAAAAAAAAAGAGATAAATCCTGGCTTATTTTTTTAGAATTACGGTTTCAAGTATAATACAAATTTTTAGATACCCCACTAACTAGTACTATCCCAGTGGTGCCTGTAGAACAGATCCGATACTTAGGGTTGCAACTTGACAAACGATTGACCTGGAATCCTCATACAAGACTGAAAAGACAAGAAACCGCTCGACGTTTCAGGTTACTTCAACACTTACTAGACAAACGCTCTAAGCCCCCAATTAACTACAAAAGACTCATCTACATGACCATCATACGACCTATTTGGATTTATGGAGTAGAGCTTTGGGGCTCCACTAAGCCATCGAATTCCTCTCGTATCTAATCCTTACAATACCAAATCCTTCGTAAAATGCTCAATGCTCCTTATTTTGTTAAGAATAAAGTCATCCATAACGACCTTAATGTCCCATTTGTTGCTGATTTGGCCCGAACCCGGTATCTATCCTTTCATAACAAACTTCATTCCCACTCAAACCCTCTAGTTTCAAACCTAGCTTCCTCTTCAATTCCCGACAATCCTCCGAGGCGTCTGAAAAGAAGGTGGCCACGTGACCTTCTTAGTTGAACTTTGATTTGAGTACTACGTGGTGGTTTCCCTTTTGTCATTATTATGTAATTATGTATCACTTAGCCTATTTACTCGTTGTATTATTGTAATGCAGTTGTAAATATCAAAAATAAATTTAAAAAAAAATATTTTAAAAAGGTTTTTGTGTTCTTAGTTCAACGATACTGAAAAATTATAATAATTTAACAATAACTAGGAATGTAGACTGTGAAAAAAAATCGCCAAAGCATGTTCCCATGACGAATTGCCCACGAATGTTTCCAGTTAAAGAGTCGACGACCTAAAATGATTAAAAGTTTTGATTTCAAACCCTGATAACAATTAGCATTATAAATGAGTTACGTCATTTAAGTTCATTTAACTCCCACTAATTACATTATAAATAGATAATTAAATAACGTCACTACATTTCCTATAATTATAAATTATAATCAATTAAAAAAGTCGGTGATATATAAGTGTAAATTGAACTGCCCTTAAATAAATGATCGCGTTTAATTAGTGAATGGGTCAATTTAATTTTTTAAGTATTTGTGATTATATGAATTACTTTAATTATCATAAATAATAGTTGTTAAATAACTTTTGCTGATTCTTATCGGTCATAAAGTCCTTGAACTAAACCTGTTAGTTTCGATCGAGTACTTAAAAAAACTTCACCCTGAATATTCCTGTGCCTGTGAGCCATAGCAAACTTTTACTATAAAATAAAGCAATGGTGAAAAAACTATAACCCAACTTTGCACGAGCCAACAGCTCGATTACTACATGTCAAGAATGTATTGGGATAATTATTTTGCTATTGCCAGCTTTTTGAATTAAGGTAAAAAATCACTAACCTGTCTTCACATTTAATGATTTATTTCCAACTAGACTATGCATAATAACGTAGTACATTTAACCAACACATAATCATATTCCTTCATATATTATGAACTTATTTTAGGTAAATGGAAATTATAGATGCTATAGTTCAAAATTTAAAATTACGGATCTGCAACTTCAGTTACTAATGACAATAATAACTAATAACTTCAGTTATTTTATATTTTAAAGATTAGGTATTTATTCATTTGGCTAAATTTGTTACATAAAAAAATCAAGGAGTTGTCCATTAATCTTCTAAGGCCTTAATTCAACAAGTTTTCACATATTTCATATTGCTATTTGAGTGACGATATATGGATATTCGATTTTAATACTGATGAATGTTGTACACGAATTAATGTAACAAATTCAAAATCTCAAGAGTTTTAATAAGTAGGATCTATGATACACATGATAGGGTCTAAAATTTTTCAACAGGCTATAAAATTATTTATAACCACCAAACTGTTCTCTTTGAGTATTTATTGTAGCCGCTAACATTGAGGGATAAATAAAGCCTTGTCGTATTCGAAAATAAGGTATTGACAAGAGCATTCGGTCCTAAAAAACCATTCGAAAATCCAATAGTATCTAAGCCTTGTGTAACAGGTGAATAGCAGAGTACAGGTTAATATAATTAAAGTGATAACATCAACCAAATTAATATGAGCTTTTAAAATTGTTCATGATTGCTGACGAAATAGTTAAAACTTAAAAACGACAACAAATGTCTCAAGGGCAGGCAGGGGCGTGTACATGAGTGTATATGCACTTATAATTTTGGCATAATAAACGTTGGAAAAGCCGTGTATGAAATATCCTGGATACTACCACAGCAACGATTAGGCAGGAGATTTTTGAATTCCACTGAAAAATTAAAACTGATAAATCATTTGTTAAAATATTTGTCCTAAGAATGAAACAAACGACATGATTAGTACATTCTTAAATAACTATTTATAAAACTGGACAAGGATCCGAAGTAATAGCTTGTGCGTAGGATCCGAAGCTTGATGAATTCACAAGGAGAACGTCACTCGCTCAACTGCATTACTCGCATTGAAAGCTACCGGAACTCAATCACAGGACTAGATATACGAAAAAAAGTAAATAAAAATATGTCAGTGCTTCATACTTTGCGTTAGAGTAAGTAAATTAAGAAAAATAGCATTCGAATTGTGGTCTATAGATGAAATAACATTAATAGATATATATCAAATCAACATTTAGTACAAAGAAAAAAAGAACTTAGGACTCAAGAAGGTTAATTATCAAACAAGAAAAAAACCTCTCAGAATTACAAAATTAATTTATCAATGAGTAAATAAATGTACATACTTTACATTCTATATATATATATATATATATATATATATATATATATATATATATATATATATATACATTCTATATTTGTTTGAGAGTGATACTAATGTAAAGGAAGATAAGGAGTTAAAATATTTTTGTTAAAGTACTTCCATCGTATTTATTTATTTTTATTGTAAGGAAGGAAGAAATAGTTGGGCGTGCAGTCAATCAAAACACCTAAATAAGCGTAACTTATTTAGGTGTTTTGATTGACTGCACCCCCAACTATTTCTTCCTTACATTAGAAGATACAGTCGACCAATTCTTCTCTAACTTATTTATTTTTATAATTTTTTATAATTATTGGTCATTTTTTATGAGTTATAAATATTTTTATTTTTTAAAATGTCACGGTGAGACAAAGGTTCCGGGTTCAAATCCCGGTCGAGGGCCTATCTTTTCTCTTTAAAAAATAAAAATTATTTATTTTTAGTTTAAATATTAAAATTTCAGGTTCTATCGGAAACTCAAATTGCGTAGGATTAGAAGAACACGATTAGAGACAAGAGGATGAGATTTGAAGTGATAACAAATCGAACAATTAAATATCCGATTAGAAGGTGATCAGAGAGGAATGAAATACTGGGTGGAGAGATTTCGCGAAACAAGCACTGATTGACCAGGAGTACCCTACAAAAAGTATGGTGAAACTAAAAATAAAAAATAGATTAGTAATATGCCAAGCCACAAAACAATCGTCATAAAAATAGCTGTAAAATATACATAAACAAAGGGAATAAGGGCCATCTCGAAAATGATCGTTAAGGAGCTTCCTGATACCAGTCCGTCAAGAGAATATTTTTATAATAAAAACACATAATAATTGAAAAAAAGAATATTTTATAAATATTATGATAATTATTAGTATTCATGTACAAATTTCAACTGAAAACAAGAACTAATTAATTCGTTACGATAAGTTACCAATACAGGACATGAAGATAAATTATTCAGATCCATATAAAAATCACAATAATGATATGATATGCGTAACTTATTTATTATGTGCCGACGTTTCGGCCTACAATGTAGGCCATCTTCAGGGCGAATAAAACACGCGGCAGCTATGACTTGGGTCTGAGCTCGCCTAGCTGCCGCGTGTGTTATTCGCCCTGAAGATGGCCTACATTGTAGGCCGAAACGTCGGCACAGAATAAATAAGTTACGCTTATTTAGGTGTTTTGATTGACTGCACCCCCAACTATTTCTTCCTTACATACAGTCGACCAATTCTTCTCTAACTTATTTATTTTTAGTTTAAATATTAAAATTTCAGGTTTTATCGGAAACTCAAATTGCGTAGGATTACGATCAAATTATTACAGAATTATTTCCAATCAGTATTTTAATGCAAAAACTACTAGATAGTTGGTGCATAAAAATGAACACAAATATAATTATTTGTTCACAATATGATGTTTATTTAAAATTTATATATTGATATTTACAACTATATAACAATAATACAACAAGTAAATACGCTAAGTGATACATAATGACATGAGATAATGATAAGTAGAGAAACTGCAAACTGGTAGTACTTAAATTACAAGTTCAACCAAGAAGGTCACGTGCCCAACTTCTTTTCAGACACCTCGGAGGATTATCGGGGATTGAAGAGGAAGCTAGGTTTGAGTGGGTAGTTGATATTAACTATAAACAAAATAGAACCTTTTTTATAGTCAATATAACGATAAATATGTATATAATATATTTATATTACTGTACAAATTATGATATATTTATATTATATATAGATAATATTTAAATAGTTAATTATAGCGATAAATGTTATTTTCTAAATTATCTTAACCATCCCGTTTTTTTGATGTAATCTCATTACGGACAGATGTCTAGACTCCAACTAATAAGGCAGAAGGTGAGCGTACGGGCCAGCTGACTGGACACCCTAAACGGACATGGTTGACCGCATGGACGACCAAGCAGTAATACTGGACGTGTTATCCTACGTGCCAGGGTACGACGACCTCAAAGAAGGAGGAACATGAGGGCTACACCCTTATCTACGTACTCCTCCGAGGGGAATTTCAGAAGAGCCGCAGCCCACCGGAGTTGCCCAAGAGAAGACGTTGCGTTGACCGAAACTATTAACCTTCTGCCCTCTCCGTCCTGTGAAATGTCACTTTTATTTGAGGGATCTAGCACAATCTGATTGACCTTTCCGCAGCGAAGAATACATTGTCCGCTTATACAACGCCGTTACAGTTTAGGATCCGTGGCCTCTGAATATTCATCCTCAACCTTTTCTCAAACGGCACTCCTGGATAACCCGAGGCCTGTTGAAGTTGTAAATAAATAAGAATCGGTTTGTGGTTTCTCCGAAGGTATATCGTTAGATCGACTTGTAGGTCAAAGATATGTGACGAGAATGAAAACGGATTAACTAAAACGACCAAACAGAAAAATCACTACACTGTATAATAAATTTAAAATATAGTTATACTGCGCTTTAGGTACTGTTCAATGGAAAACATGTTAAAAAATATTAACTAATGACATAAATCACATAAGATGATTAAACCCAAACCAATCTGTTCTTCGCACTATCCCTTACAAATCAGGGCTTAATTGATACGCTGGTGATTAAAGAAGATACTAATTAAGGAAAAATTTAGGCCCTAAATTCTCCGGTGTCAAATTAGTTCACTTACGAAATGAAATCGTTTCGAATTCAAAAAGACTTCAGAAAGAATCTCTGACACAATGAGTAAAATAAGAATAATTTATATTATACGGTTCAAGGAAGCCGGCAGGAACATGAGAGTACTCGGGGTTACGGATGATATGCTTAGGGATGGAGCTGCCAAGAACACGATTAGAGACAAGAGGATGAGATTTGAAGTGATAACAAATCGAACAATTAAATATCCGATTAGAAGGTGATCAGAGAGGAATGAAATACTGGGTGGAGAGATTTCGCGAAACAAGCACTGATTAACCAGGAGTACCCTACAAAAAGTATGGTGAAACTAAAAATAAAAAATAGATTAGTAATATGCCAAGCCACAAAGCAATCGTCATAAAAATAGCTATAAAATATACATAAATAAAGGGAATAAGGGCCATCTCGAAAATGATCGTTAAGGAGCTTCCTGATACCAGTCCGTCAAGAGAATATTTTTATAATAAAAACACATAATAATTGAAAAAAAGAATATTTTATAAATATTATGATAATTATTAGTATTCATGTACAAATTTCAACTGAAAACAAGAACTAATTAATTCGTTACGATAAGTTACCAATACAGGACATATAAGATAAATTATTCAGATCCATATAAAAATCACAATAATGATATGCGATCGGCTTAAGTTCACAAAAAAACAATTAAAAATAGACAGATAAATAGGAGAAATTGATAATGTTCACAGATGTCAATAAATATGCATAAACATGTATTGAAACGTTGTCAAAGGATAGTTTTATATTTATTCACTGAATTTTAAAAATCAGAAAATCCTCGATTATTATAAAGAAAGGAGAAAAATGTATTTGCCTCACCCATACAAATATAACTAGTCAGTATAATATACTACTAAAATATATAAAATATTTATTTGTATTTAAATTGGCATTTATAAAAATACATTTTTAAAAAAATAAATTAAAAAAGGATGTGGCTAACAAGTAGACTAGTGTAAAGCCAAGCCTTTATCTAAAAATAAACATAAAATTCCATTCCTGTGTGGCACGACACCCGAAGCTGTTAACCCCAGGGTGTCCTAAAATTCTAAATAAGAGAGTGAACATAAAATAGGAAAAAACCCTCTCTCTATCTTTGACTTTTTCTCCGGCCTCTACAAATGGACTGTGCAAATACAACTGAAGACGAGAGAAGACGTCAGTGAAAAAAGTAGGTTTCTCTCTCTCCTTAAAAAATGTCTCTCATAGTTTGAGAGAGTCTGCAAGAATTATACTTAAGTTCATAAATATAAGAAGTAATTACGCAAAAATAAGATCACACTACTGTTAAAATTATTACTCATTATGGATGACCGTAAAAAACCAAAAGCAATTAATATCTATTTCTATGCACTAATTTTATTCATTTTAAGCTAATACTTACGATATTTATTGTATGCTCTCCAGATATTGAGGACAGACTGCAACGGTTCTTATATACGTTCATGAAAATATAAATTACGAATCTAAAAATGAGAGCAAGCTGATTTAGAAATTATTAATGAATTAATAGTTATTAATAAAACACGATAATTATATATATAAAGTATCTTGAAAGCTTACCATCTTCTAATGACATATGACAGTTTTAACATTAGGGTCTTCGAAACATGTTCATAAGCAACTGGGTAATTGTTTGTGTTTATTAGTATAAAGATTAATTTTAGGGCTTTAATTATTCTAGTAATTTTAAAATTTGATGGTGAAATATTGTTCTTCGTGTATTCCGCTCAACATTAAAAGAAAAAAGATGACTCCCACAAGTTTATTCACAACAATCAATTATAACATGTATATAAAAATATTTTGTAGCTGCATCAGCCGTTTCGTTCAATGTTGATTCCATATTCTGGCTTATTCTTTTAGTTTTTGTTAACAAAAAATAAATTAGTTTATTTTAAATAATACTATTTATTTAATTAATTAAATATTGTAAATAACATTATTTAGAATAAACCAAATGTTTAGCTAAAAGGAGGGCGCGAAGTACTTCAGTGGTAAACCACTTAGTTGCCATGCCGAAAATCCTGGTTCAATTCCCGCTGGAGGGCAAGATTTAGTCTGTTACTAGCACCCGGAGATGGATCATGTAGGATCTAGGACGCTCCTGGGGCTCACCCAGCCTCTATAAAGAGAGGAAATAATTGGCGGTAGAGTGTGATCTTGGACAAATCACCTCCCTGCACAACCGTTGTCCATGAAACAGTACTGTCTCTACCATGTGCTGAACCCTAGACCCTTCACGGGTGGGTAGTAGCGATATTGATTTTTGTTTTTATTAGAGGGAACGGTTAAACATTTTTATCTTATTTTGATCATATTTAGGGTTATAAGTGGCAACATGACAAGAGGATTAATATTTACTGTAAATTGTTGTATGTATGAATTATTGTAATAGGTATTTACTATTCGGTTAAATTTACTTATATGCAAGTCGTTACATCAGTTCATTTACTGTTTTATTACTATTAATTTTTGTTTCGATTACTGTCATTATTAGTATTTTTGTTTATTATTAATTAATTATAATCAATAATTATTAATTATTGTACAAAACTCTATATTTTCAAGATATACACAAACTAATTCATTAACCACGAGTATAAAAAAATGTATCAAATACTAACAATCGTATCAATAATAATAATCAAATAAATAAATTTTATTGAAAAATAATCTTGACAATCATTATTAGTCGGGCTGGCGTTAAAAATAAGTCACAACAATCTGCATGTACAAATAACTATAAAAATAACATCTTACAGATATGAGCCAATATAACGTATGTTGGCCGAATCATATTATTATTGCTAATTTTTATTAATTATTGTAAAAATCTTATAAATTAAAATAACATGATATTGTAGGAATGGTTCAAATCTAGTCAATATTAGTCTCCTTTATGACATAAGCAACTTCTATCTTCAATTAGATTGACGTCTTCAGTACTTTTTAAAAAAAATTTATGAGTGAATTGTTTTATTTTATTAGTAGTCCTTTATATATATATATATATATATATATATATATATATATATATATATATATATATATATATATATATAAGATTTGCTAGGCCTGTAATAATTATTGTTACTATATTACGAGAATACAGATTCTTAGGAAATCTTTAATATCAGCGTGATTCTCGTAAGAGGATTTTTATTATATTTTTAAAATTGAAAATGGAATCGAATTAAGACTACTTTCGCCAAACTTGAACTATTCATGAAAGTATAAAAATGAAAAGAATTACCGTATAGTACTGGTCGCTATTGATATCATAAAAGATAAATTATCAGATTTTCCGATGGTATATCTGTGATATATGTAATACAATTAAAACATACTTTTGTTTAAATCAAAATAAGAAAATTAAAAACCGATTTGGTGATCTATGGTTCACATGGTCGGATTTATACCGCTATACAGAGAAGGAACAGTGGGAATTCCTCTCAAGCGGAAAACGATGGAGATAAAACATGAGGGACTTTACAACAATTTGTTGATTATGAAATAAAAACAATTAATGAGTTTGTTGCATTATGCTCTTTACTCGTACGAAATTGTAATGAGAAAATCATTTTTGTATTGACAACTGTGGATGTAATCGTCAAAATAAACAAATAAAGTAGAAAATTTATTTATACATTTTATTTATAATACAAGTTTATTATTTTAATAATAAATTACAAAATTTTTTATTTAAGAATACTCCTTCGCCTTCAATTTATATAATCGTCCTCAAAAAATTTTGAGTAAAGTTCTGAAGATCTTGGATTTTATTTCACCTTCTGATGAAAAGAGGATAAGAAAATAGATTAATTTGGGTTCATCCAATTAATAAAACAAGAAATTAGGTAAAATTTTCTATACAATTTTCTAAGAGTTTAGTTGTTTTATGACACATAAGTCATTGGTTACTTCAGAATAGCAATGCATCATACCTATAAACTGTTTTTAATGAAATTATTCAGAAAAAATATTCCAAAAACACTTAAAATATATCAAAGTAAATTTAACGTCCTCAAATCAAACATGAATATATTCAAATACTCTACGTAAATAATAAAAAGCGAAAGAGAATAATTACACTTTTTCTTCACACGAAGATTATCAGTTATGTTTAATTTGATTATTGGAATACATATTTAAATACTCATTCAAAATAGTTTCCTGACGGTTCTTGTCATTTCTAATATTGTGTTTGTTTAAATGTATAAAATTAATTTATGATGAATGATATAAATTTATTGATTTATTAGCTATTACACCGTAAATCATTCATTCAGACATTCGCCTCAAAATCAGAAGGGATGAGAGAAAATATATAATAATGCGGTTAGGAGTTAAACGGATGTTAATATTTGAACATCAATTCACAACGAAACGTTAAAAAATACACTATATCAATGTAATTATCTATTTAGTTTATTATTATGCTTATAATTATTATTTTTTCAATAACAACGTAATAATATCATCTTAATTCCAGTCTGAATATTATTATTATTATACTGTATAATAATAATTATGTATTATTATATGTGTATGCAATCTTTTGAATGATAACTCACACCATTCTTGCTCTTTTCTTAGTTTTGTTTCGTTTATTCCACACTTCTCTAATTTTTCTCCGTATTTCATGTTCTTGCCTTTCTTCACTTATCGTGTTCCTGGTCTCCTCACAGCTTCGCTCTCTGAATTACATTCCAGTTTAATATTTTCTTCCTAAAGGCATTTCTTTTTGAACCTTCAGTAATTTTACTTTCGCTTGTAAGATCCGTGGTATTTTTTTATTTAAATTTACCTATATATAAATACACACACATACATAATACACGTATACATAAAGTTGTTGGACTTAGTAACGAATGATACAAGTAAGTCCTTTATGAATGATATCATTACGTATAATAAAAAAAGGTAACGTCTGGATGTTTCTGACCAAAACAGATATAAATAATTTTTTTTTTTAAACATGCTTAGACCGCCATTATTATAAAAAAAGATTAACAATTCGATTAAATTTGATTGATTTAATTCAGGTGTAGACAGCTTTAAACTTTAGACTCAAGAAAGAATAGGACTATTCAGTATTGGGGTACTTTTATAATGTATTGTCTGTTATTCTATAAATTAGAATACTTTCATTACTAGAAAAAAAAAATTCCATTCAATGAAATTTGACTGACTATCCTCATGTGTATGTGATTATACACTCTAAAAATGAAAGCATCCAGGTACACTTAACATTACGTGACATCTTTCAAATATAGTCTGTTACTATATCAATTAGAAATATTCAGCTTCCCAACGATTTTATATAACTATAATATTCTTCAGCACTTTTTAATTAAAATTTAATTTAATTAATTTGTTACTAAAATTAGGTAACGAAGTGGCATATTGATGCATGTTTAGATTTGGGTTTTTCAACGTTTAAAAAAATACAAAATAATACGTACATTTCAATCATTTATACAATATTTAACTCATTTACTAAAAATTCATACTTATAATTAAAAATCATATAAACGAAGTTTATATTTTCTAGTATTATTATAATAATGTATCATTCTCGAGCGTTGTAAATGGTTAGTTACTGTGACTAAAAAAGTTCCATTGAGGACGAAGGGTCTCGTCTAAAAATAATACTCAGTTGCGCAGCTGGAGGTATCCACTCCGTCCAAGTTCACCGCTAGAATCCCTCGCCTTTCAGAAATCATACCTCATTATCCTGTCGGAAAGAGGTGTAAATATCGTTTTTCAACACTACAATATAAGTATAATAATCGTTGATATTATTTTTCGTATTCTAAATTTTGTGATCAGGAAATATGCTTTAGTGTTACCTTTGTCGGTCTGTCTTACATAATCTTAGTATTCTATCTCAAGGACAATAATAAAAGGTACCACTGTAACCATAGTCTTTGATGCAGTACGTGGTAGGATAACTGTAGGTAGGTCTGGTCTGAGATCAGGCTCAACTGCCAGGTTTTCTCCCTATTTTATAGAGGCTGGGTGAGCCTCAGAATGATCTCCAGATCCTAAAGAATCCATCACCGGCTCTTAACAGATTAAATTAATCATCTTCCACAACCTGATTTGTATAAGAGACCTTCGGCACTACTACAGAGCCTGTATAGGTCAATAATACATAATGCATAGATTGATTGATATAAATGTTTATTTTAGTACCCGCATTTATGTTAATCGAATAGACGAATTGGCATTCATGGAATATTATTACGTAGTAACAGAATTATACAAAGAAAGGTTTACTTATGGATGTGAAGCCAAATAACTTTAGATGTTCATTATTGACTATCTGAGCTGGAGATACCGGGTAGGAATGCGGTTGTTACTGATAAAAAATTTAATTTTTAGTAAGCCATAGATCGATCGACACTGTGGAATTTCTATATCCTCTTGGAGCTCACTCAGCCTCTAAAGTGGGTACCCTCGCGATGTACAATGAAGCAGTTAAGCGTGTTCTCTTCACCTCCCTGTACGACCGCAAGTCTCAACTATCTACATAAAAAAACATAAACCCTTTCATAGGTTGTTTTAGTATAATTTTACATTTTACTTGTTGTATTAGTATAATACAGTTGTAAATTTCATTCAATAAATTATCATATATATGTATTATAATTTATATGATATATATATATATATATATATATATATATATATATATATATATATATATATATATATATATATATATATAATTTAAGAAAATTATTGAGGGTGCACTGATACAAAAAGTACATAATTTTAATAAAACTACTAAAACCAAAATGTTGTGAGGCACTATGGAATGGGGACAATCACTTATAGTTTTATTTAATTCATATACAATGTAACGGTTTTCATTTTATTATTTCATTTATTTATATAAAAAAAAAAAGTTTAATCTTTATCCGCAACACCAAAATTTAGTCCTAGTACTTACTGAATTTTTTTTTTTATCTTTAAAACTTAAAACCTTACTTAACACAGTTTTCCGAAGAACTACATATTAATAAAAGACATATTAGACACTATTTTTTCGTAAAGTTATATTAGAAATTGATAAATCTGAATCAAAATGTTTACAGCGGTCACGTTTTGCATTGTCTTTTATTACAATATAATTTAATTGATTTTATTACAAAATTCTATTCCTTGGAGGAAAAGAAGAACAAGGTTACGGTCAAAGAGTCAAAAACTATTATTAAAACTAGTTCTTGCATCCCCGTTGCATGTTCCATCAGAACAATATACGAAAAAAATATAATGCTTTTTAAATACAATAAGAGTAGATATATATTTTTTTAAATGGGCAAACATGTCAAAATTACAACATAAATAGGTAGTTTCACTTAATATAAAATGGGGGAGCGGACTGGCTCAGTGGTAGGATTTGCCATACCGAAAATACTGGTTCCAATCCCGCTGCAGGCAAGACTTTTATTTAGTCTGTTAGCAGCCGTAGATTGATCATATAGGATCTAGAACCATCCTGAGGCTCACCCAGCCCCTATAAAATGGGTACTCAAAATAAGGGGGTTGAACGTGATTTAAGACAAATCATCTTCCTGCAAAACCGTTGTCCTTGACACAGTATAGTCTCTACAATGTACTGAATGTAGTGGTACAGGTTCTTTTCATACCTAGAGAAAAAATATGAATGTCATTATATTTAAACAAGGAAGAATTTGTGATAGAATAGTTATTCTACTGTTTGTATATGTAAATATATTTTAAAAAACTCACTTAATAAAATTGTAAAAGAGGCAGAATACTGGAGTAAAAATAGCATTTCTATATTGTTATACAGTAAATAAATGGGTCAATATATAAAATAAATTATTAAAAAATAATTAATCAAACCTTAAAGCTTTTGTTTATTTCTTTTTATATATTATTATTTGTGTAAATGATTATACATGTATTTGAGGTAATTTTTTACTAATTTATTTGTTGCCACCTGATCTGCCGCCATCTTAGCGACACCCGAACATTTGGAAAGATGTTATGAAATGTTTCCTGAAATAGAAACATAATCATATTTTCATTACGAAAATTGGGCCAAGGGCTCTATTCATAACAGATGTTTCTGATCTCATAGTATTTTAAAAGATACCTATTTCACCTTTTGTTAAAGTTGCCTGACAGGAACATGGCTGAAATTTACCATTCTTCTTGTTATCCAGTTATTACGATAGTTTAACAACATTTATAAATGGAGTAAGAAGTTGGTGATTCGTTTCGTTGGTTGGCAAAAAAACAAATTTTAACCTGCTCAGGCCAGAATCGAAAATGCAGCATACAATTCACCATGTTGATTAAGTAGGCGCCTTAAAAATTTGTTATTATATGTTATTTTACTTAAAAATTTAATCTTGCCCCTAGATCTAGAATTAGAATAATTTTTATAGTGGAATATTATTGAATGTTACTATTTATAAAATTTTCCAAAACAACCTACAATTTTATGTCAAGTCTCATTATGTATTCTTCAAAAGACATACAAGTCATGATATAAATGAATTATATTTTATTTCATTATTTTACTAAAATTCAATACCAGATATGAAATGAAAATAGATATTTTATAGTAACATGTTGTAGAAAAGTTTTAAATGTAAACTCAGTCAGTCACAGAACTCAGTAAACTCAGTCAGGATTGGGACAGATGTAAACGCTGAAAATAAAGAAAAACATGTGTTATATAAATATATACTATACACTACATACTTTAATTGCTTAATTTTCCGGGATTAATCAGGGTGCGATAAACAAAACTCGTCATTCTCAAAATCTTTACAAATTAATATAAAAATTGGATTTATCGCACTCTGACTAATTATCCCATAGTTTATACAAAGAAGAGCATATCAAAAACCAATTACATAATTAATTTTTAAATTCAAACAAAAGATAGCCAGGGTAACTGTCTTTTCATAACGTATAAACAGAAAGTTATTCGTCCATCTTTGTTAAATAAACATAATATTGATTTATATTTAAATTTTAATATGCAAAATATTTAAATAAAATAAGTATAAATATCATAAAATTTATTCTATATTTAAGAACCTCAGATATAAAAAGAAATATGAACAATAATAATCTCTTATTAGGAAAGAAATCCGAACAAAAAAAACCCAATAACTAACGCATAAGAAAGAGAAAAGGGTGCGTTTTATTTATAAATTTACAAAATTGAAATTGATGAATGAACAAGGAAGATGCGTTGAGTGGAGGACGGAGTGAGTGTTGGTATTATGACCCCCATAGGTTTCCGTCAACAGAACCGAACCAAACCCGAAGTGGAAAGTGGACATTGTGGGTCGAGGCGTCTAGGGTTACTTCTCTTTTTTTTCTGCAGGTATTTCGAAAGAGTCCTAACGGGCCTGAGAGAATCTCCTCAGAGAAAAGCGTAAAGATGACGAGTGGATATGGCACAGGATGTACCCTCGTACCCTCTTCAGCGCTCCCTGATCCGAACCAAGATAGGACAAATATAAAAAAAAAAGTAGGTAACTTGGATATATTACCTGAGATTCTGAGAAGGATCCGGCTACAAAAACTGTGTTCCTGAGTACCTCTCAGATTCGTTTGAACTATTTCATTCATAACAAAAGGTCCCGAGCCTGCTCGGTATCAGGTACTCGTTAAAATCCCTATCTAATTAATCCTGGAAAGGCAAAGTTTAATTGAAAGCGGCATAAAGTCACGTTAAATAAATAAACATTCTATAAATCACAGTTTAAAATAACGAAGTATAGAAGTGTTGAGATACAGCAAAATAAAAAAAAATGGGGTATCAGTTCCGAAGGCTGACGCTTCTAGTTGAGCTACGACAAGTTTTAACTATTTATTCGTATAATTTTTAATATTCTCCAGAAATAAAAATTATCGTGAGCAGCGTAAAAAATGTTAATTGTAGAAAATGTACATATTTCGGTAATCATTTTATAAAAAAACGAACGGTTCAGCAAACATGAATATGCTTCAATATGTCTGTTGAAAGGTTTTTTACCTGCAACCATTGAGTAATGCTATCCATTACTCGACTAAAACTGGTGTGGAAAGTCCCACTTTTCCCCACTAGTGAGGGAAAACCACTTTCCCTCACTAGTGAGGAAAAGTAACAGCCACGTAGATCGAATTTGACAATCAGCACTATGTTATTTTAAATGTTATGTGGCGGTATTATAATATTATTCATTTTATATTCCTAAAATGTTATAATAAATAATTTTAGAACTAATTTATAATTAATTCAAGATAGATTTTATTTATTCTGAAGCTATTTTATAGAAATAGTTAATATAATCTTAAATGTATTAGAACCTTCACACATCATAAATTTAAAGAATTTGATTAGTAATAGAAAAGTTGTGTGTTGAACATCTTGGTGGTGGGGTGCTGTCTCATGTTTGGAGCCTGTTTGGGCTGTTGATCGTTGGGATGTATTGCACCTTTTTCTTCGAGATGTGATTCACACAACCCCCCCCCCTTTTTGTTTTTGGTGTCTTGATAATGCCTGAATAGGCGAAACATCGACTGGTAAGTGGGTGTATTTTTGAAACATAAGGCTTTGCATTGTGGTTTTTTCCCAATTGCATTATAAGAAAATTGTTAGATATACCGCTAGTGTAGTTTTAACAAATCTAAAGTTTCACCTTTAATTTCTTAATTTTTAAATGGTTTCAGGAAAAATGTAATATTTAACACGAGAGAAAAGTGCATATATCACCCTCGTTTAATTACCAAATTCACTAAAACTCGTAAAATTGACTCGGGTGTAATAAAGTGGCACTTTCCTCACTTGCCAAATAAATAACTATTCCTTGATTATACGGTTACCGAAAAATTCCCATAATTTCACTACTTTTTTCGTACTTAAACTCACAGTAATAAGTACTTTTTGGTTACCTGTATTTTAACTAGAAGCAACCAACAGCAGATCTGATCCCGTAATTATTTTAAAAATTAATAAGAAATGAGGAAATGTGAGGTTTTTTAATGATAGGTTTTTATTTAAAAAACAGAACCAGAAAATGAGTTTGACTTATAATTTATAAAGCCCCAGTGAATAAGTGGTTAGGTCGAATTTCCTCAATAATTAGTTTTTGCATTTAGAATAGTTTTGTATTAAGGATTAAGTCAGGCACTGACTTCAAAAGGAGTTATTGCTCATATCTGTTCTCCACTTCAAGCCACAACTACAACAAAAAAAGTCTTAAAAACTTATTCACCAGGGCTGCAGATTTATACATAAAATAATTTTAAAAAAGCATGTTGCATTTTTTCCGAATATTTGAAAAATAACCCTCAACGCAAAAATGATAAATGGTATGTGAGTTAATATTCAGCTGGATATATTTAATAATATTTGCTCTAATCGAAATTTCAATTAATAATCACGGAAAATTATTTATTGATGGATGAATAATTGAGGATATAATAAACAATAAGTAATTAGTATGTTTGGTTGATGGAAATATAAAGAACAATCATAACACCTCATGAAATAGTTAAGCGCATACTTGAATAATACAGTTGCACAAATCTTGAAAAAATAATTTCTAAATAAAAATAATTACATTAGACAATCATCTCAAACCAATCTAACTAACATCCGTATTAACTAAATTTTTCTTTTTAATTTTTTCATTATATAGATTCAGCAGAAAGAATTTATAGGAAAATATAGCTTACGATTTTCTTGAACTTTTCACCTCTTTCCAGTAAGTGTTGTGAATTTAAAAAAAAATAGATTAAAATATTCAATAAATAAAAATTATTAAAAAAATAAAAAGAGACATTAATTATACATTACAATGCATTAGGACAAATCCGAAAAAGCAAAGCCGTAATCTCTTAAGTATTGGAAAAAGTAACCATTCCAGGAGGCTGAAAACAGTTATGGCTTCTTTTTTCGGATTTTTTCTATTGAATTCTAATTTAAAATTTAAACAAAATGAAATGATTGTACTAAATATAATAGATAGGCTTTTTATTATTATTTCAAATTTATCCTTATGAGTTTCCCTGATGCTAGGTATAAACTATGAGTAAAAAGTCTCATTGATTTTCTCTTTACACAAAATGAAATATGCTTTTGTTAACCTGGATGTCTCGATACGTATAAATAGATTGTAAATGTTGTATTACAACAGCTAACGAAATAAAAGTGCGAATAAGGGCTCAATTATTTATTAAATAATTCATGACAATTAACTAAGTATTCTTTACACAGATACTAGGCAAAAACTACGAATACATAAGTTCAAATAATTTTTTCTGAGATATGGCCGACGTCCATTAAAGGTCTTTTAGATTCAGTAGAGAGGATCCTGTGTTACTATCCCGAATACAGAATCTGTGCAAGTGTGGGCAATGATAAACATTTCCATCTCCATCTTAAAGGTAGGAACTCTTCTTGTTGTGGAGGAACTTCCTCCGGATACGGTGGCCGCCAAGGGAAGAATATTAAGTAGCCAACTTAGAAGCATAACTTACTGACAGCGTGTGGAAAGTTTAAAACATTTCTCAAAGTTTTTAATTAAAAGTTATTAAAAAATAAAATATTTTTTTAGAAGAATTATAGCAATAATTTGTATAGAAATGTATATTACACGACGTGTGATAAAAAAATACGGTGGATGAATTTTTATAGCGGCATACGAATATAGATACCAGAACATAAATATATACATATTATATATTTGTATACAAATATATACGGAGATAGAGACCAGAAAAAATGGGCGAATGGCTTTCTTCTTCATCACGACTATGGGCCGTGTCGCGCCTCGCTTCTCATTCGCTAGTTTTTGGCCGAAAAAATGTTCCTGTCTCTATACATCCGCCATACTCATCCGATTTAGTCATACATGTAGCCAAACTCATAAACCATGCGACTTCTGGCTCTTCCCAAAAATTAAAACTGCGCTTAAAGGAAAACGTTTTGGCACCATTAGTGACATTGAGATGGCCACGACCGAGCAGCTAAAAACCCTTCCGAAAGAAGCCTTCTAGAAGTATTTCCAGTCATGGATAAAACGTTGGGATAAGTGCATTGCCAGCCAAGGGCAGCACTTTGAAGGAAATTAAATGGAATTCGATGTAAGTTTATTACTTTTTGAAATAAAAAATTATTCACCGTATTTTTTTATCACACCTCTAATGCGTAGCCAAATATTATTTTTGTAGTGAAAACTTCTTTAGCCGCGATAACGGGAAAACATGTGGGTTTGCGTTAGAACATGCTCGAGACTGGCGTCACGATGGGCCAGTGCATGAGTCATATATTTTATTTCCGAAATTCTAGGTGTATTTCACAGCTCCTTCCTGCTTTTAATGACGGCTGTTTACAATGTGTTGTTCCGCCAATTTTAAATAGTTAATAACAGAAAGAATGATAGAAAATTACAAAATTAGGTGTAACAAATGATACAGACATTTAAATAGACAATAAACAAGGTTACACGAGATAAGAGGTTAGGTTTCAAGACGACCTGCTAAATCATAAGGACCTAATCAAATAAAACTCAATATTTATTACTGATATATTTATTTGATGTTGCCTTTGTTGACAATCTTTTTAATTGGTTTTTTTTTCCGACATGAAGCCTAGAAGTAAGGCGGGAAGGTTTACCCACAATAATTAAATTTTTCTTATTAGTTTGTTTAATTTTCATTTAAAGCATTTCTGGGCATGTATTCGTAATTATTACATCTACAGGAACCATAACATTAATTTAAAAGATTAATCTTTACGTTATCCTCCCATCTATGTTTTCGATTTACCTCTAGGGCAGTTGCCGTCAGTTCTAGCTTTCACTAGCAATGAGTCCTGCTTCAGATCAAATCTAATCTCGGGCTTCTTACCTAAGGCTGTGATATAAATTATACCATGCCCAGACAAGGCGGTAGCATGAATCATTCTCCCTATAGGTAATATAAATACAGTTCCGTTTCTAAATGCGATCGACAACTTTTTAAAACAACAATTAACAGACATTATTATTTGACTGTATTAAAGAGAATGAACGCTACTATATAGCAATACACAAATTACTTAACTAATGATTAAAACGTTAAGGTTAAATAATTTAGAGGTGAAAAGTATGTATGATATTAAGAACAATAAAAATTACTACCATCATTTTTTTTTATTATTTATTTTATAATCCAGGAATACTCCTCTACAGATGGAGTTGGCAGCATAACATTAATTTCAATATTAATAATAATGAATACAAAATAATATCTATATTACTTAATTATAAACTAATAAATGTTAGATAACGTTTTAACAGTCCAACAGTACACAAGTCCAGCCATCCATATGTATCTATCGATAACTTTCTTTGGTATACACTAAAATATGTATATATACATGTTTAAAATAACACATTTATTCTTCAATTATAAACATTCGCAACTTTATACATAATGTAATATAATTAATTGCTCAAGAGATATGATATTCAATAATTCTATTGAATCGTCCACACTACTATTGTGAGAACAATATTTCTTTATTAATTTAGGACGTAAATTATTATATATAGGACATTCAAACGGAATATGAATCAGAGTTTCTGGTTTCTTTTGGTTAGAAAAAGCACAGCTTAAATCCATTTATGACATATTTAAAACCTTCATACATCAGCCTTAAGTCATTAAATTCTTGCTATTCTAATCTGGCTTATTAATCACGATTTATCAATAGCAATTCTAAATGGAAAGTAATTTTGAACTCCATTAATATAAATACATTAATATGCCTAAAACCATGTTATATTTACAGTTTAATGCTAAATCAATATCTTTTGAGGTAAGGTGGTTGGAATAATTTTATATTAAGTTTTCAATGATATGTTTTGGAAAAGATTAGGTTCCCGCTTCAATTTAATGATCCTCATCTATTGGCATCAACATTGATTTTAAGTAAGCTAGCACGAAAATCTCTCAGCCTTGAAATTTGTCAATTCATTGAAATGTCAAATTCATCAATCTGATTTAGATGATCTAATCTAGAATTAAAGTCTCCAAGACTTAATAATAAGACGTTTGGCGGTGAATTAAGCACATATGATTACAATTATACATACTTAATTTAAATGTCGTATACCAAAAATTATAGTATTTATACCTGACTAATTTCAATATATATAATGATAATAATAATACTTTGAGGTTAGGTCACTTTTTTAAAAGGGTATAACAAGGGAAGGAAACAGGTATTCACTTCAATAGGGTTTCTTGATTTAAATACTTTGTCTCGATCTAAATGCTCATTATTAATAAGTGAACCTGCAATAAACCAACAAACTATTTTTTTTTTTAAATAATTTCTATTAGTACTTCTTTATTAACTCATTAACAAAAATCGTCCATAATTATTACTAAAAATATACTTTGAGATACCAGACGTCTAATATGTCTTATAATGAACAAGAAAACATATCTTAAAAATTATTGTGTCGTGATAAACCAAGAATTATAAACTTTATTTATTGAATTATTATTAACTCAGTAATGTTGGAATACTTATTTATATCTTATGTTAATTTAAAAATTGTTTATAACGTTTACTAAAAAATGAATTAACATTTCAATTCAATTGAAAATGAATCAACATTTCAATTGTTCATAACTAATTCTTTTGTTTTTATACCCTACATTGATATTCTAATCCCATTAGAAAAATAAGATACCTAATATTTTCAAAAAACATATGATTTTAGTTTTAATCATATTTTTCAACAATCGTATTTCAGAATAAAGGGAGGAACAGCAATTTGGTAGTAAATGAATTCCATTTAATTTATTTAATAAAACTTTTATAAATTATATTAAATTTTACACAATGTTAACACATAATAATACTGGTATTTTTTTTTTTTTTTTTTAGGTAAAAACGTGATATATGCAAGTTCTTGGATTACTTTTTAGTGAGTATATATTTTAAGGCTTAATTAATGAAATAATATTTTATGAAAAATCCGTAAAGTTTTTACTAAACATTTACTATGTAAATGTAACGTGAAGTAAATAAGGGTTATCATAGCATGTATATATATATGTATATATACATATATATATATATATATATATATATATATATATATATATATATATATATATCTAACATAATGTATGATATATTGTATTATAATTCCAGAGAAAAAGTTGTGCATCTGAAACTTTGTGGAATATTCAACGAACGCTGGGTTATAACTACAGTTAAAGTAGAAAAAATTCTTCCCTTGACTAAACATTCAGCGTAAATCTTTAACATAACTGGTTAAATTCATCATTTAAAGCACCACTTATGCCTTAGAAATCGTATCGCTCCTGCGAAAGAACAACGACCTTCAATAGCAATTGTATTGGTTTAACTATTTTAATTCTGGAACGACTTAACTCATATTCCATTTCTTTCCAACACTCTTTTAAATAAAGTCATGCTCCGAGTTGCATCGTGTTTGAACGCGAAGTTTAATGGAAATAATGACAGAAATTTCAAATAAAAATTCCATTCCCCCTTCTATTGTAGCCCTTCTATACTTATATTTAAATAATACCGTTATTTCATGGTATTCTATATTTTCCAAAAAAATTTCGGTTATTTATTTTCGTTAAATACATACCCGTTACTACATTTTATAAATAAATTCTTCTACATCATTAAATATTATATTATTTTTATGTATATACCACCATCTCTCATTTCATAAAATTCTATTCTCTAGATTAATTTGTATTACTTTATTCATTATTCGTTTGATAATACTCCATAATTAATCCCATTGGATTTTTATATTTATGTGAAGGTCCCCCAAAATTATTTTTTATCACACATATCCCTCGATGCCTAAATGTAATTCCTTTATTTACCATGTGTCATTTAGATTTGTTTGTATCTTGTATATTTCGCCTTGTAGACTTGCAATGTGGGTCGAAACATTGGCTCTCCAATAAACATTTTTATCGAAGAGAAGTTTTCTGACCTCCAGCCAGACAATTTTCTTCCTCTTAAAATCAAAAATCTTACAAGCTTTTAAATATTTCCTAATGGTTAAAGACTTAACCATATTTTTATCTTTTAGCTCACAGGAATTTTCTATTGTAAAATTAGTTGTTTTTTTTCAGTGATTAGGTTTTTCTCTCGAAAGAGCGATAAAAACCTTGGCTATAACGTTGTCTTGGGACCCTGATGCATCTAAATCCGCTTTAATGTTGTAGCATAAATCAATTGGAACCGGCAATAGAAATAAAGGCTGTAGGCGTTGCAATGGAGGAAGCTGCATTGGGACCAGTTAGATTGGTAGTAACTGCTCACTTCCTACTCCACAACCTCTGTTGTAAGGAATTTCCGACCGAATAATTGGTTTCGTACTTCCAAATATCATGGAGAGGAGTTTCGAAATGCAATAGAAACAGTGTGCATAGATAATAAAGAAACCCCACAAAAAAAAAAAATTGAAAAAAAATGTAGGGAATGCTTCGATTTGGGGCCTCGATTTTAAGAACAATTTATATTTAGAATCTTAGAAGTTCGGGTTTTATAAAATAAAACAATATATATTATTATTTTTTATACTGAAAATAAATAATATTTCGTGTTCATCATATATCTAAAGCCCTTTCCATATATCTAGAGTAGAAGTGCTTGAGTCGTATTTTTTTTCAAACTACGTTTCTTGTACTTAGAGAAGCGGAATTGTTTGTTTTTTTAATATGAATAAGAGGCTTATTAAGGAATTGCCTTGAAAAGGAGTTATTACATATATTGCAATTGCATTTCAAGCCACAACTGCGAGATTGACAAGATTCCGCAACTATCTGCATAATGCAACAATATCTGCAGCTCTGTTTAATAAGTGTTTAAGTCGAATATCGTTCAGTGAGGGTTAGTTCTATTGAAAGAACCATTTCTTTCGCAGGTTTTGACTTGTTATATAGTTATATAATAAAAGCAATAACTCCTTTTCAAACCAACGCCCTTTAATTATTTCGAAAACAACACGATTCCGCTTTCTTTAAGAACAAGAAACTTTATTTTTTCGGAGAAAATTTAACATAACCGTATATTCACTGGCGTTTTAACACACGTCGATGTGTATGAGTGTTGGCCAATAAACTTGAGAATTTAAAAAAAAAAAAAAAAATGTGTTATAAAAAATATATTTTCTTTATTGCAAAAATAGACATTTTCCTACTATATATATGGGTTGTCAAAAAAATTACAAAAGTATGTTAAATAACTATAAAACTAGAATTAAGTACTAAAAAATTTACTTAGCGCTTAAAAAGATTAAGTCCGATCCTCACGAAGTTGAAATATGTATTGATGAAAGTTGAGAAAATTGTACAATGGCTTTCCCGACCGAAGGGACAATAGTCATGAAATTTTTAAAAGTGGCAATAGAATGTTTTCACTTTCGTGCTTTGACAGTGCAGACCTTTTCTCACACACAACACTGTCAAAATGAAAAGTGGTATACACTTAAAGGAATAAAGACATCCTAAGACGATACGAGAAAGTGAGGAATTGACCAGTTGGAGTCCTACTCTCACGTCACATCTACGTGTCTTTTGGTCAATTGAAAACAATAAGTGAACAAAAATACTGAAAAACTATTCAAGAAGGTACAAATTGAGGTAAATGTGGTAACAAAGCACAATAAACTACAAGCTGACGTTAAAACCATTTATAATAATAAAAAAAGTATGTATTAATAAACAAGCTGATCAATCCATCAATCTCATTGGAACCACACTCAAGAATACTAAATCAAGAGTTAAATTTATTGGGGAGTTTTCATAGTCATTTACAATCCGAACTGGACTTAAGACAGGGGGATTGAATCTCATCGATTTCGTTTAATTGCGTATTAGAGAAAGTCATGCGTGAATGGGAAAATGAATGACATCAAGACTGGTAGGAAAATAAAGCTAAACTGCCTTGCATTCTCAGGTGATTTTGCACTATTGACAATTAATGTGGAAGAAGTTAAATTCCAAATTGACAACCAGAAAACATAACAGCAAAAATGGGACAACAAATATCGTGAAAACGATGCCAACCTTCAAGATAGAAACCCCTGTAAATCAAAAAATTATCAACAAACAAATTAAGATTGTAAATAAGTTCAAAAATCTTGGAGAAATTATAACGTGGAATTTAAATGAAAGATTCTCGATGGAATACAGAAAAATGAAAAAATAAAAATGGCTATGAAATGAAAAGAAATTTTTTTTTTTGTTTCGAATCTCCATTTATTTATATAAAAAAATATTTACAATATATACATATATATATATATATATATATATATATATATATATATATATATATATATATATATACATATATATATATATATATATATATATATATATATATATATATATACATATATATATATATATATATATATATATATATATATATATATATATATATATATATATACACAATACATTAATAGATAAATAGATCTTTCTTCGAAAAGAAATCTCTCCCAATGATTACCAAATTCAAACGTGGTTCAGTAATTAATTTATACGAGTGGAACAATATTTAAAGTATACACCATAGCAACTACGTACATAGAAAGAAGAATCATGAGAAAAATTATTAATTAAAATCAGCAAATAGACAGATAATGGAGATTGCTGCCTAAAGAAGTGGCCTATCGGGAAAATTAAACAATAGTTAATACAATGCGAAAAGAAGAACTGCCTTTTTGGGCACATATCAAGCTTATCCTAGACCAGATTAGTAGAGCAATTATTTAATTAACTGCTATGCAGGCGCAAAAACTTGAATACAACCTAGAAAAGGCCAAGAATCTTAATTATTATTTATATTATAGTATTGTAAAATACCTAATGTAATATAAATATACTTATCTTATATAAGCTTCTTAAGTTTTCGAACATTCAGTCAATAAATGAAAAACTATGCTGTGTGGAAATATCAACTAAATGTCTTTTTATTTCTTAAACGACTATTTTTTATGACATTGAAATTTCACTGCAACCAATAATAATCTTCAAATATTTTTTCTTACTATATTTTATTTGGATGATTCCTCGCTTCTTTATTAATTACATTCATTGTAATTATGCTCTACAACTTTATTATTGAATTTTATTACAAATAAAAAAATAGCGATTAAAATCTTCATACACTTACCCCTTCCACTAAATAGCATCAATATAAATTTTATTTAAAATGTTTCTATTATTTTTTTTCAACATTAAAGTTTTACTGCTGAAAATAATAATAAATTATACATTATTTTATCTTTATAATGTAACTATATCATATAGGATTGATTTATTTTTTAACTACTCAATATTTCTCAGAAACGCATCTTCAGGGTATTAGTTAAACTTCTTTTCTGTTTCATTAAAAATCCCATTTACCTATCTAAATCCAAAATTTACAATATTCTTCATGCTACTAAATAAAAATCAATCAATTAAATATTAATAAATTATTTCAATCGAGAACAGAGTAAGAATGAATGAATTTGATTTCACTTTACAGAAAATCAACTAATTTTATACAGCATATATTTTTTCAACGGTTTTAGTGTGCCAGTAAACTTCATTTAGTATTCTAGAGGCGTCATTATGAAGAAGAGTTTTGTTTAACCCGACTCAATTAGAGTATGAACTAAGTAAACACTTCCTACATAGTTGGCTTTGTTCAAACTAACCATAGTTAGGAATGCAGGAAGGATAGAACTTGAAACCTGAACAATTCAGTTAAAAATCAATAAATTCTGATAACAAATAACTTTGCTTTTATTAATGTCTCATTGAAAATTATTTTAATAACCTGCGGACTCTATTACGAAGTCGATGTTTTATTAAATAGGAAATGAAATTAATTCAAACCAGAGATATTTCGTTTTACAGCATTAAATAAAATGCGGGAGCAGGATACCTTAGATATGAAGCGCTATGTAGCCATGCAGAATGTCCCGTCTTCAAATCCGGCTGTTATAGATAATGCATATAATCTGTTAACAGTCGAGAATGGACTCTGAAGGATCTGGAGAACCTCCTTGGGCTCACCCTGCCTTTACAATGCGGCACTATCTGGAACATTAGGAGTACCTAGATATATAGGGTAAGGGGCATTAAGCAGGTAGTTTAAGTGTCCCTTAGGGTCGGTAATTTAACTCTTAAGATACAGAACAGGCAGTTGTAACCAAGAAGCGGGCAACTCAACCTATAGACTGTCATATCTAGAAAAAAGGCCCTCTTTTTCAATCTTTGTAAGTAGATTTTGTTATAGATCTTGGAACTATGATCAGCACACAATAAATATATTGTTATTCCATGAAATGAAAAAGGTTCTTTATTTAATAACCAACTCTTGGTCAATCAATCACGCCAAACTTTGGAGAATAGATATCTCAGGGCGGCATCCCATTTTATCATTTAAATTTTATTCAGATCAAAGGATTTAAGTTTTGCTTAAAATCATTGCTTGGGCTATGAAGCTAATATAGCAGTGGGTATCCTAAATTGGGGAAAAACCTCGCAGTTGGCCGTGATCTAGGACACCTCCCTGCACAAACATAGCACAGCCTTTTCCTAGCACTGAACTCATACCCATCGGTACAGGTTTAGGTAAATAAAATCTAAACTTGTCCTCCCAATCTAAACTTTTAAGATGGCACACCACTAATACTCCTGATTAAACGTAGATTTGTTTACAAGGGTAAAAAAAGAACAGTTCTAAAAACGGAAATAAAAGTTGAACTCAGTTCTGATAATATTACTTGAACAAACGTGGATGATGGATGAGATACACCTGCCGACAAAAAGAAAGTAGAGGCGGTATGAATGGACTTGTCACTGGCTCCAAGCACACCGCTACACGGCCACAGTCACTTTTTTGTACCTGTTCCTCCCAGGGAGATCTCCAAGGGGTTCAACGAACTTCCATGCATCGCTCAGGAATTAAATTGATACCCCCTTTGAATTAATATCTTTCTTCAACTTCATGTTACACCATGACCGCTAATAACTGACCTTGCTCAACTCGGCGAGTCCCCGGAACCGCGTGTGGCAACTGGTTTCAACTCAGAGCAAAATAAAGGGGACATGGAGCAGTTGAAGTGAAAAAAAAGATCAATGTAAATGACCTAACACGAATCCCCGGTACAGGAAACAATAAGAAACAACTGATAGAAGTATTAGATTGAGTATATATTTATTATGATTACAAATTTTAAAAATATACAAATGGCATAAACCTTCGTCAGTTTTACATAGGGATCACGCAAAATCATAATTTACTATTTTACAAAAAAAAAGAAAGAAGAAAAAAGGTGTCTCCTATATATAGAGAGCTTCGAGACGAAATCATGAACCAAAATATTATAAAAAATAAATTAATTGCTTTAGCCGCACCAATTATCTAGTTCCACTCTATATAAATAGCTAATGGATCTTTCGTTTGTATCTGATATATACTTCTTAAGTTACAGCGAACGATATGTGTGTGTGTGTGTGTGTGTGTGTGTGTGTGTGTGTTTGTGTGTGTCTATATATATGTATATATATATACATTTACATATATATATTTATTATTATTATTATTATTAGTAGGTATTTATTATTAACAACAAAAGAGAAAAATATGCTCTTGAAAATATAGGTACGAACATGATTCTGCCTATCACCACAAGTTGTCATAATGTACCGACCAATTCGTGATTTCAACTGAGTACCGAATATGAAATAATACCATCGCACAACATGACAGTTGTGGGCAGATTAAAAATAATATTAATGTAAACATCAAGTAATGATAAATTTCAGTTTTTAATCGAAACGGTGTCGTAATTTAAATATAATAATAATAAATGCAACAGTAACGCAAACGACCGATATTCTTCGGGTGAGTAATCTAAAACAGCGTGATGGTCATGGTGATGAGCGCTTAAGTGAACGCCAGCTTTTCGTTCCTAAAGTGTCTATGTCAAAGATGAAGTTCTTCAAAAATTTGAGGTAGATCGGTTATTCTCCCGACGTCGCTATGGAGCCAGAAATTGACCATAAAACTGTTTTTAATTGAAGAAGATTAGATACGAAAAAAGCTCGAGTCTGGGATTCCACGTAAATTTTAATGGACTAAGCGTCCATTTTTAAAAACGAAAGATTAGATCGCACACATACAACTTAAAATAGAACTGTTGCTATATAAACCTGAAAAATAACAGGCCTCCTAACAGGTGTACAAACAGGAGAGTAGATTAATTGTTCAACGTATGTGCCAACTGTTCTCTCCCCACTCATTTTCTTTCATCACCAGCAAACCCATTGACATGAGAGCCCACATATCTGAAAGGTAGTGTTCCCTCGTGCGGGTACCGACTGGATGTTGAAGGTCTCTATCAGTGAGCCTTCCTTGTTACCTTCTTGTACACTCTTCTCATCCGAGGACCTACACTTAACCTCCTTTTTTGCGGTCTCGAGTGAGAGTCCTGCGCAGGTACCGATCAGAGAAAGTCGCTTTTCTGTACGTCGTAATTCGGAAGGTAACGTCTTCTTTGGCAGCTCCGGGTTCATCGATTCCGATCATATTCTCCACCTGTTGTGGAAATGCGTAAATTTTATGAAACATTTAAACACATTCGCGCAAGTAAACACAGCGTGAAAAAGAGAATCAGAAGGAAATTTCAATTTGTTATAGAAAACCTACCAATTAGACGAAGCATCTAAACCATGTAAAACCTATACCACTACAACATGAAGTGGATCGAGTACGTTAAGCGTTATCTCGAGCAAATACCTCCTCCCTGCACAATTGATGGTTTTGAAATACTTTCCCAAATAAAGTAATGTTTAATGAACAATCTTCCCTATATGTAAATCACAAAAATTGCGAGTGGTGGGGATGTGGGATCGGTAAAGAGAATAGATTTGCCTGGCTTGGTTACGAGCCCTGATAGCTTAGGTGGTACAGTACAGCGCTAAAGATGCGGAGGACTAGAACAAATCTGTTCTCTTCAAAATTAAAAGATGGTTTTGAAGCATTTCAATTTCTACAATAAACATCAACCTAAGACCTTTATTAGATTGATTAGTCCAGACTTTAATGCTTTGTCCCATACCCATACCTACAAATGAATAAAAAACATTTTATTAATTTATGTTTAATAGTTTAGAAGGTTGTTTAAGTTCTATCTTAGATGTCAATCATTTAGATCTTATATAGATATTGCTCCCTTATATAGATATAATACCAATATTTTAGAAACAGTACAGATTTTTTTTTAATACTTTTAATTACATATTTTATCGTGGCTTTAAACCACTTTCTATCGATATCCGCCCTTCCCCCTCTCCTTTCTTCATTGATCTGAATGTTATCAAGGAGATAATAACATCGTAGATCTTTAAGATAAACCCTAGATATAATTATCAATAAAAAGATAATGTTAATAAATCTGTTAGAAAGTTAATAATCACCGGCCAATCCAAGCTATTAATACTTCATTCAATATTCTCCACCTTGCTAATCGACTTCTTGATAGGATTTTACTAGAATTTATTTAGTATTGAAGTGAACTACACAATTTTATATGATAAAATATAAATCATAAAACCTCCTGCGTTCCACATAACTTTATATGATTACTAGTTATAAAAAAATTAGGCATTTCAAACGATAAATTTTGTCAAGAGAAAATATTTATTAAAACCTCAAATAATGTTAGAAGATAATATTCATAATGATACATTTTTTTACCGCTATTCTTTTTCATTTCTATATCTTACTACTAACGAATGTATCTTATCTTTATAACTCCATACAGACACTTTAATTATAAATAATAAATAAAATTTAATTTATTGACTGCACTTTCTTACTCTTCTAAGATATATCCAGTCAACAATTTCAAATTAATTCACTTTAGTATTGATAAAACCGGTACTAAAATTAAAATTATTTGAAAAGGAAATAGTTTTAAAACCATAATTTCATATCAATATTAGTTTTTATTTAAAAAAGCTTTCTATTTATGAATGTAGCTTTTAACTCTATTTTTAATATGGAATAATTTTAGTTTTGATAAAATCGATGCTTAAACATCAAATAATTTAGGAAGGTGTTACAGTTATAATTTAACATCGATACTTTTTTATTTATAAAACTATTTTATGAACTAGGTATAGCTTAGTGTGTGCAACGACTAGCTGCTTTGCTAAAGATCCATCGAAGACAGATGTGGCAGATAAATAATTTTCACGTAATAATAAATAAAAGATAAATAATGTTTTAATTTTCACGGATGAACTCTGTAGGATCTGCACTCCTCCTTGGGCTCACCCAGGCTATATAAAGTGGGTACTCTAAATTGGGGAAAAACCTCGCATTAGAAGTTGATCTCGGGCAAATCGCCTCCCTTAACAATTGTGTTCCTAGTATGATTACTGTTTCTACCATGTACTGAATCCAAGGTCCTTCATGGGTTTTTCCATATACGTTTTATTTTTTTGTAATACATTATTTACCCTATTAATAATTGATTCCTGGGAATCAATCGTATCTCGCCTAATTTATGAGCTAAAGTCCTCATAAAAAAATTTAAAAATCATTTTCGATGAACTTATAAAGTAACCAACGCATTTTAAACAATACTTCAGTCTTATATTTGAATACAATACGTTATACCCTAGAACAATATATTTATAATTATTTCTGATAACCAAAGTAACAAGATCTACCCATTGCTGTCCTTGTTTGTTAGTACTGATTACTATTAAATTAAGAAGAAAAAATTGTTAAATCTATAAATTCCTGGAGTAAATGTTTGAACATAGCAATCCTGGGCCTAATGATTTATTCAAAACAAATATTTAGATATGACTACTAATAAAAATACTTTGGTAAAATAAGTTAGAATACAACTGATAAATGTAAAGATACCCCACCTGAGAGCTAATATTAAAAACAAACAAAGAATAACTATGCTAGGCGGTGACTTGTAAGGATCTAATAGTTATCTACGTTCATTCACCTTGGATTGGAATCCTGTCCAATTCAGTCAACTTTTTATGGAAGGATCCCATCCAAGAAGCGGTTTAATTTTTTTTTAATAATACAGTTAGATAATTCCGTTTAAAGCAAACGAATCCGAAGTTATATTTGTTTATTTTTTTCTGATATAAGCCTACCTGTATCGCTTTGTCATATCAGTTCTCCGCCTTCCCTTTAACCTTTTCATTTTCATCTTACATTCATTTTTTAAATCAGTTATTTCTTTGTACACTACACTTAATAATAACAACCAATTATAAATAATAATAATAATAATAACCAAGTTACAGTTTCTTTATTTAGTTAAATTTGAAGATGAAGAAAACTAAGTGAATTTTAAAAGAAAGATTGAATAATTCGATAATATTATGCTTTTGATTTGAACAATTGCTATGACTTTGAATTAAAAAAAAAAACAATCTGAAACAGAACAATGATTATATTCTGTATTTTTTTTAAACACTTGCCTAATTTCAATTCTTATCTACTAAATATGATCTGATTGTAAAACCTATGTTCAAATTAAATCTTCTAGTGCAAATCGTACTTTCCAAAACAAATATAACTTAAATTTAATCTGACTAACATCTCAGGAATGTTAGTAGAAAAATGCACAATGCGTTATAAAATTACAGATGATATCTAAAACTAGAGAATATGATCATAGTTAACTTTTTAAATTAAAAAATATGTTTAAACTTGTAAATCTTAAGTAGTAAAATCATACATTCCAACGCTAACATAACTAAAAACATACTGAATCGTTTTGGGTCACGATCGCTAGGTAGAATCCCATATTAGGTTAGATATACCTTGAATTTTTCTTTCAATTAACATTAAAGCCGAATAAAAAAAAAAATGGTAAACGAATAAAACAAAATATTGATATTAAAACTCGGGAGAAAATATTATTCTTCTGAAATTAAGTAAATAATATAAAAGCTGCATATTTTAACAAACGGAATGACACTTTCGAACACATATGTATCTTAATCTTAATCAAATAGTGTAAAATGGTCAGACATAAAATAAAAAATATGACACAAAATAATTATAACTTACTTATTTGTGCCTATGTTTCAAATTAATTGCATGCCTTGGTATAAAAAATTCATGGTGAGAATAAAATTAAACAGAAAAAATATATAAACAGTGTAGTGCCAAAAACTATAGTATTATTGTAGTACCATCGTCCGCCATAGATATAATTTATAAAACCATCCAAAATGAATCATTTTAATCGTAAGAGCTAATAATGAATTCACATTAGAACAACGGAACCTTGAAATTTCCCTTACATAAATATTAAATAATTATAATAAAACGAAGTTTAACAAACCATTATATAATTCGGATTGCAGCTGAAATGTCCTGGAATAATAGTGAAAGTCTCGATTATTATAGAAAGTTTAATTTATTTATAAGTAATTTCTGTCGCTAATCGTTTTGTTGATGATGGTGATATTTAGTGGGATATGGGTGTGAGGTGTGTCAGTTATACTTTCAATGCATATCAACCATATATATTTATTTTCATTGTTTTATTTCCTAAGACCTATCAAAGATAAAATAGCATCGGTTGATAAGGTTAATGGACATTTAATTTGAGCTAATGATTGCTGTAATGAAGCATAGAGCACGAATGGCAATCCGGATCGACACGGCCCTAACTCTGGACAATGGATAAGCAACCTTCATTAGGAAAGTTCTCAGCCGTTTCTAATAATCTTCTCAGTTGGCCTTGAAACTGTTGAATAGAGATGTTCAATTAAGTATCATCGATTCATCTCTTGAGGGAACCATATCCTACCCTTCTTGCAAGTAACTAAATGAACGTTTTACTGCAGGGCCGGTAAAAACCACATTCAAGATCATAAAAGGAGCAACTTTTAAAAATTTAGGTCTTTACAATTTTTTCTAGTTTTGTTATACAAGAAAGTTTGCAGCCTTATTTCTCAGGTTTTTGTCGGGCTCTGATCCTGAACTTTAAGGAGCATAAAGCAGTAACTATTGACTAAACTAGCGAAAAAGTGAAAACTTGTCCCTGTATTAAATATTAGTGTGTGGAGAACTGAGCTAAAGGGAGTTGAACCGGAAGTAGAAGAGAATATATTTAAGCCGTTGATAGCAACTCTACCGAGGGATCTGCATATGAGCTTACTATAATGCTTACTCTTCATGTTTATTCTTAAGTCATAACATTTTTTCGATTTTTTTATAATGAGTTATTCTTCATTTAGCGAATTCAATACCTGGGGAATGAAACATTTTTTTAACCTCATACTTGAATATTTACGGCATGTTTACGAAACATCAACTAACAACAAATTTTGAGGGTGAATTATTAATAATAAAAACTGTTACAGCATCAGGCTTTTTATAATATTTTTTGCCTTTTGCTCTTGTGTAAAGAACGAAGATGATATTAAAATACGGTTAAGTTGAGACATGGAATTAATAAAATTAAATGAATTGATTTCATAAAAACTATCATTACATATTTTCCAGTAGATACATACAGTCGGTCCTTTGTCTATTGGAAGTACATATTAAATCATCTGTGTATAATGATGAAAAAGTCGCCCATTCACTCATCTATTAAGAAGGGTACCCTCAGAATTTCTAAAAAAAAAAAAACCTTCACTTCTAAAACCCATGGAGGGCTTGGCCCATGGGTTTAGTGCTGGCAGAGACTGTATTGTTTCTGGGAGAACGGCTGTGCAGAGAGGTGATTTGTCCTAGATCACGCTCAGCTAAGGTCTAAACCATCCTTGATATCCTTGAACAAACTTTATTAGTCTAGGTATGGATGAACGAACGTCCACCAGGAATCGGAAAAACAGCGAAATGTTCAAGGCCAATCTCATTTTGTTTAAAGCGTGACTTCCTCAGACTCTTCTCTGGTGACACAGAATCCATCTTAAACATGACGAGGATTTTATAAACCATTAATAAAGATTAAGGACATAAATAATAACGAAAAATGAACATTTGTAACATATTCTACAATATCAAAGGGAGGTAAGTATAATCAAATCAAACCACTCTGTAGTAGATGGTGGTATATTTGAAGTTAATAATAATAATAATTAAGACCGTGGAAAAAATTCCAACGAAAAGTCCTCAAGTCTCAAAACTAAAACAAAAATTAAATATATCTGTCCAATATTTTGCCAATTAAAACAGGCATCCTCAGGGTATAAAGAGAATAACAGCAAAACAAAACATGAATAATGAACCCAAGAAACATCTCACCACCTCCAAGGCTCAATGATAAGTAAAAAGAGACCTTACTGTTTTACTTTTAGGCTTAAGGGCTTTTCTTAGTTGGTATTTTTTCCACGATCTTAAAGTTCATATAAGGTCTCTTTTTACTTATCAATAATAATAATGTTAATAAATATTAATATTTACATTTGAAGTTTTGCTTAATTTATGATCATTACATTTAAATGTATATAAAATTATAAAATCAAAATACACGAACGGTAACAACGTTTTCATCCAGTAAGAGATCCGAATATCATCAAATATAATTTTTGGAATTTATTTTTATGTCCTAATTCATATATTTTTTAATAATTATTTTTATTACAACACAAAATTACTTGCATTAATGTATCGCGCATATTATTTTTAATTTTAATGGTCTTTCACGTTTTCTATCTAATAATACCTAATCAGACCCCTATCAGTCTATACCTCCCAGATTCAAACCTTTTTAGGTGCGTATCACATTTCTAATGCTACACTCAAGTGATAAATTAACCAGTACAGATGAAAGCTATTCGAATTATACCCCGAGGAAACCTGGATTCTAGTTTTACTGAATGTTTAGGTTACGCATATTCAAACTAGGTTTTATAAACTTAGGTGAACCTGTCCAATCAACTTATATAACAATATTATTTTTAAGCAGATTCCGTACATCTTTGAAAGGGGATAAAATTTCACCAGAAATAACCACAACTTATCCAACAAAATAAACCTAGATTTTGAGAAAAATGGCGTTTTTTTTTAAAACACATTACATAAGAAATTCATTAAAATAATTAGAAAACCCTCTAAAAAACAATTATAATTGTTTAAAAAACATATACTTCATGGCATTAAAGTAATTCGAAGTAGTTTTCAACATAAATTTATAAGAAAAAATAGAATGAAAATTTCATTAAAATTATTATCAAGTACTACAACCACATAATATTTTATAAAACATGTAATCTACTTACATACTATATTTATAATAAGGTTTTCGGTCTAATTAAACGAAAAAACTAAAATATTTTTTAAACTTCCGAGCATGTCTGATGCTCTAAAGAATGCACCAACAATGAGATGAAATAATACAAACAATAGGCATAACTTATTCCGCAAAATAATCGAAAGCATAAAAGAAAGTCCATTTTGTAAAAGCAATAAATTTATAATAGTTATTAGAAAAATCTCTAAGCCAGTGATTCTACAATCCATTAACTGTCTTGGATCAAGCAAATAGTGCAGAAGGTACTGCTTCTAAGACAATGGTTGTTCAGTAAGGTAAATTGTAACCATAATATACTGTTTTAAGGAACTTATAAAAATACCTAAATCAATAATTTACTACAAGGCCAGTAAAAACCATATGAACTATTCACAATCAAAAGCGGAAAGCTAAAAAAATTCAAAATATTTCGCTAGTTAAGCCAAGGAATTTTGTCTAACACGACACTATTCCGCCTGATTTCTCATGGTTTTAGTCCAGTTCTGAAACCGATGTTGGGGTTAAAGTAGTTAAACGCTTTTGATCCTGAACGCCTCGTTTTATTCTTACTGTTGTTTAGGTTACTGGTAACTTAAATTACGTATATTGTAAGTTTATAAATTATACTTTTGTTGTAATGAAATTTTGGTAATTATCTCGCAGGTTGTCGCTTCTAGTTGAGTCACAACGGGTGGGTTTTAACTGTTTATTCGTTTAATTTTTAATAATTTCCAAAAATACCAGTTATCGTAAACTTTAGTATGGAAAAGAGCGTGTAATCATGGGAAATATGTATACTTCAGTAATCATTTAATCAAGAATTGAACGTTTCAACAAACACACCATTTATACTTCGAAATGTTAGTTGAACATTTGTTTCTTGTTGAAATGATTACCGAAGATGCACATTTCCCATAATTACATTCTTTTATTTAATATTAAAGCTCACGATAACTTGCATTTTCGGAAAATATTTTTAAAAACAACGACAGTTAAAACTCGTAACTCAACTCGAAACGACAACCTGCGGTACAGATACCGAAATTTTTAAGCATTTCGTGCAACTCGGCAGTTTTGTTTATGTTCTAATAGTGATACTATAATAAAAGGCTTAGGGAGTTTTATAACTCATTAAAAAAATTTAAAATATACGTTACATAAGGGTTCGTTCAAAGCAGGAGGTGCCAGCATGTACAAACAGGTTACTCCTTAACTATACGTTATATATGTTTATGTTGGTGCTGTTGCTGGAATTCTGGAGATATTATACTAAGTCACGTCTATTGCTTCAAAGGATAACGCCGTCTCTGATTATAACCATATGCGCATTCGCCCCACCGGGACCATTCTTCCCGAGCAGTATTACCAACTATAAAATATCGCCTGCCAGGACAAAACTTAACGGTCGTGGATGGAGTTGTGATTCCAACTAACGGTAAGCCACGCCAGTGAGCTTCAATAACAGTTCTCCAAACTGACGAGGCCATATCCATAGTCGCATTATCCCTTTTCCGGGCGCAAAGACCCCCTGAAGAAGCCGACGGGAATACCGCTCACTCAGGACGGACAATTATCTCAAGCAATTACTGGCCATAACCGATAGCAGCCTGCCTGTAGCCGCGTCTAATCTCGGCATTCATTTTTGTTGGAGATGAATCGACGAATTTAGTAGCTACTTGCAAATTATTCGGCAGACTTATCTGGTACTGAAGTTATTTGACACTTACTAAACATATAGCTCCTTCAAAAGAACAAAGTCATAAGAAAAACTTCAAAAGAGGTTTCGACAGTTCCATTTTTTAAAAATCTGGACTGGGTAAAGCAAATAATTCTGAATTTTTTTATATAAGCTTATAAGCTTGAAACTTTTTCGACTTTAAATCATTTCATTATTCCCATAAAACTTCAAGTTCAAACATAGTACAACTCAAAATATGCCTACATAAAAAATAAAATTGGAAAAGAGATATAATATCAGATATACGTTGCTGAATTAAAAAGCTTCAACTAATACAGCTTCAACGAATAACGACTACGGTTTGTCGTTGTTCTTTTGAAGGAGCGATAAGCTATGCATTGTAATACTGTTCAATATTACAATATGTGTACGATAAACAATTCATGGTTGAGATTGGTAACCATTATTTCCTCTACTTGTAGTTTCGGGCTACGGACCGATTATTATTGGTGATATTGATGATTATTATTCGGCTATGGATACGAGTGATAAAACTTTTTTTTAATTTTAATACCAAAACTTATTGCTTAATAATTAAATTTTTATATGAAAATCTTCAAAGCATAGGTCTATCTATACAAAGACCAACATTACAATGTCGACATTCAATTTTGGTATCACGCCGATTTTTTTTTCTTTGAGCAAACGGCACATTTTCGGTATGTTTGTTCCATTTAAAAATAATATAGCAAAACAAAAAACTAATACAAAATAAAACAAATTTAAATTAAACTACTAAAGAAATAAATAAATGCTAAAGGCAATTGAAATGAGGGTTGTTTCACACAGGCTTTAGCAAATAGAGAGAAATGCAGTAGGACAGCATATATCATCTTTAGCAAAGGGGGCACGTTCCCTTGCGCCGGCAAACATCGTCCTTAGCAGTTAAAGGGTTATAATTCACGGAAAAACTCCGTGGGATCTACAGAACCTCCTGGTGCCCACCTAGGCTCTTTAAAGTGGGAAATACTAAATGGTGGAAAAACGTTATCTAGGACAAATCACCTTCCAAAACAATCGTCCTAGAACGAATACTGTCGTAACTATATTCTGAACCCAAGACCGTTCATAGGCTGGTTGCAGTATTACAGTTTCTTAGAACACATTGTAGAAATGAATCTAAATTGCTAATTACTAATTTAATAGGCGTTAGCTTAATCTTATATCATGCTTGACTGGGTAAATTTTGAACAACATTGTAAAAAAATATATATATCTTATTAAATATACTTATTAAATCAAGATTCAAATTTTACATTCACTGCTACTATCAATTAAAATCATAAATAGGTTTTACCCCTTTCTAATTTTTTTCCAATTTTTACTTCTTCTATAATAAAAATATTATACTTAAAAATAAAAAAAGGAACATTTCGTACTCCCATAAAACGACCCCAACTTCACAATATTTCAATCGCAACCACATATGTGATGTTATTTTTACTTCAAAACCACATCACTTACGTATTCCTATGTTTGACAAGATATACTCGTACACATCTAAAAATGCATCCAGATTTTACAATTTTATCGAATTGAGAATGATTTTAAGAGAGAGAGGCCTTGCGTAATATTTAGTCATATTTGACTAAGAAACGATTTTCTTGAAATAAGAAAAATGTTCATTCATTAAATACAAACTTTATATTAATTTGCTTTTTGTTTAATTTCACGCATGCAATCTTAGTGATGAAATAATATAGTGTTTTGTACACGTGAATAGCAATAATACTGACAAAAGTATTTATTTTTTCAACTCGATATGAACAATAACGTTTGTAAATCTACAAACGAATTAAATCAGAAATACATGTTACTGCTGAGCAGCATCATCTGTTTCATCATAATTAATCATATTTTTATTAATAGCACACCTGCGAAATCAATGATTGACAGCCTATAATCGGCATTAGAATGTATATGATTGATTGATTAGGAGAGATTAAATTATACAAACGAAGGGATTAATTTATAAATTACTAAAAAAAAAATTAATATTAAAGTCAGTTGAACTGAGTGTTTTTTCACAAAGGCTTTAGCAAATAGAGAGAAAAGCAGTAGGACGGCATACATCGTCTTTAGCAGTTAAAGGGTTATAATTCACGGATGGACCCCGTGGGATCTACAGAACCTCCTGGTGCTCACCTAGGCACTTTAAAATGGGAAATATTAATTGGTGAAAAACTTAATCTTGGACAAATCACCTTCCTTAACTATCGGCTCAGAATGAATACTGTCGGAACTATATTTTGAACTCAAGACGGTTCATGGGTTGTTTGTAGTAATACAGTTTTTTAGAACTCTCCTTATTTTTAAATCTTGGAATCTTTTGAAACTTTTCTCTAAATCACTAGGTGATATCAACTTGTTTTGTTACCGTTTTCATTTTCAAGTTTCTATCAAAGTTGCCACGCCTAAACATCATTGTAGAAGTGAATCTAAATTGAAAAAAACTAATTTAATAGGCGTTAGCTTAATCTTACATCATGCTTGACTGGATAATTTTTGGACTATCGTATTAAACAAATATATATATTTTATTAAATATACTTATTAAATCAAGATTCAAATTTTACATTCACTGCTACTATCAATTAAAATCATAAATAGGTTTTACCCCTTTCTAATTTTTTTTCCAATTTTTACTTCTTCTATAATAAAAATATTATACTTAAAAATAAAAAAAGGAACATTTCGCACTCCCATAAAATGACCCCAACTTCACAATATTTCAATCGCAACCACATATGTGATGTTATTTTTACTTCAAAACCACATCACTTACGTATTCCTATGTTTGACAAGATATACTCGTATACATCTAAAAATGCATCCAGATTTTACAATTTTATCGAATTGAGAATGATTTTAAGAGAGAGAGGCCTTGCGTAATATTTAGTCATATTTGACTAAGAAACGATTTTCTTGAAATAAGAAAAATGTTCATTCATTAAATACAAACTTTATATTAATTTGCTTTTTGTTTAATTTCACGCATGCAATCTTAGTGATGAAATAATATAGTGTTTTGTACACGTGAATACGTGATAAAAGTATTTATTTTTTCAACTCGATATGAACAATAACGTTTGTAAATCTACAAACGAATTAAATCAGAAATACATGTTACTGCTGAGCAGCATCATCTGTTTCATCATAATTAATCATATTTTTATTAATAGCACACCTGCGAAATCAATGATTGACAGCCTACAATCGGCATTAGAATGTATATGATTGATTGATTAGGAGAGATTAAATTATACAAACGAAGGGATTAATTTATAAATTACTAAAAAAAAATTAATGTTAAAGTCAGTTGAACTGAGTGTTTTTTCACAAAGGCTTTAGCAAATAGAGAGAAAAGCAGTAGGACGGCATACATCGTCTTTAGCAGTTAAAGGGTTATAATTCACGGATGGACCCCGTGGGATCTACAGAACCTCCTGGTGCTCACCTAGGCACTTTAAAATGGGAAATATTAATTGGTGAAAAACTTAATCTTGGACAAATCAGCTTCCTTAACCATCGTCTCAGAATGAATACTGTCGGAACTATATTTTGAACCCAAGACGGTTCATGGGTTGTTTGTAGTAATACAGTTTTTTAGAACTCTCCTTATTTTTAAATCTTGGAATCTTTTGAAACTTTTCTCTAAATCACTAGGTGATATCAACTTGTTTTGTTATCGTTTCATGATTTTCAAGTTTCTATCAAAGTTGCCACGCCTAAACATCATTGTAGAAGTGAATCTAAATTGAAAAAAACTAATTTAATAGGCGTTAGCTTAATCTTACATCATGCTTGACTGGATAATTTTTGGACTACCGTATTAAACAAATATATATATTTTATTAAATATACTTATTCAATCAAGATTCAAATTTTACATTCACTGCTACTATCAATTAAAATCATAAATAGGTTTTACCTCTTTCCAATTTTTTTTCCAATTTTTACGTCTTCTATAATAAAAATAATATTTGCTTATTTAATTCTTCTATAATCGTCACCTCAGACCATCCTATCTACCGCTCATGCTGTATGAGGTATCTTCGATGATTCCTTTTTTTTTTTTAAATTAAACAGAATATGAGCTGTTATTTTTGAGAGTGGTACAAGTCCATTTGGAAAAAAAATCTGTTCTTTTAAATAAAGTTAATGATTATTAGCTCATAATAAAATAACTCAACTCTATGCTTAGTTCTAAGTAACAAAAACATTTGCCCGCTTGCTTGTATTTTTAAGGCAATTCAAAAGTAGACATCGCGAATATGAAAAGAATGACTCATACCACATTCAAAAATTACAGCTCATATATTCCCCTACCATACACTAAAATATTTTGTACATAATAATAAAAAATAACGGTACTGAATGAATCTACAACTATATTCTATGAATACCAACAGTCGTAAAATGACCATGAAGTTCCATAAAGCCCTGAGACCAGAAAAAGCAAACCTACTCCTTCTGATTTTTATTACAGAAATTATCGGTAAATTATTGAAGTAATGACGACAGTGGGAGTACGGTTCAACATTAATGTTCCACCAACAGGAACTCAGCCGACAAGAACAATCGCTGTTCATTGAAGCTGACATAGAATGAAATCCGTGAGAAACAAAACCTGAATAATTACCAGCTCCCTGGACGATAACGAAGAATAACCTAATTGCTGCGTTAACAGCCAATCACATTATAATGGATTAGAAAATAAAAATAAAAATGACGAAAGTATTAAAAAACCTATTTAAGACACCGGGTACTAGTTAAAGAAAAATAAATGAACAACTGGAATAATTAAGTGAGTGACGTAGAGAGCTTAGTGCACCGCCTTGGTGAGTTAGTATCATCCTCCTCATTAAGGACTCCAGCTCTGGAAGAACCAGTAATGCTGCCTGGAATGGATCCTCCGGGTCGAGGAAGAAACCAAGTGGAGGGAGAAGGTAACAAAAAACCTGTAGAGGAGCATGAATGATCGCTCCGGCATTAAAACATGGCGTGAAAAACTATGACCACTTCATGTAAATCTCCGTAGTACAGCGGCACGGGGTAGCCTCAGGGGTTATTAATAATTGTAACCTCCTGGAAAGTAAAAAAGAAAACAGAGTAAAAAAAAATATGGAAGAACAACTGAAAAAGGAACATATTTTTATATGTATTAATTAATTATGCATGTTATGTCAACACAAATCGAAATAATTGTGAATGGTTTATTGTTTTTACGGTATATTTTGTCGAAACAGATCAACCTAAAACTTAAAAAGATTTGAGATGTAGATAGATACAAAACTCATTTTCTCCAACTTTGATAACTTTCGGTAAAACGATAGAAACCGAATTTATTATCAATATATGAGATAAAGTAGTCAGAAATTTGTTTGAGGAGAGGTTTTTTATTGCTCTTCTCTTAAAACTTCTCACTCATTTATCTCAAATATTTATAAGTGAATCGGTTTTTGTCGTTTTACCACAATGTTATGAAAAGTGGAGAAAGCGAGTTTATCACCTACATATTTTTTTATTTCTTTACTAAAATAATTTTAAAAAATACCAATTCAAGGGTTCAATTTCGATTTTAAATTTTAAAAATTTTTTTCATGTGGAAATGGCGGAAAGGGTGTAAAATTGCCAGGGGGGTGCAGTAAAAATACTAAACACAATAAGTTAGTCTTGTATTATTTCTGCCTACGTTCCAATCCAGTTTTTACTAGCTTCACGGCAGAGAATAAAAGAAGAAAGAAAAACAATTTAAACATTGCAGTATCAAAGAAGATATAACAATCTATATAAGCAGAAATGATAGGAGATAAAAGAAATACAAAGAGTAAAAGATAAATTATGAAATAACTGATGAGAAATAATATAACGTAACAGCAATGTAGAAATGAATTAAAACGTATTTTGTGCCATTTTTTTTTCTGTAACTCCTGACGATTTCACACTGTTCAAAAAATTATCTTCGTTTTACCCATAAAAAAAACCTCAACAGCAATACCATTTTCAGAAAACGAATAAGTGAATTGGCTCAGATATGTGGCGGTCATACCTCCACAAAGATAATGATTTATTTTATAAAAAGCAGATCATGTTCACAATTTTACACATACACTAACTGTTGCCATTACGGAACCAGGTTAAAGAATATGAGGAATAGTAAAATTAAAAGAGTCAAGATGAAAATAAGAGTTTAGAATAATAAATAGATAGGATAGGGTAGGCCTGACGAAAATGATTGTTTTGAACATATATATATATACACCTTCATGTTGTTTACTGATAGATGAGAATAAAAGATTTATAACTAGCCATTAAATTTAATCTAATATGCTTCTCCTCAACCTGTAAAGAAAATTTAAAAAAAAGTTAATAGTATAATATTAAATGTTATTAATTTATAAGTTGGTAAACCATGGACGGTATTTTGTAAATCATCTTATGGTAATCAGAACTAAACCTTCGATAAGCCTTTCATTATAATTAGAAAAATTCACTTTTTACATTTTTAATATATATATATATATATATATATATATATATATATATATATATATATATATATATATATATATATATATTTATATATATATATATTAATAATTTGTGTACAGTGCAATCATTTATAACAAATACATTTTTTAAAACTAGAAATTAAGTATTACTGTCATTGTTAAATCGGGACAGTACAGTAGTTAGGTACTATATCTGCTCACAGATATTATATCATTTTTATCATATGATATAAAAATACAATGGCCCTAGGCCAAAGTTGAATAGTAGGAAAACTTATAATACATAAAGACTTGTATAACATTCTGCTGGTCAGGGCATTAAATTGAATATATCAAGTATATACTTTTTTTTCAATGGATTTTTGATTCAAAAAATTTTTCAGTATTAAGTATATAACGGTTATTGATGTTCGTATGTAATATTTATTATTGTCGAATCCTGTATTGCCATACAACAATAAAGAGCGTTTAAATAAATGAATAAATAAAGTATATAAATCATTGTTGAACTTGGTCAATTAATATTGTAGCAGAATCATCAAGTGAGCATAGGTGCCTAGACAAAAAGACAATTTAGAAAAATGACGAAAAAGTAGTAGCTTGGATAATGAGTCAGTACTACCATGAATGTGTAAAAAAACTACCAGATTTTCAATATTTATGTATATTCATGTGTCTTCTTAAAACAGGTATGAAATTTAGGACTGTTCCCTTTTATATGAATTATTTATGTAACTATTAAATGTATTGTTAAAGCATTCAGAGAGCGGAATGTCTTCATGGTAAGAGGATTGAGTTGCCATGCCAAAGTTCCTGGGTTCAAATTCTACCGCTGGCAAGAGTTTTATTTAATCTTTTAGTGCCCGGAGACGGATCTTATGGGATCTAGGACCCTCCTGGGACTCACTCAGCTTCTATAAAGTGGGTACCCAAAATAAGGGAGGAAGTCCGGGTGTTGAGCGTGATCTAGGACAAATCACATATTTACTTTACCTTACATTACCATACACAACCGTTGTCCAAGAAACAGTACAGTATCTAACTTGTAATGAACCGGAGACCCTTTACGGGTTGTAGTGGTAGAGTTTAAGGTTAAAGTATTCAAAATCTATCCAATGAAATTTTTATTCGACGAAAATCAGCGAAATTTGAAACCAGATCGGAAAGATGCCATCTGCTCACGAATGGAATCAGCTGGCCTATGGGATATCCGAAGGAGCACCACCATCGCATCATAACTCAAACCTTTCCTATTGGAACAGGAAGCTGGGCGGCGATACCGATCTGCCCATCAATAAGCTACCCTAATGGTGGCAATTCATTCGTCCCAAATGGGAATATTTTAACCCGAGCTCATTCATATATATGACCCACTCCTCAGCTACTCCATGACCAGATCGTTAATCATTTTTTCTTGATTCATTCGAATAAAAAAATGTGCGGAACCGTCTCCGATCCAGTTCGCGGCAGATATCGGCTCCTAAATAGGACCCCCGCAGAGTGAGGGAAAAAAGAAGTATCGAACGGAAATATCAGATCGGAAGGAGATATTGAGGAGAAAGAGAAGGTAGAAGAGGCCTTAGAAAGTTCCTACGTCGGAGGGCTAGCTAATAGAGGAAGAGAGGAAGCTAGGGCAATGTCTCTAGCCAGCCATCTGGGCTACCTGCGTATAAGGAACAAACTCCACTACAGGAATTCTACTGTTTTATAGAGCTACTATTCATTTCTATTCTTCATCATTAAGTTGAATTTAATGTCTGTGCACAGCCCCGGTGAATAAGTAAGTGTTTAAGTCGAATTTTGTCTAGAGAAAATCAACTGTATTGAGGGGAGCAAAATCGTGTCATTCTCATAATTATTAGCATGGATTGGAGCTGTAACATTACGCAATACTTCTCTTCAAGCCAATGATCGACTTAGTCCTTTATTCATTATTAAAATAAGAAAATTCCACTTCTCTAGGAACAATAATTCATTAGCAGGGACAATAAGTATGTAGGGCGTGTCCATTGGCCCAAACTCTCATATCTGTGTTCCACCATGATGCTTATATAGGGTTAGTAGCGGATCATTGGAACGAGAATATTAAACTAACCAAAATCATCATGTAAATTATTTATACACGATGAAAATTACAACTGATTAATATCACGATGATTGAGAACTCAAGTAGAAACTGTAAAATTATACAGGCTTTCCTCAAGTAGGAGCTAATGCTGTTAAGGCAAGGGTTCTTATCGCCATAACCAACTAATCCGACAAATTGTAGGGCAATAAAGTCTCAATCATAGCAACCGCGTGGCTTTCGCAAATCTGTTTGGGGAGGCAGGCACTAGGTGTTAATTCTTCAAATCTCCCCGGACCATTCTCACGGGAACTTCCTCCCCTAGAGGCTAAAATCAAACATAATAGCCCATCCTTGACCCCATTTTCGCTTCAGAAACCTACTACTGATCTTTCCGAGATATCTTGGGACAATATTCGAAACCAGATCGGCAATAAACCACCCACAGAGGAAAGAGGGAACCACGTAGATCTGAGTTTTATTATTTCGGTGGGAAACAGTTTTGAAAGCAGCGTCAAACATTTATAAAAGCAACATTCTTGGAAACATAAACCTTAGCTATAAACGTCTTACAAAGTTATAGCCTATAAATAGATGTAGCGATTTAAATTCAGGATTCAAAATTTCTCCATTTGAACCAATAGTAAGTTACGGGACAGCTCGGTACTACCGGCCCATAATTAACTAAATCCGATGGGTACTCCCACTGACGTCTAGGGCTACCATATGGGCCTTCTCAATTAGCATAAAACCTGACAAAAGTCACCTTTCATATCAGGGGATGTATTAAGAACATTCAACTTTCTTAACTTGGAATGTTTGTAATTTTCCATATAATAAAAACTTCTTTAATTAAATCAGCGAAGCATTTTATACGAAAGATATAGAAATAACCGTCTTCTTCCAATGCATTGGGCGTCAAGGACATACCTTTTAGTTTGAAGATTACTTAAGTAAAATGAACATCTTCTACTTCTTTCTTTATTAGTTGTTCTATATCAACGAGCCTCATCCATTTCCACCAGTCTTTCCTGTCCAATGCAGCGGCCTTCCGATTCCGGATGTTCAATAGGCTCCTGGAGTCCCCAGTAACGCTAACGCTAACTGCTTGGGCCGTATTACCCTTCTTGTACGCTGTAAATTTTCTTTTATCTCTCATCGGTACTTCGACCCTTGTTTTTCTGACCACATGACACTCCCTCCCCTACCGCAATGATTAGTCTACATAACAAAAAGAAGAAATTTATTCGGGAAAAACAACCTTGAAAGGCCGTATGTTAATAACATGTCAGAGACTGCTCTGTTTCTATGAAAACATTGTAAAGGTGATTTGCCCGAGCTGACGGTCAACCATCAGGTTTTCCCAGGAATAGTACTCACTTTATAGTGACTGTGTGAGCCCCAAGACAGTCTGCAGAGATTATTGGGTGCATTTACGTCTGTTAACTGATAATGTATAGCAACTCAGCATTCTAAAAATCCAGCTTCCCCGTCCCCCTCATTTAGGTAAAATGAAATTTGAATGATGTCAACAAGCTCTTGACCTAATTTCACATACGTGGTCGTACTATAATTTAACAACCGTTAAATATACTTTGAATTGTAACGGACAATATTTTAAATCATTTCGTCAAATGTTTCTTCAGGTCTCAACCGTGTCGTCAAATTCTTTACCAACTTTCCACTAGACTTCCATCTTGCTGCTACCCTCCTTAGGGCTTAATCTGAGACTTGAAACGTCCTTCTATCCTTTGGTAATTATACACGTTTTACTACAGTTCGTTTTTCCCATTATGTAACATAGTCATTAGGTAGTTTATTTGTTCCCATATTTGGTAAATTGAAAACCATTCCTATAAAAACAACTAAATATGCAACGAATTCAAAATATTATTAGATTGGTTAAATAATCATGATATATTTGTATTGTATTGCTTACAAAAATAGAAAAAAATAAGTACCAGTTGTGTCCAGATGCTGCCACTAGGAGGAAACATCCTGTAGGAGAGCTTTATTCTGGGGTCAAGAAACTTGGAGCCGCAAGGCCAAAAGCCTATGAATTACCGGCTCTACCGATTCAGACCACGTAACTCAACACAGGGTCATTGTCGGCGAGTTAGCTCTGTTACTCAACTCCTTGGTGCACCGCATTCTTACTTCTTTCAATTATCGAAACAATAATCAGCTTAGGGCATAGTGTACCAAATACATTAGCATTGTATAAATTAAACAATAGTAAATGTTAACCGTAAAAACTAAACAAGCTACGAAAGATAAGGAAGGAACACTAATGACCTAACCATACCGCCCATCATCCAAGTCACCTGACACGGATTAACATCAACAGTAATTACAATGCCTATCCTTTACAAGACCATTAGATTATTATAAACGAAGGCTCATCTGATTTCACCGCGCGTCCTCCGGATCAAAAGAACCGAACTTGGATGATTGATGAGACGTCACACGGCGCACGCACCGAACCGAAAAGAGATTGAGGTATCGTTAAACCCTTACAATTTGTCCTTACACTTGTAAGCCGTCTCTTTTCGGTGTAATGCCTTCGATTAACCTGCTCGTGTGTATACTATTGGCACAGTTTCTGTAAGCATGAATTATTTATCGCTTTAACTGGTCTCTGCTGTGTTATGGAACAACTACTTGCTTCTAATCTCACTACCTAAATTTCATTATCTAATACATAAAAAAAAACTCATTAAGGGTCTGGGATTCAGTACATGGTAGAGACTGTACTGTTTCCTGGACAACGGTTCTGCAAGAAGATGACTTTTCCTAGGGCACGCTCAACCGCCAGAATTGCCCACCTTATTTTGGGTACCCTATTTTTATAATATTTTATAGAGGCTAGGTGGGCCCCAGGAGGGTCCTAGATCCCATATGGTCTATCTCCCACTGCAAACAGACTAACTGAAAATCATAGCCTGCAGCGGGATTTGAACCAGGATTTCCGGCACGGCACTCAGTGCTTATCTAATACATAGTAAGATTTGTTTCCAATCTAACCGGAAAGAAAACAAATTGTTGTGAACTTATTCTATTTCTATGATTATCATTCTAGATTTGATAGAAAAACAAACGAAAAACAAAGAAACGGATAATTTCATACCTATGGGAGCGGAGTGGCACGGTGGTAGAGCACTGAGTTGCCGTGACGATAGGTCCCCGGTTGTAATCCGGCTAATGCCAGATTTAAATATATCTGAAAGCGGCCAGGGATGGACTCTCCTTGAGCTCCAGTGGGTACGAAAAAAGGTGGAAAAATCTGGCGATTCAGCGTGATCTAATACAAATCACCTTCCTGCACAAAAGTTGTCCCCGATACAGTCTTTACCAAGTATTCAAACAAATACACTTCATGGATTGTTGTTATAGGTTTCTCTTTTAATTCTTTTTTGTTTATTAATACTTCATAATTACCACCAATGAAGGGTTCACTCATCGGTCCAGATTGTTTCTAAACCAGCTGTTTTGTTGAAATTTGGCCTTGTAAATGCTCAACCACCAGCTTTTTTCCTCAAGTAAGGAAACCCACGGGCTGAGTGAGTCCTTGAAGAGTCTGCAACACCTTATATAAGGTTCATCCACAAATGATAGAAAAATAAATAATTATCATGGGAGCTATGATTTAGTAGCCACCTTAAACACTTAGTTTTACTACTCCTTCATACCTCCACACAATAAAATATTTAAATGAAAATAAATAAATGAAAGAAAAACTATATCTGGGGTCGTTTGTTGTTTGTTCATTTAACGTCACTTTATGCTGCTATGGCTAATCGGACGATGCTACAGTGGGAGCTCTAAATTTTGCCTATCCAGGTTTGATTAGGATAACGTCCCTTCCGAAGGACGGCGTAACTAAGGATTTTTTACTCCCTTAAAAAAATCCTAGGGCCACCTGCCGGGGTACGAACCCGCGATGTTGGGCTTAGTAGTTTTTTACGCTAACCACTAGACCACAGGTGACCTTATATCTGGGGTCTAATTAGTAGCATTGTATAATTAAAAATATATAAAATATATTTTTTCTATATAAAATTCTTAATATTTCTTAATATTCTTATACAATCGTTTTCAAAGTAAAAAAAAACAAACAGTGTCCTGGTTATTTACATACATATCAAATATCAATTTACCTTATTAATGTTTTATATGTATGACACATTTTCATAAAAATTATACTTGCAGCTTATACACTATTTGCTAATGATTCATATATTCATGTATATATATATATATATATATATATATATATATATATATATACATTTTAAGGGTAAGTCCCGAATTAGAAAATATGAACTATTTTTTCATAAAATAGGAATAATAATTCATTAGGAATAAAACGATATTTACCATAAGAACATATTTGACATGTAGCACTCATAGTCAGAGGATCAATAACTAATTCATATCTAATTATTGTAATTTTAAAATGTAAGAAAGATTTGAAGTTATTTGAAGCATCATAGTGTTTAACGCTATTAGACGTTTTAACTATTAAAACATTTATCTTGAATGATATTAGTTGGCCTTATATAATTAAATCAAAATAAATAATTATAATTAAATCTATAAATCATTACATTAAATATATATATATATATATATATATATATATTATTTTTAATTTATGCACTTTATATAAATAATTTAGAAAAGAGTTAAAGAGCAGTTAATAAATTACAAATAAGTCAAACTTACTTTGTGCTAAATTTATTGACTGTACCGCCTCTCTAACTATATAAGGTAAGCAAAAATCGAGGATTTCTTAAAGCAAAAAATACAATAAATTTTTTTTCATTACGACACGATGGAATTGTACAAAGCGTATCGTACTACTTAGCAGACAGCACAAAGACATCCATCCACTGTCAGATATTGTTGCAAACAATGGAACAGTTTCAAAAGCGTCCATTAAAGCTACGGTCGCATCCTTGTAACCGTAAGGTAGGGATAGTAATTAGCGATAATGACAAAATAGGGTCCTATCATTTCAAAATGATTCCTGTTACAATTACAATCAATTATTCGTTTGTATGGAAGTAATTCTAAAATAGGGCGATAGTAATCTCTTAATTTTTTTTTTCGATTAAAGTTGGAAAGGAGTTTAATGAAAACCAATAGCAGACAAAAATGTAATGACTAATCGGTAGAACTAATTTATGCTATATACTAAGCCTTTAATATACATAACATTTTAAAAATAGATATTTTTAACTTAGATATTTTATTAGCTTTGTCTAGTAACGGATTGATGGTGTAATTTAGGTTGTATTTTTCATAATCGATCAGTGAAATTATTAAGTATTTTTAAACTTTTGAAAATCACAACGTCAATCTTCTAGACTTTGTTCTCAAAATGTAGTCGTTACACAATATATCACACTATTTTTAATTTACAGGTAATTGTTCTTTTTTTTTTTTAGAATAATTTAATGGTATTTACAACTCAAATAATATTACTTCAAGTAAATTTGCTATATGAACAAAGGACATGAAAAAAAAAACATTTGTGGAGAAACTACCAATTGATAGGACTTCAATAATTGTTCTTAAAAACAAAGTCGATAAGTAGGGTAAAAAGTTGGCGGTTGGGCATCATCTAAAACGACACTTGGCTTCAATACACATACAAACAATACAATTCATAAAAAATCAACCATTTATAGGATTAACGTTTTTTCCCTCTAAAAAAGTTACTTATTCAATTTAAATCCCCAGCAATGGGATTTAAATTTTAAAGCAAACATGCAAGAATTTTTATTTATATGCTTGAACTAATTTTGTTCTGGTTTTTATTCCAGGTGAGTGAAAACCAATTCATCTCTTGCATCACCAGTGGAAATAGTGAACCTATAATTATTTATTTATTTTGATATAATTAGTACATTTTTATTATTTATTTTATTGTTATATGATATAATTTTAAACATATTTTATTTGAAAAGAAAGTATTGACCCGGTCCTGGTCATATCTTTTCTTTTCAAATAAAATAGTAAATTTTTAAATTCTTCGAATAGAAAAACAATCAAATATCAGATATAATATATTAGGATTGTTAATGTAATGATAAAATTCGAATCAAATATCAGATATAATATATTGGGATTGTTAATGTAATGATAAAATTCAAATCAAATATCAGATATAATATATTAGGATTGTTAATGTAATGATAAAATTCAAGTTCCTCACTGTACATGGTAAATTATATAGTAAAATCTAAGTACTGCATGAATCATATATATATATATATATATATATATATATATATATATATATGTGTGTGTGTGTGTGTGTAAAATTTTAATAAAAATATTTCTATAAGTGATCTTTCCTGTAGAAGATAGAACACGACGGGAATACTATTTTACATTATAAACATATTTGGGATGTTTGATTTGGGACCATTGACAATTATCTGAATTAATAAGTTCAGTCTAAAAGTTAAAATTATAGATTAAGGTATAAAAATACTTAGATATAATATATAAAGTAAGATATAACATATAATTAAGACTTAATTAAAAAGGATGAAATCTTAACTAATATAGTAAACATACATGAATCTAATTGGTATACTCCCAAGTGTGGGTACGGGATATATGGCAATGTAATAAAAGCTGAACAACTCAACCCATCAAGGTATTATGTTACTGATGTTTGATTGTCATTTATAAATAAATAAACCGTTCATATGGTATTAACATATACGTGATACCACTACAACCTATGGAGAATTGTTTCATTAAAAACGATCGTGCAGGGAGTTATTAGCTGAGATCACACTCAACCGATAGATTTCCCCATAGGTGCCACTTTACATACGTTAGGTATGTCATAAAAGGATCCGCTGATCCCACAGTCCGTCTACTGCTGTCGAAAGATACAATAATTGATCTGCTACAGTCGGATTTAAACCAGGAACATTGAGCACAGCCACGATCTCTGTTCACAGCCAAGAGCTCCTCTGCTCCACACAATAGAGGAAAGAGACTTAATCTAGATTACAGGAATCAGTCTTTGTCCATATTAAGTCCTCTGTGTAGTTGGGTGCACTGAATAACGATGACACATTTTTAAAGATATTTTAGGTATAAATTCAAAAATTTGATGGGTGATTCCTGACAGAAAAGCCTCCAGACTAAGTGACAATTTCTTTTGTATTGATTATAAGATTATCTTGGCTATGAGCATCGTAGGTTAATAAAATAAGCACAATTTCAAACATAAAGTTTAGCACAATCCTAAATAAGCAACCAAAACTGATTGGATTGTTAATTATGCTAGTCAGTAAAGTTTTGATAGTGTTGCAATACGTTTTAGTGTTACAAGAATAGTTAGAAGCAGCAGAAATATGTATTCCTGTAATCAGTAGCTTAGATTCCTACATTTTCAATTTATAAAAGAAAAATGTTATATTCAGCTAACCTCCTGCTTTGCCCTCAGTCCTGGGGAAGATGCTTAGTTCGGGGACCCAGGCAAATTGTAAATAATATTTGAATTTGTACATTTTTTTTTATTTTTTTTTTTTTTTTATCTAGACTTCATTTTTGCATTTATTTGCTTTTATTACCGCATGTATATATTTTTCCACATGTATATATTTTATGACATTCACTTATTTTAATTTGTTTATATCATTTTTTGTTTTGTTATGGGATGGTTGTAGCTACATAGCACCATTACTTATTGCCCACAAGTGGCAGATTGTAATGTTTTTAATAAAGTGTTTAATAAAAAATATGTATATCCAGATAACATATTCTAGAACGTATAAATCTGATAATCATGGAGATTCATGAATTTATCAACATAGAAAAAAATATATAGGAATAATAATCAATTTTCGGAGGCTAATAGTTGTCATGTCCTGTAGAGTTATGTTTATTCAGAGCATCTACCAAATGTTGGCAATGAATGATAAGCATAAATGGAAAACTGGCAGTTAACCATACTAGTATCTTCCATCTTTGGCATAGGCTTTGGTAGGTGATCTCAGATTTAAGGTTACACTTTTTTTGGCAAATTTCTTCTCTTCCACCACATAATCAGCATTGGCTAACAATTTTTTAACATTTAAATTTATTAACATAAATTTAAAGAAGTTTTAAAGCAGATATTTAGCCTATAGGTAACTTGTTGTACGTGTCTCTGCTCAAGGCATGGCTTTACAGCTTATTTTTACTCAGTATTGAGATATGAATTTGGAACACCCTCCAATGTGAAGTAGGTTTAAGTATTTTAAGTAATTCAGGCAGAAGTTAACCTGTATTGTCCGCTTCAAGAGGTAAACCCTAGCGTATGTAGAGACACTACATGAGATAAAACTAACTTCTCGAACAGAACCTCTCAGAATTGGGAAACTTTATTTAGAGAGAAGGAATTAAAATATTAGATATAAGCTATAATTAGGTAGACACTTATTTCCACCACCAGAAATGTCCATACCTCTGTGCTCCGTGTGTGTGGCTTACTTCACATAAGTCATTGCAATACAAATTAAATGTTTTCTTTTATCACAATTTACGTTTTAAATATCATTTTTTTTTTTTATCGTTTTTCATTACTTGCAACTAGGGATTTGTTTTTGAAAAATCATCATTTCAGGAACGCAATCAAGTTTTAGATTAATTAATTAAGTTATATTATATAAGCAACATAACCGCGAACGCTTAACTAGTGTAGAAGACAAGAGTTCAACGGACGACAGCGGCTGACCGTTCAAACAGTACCCTGAGAGTGTAACCGTGTATGATTTTTTATAGTAACACATACATAGCCAAAATTGCGAGTACTGGGAATGCAGGATCGGTGAAGAGAATGGATATGTCCGGCCTGATTGCGAACCTGGTAGCTTAGTTGGTAGAGTACCGCGCTAGAGATGCGGAAGACCCGGGTTCGTATCCAGGCCAGGACAAATATTTTCTCTTCAAAATAAAAATATTTATATAACGCTGTTTTCAGTATGTTCTATGGTAACAAGAAAAAGTGATCTTCAATAGAAAATCGACGCGCGACCGAATCCTTCAGTTATAAAAATTGCTGGAATTTGCTGTATTGCATATTAAAATAAAATTGGTACATATCCTTCGGTAATAGACATCTCTAATTTTAATACATTAATTTCTCCTCGGTGGGAACGATTATGATTGCCGTGAGAGAAATAATGCAAGACAGGGTGATAAATAAATGAATATAAGGTTGGTTGACAAGGGTCCTTGGGGTATTCCTACCACGTTCCACTTGCACTTTCCTCAACTTCCTTTTCGTCCTACTTTCTTCCCATTTATTTTCTCTCTCCTCGCGCGGCTTATCCGCTACCTCATCTATCCTCGAACGGCTCGAAGGACAACCAAGTAATTCAAAGCTCCCTTTATAGGATGTATGGAAAAGAGTATTGAAATTATGTAGTGATAAACATATGCATTTTAATTTACGATGCAGGATCCGTTTTCTAAAAATGCATATTTCCATGATTACACGAAGTATTAAAGAGATTTCTTTATGCCCCCTGGCATCACTATTATACATGATGGGAGTGATCTGTGGTAAAGTTGTTAGAATAACAAACTGCTATGGCCAAGATCGCGGGTTCACAGCTCGACAGGTGTCCTTAGGATTTAGGAAAGAGAGTAAAAAACCCTTGGTTGCGCCATATTTCGAAAGAGGCGTAAAAGAGGATTTCCTAGCCTGCACTATGCCAGTTACTCTTTAAAGGGACCCTAGTACCTAGCCTAGTTATACCAATGAGGAAAATTTAGGATTCCTACTGTAGCATCGTCCAATTATCCACAGCATCATTAAGTGACTTTATATGGATTAACAAAGAAACCTCACATAGTACGCTGAAAAACAGATAAATTTAATCGACCGATGTTTATAAATTTAGTGTATAAACATAAGAAAAAAATTAATTTTTAAATTAAAGTTTTCATAATGCAAATAAAACCTTATTAATGACGAAATCAAAGGAAATAATATTTCACGATTAATTTCTACTAAAATAAATTAATAGTGAAATACTACTTTCTATTTTAATCATAATTAAACCGGGCCAATTTTCATCCCCTTATTAATTTATAAGTTAATTAGATGGTACGTGTAGAATAGAATTAGGAGTGATATCTCCAAAGAAATGGGAATACCTTAAGAATTTTTCCTTGATAATTTTTATGATTTTTGGAATAAAATATATCTATTTTACAACGGAAGTATTGGAATTCAGAAGGAATAAAGAAAAATCAAAATATTAAGAGACAATTAATGTTTATTGATCATTGGTTTGGTCGAAACTTGGTATATTTTCATAAATTTTAATATAGAGCCAAATATATTTAAATTTAAATATAAATTGTGTACTAATTAATAACAATATTAGCTTCAAAAAGTAAAGTCAGAAAAAACATGAAAAATGATTGCTCCTAGAAATTAATTAAAAAATGTAGGTCATCGAATGCTTAGTAGCAATAACTATGAATCGCTATTTCTAGTAAATATACAACCAACCATTTTATTTACACCCAGTACATTACATATAAACCAACTTCATGTATATGTTTATATGGGAAGACATATCCACTTATCACCTTCTCTTGTAAATCAGCCTTGAACAAGACACCGGAAACTTTCGAACTCCTTATCAGAGACAGCTCTACCTAGTCGTGCTTAATCAACTTCACTTCTCTTGTAGATTCTCGAGCGGAACAGAGCTCCAAGGCATTTGAATAACAGATTTATTTGAATAAATAGGAATAACTAAATCATATTGGTCTCTAGTATACATCAGTTTTATGATAGAGAAGATCGTATCTAGAGACTGAAATTTCGTATTTTCTGTTCCTTTTTTTTGTCATTAAGTAGAATCTTATACGCTTGCGAGTTAAATATAAAACATTGCACGATGAGTTATCATAATTCATGCATCGATCTTTACAAAATTTGACAAAAATCGTAACAATTCGTAAATAGATTGAATTGTGCCATTAAAGCTCATTATTAACTATTACTCAACAGTAATAAACATTCAAAACTTACTAATTACATTTTTACAAAAAATTAGTCAATCGAAACTAAATTTTTTTTGTTAATAAGATACAAAGTAGTTTATAATTCTCAAATCAACCACTCAATTATAAATAAAAGGAATACAGTTTAAGGCGTCTTAAGAAGTAATGATAATGTATAATTATCTTTTAAATTGTTTTATTTAATATTATCTCAATATGCTATTTATTTTATCTTTTTGAGAACCTAAACCAAAAGGATTTATGTTAACATGTTTCGAACACAAGGGATTAGTTCATCTACGTAGATTTATTGGTTGTTACCAAAATGCATTCTCATTTTGTCCACTCATTACTGTCATGCACAATTTATTTTGTAAATAAAGTAAACTGCTTTTTTTACAAAATTAAATATAAATTCACTTTAACTTCAATTGTAGTGACATTATAACGCAAAAATTGCGGGTAGATCTACCTTAAGTAAGTTGGTCACCCACATATTATAATCCCATCCAGTCTCTGTAAAGCTGGTACCCTTAACTCAGTGTAAAACCTGGCAGATTTACATGTCAGGCAAATCACTTCCTTGCACACCCATTGTCTTAGAGACATTATTACATCATTCACATTACCTCCATTTCGATTCCCGTAAATGATTGACGATTTATTTATTTTATTTTTAATTTGATTGAGTACATCGACAACACAGGCATAGGTCTTACAAGAAAAGCCCACTTACATATTCAAAGTTTTTTATACGTATTTTTCCTCATTCATAACTAAAAATCATTCAAAACGATATTTATTTATTCTTAGAAAGTCGCACATACTGAACGTCTAACCGCTCTACAAGGTAGAGGCTGTACTGTTTCAAGGAAACGATTGTGCAGAAAGGTGATGTCCTAGAACACGCTCAACCGCTAGATTTTCTGCTTATTTTGGGTTACCACTGTATAGAGGCCGGGTGGGCCCTAAGAGGGTCCTAGTTCCTAAATGATCCATCTCCGGTTGCTAACAGACTAAATGATACATAGTCACTAAATCCAGTGAAACGTTTCAGTAATAGGGACCAGTACAGGTGGGATTTTTTCAATCACACTGTCACATGATACTTGAATTTGAGCACATACTCAACGGTGTTTTATATAAATTAATTTGATGATAAAGATTGTTATTATAATTATAATCATTTAATTCAATAATTAAAAAAAAAAGTTGAAATTCGAAAAAAAAAACAGTAAATAATGTTTCCATCTTATTGAAAGAATGTGCAAAAATAAGTTCGTAGTTAATGTAACTGGCCTACTCTATATATGTACGTACACACGCACACACACATATATATACACAGAAGACCTTGGAAGATGCTGTCCCATTGAAGACACCTAAGATCACATGCTAACACACGCGGGGCGCACGCGTACTTTCTGTTTTCTTTTTCAATCTGGCTCATCGCTGTGCCCGCCACTTTCTACTCTTGATTGGAGGATCTGAACAACAGTTTTATGAGACATTCTCTCCGGCTAGTGCCTATCTTTGATTGCCTCCATCATCCCTATTTCCCTTTCAACTGATTCATACCCCACCCTTTCACTGAACAACTAAAAAAATCGATCAATGACAGCACTAAAATTTGCTGATTTTTTTTTTTTATTGGTTACCATAAATATTTAGAAATTCTACTAGAATCATAGTTGGGTAAGGAAGCACAAAAATTTGAAAGAAAAAAACAACATAAAATCACCATTTGTATCATAACCCAATAGAAAATTTAAGTAGGAAGAATCAGAACAAATATCTAAGAATTGATAATTCGATTGTCGGTTCTACAAGAGATAAGCTAAACAGTAATTTAACTTTTAACAATAGTTAAATATCTGTGGGATTTGCTACTATAAATGGCTCCATGACGAATAAACCTGAAAGTTCAAAGTATACTCTAGAACAAATAACCTGCACATCAGTTAGTTTAGAAACATAACGGCTTAATGAAGTGTTGAAAACATTCTTTGTAGGGGGGGGGGGACAGCTTTTTAAAATCATGCGGGTAATCATTCATTCTTTCATGCCAACAATTAATACGTTTGTGCCACTTATTATTTTTTTACATGGAAGAATATATTAAAGCAAGGGAAAGAATATAATGAAACAAGAATTGCTATAACGCCTGTTATAGTTCTTATTAGCATACAAGGTCAACCCGCATAGTTAGTAAAAGCCTATACACTTACAAGTAATAATGAGTTTATTTATTGATTAAGTCATACCGTATATAAACCAACGGTAGTACATGAAGGTTATTGGGTCATGATCACGCTTGACTACACTGTTTATTTTCAATTAACGGGAATACCATTAATGCAGCAGGGTGTTGAGAATGAAGATCCCCAAGTCCCTGCAGATACCTAAATAAATAAATTGTCTGTATCACCCGTTCTCGAACGTGGGATCAAAAAATTAAATATGCATCTTTTGATCCCTAAGACACAAAAGCTACCAACTTACCTACCCTCTTTGCGATTTTTTTTTTAGAATAATTTATTGATATTTACAACTGTAATTACATTACATCAACTAAATCTGCTGTATGAACAAAGGACATGAAAAAAACCATTTGTGGGGAAACTAGCCATTGATAGCACTCCAATAAAGTTCAATAGTAGAAGGTCTCGAGACCATCTTTTCAGACGCCTCGGAGGGTTATCAGGAATGTTATGGGAACAAGTTGAGAGACTAGTGGATTCAAGTTAGTATGAAGCTTTTCATGGAAGGATAGGTATCTAGTTTGGGCCAAATCAGCACCATATTGGATATTAAGATCATGATGGATGTGTTTTTTTGTGACATTAAGGAGCATTCAGGATTTTGGATTGATAAGGATTGGATACAAGATGAATTGGATGGTTTAGAGTCCCAAAGCTCAACTCCGAATGTCCAAATAGGTCTGATAACTGCCATGTAAATGAGTCTTTTGTAATGAATTTGGAGCTTTGAACGTTTGTACAGTAAATGTTGAAGTAGGCGAAAATTTCGAGCAGTTTTTTGTCTTTTCAGTGTTGTATCTATGCGATTCTAAAATTCCCTTTATCTAAAGCATAAAATTTCCAGTCTAATTATTTACAATCCTCCATTGTATTAAGGGCAATTGATTCAATTATATAACAAACAATTATTTTGAAAATATGTAATTTTTATGTATACGGTTCTATCATGTTTGTGCATAATCAAATTATTTTTTAAATTATAATCGCTAAATTACATTAATTAAAGTTTTGTTATTGAAGAGATACTGAAATATAATGTAGTATGTTTTTGAATTATGAATAATTTAACACCGAGTCTTCCATCTTATCAGAAATGACAAGAACTTGCTACGAAGGAAAGTTCTGTGATTGTGCGGTTTACCGCAAAAATTCAAATGAGTCCGTTTCACTTCCAAGCAATCAATGAAGCTTTTACCTCTGGATACGAAACCAATTTGGAACGGATTATTGAGGATAAACAAGCGAAAAAATGCTAAATTTTATTTTTTAAGAAAAACTGCAACATCATCAATTAAAATTTAGTATATTCAATAAACATTTTCGTAATTTATATACATATAATCACGATTTACCTTGAAGTTATAATCGGCTGTTGAAACCGGGAATTTATTATATTAAAAAATAGAATAACGTTCCAACAATAATATTTTCTAAAAAATAAAAAAATAATTCTATTGGTCTGATGTACAATAGTCAAGTAGCTCATCAAAAAAAGAAAACACTTGGTGGTGACATTTTACATTTCTGTATTCATTAAGTGACCCTGATATCAAGGATATAAATTTTAAAAATAAATTAATTACCCAAGCTACGTTATACAACTTAGAATAAATAAAGTAAGTAATAACATTTTCTTATTTTGTGCAATTTTTTATGGCATTTCCTGCCCATTTCAATCCATTATTGAATAAATTAAATACATCTACTATTTATTAGAAATTGTAAATGTATCCTACTTTAAAAGTGGAGATATTTCCGTGAAATACTTGTCAGAGACGATTTTTTTTCATGTACTTCTGGTTGACTGGATATATCTTAGAAGAGCGTGAAATGGACAGGGGATCTAGTTAAAAAATTACACACAATAAGTGTAATTTATAGATTGCAAACACCTGTCCATTTTATACTCTTAATTCTCTAACAATATTTTTTGTTCGTCTACTTTATTAGTATCTTGCTTGTAGTATCAGCAGTGGTATATTAATAAGCACAACATACAATATTGTAAAGACCGCAGGTTCGCAGCGCGGCAGGTGTCTATTTTATAATAGGGATTAAACAATAATCGTGGTTATTCCGTCCTTCCATTAAAGATACCTAACCTAATCGACAGGAAAACTTAAAGACGCGAACTGTAACATCCTCCGATAAATTAACTCCATAACTGCATAATTGACGTTTAATAAATAAAAAACAGCAAGGTATGGTTTGATGAATTGCTTTCACATTACTAATTTCAAATAAACATTACGAAGTGTAGAAGATTATAGTAAACCATAGGATTAGTTTATAATTGGGTCAACTCGCTGATCTCTGCTTTGTCCCTATAACTTTACTACCCCAAATTTTTATATGAATACTCTCCAATGCATTTCGCATAAACGAAGTATGCACCATTTCATTATTAATATAATTTAAAATATTCCTGAGAACAAGCCTTATTTTCAACTATAATATGCATCTTATTTCACTGTAATCTCTTCGATCAATTTCCAGGATTTTTAAATATTTTTAGTTTAAATAGAAAAGATATGCCCCCGACCGGGATTCGAACCCGGAACCTCTGTCTCTCCTTGACAGCGCTCCAACTATTTGAGCCGGTAGGCGACACTAGTGGCTCAAATGGTTGGAGCGCTGTCACGGAGAGACAGAGGCTCCGGGTTCGAATCCCGGTCGGGGGCATATCTTTTCCCTTCAAAATAAAAATATTTAAAAATCTAAACAGCTGACCGATAATTATAAAAAATTATTAAATGTTTAAGTTGTAAACTTCCATTCATGTCCAAGTATTTTAACTTAAAGAAGATGGAATCCTTTGCTGGATGATTATTCCAATGTAAACAAACTTCTTCTTGGATGGGACTCGAATACAAGAGCGGACAGTTGAGAGATGTTGAGGCAGTCCGGGGGGTATGCTATACCGTTAGCCCCAACCTAGTCAGCTTCTTCAACTCATGACAGAATCCGTCTTCGAGTTAAAAGGAAATGCTGCTTTTCATTATTCCCAACTAAACAGGGAAGTAAACAAAATTGTTATCATACTAAACGGTTAAAGATTTTTTAATTGTGCCAACGTGGTTTTGGCCTTCGATATAGGGCATCATCAGGGAGAACGTGAGTGCCTGTTACAGGTGACTCGTCAAATACACAACTGTCAACTTAATTACTTAGTTCAGAAAATAAATTTTAGTTAAACTCAATCCACGTATCATGGTATAATCATAGATTACAATGTATGTCATAGATTAAATCATTCCACAATGTATGTTCTGTCTTATAACGTTAGATGTAGTATTGAGTTCCGTAATACTCATTCATCTCCTGCCTGTTTCACTCCAGGTAACATTCGTTGATGGATGAGTGAACTCGTTCAAAAACATGAATCATTCTAAAAGTAGGGAATTTTAATCCTATTCGTAGTGAAAATTTAGGTCGTATTCACTGATTGTTAATATGATCATTGAGAAGGGAAGACTACTCGGTAAAAACGAGGTAACTCGATTTTTTTCTCGATAATTAATTACTAAGGTGGCTTCGAGTCCTTCGAACATCCCCTTAATTGTCAGATTGATAGGACCAGCAATCCATGGATTGCATTGATCCAGCCGCATGGATTTAAATAAAAAATCCGAGGTTATTTTGATATCCTGAGCATTTAGGAATAATTGAGTTACCTCATTATTCCCCTACAGTCTTCAAGTGTGAATAAAATATAAATTAAAAAAATCTATACATGTTTATGGTTCCTAAGGAATATAGTAACTTTAGAAATAAAGTTAAAATAGTTTTATTTTAATTAAATTAGTAAATAAGTAACTAATTCTTCAAGTCAGCCTTTCAACAGGTCGTCAAATATCGAGACAGCCTGCTCCCACATACCAGTAAGACAGGCTAATTGGACTTGTCAACGACTTTTGTGCTAAGCTTTTAAGAGAGAAAAAATAGACGAGAACGTACTTAAACCCTAAGCAGGGCGCGGATTAACCTCTGACACTAAAAGAGTGGGACTTGACATGGAAAGTTGACAGGAACCTCCCATCCAGCCCAGCAACCTTGCGCTCTACCCCACCTCATCCCACCGGCCTCAGTCATTTCCATAATTAGTGGGAGTGAGCCGGTAGCCCCTCCATGGCTATTCTTCATCCTAATTTCCTTTCCTTCATTCTCTCCTCCGGCCACCCGCGTTGAAGATGTCTGGTCAATTAAAGAAGAATTATTTAAACAGCATTAGCTTTGTTCTTATTTTTACACTACATCTATACATAGTACAGGTTATGTAAAATGTTTAATAGGCGCCTAACAATATTATGCATGAAATATAGGAATATGCGCTCGTAAAATAATCATTTTAAACACAAACTAACAAACTGATTGTAATAGGTGTAATTTCATTTCCGAATAAAAGAAATTTCTGTTAAAACGGAAAAAATAGAAAAAAAAGCAACTATAATAAACATAGCTGTAAGAAACTTTAATTATTGCTAATAATGATACAACGCTGTTGACTTGCTGTATCGAAGTTCCCAGGTTCTAATTCCGCTGGGGCATACCTTACCTAACGTGTGCACTGTTGATCGGAAGGAAAACCTGGTTTCAACTAGAACGAATCACCTCCCTGCACAACAGTTGTTCACAAAACAGTACATTCTCAACCACGAACCGAGTTCTAGTGGTACAGGTTTGAATCATCAATTGTTATTTACCAATCGAACCCAATCCATTGCTATAGCACCTTAAATGCAATAGATCGCCCATAGTACAGTCTTACCTACCATTTTGGACAAAGTAGTTGCCTCAGCGCATATTCGCCTTAAAACTTTGCTCGTTATGACAACTGTTTCGTGTTAGCATCGAAATTATATTTACATAGGTAATGTTCCACAAATCTTCGTAGTGTGTTGTGGAATCATCCTATTCGAACCAAATACTCAACCCTAATAAAATAATTGATATTAAACAGATTTAACATTTAACATTAGGCATACTAGCCTGATCTGGAAATAGATAACACATTTTACTAAACTCAATCATTGAAAATAAGGTTGATCCTCATTTAAATATATAATCTGAGTACTAAACAGTGCTAATAGGAACTTTTATATTAGTCTAGTGGAGTCAAAAAGCTAATCACTAACAAATAATGAAGTGACTTAAAAAATTTGATATCTTACATAGCGAAAACATGAACAAGGTTTAACCACATCCAGCCAGCTTTAACTGAGCTGCCGCGGAACCACAAGTCTACCCCGACTTAACCTCAACCACGGAGAATCTCCTTTAGAAAGAAAGAAATATGAAATAAGGAAGTATAACTGAATAAGCTCCATCTTAGTTATATGTTCTTTTGTAATTTCTTTGTTGAAATACGAGCGTATAGGTACTAGTGAATGGATAGAACTTATACAAGTAGGCCTTGTGGTTTTATTTTTGGTCACATTTAGGTCTCCGCCGGGAGTCAAGATTTATTTCTTGAGACATCCAAAAAGAATCGAATCCACACATTACCTACCGGATATTTTGGAAAGCTCTTTTTTTTGTAACTTTGGAAATCAGGTCATCAGTGATGTAGGTAGGTGTAAGGTTGCAGCTGGCATAAACATTCCATGGTTTTTATTATGTATTAAGAGATGAGTCGATTTTTATCCTCAATATGTCGTATGTAATACTTTTTTTTTCCTTCTCAAATTAACCCTTTGAAAGGACCGTTTATTTAATGTGCGTCGTAAGTAATATAAGTATTGCTAATATAAGGATATACGAATTTTCTAGGAAAACGTCAGTCTGAAATGTTTTTTTTTTTCCTTCCAGTATTACCTGATCCTAATATTATGTATTAGTTTAATGCTAATATCTCGAACATCCAGAAACAATAAGAAATCTTATTTAAATATCATTTGTTATTTAAATATTTTGGGTCGTATCCAAGTCACACAAATCCGTTCTCTTGACAACTTGGTTGACTTGGATACAAAGCCTGGATGCTCAGCGATTTACAGACCAGGACAAATCTTTTCCCTTCAAAACAAAAATATTTAAATAAGATTTCTTATTGTTTCATGATGTTAGAAATATCACCATTAAACTAACACATTACATTATAAATTATAAATAAGAAATCTTGTTTCATTATTTATTTATGATATAATGTGTTTAATAAGTTAGATGATGATGACGGTGGTTGTGGCCGAGAGCTATGCGGGCATTGCCCCTGCTAGCCATCTTGGCCGTATCCCAGTACTTTCAGTTGGCAAAGAATATTAAACTCGGTTTAACCAGGAAGAACAGAACCAACATAAGTTGGTATACCGAAACGACGCATTGCTCAAAGCACTTAACTAATTTTTACCTCCGAAGAAATAGAATTCATGTTAAAATTTATCTCTAGAGAATATTTTAGTTTAGTAATCATCATACACCTTCATTTTATATATATATTAAGCTGCATGAGTAGTAACTAATCGTTTAATAATTCTTGATTCGGTACATTTAGAGTTTGTATGATTTAAATTCAACATAATTTTTTGAGCCTGCAGTTCTTACTTAAAAATTAAAACAAGTAAGTCGTGTTTGCGTAAGATCAGTTTTAGGCGCATACACCTTTGAATATACTTAATGAAATGTCTACAGCCTCGCTGAATAAGTGGTTAAGTCGGATTTTGTCCAGAGAGAGTTAACTGTTTTCAGATAACCGGAATCGTACCATCCTTGTAGTTTTTGGCTCGAAATGGAGTTAGTAAATATTTCGCCTATTCAGGCATGTTCAGGACAGAATGAGAATAACAGCAAACAAAACAAAAAAAAAAGAATATATATTTTTACTTTTATTCTTAACCATTTTCTTTTTCTTTTCAGAAGATGCCTGAACATGCGAAATATTGACATATATTTTCCTGTTTTTTTAGGTCAGACTAATGGCTTTTTGTTTGCAATTTTTCTACTAATGTCTTAGCTGTTATTCTGTATTTTTTTCCAACTGAAACAACGAAATACACACACATACATATGAACTGTGCGATACATATACACGATATGATCAACATGAGACAGGGCTAGTAGCTACCAGGTGGGTGGGATGCAGCGGAAATAGAGTAGCGTCGTGCAGGAAGCCTCGTTACTTCTATCTGTTGACAGTATCTCTCGCCGTCTGCAGACCCCATTACATCTTCCCCTCTGTTGCTAAACCATTTCACCATGTTAATAAGGGTAAATGTAGATCCATCGTATCAATCCAAGCTGGAAATTTCAAAAATAGAAAATTAGAAGATTTTCAGTACAATAAATATTTATTAGAGAAATTATCCTATTCCCACATGAGCATTGTAAAAATGGAACAAATTGGAGTTTTTTTCCTTTGACAATTACTCCTGATTTGAAGTGATTAAAGGTATAATTAATTAATGATCCATATCGTGGGGTCAATACAACAACTAGGTAACTACAATTCAGCTGTTTCGAGAAAAACGCAATTTAAAGTTTTGCTAAGATTTTGGAAGATTGTGGAGACTAAACTAAAAGTTATTTTACTACCATTTCTGGATTATATTTAATTGGAAGTATTTATGTCTCGTTTTGACCACAATTTTGTAAGAATTGACGAAAAACAGTCCTTGAAATTTAATGTATCCTAAAAAAATCATTTACCTAGTTTTAGCAATAAGGATATTTTTGATGTTGAGTTAGAAGTACTTACATACCAAATGATCAATGTTGTTTTTAATAAATGATTTTTCATATCCAATTTAGGAAGCCTTCACAGCACAATGTTAGAGTTGTTTAAAGTAGAATTCGGAGGACCATGTTTAAGTTAGACTCTGAAGGGAGGGGTCCCTATACGGGATTTGATACCTCTGATATGATTTGAGTGGACTGTTAATATATTATATTAAATACATTAGATAACGAAAAAATAGGAAATAGGGAATTTTTGTTCTTTTAATTTAGTATATAATACATGTTTAAAAAAAAATAGCTGTAGATAAAATAATAAAAGACTTTTTGTTGAATAAAGTCACGAAATAAGCAATAAATTATGATTACAGTAGATGATAATACTGCTGAGCGTAATAAATAATATGAAATGCAGAACAGTTGAACAGTTCAGTTCCATGGATAACGGTTGGACAGGGAAGTGATTTGTCCTAGATATACGCTCAACCACCAGATTTTCTCCCCTTATATTGGCTGGGTACTTTGTAGAGGCTGGGTGAGGCCCAGGAGGGTCCTAGATCTCCACTCTCAGCTTGCTATCAGACTAACTAAAAGTCTTCCTGGCAGCGGGAATTGAAACAGAATTTTCGGCATGGCAACTCAATGGTCTACCACTGAGCCAATAAAAACAAGATTTCTTTAATAAAAACAACTCAAAAATCTGTATAATATCTATCTATCTATCTATCTATCTATATATATATATATATATATATATATATATATATATATATATATATACACACACACACAAACTGTATATACTTTTATAATTTATTTTATTGTTATATGATATAATTTTTTTCGAAGGGTGTATAATAATACTAAAAAAACCTTTAGTCCGAATTCATATATTGTATCTATTTTCTATAGACGTTTCGATCTAAATGGTCATTTTCAATATATATGTTTTGTGATCAACAGTATAAAACCTCTGTCTGCAAAAAATCAAAAAGAAAATTCAAAAATCATAGAATTTAACATTATAAAACATTATTTTATATATAAAACATCAATTTTCTTATCGCTTAAATTAGTTACATATTCTATACATAGTATCGTTAATATGTACTCCTCAATTATAATAATTTCTACATTGTTATTGCCCTTACAATAGTACATAATAGATACCTTTTTCTGCAGATTAATAGGTTGCATAGTAAAAAATTAGCTGGGTGTGTTGTATCCCACAGTCAGTTGCTATACTAAATGAGTGGAGCTGGTACTTTGCCCAGTCCGGATTAGTAGATGATAATAATGGATTATTATATTTTATTTATTACGTATTAATTCTTACCTTAAGTAAACTAAAACATTAGAAAATTCTTTTTATTATAAATATTGAGGATTATCTACTAGTTCTATTTTATATATATATATCCGAAAAAATTATTGTATTTAATAGATAGATTTAAGGAGAAGTTATATTATAAGTTAGAATAAGTTAGAAGGATATAATTTTTTTAAATCTTTTCTTTTCAAATAAAATGTATATACTTTTGTTTTAATAAACCGTTACTATGGTCTGACCACAATACAATTCATATTCCGGCATTATCTTAAGGCCAAAGGAAGCTAACTGAATGTATGTAACACTCGCATTTACACCAATTTAAAAGAAAAAAAATACTCACCACACAGACTTGGCCGCTCACCACAACTAGCCTCACACCGTTACACCAAGCAATTTTTTTCATCCTCTAAGCCATCCTTTGTGGTCACTAGTCGACCTGAGCCCGGCGCATTCTTTGTTCCAATGCTTTACCTCCAATGCCATTTTAACCTTTCTTGTTTACTTTTTTTCTCTCTTTAATTCCTATTAAACATTTTCTTGCTAGATGCTCTAGCTTAAACGTGCAATCATATAAGAACCTAAGGATCGAGAAAACAGCAATATGTACTTTCCTACTTATTTTTTTTTTTCAGACGTGCAATACCTTAATTAGAAATCCCAAAATATAACATCCAAAATATCATTCATACGGCCCACTTGGTTTCATAGAAAAATTATACAAAATTTATGTTAATTTACTCGAGTAATTCAATTGTTATTCAACCGTTATCAACTTTATCAAAATTATCAGCGATGATTCTGAAACGTCTGTGAAAATGTGGTTAAGTCGAATTTTTTAAAAAATAAGTTTCTTGTACTTGGGTATGCGGAATCGTGTTATTCTTAGTCAATGAGTGGTTAAATCAAGCATTGGTGTGAAATGAAGTTATTGCTTATATTGAAACTTCTTCGAAAATAAAACTATTAATATGACACTTTTCAGCTTCCCTTAAGTGATTTAACTCTCTCTGGAGAAAATTAGACTTGACAAATTATTAAGCAAGACATTTAACGACATTCATCGGGGTTCACCTTAATTCACTATTTTTATTTTTAATTATATCTTTACTCATCCACATATCTTTGCCTTTTTATATGTATTTTAGTCCAATATAGTCTAATTGTATTCTTTTTTTAATTTATTACTTATTTTATTTAAAACATACTGTATTTTCTTTAAGGAAATTTTTCTGGATTTTTATAATTTTACAATTTTCATTTCTTACTTTATTTCTTATCATTTTCTACATTTACTCATATCATTTTCATCATGTTTTTGCATTTCCCATTTGTATTCAGTTTTCGTTTTTTATCTTTATTACCTTATATTTTTTGTTTTTCAACATTTTCTGTTTTATTATTATTTAGTTCTTCATTATGTGTTTGGCTGCCTTCCTGGCACTTCGTTGTTTTTAATGTACACTTATGCATTTTAACCTGAATATTTACCTTGCTGTGCAATATTTGTCATTTTTATTTTCAACTACCTGAATTCACCATACTTTTGATTATTTGTATTTCTATCTTTTAATATATTTGTGTCATTTTTTGATTGTCTGTATTTTGCATGTAGCCCTGAAGAAGACCTCTGAAATTCTTTGACCTCTGCCCGGACCACTTTCTTCCACAAATATTATCAAGGTCAACAATTATCATTCAGTATTAAGCAAGACTGTAGAACTAACATACATAAGATATCAAAACTGCTATACAGTACGATTTGAATGATGCTATAACATATAAAATCAGAAATGCATAAAAAGCTTATCAAACAAAATAGAATAGTTTTTAAAATACAGACGATATAAAAATTAAGATATTTATTTAAATGGAATATAAAAAAAACAAAACAAAGAATGCAAATATTAATTAGTGCTTTCTTAACCCTTTAGATGCTAAGGGCGATATATGCCGGCGCAAGGGAACGTACCCTCTGTGCTAAAGATGTGCCGTCCTGCATCACACACGCGTTAAAGACGGTATATGCTATTGCTCTGCTTTTCTATCTATTTGAAAACCCGAGCATATAGGACGTGACCTTGCTTCAATCTTAATCATATATCATTCATGTACCGTTAGCTTGGGCTATTGGTGGCTACATGCTCCGGCCAGGTAACCAATCTCATTCATTGTTTTGCTCTCTTTGTGAAACAATCTTCAGTTCAATTGCCATTAGCATTCATTTATTTGCTGTAAATTTTATTTTCTAGCAGTTTTTTAAACTTATTGCCTACTCAATTGTAATAGAAACAGAAGATGTATCAAAATCAGCCATTGCTGAAAACTTCTTATATTTTTCATGTTTGCTTTTAATTTTACTGATTCTAACCTACAAGTATTTGTAAATAATTGTCTTCCTTCAGATTTCTAAAGGATTAACAATACATTTAAATATTTTATATAACAATAAAGAAGATAAATTGCTTTCTATAACCACATACCTAATAGGAAAGTAAATAACATAAAAGTATTTACTTACGTTTGTCTAATTCAAAGTTAAAATAACAGTAAATGGACTCCATATATCGTATTATGCAAATTAGAAAATTATGACTAAGTAAAAAGAAATAATAATATAAATACACTAATAATATAAAATCTAGTACTAATTGTATAATAATTTAATATACAATCATCATAATTTAATTAAAATCATAATAATTTAATATACAATATGAGATAGGTTTTACGAAAAGTAGCGTTAATATTTAAACAAGAAACTGTAGTTATGAAATGTACTTGAGAGTCTAATGTTAGTTCCATATAAATTGGTATAATAATATCTATAGGATTTTTTTATGTAATATTTTAAAAAGTTGAGAAAAGAATGAGATATAAGATTCATTACATCATATAAATCCTATCGCTAATTAATAGATTCCTTTTTTCGTATATTTAGTTAAATTGGGGATACTACATATGATTCCTATCGTATAGTGTCTTCTGTAAACTAGACATTTTATAATTATCATAATTAGTTTCAACATTATATGTAATTTAATGTAATGTAATCAGATAGTATTAATTTTAAACCTCTTGAAAATATCATTTTTAAGAGGTTTAAAATTAATATTTTATACCAATATAAAATATTAATTGGTATATTATACCAAGATAATATTTGGTACATTTATCAATGTACCAAATATTATCTTGGACCTTCCGTTAAATCTATCAGTAAGGTAAACCACCTACAAATTAGAATTTAATAAATGTGGAGGAATAAGACATTTATTTCAAATGACTAAATGTTGTTATAGGTTTCTCAACATTTGATTAAATTTATCGGATTAATACAGAATAGAATGTTTTAAAGAATAATATGATATAACGTTTTAAAAACTGCACAGTTAAAATAAGAAAAAGTTGAAGCTTTTAATAGTTTTCTAATGGTTAACAAAAAATCGTAATGGGAATGCTTTGATTTACCAATAACCAAATTTTTATTTTGTTAACTCATATAGTACATTGTCAACTAAACAAATACCTGTATTAAAATTAGATTTTTTGAGCTATTCATTGTTCTCTTGAAGGAGCAATATATTCATACATACCGTAGGTATCCGGAATGTTCGCACATTCTTAGTTAAAGGAATCCAAAAACCATGGATAAGGTTACAGCGCTTCCCATATGAGACGCGGGCACACTTAGCGATAAGACTCCAGTTGAGATAATGATAGGCTAGGCTGGAACTGATTCAGATTGGCCCAAGGCTTTGGAATCCAGCCACTGGAGCTGGACCGTTAACACATCTGGGGCCATTCATGTCTTGGCCCGCTCCTAGCAGCTTCTGCAGATTTTATCTCTTGGAAATTTGAGCATTACGAATTCAGGTCGATATAAAAAAAAAAATGTATTGATTATTCTGTCCTAAATGATATCCCGGTCAAGGCCATTTAGTGATTTGCAGAATGGTATTGAAATGCAGATCTGTTTGTTTGTTTTTACGCCTACGCGATATTCAGTTCTGCACCAACATTACCCATGCTCGTGGCGTCATCTTATTTACAGCTTTACGAAATCATTCATATTAATCCTAAAAATCGATTCGTCAGAGGATATGAATATCAGAGGGGTTCTGAAGGATAAAAATAATAAGTGTTACAGATTCGTTAACCGACTACTACACGAACCTAAATACGTTAAATAATTCTTTTGAATATTAACTCCTTAATTCTGAGTGAAAAACGCATCAGTTTTACTTCAAATCGTTGGCTTAAAAAGATTATGGTAATTTGCAGAACTTGAGGTTTTTATAGTTATTTTTGTTTTGTTTTTTCTCTTATAGCCGTTAAGATGTACAAAGTGGTAGAAACTTCGACACAAATAAAAAATTAGTCTTCAATGCCTTGGTGTTAATTTATGACTGCACTCCCCAACTATTTCAATCCTTCACTAGATCTTCCAGTAAACTATTTTCCTCTTTAAGGTTTTTTTAGATGTGATGCAAAGTCACGTGCAGATAAGTTAAAACGTTACAGGAGAAATTTGTGTTTGCCGTTATATTTCTTTCAATTACATTTGCATTTGGTATTATGTACATGACTTAGTGGGTTTCATTAGTACATCTCTCATTACTCTAGAACTCTAGCGTTTTCTCAAAACCATGTTAAAGACTTCACTCATCACTTGTGACACTTGTGTATATCTCGATTTAAGTACTCTGCAATTTATTTCAAAAAATTAAAAAAGTCGATCGATTCTTGAAATTTATTACTTTATTCGTAGCTATGAAATCTGAATACACCAATAAACACCTATAATTATGTAAATTTTATAATTAAGTACTATAATTATGAGATTTGATTGATATTTATATATTAGTGTACTAAAAGAGTTATCCAGGGGAACGGCCCTTTAGATTCCTAAGTTCGGAACCTCGTGGGTCTGAAATATATTTTTGTTGGCAGTTCAGAGAAATAAATCTAAACGCTCTAACTCTGTTTACACTTCTTTATTAGTATACATTTATTACCCTAAAGGTAAAAGTCAAGGATCAGAAAAACTGACATGATTTTCCACTTCGAGTTCTGCCGACCAGTGTCAGGTATCTGTAATAGATCGATAGACAGTTGATCTAAATGATTAAAGAAGGGACTACTACTACTAAAATTTTGCCGAAAACTGATTAAACTAATACGAGTACAAGCGAGACTATTGCGATTAATTTTTAAGAAGCTGGTAGATAGTCCATAATTTAATACTCTAGCAGTATATAATAAATATTTGGAGAAAATTAAGAATTACAAGTAATAATAATAGATTAGAATAAAAATATTCCATAATACTAACTGCATTCATTTATTCATTATATTTTATTTTATTTATACAAGCCTTTTCAATTCTCTATTGAGAATAAATTCTCAAGCAAAGAATAAAATCAAAATTTGCATTATACAGTTAAATATGAAAGGAATAACTAATATCTGGTTAGACCATAAAAAAACAAAATAGAGTAATGAAAAAAATCAAGAAAATTTGAAATAAAAAAAAAACAACAGCCATCAAAATCAATATCAGACAGAAAAAAAGCTTAAATATGAAAACATGTTTGGTTTTCAAATTTTATGGGTTTTTTTTCTTAAAGAAGAAAACAGATTGCCAACATTACAAAGTATATATTTTAACCAAGCTACAGTTGTAAATATTTATATCAAGAATGCCGGATAAATAATTGGAATAAAAATTGAACCACTCAGTGGAAAAAGGAAATAACTATTTTTGCTGTAATATAAACTGAGCCATTTTTCTTATCATGTGTAGGCACATTTACTGAGCAGAAAATGGTGATACCTCAATAGCTCTAGACCATTTAAAATTAGGACAATGGAATAACTCGAGAAGTAGTTTGGATGTATGTATTTTGTATGCATAATTTAGCAGACAAAAGTTCAGTCTTCAACACGTATCACGGAAAGAAAGGGCTTGATGAGGTATGCATTTTTTTAAGTCACTAGATAACCAACTTTTCACCAGAGTCTGTAAATGAGCTTTATGTCTTTAGCGATGCTTGCGGGGGACAAATTCGAAATCATGCCCTAACGAGATTGTTTTAGGATTTAAAGTGACAGAAAGAGTTAACAATATCCATCAGTATTTCCCAGTATAGGGACATAGCTTTTTTAGCTTGTGATTGCAACTTTGCTCGTGTAAAACGTGTAATATGGAAACATGACCGATGTATATCTGCCATCACAGTATAGCGAGATGATAGCGAGCGCTCGAAAAAAATACACCCTCTTTACTGTCTACCAGGTTACAAATGAAGAAATAGCTTCAAGGATTGGTGACCACTCTATTTTAAGAAATCCAGCAATTCCATTCAGGACAAAAAAGTAAAAATATTTAATAAGCAAATACAAAAAATGAAATATAGTTCTCAATCAAAGGGTTACCTAATTGCATTCGATTTTGTCGATGGATTGAAAGAAGATGTTTTCAAAATTATAAAGGGAAATCCAAGGGAATGGCATTTTCCTTCAAACAAAGCCTACGATAGCACTGTGGGTTTATCATAAAAAAAAATCTAGATGATGTGGAGAAAATCTTACAAAACCTACCAGATGATAAGAGGATGTTCTATACACGCATTTTATCATAGAAAACAAAAGAGGGAACCGAAGATGACGAGCAAAATATTTTATTTCAAATCAAGTAAAAACTGTTAACTTTTACACATAATAAATTTGTATTTGAAACATTTTTAAGTATTTCATTAATGATTTTACCTTACAATATCTCTGAATACAGTGCAGTACTTGGTAAAATATATCAAACAAAACTCAAATGCATATTATAACCAAATTAGTGCAAAAAGCGAATAACTTTTAGAAAAATAGTTCTTACGTCCTACAAGTGTAAAATCATGTTGTAATAGATGTATATTAAGATTGCTCATGTATGAAAGTATATTTTTCATGTTTGATATGATTTTATAAGATCAACAGAAATCTATTTAAACAGTTTTTTTTTCTGAAAAAAAATTGGTTTCAGTCACTTATTCCCCTTTTCCATTAAGTGGTTCAATTGTGATACGATTTATGTTCGTGGTAAAACTTTTTATTTTACTATCGAGAATACATTTTCATACAGTTAATCAAATATAGATACAAAAGGAACGCTAAAAAGAATTAAACTGATTTTTGTTTTAATAATTGGTTACTGATTACTGATCAGAACTAAATAATAAAGGACTTAGGTTCAAGAATAAACCTGCATTCTTTAACGAATAAAATAGAAATTTTCAGTATCCATTTAAATTCAAATGGGATAAGAAAGTATTAAATTCGATATCTATTTTCTTTATTGAGTAAGATATGTGTTATTACCAAAATGAAACAACAAATAGTTTAATTCTGCGATGAAAGCCAAAGTTGATACACTGGTACACAGAGGATTCAATGGATAAAAACACCACATAATCTGAAAATTTTCATAGTAAAAAGAACAAAACATATAAATATGCAAGTAAAAGGTTTGTTACAATAATAAAACAAGTATAGCAAACGCTTGAGAAAGTAGGAGTATACAAATTAAATGATAGTAATAAAAATTGACGTCATTAGAAAATATTATTCTAATATCCTCGATTAATTCGAAAAACAATTACCAACATAATTCTAATTTTTTTTTTAATAATGTTTAAAAGAAATTGTTTTCCGACATAATGCCTCAGTCTTGACGTGCATTGCTAAATTTGCTATCAATTATAGATGTATACATACCTATGTTTATGTGAAAATAAATAATAAATTAGGGAGTAGTTTCAAATACAACAGAATTATTATAGAACATAATTGAAGAATAGGAGCTGTATAATCCATTCACGGAATCAATAACCACTTAGCACGTGTGCAACGCAGGCATTTTAAGTAAAAAATGAAATAAAAAACGTTATATTGAGATTTGATGTCATGTCCGCAAACCTGAAACGACAAACTCATCATTAATTTTTTTCTCTAAATTAAACGCCTTGTTTCTCCCATGAAATCTGAATAAAATCTTGGTACCCCGGATCGTAAACCAGTTAGTAAGCTGTTATTATGGCCCTTAAACTGTCTAACCGATCAGCTCTTAACATAAACAATTATTTCTCCTCGAATGATCTCGATCGCGTAGCTTTCTCCCTCCGGAGGTGAAATAAGATAGACCACAAGATCCTGACTTGAATACAGAGCAGCTTGGAAGACTAATCTCACATCGGGCGAGATGCTTGGAGTACTCAGGTCGACGCACGAATATCCTTTAGAAAGGTTTTAGAAATATTCGAATTTGAATTCAATGCCTAAATTCATATTAATCCACTTGAAGCGTCGAGTAATAAACACACCAAGTTATCGAAGTCGAAAGAGTCAGTCTTTATTAAGCAAAAGTATACATTACATTACAAGACTAAGTGATCTACAGGTTTCGTCAACAATGTTGTCCAAAATGAGTTTGTTCTACTGAGAGAAGCAAGAGGTATCATTTCATTGGTGAATAAAGGGCTAAGTCAGGTCTTGGCTGAAATGGAATTTTTGCATATACTGTCCCTGCCTCTACCAACTATCGAATGTGAAAGTAGGTACTTTTGAGAAGAATTAAAAAAAGGTTCAATAAAAATTAGTGCCTACAGTCAAACCAATGACCCCGTTATTTACACTATGAAAAGCCTTTAATAAACTATGGGGTGAGGAAGACTTTCTGGGCATCACCCTTATATAAAGAGAGTACCCTTAATTAAGAGGCAAAATCATCTTGTAAACGGTATTAGTAGTCTCCATCAGTTACCGAACCCAACCTTTATGAATTGCAATGACACATGTTTGTTAAAGGCGTAACCATTTCAAAGAGAATGTAGATTAGGATCTAGGTCACTCAGCTAATGATCTATACGTCTCAAGTTCAAGCCACTGTATATCAGGTAAAGTATTCATCCCATTATCAGCCATGTAATGCTCTTTAAGAACCTTCTGAGGACCACCCAGCTACTGTAGAATGTATCCTTAAGTAGAAAAAATAAACTAGTCATTAAATATGATCTATGCAAAATCCGTGTATTGAACTTAAACGTAGTTCTGTATACACGGATAATAATATAATGTTCAATGTAGACAGGTCGCCCATACATTGAATTAAGCCAGGTGTCCTGCCCAGCTCAGCAGCTGCCGTGTTCAACGACCGATTGAAGCCGAGAAGTGCACATCAAACAACGCTCTGGTTACAATCGGACCCATTCAAACTTTTAGCCTATTCATTTCTAAAACCGCACAAGTCCTTACGTCAGACCCTTTGTTTCTGAAGAACCAGATACTCGTAACATACCTTTTCAATCTGGGAGCGATGGATTAGGGAGATATACTCTGAAAAGACATATAGAATTATATTTAGTAATATCAGGGTTATTTAAAATAATATTTTTCTATCCTCTTCATATAGACATTTTAATTCGCATTCTGCTAGAACAGAGGTCAGCGACCTTTGCTGTCAAAGGTAAAAATCAGCCAAGTTTTAAAGAGATTTTCGGATTAAAACATTCACTTAGTAAATAGTAAGATATATATATATATATATATATATATATATATATATATATATATATATATATGTATTATATATATATATATATATATATATTGCTTTATATATAATACATATATATATATATATATATATATATATATATATATATATATATATATTATATATATATATATATATATATATATTGCTCTGTATTATATATATATATATATATATATATCTTACTATTGTGCCCATCAAATTAAAAAAAAAAAATTAGGAGGTACTACAGAGAAGAAATCTTTTTTATAATATCATGTTATCACTATCTTTACAAAGCAAGATAACTACTTTTAACAAGTCAAATTGCCAACGGCCATACCACGTTGAACACACCGGTTCCCGTCAGATCACCGAAGTTAAGCACCGTCGGGCGTGGTCAGCACTTGAATGGGTGACCGCCTGGGAAAAACAGGCGGTAACCATCTGGGGAAATCCGCGTGCTGTTGGCATATAACTTAACAGTGCACCTAATAATAATACATAGCTGGCTGTATGGACGAAAGAAAGAATCCAATGCCATAAAAAAAAAAAAAACTAGTCAAACAGGAGAAACGTCATATAAAATGAACATCGATGTCCTTTATGAGCTACAAGAAACGACTATAGCGGGAAACACCACAACATTGTATGACCAAACGTATAACTTTATCAGTCTCACATAAAGTTACACGCAATATTTTAATCATAATTTTATGTAATTCTAACCATAAACTAAAAGCCATAAAAATTTAAAAAAATCCATGTATGCAGCGTCCTATTAGTGGCTTTCAACAGAAGTATTACATCCTCATAGTACCCACGATTCCTTTCGCCGGAAACACAAATCCGTCAATAGCAAAAGGTTGAAAAAGAATATAAATTAAAATGGACAGCAAACATTAAACAATATTAACAAAAATGTGTCACAATTAACGCGTTGAATTGGGGAACCAATCCCATTGACTCTTGACTCCTCCAACTGACGAGGATACGAAGGACAGACAGAAAGGTCAGTTCCTGGCGAGCCGAGGAAGAAGAAGACAATGGCGGAACAAAAAACAGATCCCTTTGTGGGTGGTTCCTCGCTCATCAAGCCACTCTGCCTTTCATCTTCCTACGCTGGCCCTCAACTCCCATCTTCTTGTCTTTTTGGATCATCCTTCTCTGACGCTTCATCGTAGTACTCAAACTTATGAGTATTCGAACGGGGGCAATCAGAGATTTGACTATTTAAAACTTTTAGATAAAGATGAGCAAAAACTATCCTCATTGAACCAAGTAAGGTTGCTGTATCTGATGTATGGCTGTTGTTATGAGATGTGCTGCATTTAGTTAAAACCCTGTGAAAGATTTTAATATATATATAAAGACTGCATGGAGGAAAAGAAAAAAGAATATTAGGTTCTAAATGCAACAGAAATATATTTAAAATATTAGGAGTTTTATTATCATTCACTTATCATTCAAGGCAGATGGTTCAAGTAAAAAAAAAAAATATTCTAAAATGAGAATTTATGTCATATCCGCAAACCTGACAAACTCTTAAAACAACAGTGGACGACTTGTAAGATAGGATTATATTTATGTATTACAACGGATTATATATTTTAACATTTCTTTGTAGAAGACACAACAATATTTTCAACTTTAAAAAATAAACAAGGGATAAAAGTAGGCAGATCATTAAGTCGCTTAATAAATTGTGAAAATTATATCCAATTTTACATTCACCTAATAAACATGTATACAGTCTCTACCACGTACTCAACCCAAGACACTATGGGTTATAGTGGTACAATAGTAACTACTAGCTCGGTATGATTTTAAATCCTCTGCAACGATTACATACCACGGGGTTGTCGTGCATAGATTTTGGCTAGGTGGAATTGAGGACTTACTTATGTGACGTAGTATTTTAGATTATTTCGCTTAACGAATAACCGGACGATGCTACAGTGTGAGCTCTAGTGTTTTTACGAGTCCCTGACATCGCACTGGACCTCATTTTACACCTCCTCCGAAGGACAGCCCAATCAAGAATTTTTTTACTCTGTTTGGAAAATTCTTAGGAGACCTACCCAGGTTGTTATGCTAACCACTATACCACAGGTGACACTATATACAAGACCGTTTTCTTGGTTGTAGTGATACATGCTCTGTTTTAATTGAAAATAGTTTGTTATATAAGAGCTCTGCTAACCTCCCTCTCTGTGCACTGTCTTTTTAAGCAATGCGTGTTACGCAAGCCCTTCAAAGTTTATTTGTACAGAATACACTACTTTTTTTATTCCTAATCCATTTATCTATCCCTTCTAAAATATTCCGGAAGTAAGATAGTTGGAGCAACATTACATTTATGGTTGGAAATATGATGACTATATACCATCCAATCAGATTTCCATATCGTTAGAGTATAGAGTCTCATAAATCTTATCTGCATATGTCAAGTGTTCATCCAATCCCCCGGTTTCACCCGTATCCGTAATATTTCTGTATAGCTTTCTCTTCGTTACTACTAGATAGGAGCTCGGTTACATTAAAATATTTTAATAATTGAAGCTCGATTACTCAACGTCGGTATAGGCTTCTCTATTACCAAGGCTGAAAAAAGGTATGAGATTTTAAGGATTACACACGTGTATCATTGTAACAGACTAATTGTGGAGGACAGCAGAATGGTAAGCAAAGCTTTGGAATTTTTATGTCAATAGTGAAAAATTATTTGTGAGGAAAATCTAGGGGGGAAATCAGCATAGTAAAATTGATTCCAGAAAATTTTACGAGTTACTTAATTAGATTACATTTTTGAGGATGGAAATAGTTAGGGGGTGCAATAAAAAAAAAACACCAAATAAGTGAAAACTTATTTTTTATTTGTCCCGATGTTTTACTGGTTGTAACTCAAGTTACACGGTTCACCCAGTCAACTATTCCTCTCTAACATAGATTGCATTGCATGAAATGCCATCTCTAGCTATATTTTAAGGTGAATGTAAATTCGGTACATGATATGAATTTATTAAAACTCAATAAATACACAATATGAAACATTAAGCCATTGAAATTTAAATTATATAAATATATTAATTATACAGTACAGATAAATAGATGTGTATCAGTCTACAGATTAGGTATATAAAAACGCTTATAATTGGATATGTATATACAAATACGTAAAAGCTCCACTATTTTAAGATATACCACCATCAAAATACAAGTTCGTACAATTCGGATGGACTAACTCAACTAACTTTTACAAGGTTGAAGGAGTTCATCCACAACAAAAATTTTCAACAGAATCAGGAAAAGATTTCTCCAATTTTTGCAACAAACATTTTTCTTAATTTAATAAGTGTTTTATGACTGTACATTTTAGTTTTTTGTTTCTAGCCACACGACAAAGGCCGAAACCTCGACCCATTATGGAGTACATTTTTTATATAAACAAACTGTCATTTGAAATATTACGCTAGTTAATCATTGAAATGTTAAGATGAACACATTTAAAATTATTATGCTTATCTTAATCATTTGTTATTAAAGCAAAGGTTTGTAAGAATGAAATTAAAATTGAATCCTTCTTTATTATTTATTCTTACACTAAGGTGGGTTTATCAAACAACACCATTCTCTCACAAGTTCGTCGACCCCTTAGGCAAGAGCCCAACACTATCTGTTGCTAGATAGGATCGTAGCGACACATGTACGCTCCGAGTACTTAGCTTTTAAGTAACCTTGCCAGTTGGGTGTTCCTCGTTCTTTTCTATCGCTAAATTCTTCCCACAACTATGGTCGCACATACGGTATACATTATATGATTGATATATGAAATAATAAAATTCATTGTTATGATATCATAAGATACCTTAGAAATAAGGTCAGTACTGAATAATCAGCAGAAGAACAAAAAGAAAAATTCGTTTTGGCTTAAAAGTATTGAACATAATTAAGCGTAATCCGAAAATAACTTTTCTTAAAAAATATGAAAATTAGAAGGAAAATAAATAAAAAATACAACTATATGAGCAGAGAAGAGTTTTTTTACTAATAGTCATTTGGAATTCCAGATAGATCTCTTTAGCAAAGCTATAATTGAACTTATTACATTTTTAGAGTTAAAAGAAAATTTATTAAATTAATTTTAATAACTGCTAATTGTCATTATTAAATTAGGTATATTAAGTGTTATTAATTCATAATAAAAAAAATTGAAACGTCATTACAATCGTTAGTTTCAAGAAGTTCAATTATTCTTGTGGTTATTACTGATTACTGATTTTAATTATGAAAAAAATATGCAGAACAGCATATAACATAGTAACATACAACTGTACATTTATTAATTTTACGGGATGTATATGCAATAATAAAAGGAGAAGAGGAGTGGCTCAGGGGTAGAGCGCTGGGTTGCCGTGCTGAAGATCCTGGGTTCAAATCCCACTAGCTGGCATACTTTTATTTAATCTGTTTGCGGCCAGGGATGGACCCTTTGGGATTTAGGACCCTCCTGGGGCTCATCCATCCTCTATTGCTTGGGTTCCCAAAAAAAAGGGGGGGAAATTGAGCGTTATCTAGGACAAATAAACTCCCTCCATAACCGCTGTTCAAGGATCAGTTCTAATGCATTGAAATCAGGGAAACAATAAAGTAGAAAAGAAAATACTCCAGTTTAATTACGATTTACATTGGTTATGTAAAACCTTTAAAAAGCATATGAAAGTTATCCGTTAAAACAAAATAATGTTTTAAAGGTCTTTACTAATTAAGGAGTAACTCAGACAATAAACGATTGAGTTATATGCCTGTAATTGAGGGAGCAGAGCATCACGTTCCCGGTGATCAGGGCAATCGTGTTCCTAAAAAAAACCGCTCAAAATCTACCCAGGTGATTTCCATTGGAAATATTCTAAAGCGCTAAGGATCTATATCAAACTACTGGTTCCAGTTTTAAAATTTCCTTTAAGATTACTTCTAATGAAGAAGTAAAATGAGAAAACCTATGATCTTCTAGAAAATAATTACTACATGATTTAAATAAAAAAACAATACCTGACAACTTTTAACTACGATAGATATGTATCTAAAGTTAGTTGCGTAAAGAAATTGTTATAGAAGTCATGATAATTGATTAAAAAAAAGTACGAATTACAAAAACACTCAATTTCAACTGAGTATACATTAAAAAACCTGTACCCTATCTAGATTCTCCCTTTATTTTGGGTACCCATTTTATGGAGGATGGGTGATCCCCAGGAGGGTCGCAGATCCCAGAAGGTCTATCCCCGGCCGTTAACAGATTATAAGAATATTTAATTGTCACAACAAATTTTACATAAACAAAAAAATATCGCTACAAATATTAAAAGGCCCTGGGAACAGTACATGTAAAGGACTTGGCGGCTTAAAAGATTTTCTAATATTATGATAAAGACTTGCTAACGACTGAATGCTAATAAGTCAAATTTGATATACTTGCACAGAAATTTAATATGAATTATAGGTCACACTGCAATCGCAAACGAAATTTGAATTTTTATCAACGCTATAAGGTACTAAAAATATAACCAGGTTTTCTTCAACCTAATATTTCTCTTCTAGTTCTAGTTATCTCCCTTCCAATGGGCTTCGGTTAAATTTTCATTCAGTATAAAAATTCAAATTAAAAAAATAAATGTTCGTTTTTAAGATGTCCCTTAAGTCTATTTGATGCATTAATAAATATTAATATTAGTAATATGTACGATACGATATGTCATACCATGTGTCGCGGATCCACCATACATCCTTTATATAATACCTCCCTTTCATCATCATTGAATGCTAATATGGTTTGCGACGTCGGTAGTAGGCGTTTAGTCCTCGCTAACGCCTAAATACTCGATGCAAATCTCCTGTGATTAACCGGGCATTGTTCGCACGTGTAGGTGATCCTTGAAGAAGAGAACATCCATGAAGAAAGAGCGTGCTAACAATATGGCATCTCAAGGTGATATCTCCGGACTACAATAAGCAACTTAATCATCATCGGGGTACCCCCGGGCTGTCATGTCTGGCAAGAATCCTGAATCAATTTGAATTTACCCTATTCATGATTCCTATTCCACGATTTCCTTCGATCACAAAAAGCTATTTCACGTTCTATATAATGAATTATCCGATCCCAGTAAACCTACTGATGTCTCGTACAGCTCAATAGTGCGGTATTTTAAGTATTAAAATAGTTTTAAAAATAAAATGATTCGAATCTAAACACAATTTACTCATTAACAACATACTATATTGTAATATTAGTAGAGTTTTAGCAATAGGAATAAATAAGCTACTGGTTGTTCGATCTAGAGCCGCCATATTGTTTTGGATTTGGACAAGCAAAGTTATAGAATAAGAAACAAGAATACAAAACATCGCAACAACAATGAAAACGAATAAAAAGTCATTATAATAATTATAATTAATTTCTAGAAGTCAAACTATACTTATGATTGATTCACATTACTGATAAGTTTAATAAGTAATACAAAAGAATATTTTTTAAAAATTCTATGAGTTTCCCAAAGACTACGGTAAAAATAAGAATACCTAAGACAGCATGAGAATAATCGTTTTTTGAAGAAATTTCATGGTTTTATGAGACATTTGTAACTATATTTTTGATAACATACATAAACAGTATACATACATACAGTATATTATTGTTTTACATCATTTTTATAATACTATCAATTATAAAAATGATTTTACAACTAAATAGTATGATTTGTGTAGTAATACTAATTTGTATTATACAAGAAGAAGAGCATCACTAAGAATAAATATTTAGTTTACGATGGGAGATAACTCCCGTCCATTTCGAACATCTTTAGATGATACGCGCGATATGATGCCTATCGAACAAATATATCGTTTCAAGAAAATTTATAAATTATTCATGAAGTGATTCGATAATTGATTTTCTGGCGATTAGGATGAACAAATTAACAGCTTTAGATCTCTATCTAAAACAAAAAAAAAACTTGATAGTCTAATTTTAAAGGAATAAGTATTATAAATAAAAATGATTATTTCCATAAACAATGTATCGCAAGCTAGTTAAATTTATTAGCCAAAATGCTACATGCAAAATCATTAAATCATTCACTTATCATTGGGCATAGATCTTTAGAAATAAGTGTAATTTATAACAATCAAATAATTAACTTAGCTAGTTTTAATAATTTTTCAATATGATTAAGTAGTAATAAAAAAGTCAACACTGATTGATTATTCCCAACAAATCATTCATCTAAATCAGTACTATAGGACCGCTTGCTACTGAAGAGTTCAATGACTTCAGATTTGAATATAAAATCTGAACAAATAATATGCCAGCCTGAGTGGACTTGGTGATTCAGCCGGAAACGTCTCGTGCAGCATCCGTTATCTTCATTCTTCAACAAACAATATACATTCCTCATAGCGAAGTATATAACTTGTTGTAGCTTAATAAATCAATGAATGTATTTTATTAATAAACAAGTTACAATTTTTTTCCAAAAATGACTATTACAATGCTTATATGTTCATTTGATGAATGATGTTACTCGAATTATTGAAATAAAGCCGAAAAATGAGAAACGTAATGCCAGAACGCTTTTCTAAAACTTTTTAACGAACGCAAAGGATGCGTTCTCTTGTCCTCAAAACAAGTCGGTTCAGTCCTTACTAATAATTTAGCAATTTACTTGTTAATGTATATTCTATGTACTACCTTTAAATAATCCTTCGTTCAAAGTAGAAAAAATACATGTTTCACTCCACATCAAACAATTGGAACACTGGACTTGGTTAGATTTCTTTAATTTGAAGATGGCTGAATTACAAACTGGTGGTAAGGAATCATGTGAAATGTTTACTAAGAGTGCAGGGGTTTTACAACATATTTTTTAAAAAGATTTTTCAGATAGGGTAGTGAGATGGAGGACGGGTATACAACTTGAATGGATTTTAAAACTTAATTGTTCAATTTTTTTATTTTAATAGGACGATTGGAAAATCTGAAATATATGTATATAATATTATATATATTATATAAATATATATATATAAAATCATCATGAAATGAACCTTTAATTGACTGATTTCTTCCAACTGTGCGAAGGAAAAATCAACGATTTTTTTTTTCAACGAAAAAACAATACCCTTAAGTCCTAAGGTGCCTTGGATTCGGTTGGGTCTGAAACCAGAGCACGATATCATTTTGTCTTGAATAAAGGGTGTGTTAGGGCGGCCACAAAAGATGTACTTAGCAATCTTGTAACCTTTTGACGTTTGTTATTGTTTGTGTAGGAGTATGAATACTGCATTTACCACGTCTTTTGTTTTGTAATATATAAAATATCATGCAAATATGGGATTTTCCGAAAACAAAAATTGAAGCAGATGCATTTCTCTAAGAAAAGGGGATATTATCTGGAAAGAAGTGCTGTCAGCAGGGCCACAGCATGAAATTATATAAAACTCAAATGATTTGTAGGAATCAGTTAAGAAGTTGATAAGTTAAAAATATCGTTCCAGACATTCATTGAGTGGTAAAATTTTCGAGTATGTGAGGGAAGGTGTAACAATATTTATTGATTGTTTGAAGACGTAGAAGACCGAAGATTTAATGAGGATTGGTTTCGATCATTATACGGTTAATCATTCCTGTAATTTTATCAACCCCTCAACGGAGTTCATATTAAAACTACTAAAAGAATATGGGAGCAGGCAAAATAGCGAAACAACCAAGAAAAAGGAAGGAAAATAGACTATTGTATGTAATCATATTTGTTTGAATTCAAGTTTCAACCAAGGAACTGACTAGGATTCAATGAAATATTAAATATTATCATGGACAATCAGGTTAGAAAGAGATGGTTGGTCAAGCCAAGGGCAGTTATATGTGCTAGCAAGAGCACATAGATTTAGATTTAGCAAGAGCACATTAGATTTATATGTTTCTATTAATATTTTAATTAGTCTATAATTTAATTCCATTACTAAGTTAAAATCAATAAATAGATGAATAAGTGCCAAAGTATACTCAAGGACATCTAGTGGAGAATATTTAAATAATTACTATAAATGGCACTGTCACTGCTAAAGGTTAACGATTTTTATCAATAGTAGAACACTTATGCAATTCTATAAAATATTATCAGGTTTTCGTCCGTAGGGAAAGTACAATGCCAATGCAATAAATTAAAAAAAAAATTAATTCACAAGATAAACTTACTTCTGTAAATCGAGTTCTTTCTGAAAGGTCTGTGTTTTTAGGTACATGTATTCCAAGGATGAGCTTAATACCTAGGTGTTTGCAACAATGATCGCAAATGGTATATACCCATCTTTTCATAGCAGATAGTGAACAATTCATAGAAAGATCTCTTTCTTCACGAAAGTAAAGAAATGACACGTGACAGTAAACAAATGAGCTTTTTAGTAAAAAACATCAAACAGCACACTAAAATAAATGTAAAATGACATGTGTAAGATAGGGTGTACTTACAATTTCTAATATATAAAAGATATATATATATATATAAAAGATATAGATCTAATATATAGAAGATAAGTAGAAACCAATATTTACTTCAAGAGTGTATATTGATAATTCACCTAAGAAGTTGAAGAGGAGAAGATAAGTAGAACTGAAACTCAAGATCTAAATATTATATTATTTCCATAACAGTCAAGAAAAGTAAAAAACCGATATATATATATATATATATATATATATATATATATATATATATATATATATATATATATATATATATATAATTAAATCCAATTATAATGATCCAGTGTATTATGAAATTCATAATAAAACATGAAAACCAACAGTTATTATTAATCTCCTCTATTTCTGAGCTTGTATCGACTCAAAACGAGGCCTGTTTCCTTCGAATCGTGAAAGCAGGACTTAAAACGTTTCGACACGTACATTCATCACGGGCTCAACGTCTCCGCTTAACGTGTCCGGGTCGTGAGGTGAATACTCCATACCTGTTGTGGTCGAGAGATACAGGCCATCGAAATAGAAGTGACCCTTCTCGGAGACGGAGCAAGATGGACGGCACAAATTTAATTAATTAAAATTCTGATAGGGAACTGGATAGAGGTTGTCAAGGTGCTGCAACTTAATCGGATCAGTCCGATCAAAATGTATGGACTAGTAGCGAACCATTCCTGTGATGTTTGTATCTACAAACAAAACTTTATATGTGTATATATATATACTATATAATAATTTCAAGTGTATATGTTAAAGACTTACATAAAACGTCTTTCATTTAAAAGCTGCCAACATGGTTCCTATGGTAGCATCTGTAAGATAAAAACGGACGAGATTATTCTAAATTGTGTTTTTTTTTCTGTATAGTTTAAATAAAATAAGTTTTTAATTACTGCGTGAAATATTAGCATTAATATTAATATTATTATTAATATTAATTTAAATGTAAGACAGTATAATAAAATGAATTCTTAAGGTCAGTTAAAGAAATATATTATTATGATAAAAATACATTTTACTCAAATATACATTTATATAATAGTGTTCATAGATTGCTAGAAATAAAATCTGACATAATATCTATATACCTGACATCATAATATATACCTAGAAATAGTAATTCTTGACTGCCATATATAATAAATAATAAATTACAATGCATAGGGTAATAAGCAACCTGTGCCTCTACCACCCACGGAAGATCTCGACTTCCCAGTCCTCCCTTTCTTGCACAAAGCGGAGATTAGGAGTTAAACGGTACACTACGAATTAATATTGTAAACCTAATTCCTAAAAAAGATATAGGAAATAAAAATAAGAGGGGACAGGAATGATGAAACGAATTTATATGTTTATCTACGTACAAAAAAGTTGTAATTTGTAAACTACCTTTTCTTGATAAGACTAGCATAAATTCGATTATTGTGTTATCTTAATTCTCCAAGGAACTTTCAGTATGTTAGTAATGCAAAACTTTCTTTCAACCTCCGATACCTGTTTTCCCTCGAAAAGATATGCAATCGCTGTGCAAGCATGAAAGATACCTAAAGATACCTTTAGTACGTCGAAAGCACGCACCTTTCACAGGTTGTAGGCTGGAGCAATAACTCAGGTTGGTCACAGCTCATCGAGTCTTCTAACAGATAAACTACTTGAGTGACACTGAGGAAAATGGGTCAGTTATTCACGCGCCATAATAACAAATGTTTGAGATTCTTTATATTTTATTGTTGAATGGAATGTTCTCTACAACACTCATCTTGTACGCTTCCTTCATTTAATTCAAAATATTAAATATATCCAAAGTAATTAAAATATGATCAAATCAACCAAATGACTTAGTATTTTTAAGAAATGTGGGTATATCGAACTATTATTTAAGCACCTATTTAAAAATATTAGAAAGCCAATTATATAAAACAAATAGCGCATTTATATATCTACAGCGGTTGATTTCATCATAATATGAAAAATAATAAATGGTTGTTTGTACAAATGTTTTCTTTAATAATTTTTTTTAATGGTCTGCTATACACATCACACGAAATTATACACATTATCTTACAATCTATTACATATCCTTCACCAGAAAAAAAAGTGAAAGACGTATTTGACAAGAACTCAATATTAAATCCCAATAAACGAGAAAATGGCCCGGGTATTATTCAATTAAGAAATAACTGTTAATTCGGTCGTTACATTGGTTTTTAATAAATAATTCCTAACTATTTGAGAATTCATTCTTGCCTTCACCTGGTTCATTTTATTCTATTTAGTTCAATAGATTGTTTCATTATTTAAAAATAATGTTTTCTTTTGGTCAAAGAAAACTGACCGTCCACACAACCAAAACTTATTCTATCACTTCTCATTCTATCACTCATTATATCACTTCTATTGGCTTTCTAAACAACGTTGATTCAATCTTCTACTTTAAGGTCCTGGTTAAGGTAAGGTGCTCTGCGTGGAGGAGCAATTATTATTTTGAACTAAGTAAAGCTTGCTCGGTACTCTTTTATTGGGCCATATTATCCAATTAGTCGTGTCTTGATGAATAGGACTAAATAAGCATCCTTGTAAAAGGAATAAGAGGCAACCAAGATGCAGTGATAGATCGTAGCGCTGATAAAATGAGTCAGAAGCATCCATGCATTGCCTAAGTTACAATAAACGTTTCCTAAAAAATATTCTCTTATTATTTGGCGCTATTATTTCAATTAATTCAGACATCATTTTAAGATTAATTATGCATTAATATATATTGTTCTTAGTATTATTATGATTCTAGTATTAATAGTTGGATCTTGGAGCTAAGAGCTACTTTTTCTGTTTCAGTATTGCGGGCAGTACCCACCGGATTGGCCACTGTCGGTGCACGGTAGGCTCTGCGTCCACCTCGGCTCCTCCGGCCCGGGCTCACTCCTGCCTGGGGACGGCTACCTCGCCCTCACCCCGAGACTCTGCATCGAGAGCCGAGCTGGCACACTCACCCTTCCGCCAGTCCTCAGCCCTCAGGGCCTGATGGCAGACCTTCCCGCACTCCTAAGGGCCCTCGTCGTGTCGGCAGAGAGGTCCTTGGCCAGGTTCCCTCTGGAGGAACTGGCCTACCCCTGCTCCAACTGCGGTAGAGCTCCTGAGACCTGCAACTGCCATGCCGTCGAGAGGAGGGATTCCGGTATCCAGACATCTCCCATGTACGAGATGGACTCGAGTATACCGCACATCGACAGTGACGACGAGCACGAGAACATTACAAGAAGTGAGTACATTATTTTTCTTTTTTTTTTAAATTCATAATTCCCTGAATAAATAGACTACAGCTAACTCACATTCCTTTCGGCGGAAAGGAACTTGTGGGTATTCTCTATCAGTTTCATAACATGTATATTAGGAAATATTTTACAATATGGTATTCTAGACACATATATTATAGACTAAAGTTTTTAATACAACTTTATTTAATAATAAATACAAAATCTAATGTTAACTTTACCAAATTAAAGTTAAAAAAGCATCAAATTTTCTATAGAGAAGTACTCCGACTAAACTTCGGAGAAGTACTCTACCATAGAGGGCATTAAATATTTAGTAGATCCCGCCTAGAGCAATAGCATCTAAGTAAATGTATTCCAGGCAGAAAAAAAATAAAAAAATCCAGTTTACCAGAAATAGTTGATAAAACTTACAAAGGTATTAACATAATACACGTGTAAAGTTACTTCACATCAGAAAAGTAACCACTGTTAGTACTCTTTTAACCAATTCAATTATAAAGGTCACGAGGCCATCCTCTTTTCAGACTCCAAAGATTGCTTGGATTGAATGCTAAAACTAGGGGCTCTAGGGGCTTGAGTGCGAAAACATTTTGTCATGAAAGGATTGAAATTAGAAACAAATAAGACATTACATCATTATGGACGACTTTAATCGCAACACAGTAAAGAACTTAAGGATTTTACGAAGCACTGGTTTTCAAAGGGTTGGATACGAGAAGAATTCCATGGATTAGTGGAGCTCCAAGGTTCTAGTCCGTGGGTCCAAATAAGTCTTAAATAGTCATATATTTGTGTGTTCTGAGATTAGTTGGGAACCTAGAGCGTTAGTCCAGTAAATCTTGAAGTAGCCTGAAAACGGGGCTCGTTAAACTCGTTCTGGTTTGTTACGATGGTTTTAATATGTGAGTATTAGGGATCAATTTCCGTTTTATTGACAAGTCAATTTTTGAAATTATGGAGTTATCTAGTTTCTTTCCAGAACGCCTCATATATTGTCATTCATTAAGAGGGGCCGCATTCAAAGCAAATACAAGGAATCTGCTTTATGAATTATGGGTTATTAAAGAATAATTATGTATGTAAATATGTCATATAATGTGGGACGCAATAATTTATCCCGAAAGCCAACGGGATTATTAACCTTCCCGATGTTGTAATGGAAGAGCGATCAAAAGCTGCCCACACAAAGAGGAGAAGCCTAATCTCGGAAAGTGTTACACAAGTTTTAAAAGACTTGAGGCTCGGTGAGGAACTATAAATACCATGAAATAATAGCTCCCTCATGTTCCGCCTTTTATAAAACAAGAGCGGACCTTCCAGATGTTCACCTGTTATTAAAGTGGATTCTATTAGATGCCTCGGCCCTGGGGGCAGGTATTTTTTATTTTGTTTATTTTGGAGTAAGTCTTTTGTTTTGGAGGAAGGGATTGGTGTTGCCGCGTGAGTCGTGATGATGTACACACAACATCGGTACCCCCGGAATGTCACGGTTAATAATTTAACATGATCATTAAAAAAGTTTTAAACTACACCTATAAAACATAGACGAAGGTATCTTTAAAGGGTTTGGGTTTTAGTACATCGTATAAACTGTACCGTTTCTTGAACATACCAGGAGCGGGGCTAGAACCCAGGACCTTCGCCAAGGCAACCACCGAGCTACTCCGTTTCATTTTTCGAGAACAAGGTGCATTACATCACAATTATTGGTTTGAAATAGAGTCTAAAAAATAAGCAATAACTCCAGCGTAAGCAAAAGGCTTAAATTAGCTACTATACGAATATCACAATTCCAAAGCACAAGAAACTCATTTAATAAAAGATTGGAAGTAACACTTTTTCTCTAAACATTAGTGAATTTTTCGAAGATACTGATACGATAAAACAAATAGAAAATCTCATCAAAATAACAATATTGTGGGACTAAGTCTGTTACTTTACAGAATATAATAGAAGTAGATAACTAAAAAACATGTCTAGTCAAAACTTTAAATATTTAAAAATAATGGGCACGCTGACTATACCTGGAAAAGGTAATTACGTACGTCTCATAAGAGAATAAGCTTGAAACTAAAAATATTAAGTAATAAAAAAATAAAACCAAATCTAATCTAAATGATATAAAGATAGGACCAATTTCTAGGACTAGATTTGTTTAGAATATCATAGAGGTGGGTAAATAACATAGAACATATATTGGGCCAGAAGACTACAAAATTTAAAGTAATTGATTCATATATTATTTATGAAAATGATAAATCCGGCAACATTAGAGCATTCTTCTTTGTTTACATCAGTGTAGTTTTTAATAATTCAGAAATATTAGACTTGAAATAATTTTTCTTACTAAAACTCATATGTTATTGATGTGTACGTTAAATTATTTATTGTCTTAGTTACGTAGGGACATTTAACTGTTGCCATTTTTTAATAAAATTATTGGATTAAAAAAAAGACTAAATCTAGTTTTTTTTTTTTTCAAAGAATTGATAAGTGCTGTAACTTTTAAATGTTGTATAAGTCCATTTGGATCTTAAAAAATCGTTTATTATTTTAATTGATTATAATTTCATTGGAAAATGGGGATAAGGTTTAAAATATCACTCTTTGCTAAGTGTTATGTGATAAAAATATTTGCCCATCTGTCCATATTTTTAAAATAATTCAAATGGAAACCTTTAGAAATCACTGAAATAATGGGGACTACTTAAAACAAGAAGGGCTTATATGCAATATGAAATGAATTATTTTATATTATTGACAAATAACTTACACACATTTATGTGTTCGATTATTTTCTTAAACATTAGTGCTAACTACACAATGCCCCCTATGAGTTCTTAAATTCCTTCCACTTTACTAGCAGTGTTACACGTTCAGTAAGTTATTGGTTCATGGTTACTGTCACCAACCAGGGACAATGGTGTCACGTTAGCGTGGTCCATTCTATCTGATCCTGGGGTAATTAAAGGCAGCTGAACACATTGATAACCACGAACGAGAAACCGCCTGAGAAACTGTAATAACTTCCAACACCCTATCGCATAGTAACTATAAAATCAATTTCGGAAAATTTATAGACTCATTAAGGTTTTCCAACCATATTAACTTAGGTTAATAAATTGCGCTAAGAAATAACTGTAACAAAAAAAAATTAATTTTATATTTATATGAATAATTTATTTAGTCTGTTTGCAGTCCTGGGGCTCACCCAACCTCTATAATGTATTATAAAAATAGGGTACCCAAAATAAGGGGGGAAAAGATGGCGGTTGAGCGTGACCTAGGACAAGTCACCACATTATAGAACTGTTATCCATGAAACTGTACAGTCTCTACCATGTTCTGAACCCCGTTCACTGGTTGAAGAGGTAGAGGTTTTTTGTTCTTATTTTTACACGAATAAATAATTTGTTTAGTTAATATGCTTAATTTGTTCACTGGTATTAATAACTATAATACAACCACACATATAAAATAAAACAGTAAAACCACAAGTGCACATGTGCTATGAAACCGTTTGGTTATATTCGGAGAAAAGATTGAACAAATATATTATCATAGTATTTCAAGATTGGCATGATGACCATGCATGTAATGTCTATAGCCATGTTATGTAAACTCCAATAGGATATAGCTTTTCTACTCTTGAATCATATTGTATTGTCAAATTGAGGATTAGTACCTTAGATGTTAGTTACAGTAAAAATAAGCATCTTGTTGTTAAAATAATCGTTTAAAAATATTCTACCTTTTGAACAGTTACTTATAATAAAAGGTATTCTAATTTATGTTTTTATACTGAATATTAAAAAAAATATGCAACTAAAATCCAGGAAGTGTTTAGCATTTAGAGATGATTTTAGCCAGGCACATTAACCTCCAGGTTTTTCTCACAATTTTAGGATAGCGACTTTATGGGTTGAACTCCAGGACTGCAGACCATACAATGCCTTTCTAATACTGTGGACAGATTAAAAAAAATTTAAGATTAATATATAAATTTAAGATTTATTAATGTTTTTTGTTCCTTGAAGCCATCTTGCTGAGCGCATTTCCCATGCAATTTGAAGACCACACCCTTTTAAAAAGCCTCTTCCCACTTGACACCCACGGACGTCCCTTGCGTCAGGGAGGGAGCGATCCGTCAGCCCACGGGACAACATGGCAGCTACAATCGATTAATTTAACGGTAATCGCTAAAGACATGCGGAAGCGATCTCGTCAAATTATAACAGTGTGTCAATCCTGTATAGTGTTTTTTTAAATCACAAAATAGTTAAAGATACAGGAAAAAGCGAAATTCATTATGAAATAAAGGTGCCTTTAAGAGCGGGATATATATTTTTTAATTTACCGTCTTATTTGGACTTACGGAATAGAGCTACGGGACTCCACTAAGACATCGAATTCCTCTCGTATTCTATCCTTGTCCCATTCGTTGCTGATTTGGCCTGAACCCGATACCAGTCTTTTCATGCAAAACTTCATTCCCACTCAAACCCACTTGTTTGAAACCTAGCTACTTCTTCAATTCCTGATTATCCTCGGAGGCGTCTGAAAAGACGATGGCCTCCTCGTTACCTTTTAAGTTGAAATTGTTACTAGAGTACTACCACTGGGTAGTTTCTCAACTAGTCTTTATCCGAGCCTCAATGTATCATTTCTGTCATTTACTTGTTGTATTGTTATAATGCAGTTGTAAATTTCAATGAATAAATTAATTTTAAAAAATACAGTCTTGAAACTACTTAACCCACTATTCTTCTTTCTCGAATCTTATTATTTTTTTTTTAATTTATTTTTACCACTCTTTCAATGCAGAAATAAGTATGGCCTGTTAATTAATGTTGTCCAACGTTTCGGCTGTCTAGTGCCAATTCGAAGATAAAATAATTTACTCCTGGTCCTCGATCGAATGTTTTTTTTTTTTACAATTCCTCTCTATTCTAAATATTTTTTTGTTGCTTGTAACCTTATATCGTCGATACAAACGACAAGTGTCAAAAGTGGAAAACACAACTTTACAGGAAAGTGAGCAAATTCGGTATTTTGCATTTATGTCGAAGACATAATTCGTATTGATATTCAAAGTATTTATGAACAAAATCTACCCCAGGCTAGGTTTAAGAATTTTCATGAGAAGTAGGTTCCATACGTGGCCAACAAGAAGCTGCTCTGTCCGATTTTCACTAGGTTAACTCAGGCTTGTGCCCTTTCCTTAGTGGCATATTACAACAATCGACCCAAGGCCTTGTCCCCATCCAGCCTGAAGGAAGCATCTCCACCTCCAACAGATTTTAAATAAAAATGGCATAAAGAATTATAGCCAGCAGTTCTACAGACTTATTTTAAGTAAGTAAAAGGATCAACAATTAATCTTACGTCGGATACGGGCAACTAATCACAGATAACAATTGTCTTAAAGCATTAAAAAAAGATTGTTAACAGATGAAAATGTTCGTTTTTTGGCAATTTTAAAAACTGTCTTGATAAACAAAATGGCATAATTTCACTAGTGGAAGTTGCTAAAAATGGAAGGTAACCTATGAATCATTTTTATGTTTATTGTCTCCTCGTACAAGACTGAAAATACAAGAAACTGCTCGACGTTTTAGCCTACTTCAACATTTACTGGACAAACGCTCTAAGCTCCTAATTAATTGCAAAATACTCATTTACGTGACAGTTGTCAGACCTATTTGGACCTACGGAATTGAGCTTTGGGGCTCTATTAAACCATCCAATTCATCTCGTATCCAATCCTTACAATCCAAAATCCTTCGTAAAATCCTCAATGCTCCTTATTATGCCACAAACAAACTCATCCATCATGATCTTAATATCTCATGTGTTGCTGATTAGGCCCAAACTAGATACCTATCATTCCATGACAAGCTCCATACACACTTGAATCCGCTAGTCTCTCAACTTGTTTCTCATACTATTCCTGATAACCCTCCGAGGCGTCTGAAAAGAAGATGGCTCGAGACCTTCTACTGTAGAACTTTATTGGAGTGCTAAAGATGGGTAGTTTCTCCACAGGTGTTTTTTGTTTTCATGTCATTTGTTCATATCAGCAAATTTACTTGATGTAATATTATTACAGTTGATAATATCAATAAATTAATATAAAAAAAAGGTTTATTGTTTATAAATACAAACAAAAATTATTTATTAATTTAATTTAATTAATAATTCATTTAAGTTATAATATATCTACAGCCCCGGTAAATAAGTGGTTAAATAAAATTTTCTCCATAATGATTTTCTTGTGCTTAAGAAAAGGGATTTGTTTAATTTTCATAAAGGCTAAGTCAGGCATTAGCTAGAAAAGGAGTTATTGCTTTCATTTCAACTAGAGTTAAACCAAACTAAAATAATGACACGATTGTGCTTCCCTCAATACAGTTATCTCTCTCTGGAAAAAATTAGACTTTACGGCTTATTTATCGGGGCTGTACTAAATATATATAGTAAATTCAATTCTTAAAAAAACCGTTTCTTGAAAAAAGTGTCGGCTGACATCAAAAGGATTAGGTAGATTATTACATAATATCATATCGGACGAAAACTGAAGATATAATAAAAATTAAGCCTGTAATGTACTTTTTTTTTCTCGCATCCTCCAAGATTTTTTGTTTACAGTATAATACAAATTTACGATAAATACCTGAAAATGCTTCTATATAAACCAAAAGCCTTCTGTTGCCTTTCGATATTTTAAGGCGTTACAATGGGCTGAGTCCGCTGAAGGCGGTTTTTACTCGAACCGGCTCAAAGCCGCTTGATACAATACAAAGCAGGGAGGGACCGTTTAGCGGGACCAAGAAATAGTTGTAGAAAGAAGAAAGGGGGGGAAGGAAGAAGGAAAAGGGCAAGGGAGTAATTACCCCTTCCCTAGATCAAATGTAAGCACATCGACCAAGGGGACACTGTCCTGCCATCTCAATGTAGTTGTAAAAAAAAAAGTCTTTAAATGACTATTCAATGCACAGCAATTATACGAGTAAAATAACTTTTCACACAAACAATTCTTTTACTTTCAGTCGAACTTGTCTATCCTTCAAATTTCTTATGGTGACGATTCGAGACTATATTATTCACATGACCAGACACCGTATTATATATGTATATATACAATGACGAACTTATATATTTCATTTTTGTATCCTGGAAAATATCAAACATTATAAAAATTAGGGGAGAAAATTATAATTTGTCTCGATGAATAAGTGGTAAAGCCTAATTTTTTCTAGAGAGAGATAACTGGAAATGAAAGCAATACCTCCTTTTATAGCCAATGCCTGACTTCGTCCCTTATTCATTACGAAAATAAAACGAATCCGCTTCCCTAAGCACAAGAAAATCATTTTGGAGACAATTTTACTTAACCACTTATTCACCGGGGCTGTAGATATATTATAGCTTAAATGAATTATGAGCTTATTGCAAAAAAATTAATTGAGATCGATTTTAAATCTACTCCGTTAAAAAAATAATAAATCTGACTAACACTCTTAAATCGATTAAATAAAACATTTAATATTACCTAATGATTTAGTTATAAATATAAATAAATCAGAAATATGTCTGTGGTCATAAGTTTTAACTCAAAACCAGGAATTTAACAACGAAATATGGTTGAATGAAAATAATTTGAATGAAGTTTTTATTGATTTTGGTTTTTGATATAATCATAATATAATGTTTTCTAATTTGACATTAATGTTTTTATATCTAATAATTCATCGTGTTTATGAATTCATATATTCTTTATAAATAAAGTTTCATAGTGATAATATTCGTTTATGATTATAATAAAATATAACCGGTATTTTCTTATACTACTTATTAATAATATCGGTTCTATATTAAGGATAGCTAATTGAAAATAACGATTATGGATTATTTTGACCTTGATCCACATTTAAGTTTTGGAATTAACGTTGCATAAAAGGTTTTAAACTAGCTGTTAATGAGCTCAATTAAAACAGAGTTGAAATTACATGGGAAAATCACACTAGAAAGGGACCACAATAGAATTGAGTTGAAATTATAGATGTAGATCATAGAAACGTTAGACCGTGGGAATTCCTGACAAGAAGTGCATTGCTCTGTAAATGATTAAAAATTAAGAAGTCTTCCCAGGCCATCGTTATATTTGTGTGTGACATTATTAAACATTGCATTTTGCAATCACAAAGAATTAACTACCTTTTTTATTCTATAGAGGAAGTTCATTCTTACCCTTCTTTATTTAAACAAAGATTTTTAGAAGAAAATAAAATGATGCCGATCGACAGGATCGTAACCTGGCGATCCGGAGCCTAATGTCAGGTACTCCTCAAGTATTCCTACACGCAATATTCCTGGATAGGTAAAATTCTTATGTTATTTTATCAATTACGGTTTTTATTAGCCTACATACTTCATTCTTTTATCATTTTAACTATAAATATAAGAACCGAAGGCTCGATGCCCACACCACAAATTTCAGCTTACGAACTTAACGTCTACGGACCATCACCAAAATCCGCAATATAACTCATCCCGCAATATCCTCAGACGTTCACCTGTCTGCGCAGGGCTTATGAACTGTTTAGTAATTCGTTCGTTAGTATGCTTCACAATATTCCCACTTCAATTATATTAACCATGTGTATCATCTGCAATAAGTATTGCATGAACTATCTCCACTTAGAACTTTACTATTTTAACTATTACTATTTTACTATTTTTAGTTCCCGAAACCTTAAGAAACCAGATCATTCTCATTCACATTGTTCACAAAATGGGTTAGGAAAGGATACTACGTCACTCATTCATTTGTAAAAGCTTAATGCAATAATTTCCATAATCATATATTTCTGAATGAGGAGAAACTGTAATTTCGGTTTGTTTGATGTCCCGATCACTCCTTTCTGGAAATCAATTACCAATTTTGCGGATGCGCAAAACCACTACTTAAAGAAGATAGCATTTAGGAGCTGGTTGGGAACGAGAATCATTCAGATTGAGTACATTGAGTTCCTTATACCCGGCTGCTAAACCGATTAGTCAAATAGCAGGCTCTTCCCTGGCATTACCCCGTGACTCCCTTGATCAGGTAATAAATTCCGACTTAGACTCAGCGTGAAATTGCCCCGACCGACGACAAGGTTAGTCCTCAAAGACTTATTACAGCCGATATTAGTCTACATGGCGGTTATTTATCGCTAACTTTATGGAACGGGGTTACTTCCAGATGATCCGGGTCGACTTCCAGGTATTAAATCGATGACTTCTTCTCCAGCACCGCCTTTAGATGCTCTCAGAGTTGAGATGTGCTGACATGTGACGGTTTTTACTTTACATCATGAAAGAATACAATTTTTTTCTAGAATTATGTTTTGGTATACAGAACACAATACAATCGTAATACTCTTCCACAACTAGCACTGAAATTAACTCATGAAGTTCAAATAAAGCGCAATTTCTTTACGTGTTATCTCCGAATAGTATAACATTTTCCTATTCTATTGACAAATCTGAGGCAGCGATCAATAGAATAACTAGCACATGAAAGGTTTAGTTAATTAGAATGGAAATACGAGTCGAGTGTATCACTGTTAGAATTACGAGTGAACTGTTTGTTAGACTTTTCTACGAATTCCATTAGGCATTTAATTTTTGTGAACTCCTTTGTAAATCTCCTGTAATGGATTCAACGGGAAACTGAGACGGAAAAAGCTTTTATTGAAGACACTCCTGCTAGTTTATGTATCTCTCCATTATCCAGAAATGCTTCATACTCTTTTTTGGATCTGTGGTAATCTGCCAGCTAGTGAACTTTTTACCAGTGAATATGAGCGTTCAGAAAGAGGGCCATGCCAATGTTTTTAATGGTACTAAATTGCATCTAATACCAATGATATGTTAAGGTCTGTTCAATCATTTATTAGTTATGAAGAATAGACTATGAGTGGTGTAGCAAACGCTTATATATAATCTTCAATATATTCAGTCAATAATCTACTTGATATACGATACTTTTTCAGCATGCAAGGAAGTAGAAGATTTTATGCAGACAGATTGTACTGCATCTATTCCAATGGAGTCTTTAGAGTGGTTTTAGTGAAGGCTTTCTGAGGTACTATGGGTGTAGAATAATTGGCTAAGGAAACCGGCGTTCTATTCAAAGAGGTACTACTCTTTCTAAAAATAATTAACATGGACACATTCAGAAAAAAATAAATAAAACTGCAATTGTATATGACGATATGACAATTTTGCAGACGTAACACTGTTCAAACGGAGAATAAAATGTGCTTATATTGTGATTGTCAAACAGTTTATGGCAATGAGTGGGACTGGTCAGACAGCTGTAGGCTGGCAAAGAAAAGTATAGTTGAAAAAAAAATGTAAGCCCACGTGCGAAACAAGCTCCTGCGACAATAAAAAAGCAATCTCTCTTAAGAAATTCCAAGAAAAGGAGACATCATTTTTTCTACTCAATGAGGGGATGTAGTGATTATTGTTTGTACAAAACCTTCTTAGACACAATCTTTGAATAAACTCTGTATCAAGAGAAGGAAGGAAGATCTTCTGAAACGGGCTTCTTGGAACAACTTCCTTGGAGGCGGGAAACCTCTATTATGATGAAGTAGTTATCATTAAACCTTGAATCTAATGATAATAATAAATCAGAACAGATCGTACATATACTTAATTAATTAGTCGACCATCATTCCATCAGCAACAATAATTAAAAAATCACATTGAAATTTCATATATCATTAAATAAAACATAATATGATGTATATTAATTTAATATAAATTTCTACACAAATTTTACAAGCAATTTAAGTTATTCTGTCTTACAAACGAACATGAAGTGGCTAATAAAACTTATCAAGTAGTTTATTAAGATTTTATGCAGACTTTGTGAACTCCAAGAGAATCTATGGATGTTGGATACTTGGCTAAGAAAAACAGCATTCTAAACCAAGAGCTACTTCTCTTTCTAAAAATTTCAAAAAAAAACAATGAAATAATTTACATGGACATTCAAAAAAAATAAAATAAAACTGCAGTTGTATATGACGATATGACAATTTTACAGATGTAACACTGTTCTCTGGATTATTTCTGCGGCTCAGTTGATAATTTTTAAGTGACATTTTTTAATATTCGTAACAAGTATAAATATGGCGACTAAATATGATGATGACTAATATTTATAATATGAGAACATTCCAATCAATCAATAGGGTAGCAAAAAAGAGCAAAAAAAGATAGAGAAATTTGTGTCTACTACTCCTCAAATATAAGAATAGTGTGTACAATAAACACAGTTAAATTCGACGTTTAACATGCCCTAAATAAGGTTGGTAAAACAGAAAGTAAATTATGTGATCATGAATACTGCGTGCTAAGAGTTGAGGATTAAAGGCATTGAGACGTTGCAATAGGAAAACAAAAAGTAAATAATACAGACCATTGAAAAATATGACAACCCATCATCGAAAAATCATGATAACAATAATCTTCAGGAGAAATCTTTCGAAAAGCTTAATATGAAGTTTTTTTTTTTGGGTAAGCCAAGTGCCTCTATAGGGTTCAAGGTGTGAGTCAACATTTTAAGCACAAGGGAAAAATTGTATACATTACATTATTAATAACATAAGATGTTCACGTCAACATAACTTGCTTATCACTACCTACAAGTTTATGAATCATTAAATTTAGTTGCTTATAAAACTTTAAAATACAATTATTACCAATATAAAAAAGCAAAACTATAAAAATCGTTTAATGGAACTAGTAGGATTCTAATGGATACTTCGTATACCAATGTATGATGTATTTTTGAAAAATATGTAAACACAATGAATAACATTTAAAACCAGTAACGTAATGGCCATTCAGGCATCATTAAACAAAAAGCAGCCAACAAACAAGCAACCAGAAGCACATAAATGCTGGAAAATAAAATCATTATTTTTATAAAAATATCGTCGATACAAATGCAAAGTATTGGATGTGGAAACAAAATATGCTTGTTATTAATCTTTAGAGTTCGATGATTGATGTAACATGTATATGGAATCACCTCTAAGAAATAAATTACTTACATAACCCTCCTTCAACAAAATAACCAAGAAATTGGCGTTTTTGAGCTTATCCTCAAGTAGCAATTGCATTGATTAAATAATCATACTTAAAAATTTTTTTAATGATTACTAAAAAAGTTGAATACCAAACATAACAACAGAAATGTTTGGTACCAATACTCAACTTTTATTTATTTATTTTTTATTTCACATTATGGAACCTTCAAATGCCTATATTGAAAAATTAAGTTTTTTGAGTTATGACATCTTCCTTTGAAGAAGGGATAAGTAAAGTGTTTTTACAATACGCTCTAATGTTAGAATAAATGATTCACTAAAATAAAATATTGCGAACTAATGTAAAAAATTATGCACGTGGTGATAATTACAAATAACTGGCTGTTCGAGGTACCTAGAAGAGACGTTTAACTGAAAAATGGCATTGGTGCTAACAATTGAAGATTTACGGTATCCAAAACTGTACTCGACTACGTGTTCGGTTGAAGGTGGTGTACCTTTGTTGATTTTCCGACTCTGTAATTCACAACTTCTAAACCCGTCATTTCTTTTCCCACTGCTGGGAACAAGTGATTTACGCAACTTTCGTAATGGCGTCGAACCATACAGTGAGATGAAAAATTGAATATTTCTGAAAGGACGGGTATTTACAAGAACTGTTCCTCAACGTTCAAGCTCAAATTTCAATAGTAATCCAGAATTTAGCATATATCACCAGTGTTCATAAAGGGACATAAGTCAAAACCTACATTTTTGGAAAAATTGGAATTACTATTAGTGAACTTGATGTATTGAGCACTAGGAGTGACTTATGTGATTCATATAATATGTTTTAATCAACTTTAGTTTATATGTTAAAATTCGATTGATATAAGAATAACGATATTTTATCTATGTATAAGGTCGTTAAAATGTTTGTGACTAAAATTGATTTAGACATTCAAAAAAACACACAGTTATCACAGACTTTTGAATTTTCACTTCTGTCGGCATTTCTAATGACTGCCTATATTATTTTATTACTAGAGGCACGTTCCAAAAATCATGGCCACTCTTGTAGTTTTATTAATAGAAAACGATTATTTATTTTCTTATTTTTTTCCAAATTTGGTACCGGATGTGCGGCTTTTTGAAAAAGCACTAGAAGCCACTTACGAGGCGAATGGAATGCCTTAAAGATAAGCTAATCGGAATAGGACGGCTTTTTCAGTCAAACCAAATTGTGGGAAAGCCGTAATAGGTTACTCATTTATTAAGCGGCCCACGCTTCAGCTCTCGACGATTTTGAAGGAAGTTGAGCAATTGGTGATAAACCTTCCAGTTCTTCGAATGAAAGGTGCTGAGTGTATTTCAGACAGGGAATGTTTGGAATACTTAAAAAAACAAAAAACAGTATTACTAACACTGACAATAGTGGATTTAGTACATAATATCCACTGTACTGTTTCTAAGCCAATGGTCCTGTAAGGAAGTGATTTAGCCAGGACCATGCTCAACCGCCGGGTTTTTCCCAAAATTAATGCAGGCTGGGTGAGCCTAAAAAGGGTCTACATATTACCTGTCATAATCGGGACATTGAGAACAATAACTTAGAATCCCTGATAGTACCGTGTCTTAAATAAATTTCGAATACAATATTTTACTAAATACTACTTAAATCCCCATGTACAAGGAATTTCGGGTATTACAACTATTTCTTAATAATAAGGCATAGAGTTTTTTCTAAATGCTTGGAAAAAAGAAAGTAATTTTGTTGACGCATAATTTTATAGCGACCGAAATTATAGATGATGCATACAAAACGGTGCCTGTAAAAGACAAAACTAAACTACCACGCAAAGCAATTAATTTTAATAAAAGGCAAAATCTGTTTGTACGTATAAAAACTTTTACAGCAATGATGTTACTGACTTTAAGAACATAAAAAATACATAAGTAGAATAAAACAGTATGGGTACAGGTAAAACTGACCTGTTGATGGAATGATTAAAGAATATATTTAAACTCGTTTATATATTAATATTTAATATAAAAATTAGGTTTTAAAAGATATTTCCACATTTAATCACAGTTTTGGGGGATCATACAGCGGTCTAGAAATTCCAAAATTAAATATACATTTACTATTACAACTAACACTTCGAATTATGTTGTTATTAATTATTAAAAATTTAGAAAATGTTTACTAATATGCAAAGGTAAGCACTCCACCATTTAAGAGTTATTGAATTAATCAAGTTTTTAAACAATTTTCTGAGTAAATGCATAGCAATGCCAAATTCATTTACATAAATGGTGCTTGTGTCTTAAAGCAGCCCTGGTTATTTTTGTCTATGCGAGCAGTTACATTTCTAACAGGTGATTTGTTCTATATTTGTTCTAGCTTACTGAGTTTTGATTATTGCTGAGATATATTGTTGTTGTTGAGAAGATTTATTGTTTCTTTTTGTTTGTTATTTGTTGTTTATTATTCGTTATTTGTTTTTCATTGTTTGTTTGGTAGCTTTTTATAGATTTTTCGTTGTAATTATTTTAGTTATTTATTTAATTATTTTAAAATTATGCGTATTTGGGATTTGCCGAGAACAGAAGAACAAGATACTATTTTTTGCAGGAGCGAAATATTTTACCAAAACAAAGAAAATGTAGCAATTCCTATGAAATGAAATTAGAATCCTATTTATGCGAGTTCGTATGGCGACAGCATCAGTCAAAACAAAATGCAGACTTTCGAATCGATATTGAAGTCTGTTCTGACGCATTTTCCACCTAAATGCGATTAACAAATTTGTTGTCAATAAACTATTGTGATTTTCATAACTTCTTTGTTTTAATTTGTTAATTTGTTGTTTTAATTATAGTGATTTGTTTATTTTTTTTAATTTTTTAATTGTTCATTGTCCATTCTTGTTTAATTAATTGTTCATCATGTATTACATTTTAAAAATTTTATTTAAAATAATTTTTCAACATTTTGATTTTTCATTAGGTACTTTTATTTCTTAATTGTCCATTGTTGTTTAATTAATTATTCATTATTATTATTATTTTTCAATTTTTCAAGAAATTCTTTTGATTTCTAATTGTTGATAATTTTTTAACCCCATTAAATAGAAGGTAAATGTTACAAAATGTAACTGCTCGCGCATGCGAACAAGTGGGCAAAAGTAACCAGGGCTGCTTTAAGACACAAGTAAGGGAGTAAAAAATCCTTAGTTACGCCGTCCTTCGGAAGGGACGTTAAACGGGGGTCTCGAGGCTGTACGATGTCAGGTACTCGTTAAAAATTCCTATCCTAATTAAACCCGGATAGGCAAAATTTAGAGCTCCCACTATAGCATCTTCCGATTAGCCATAGCAGCATAAAGTGACTTAAAATGAACTAACAAAAACAACAAACATTTACATAAATTAGAATCAGCTATTGATTATATGTTTATACAATAATAAACATTCAGCTACACTCTTGACCGTTTTGGGAATCATTCATCGTTTAACATACAAAACCTTGTTTTAGTTCTTAATAAAAATATTACGGTGGCAGTAATTGGACGTCTCTAAATTTCGTTGTGAAAACAGCTAGTTGTTTCTTATTTATTTCCCTCTTGAATAAAATTTGACGAATCAACTTCGCCCTAAAAGGTGAAAACGAAAGAAAAAAAAATCACCTTTTCCCAATAATGTAATTTTATTATTGAATGAAGCTTTTAATACCTTATTATTTTCTATTTTGCTGAATTTTCTATTTTCTTGAAGTTGAGTCATCTGTTTGTAAGATTCAACCCGATAAATAAATATATATAAAGATTGAAGAGAGATATTGCACATAAATAAAAATAAAATATATGTAAAACATATTACTTGAGCAAATTAGTTAATTTTTTCTAGATATCTTTAAGTCCCAAATTATAGATTAGGTTATGTAACAAAAAACCTAGTCAAAACGATCAATTTAACTTATGTTCAATATTCAAAACTTAAAAAAAGTATAAAATAGATCAGATATAATTTTATTTATTCTTCCATTAATCGTATTAAGTTGGTGTTCGGTAAATTATGGATTTGTTTTGCATAAGAATCAAATTAAGATGCAATAAATCAAAACAATAATTGTAATGTCTGCTAAGTTAATGGTTAGGTATAATAAGGAGTTAATATTTTATGGTTTCTAAATAACACCTATAAAACTATGACTTAGTAGGCGATTAAGACTGAGTAGAAAATATCTAATAAATATTCCCAAGGACAAAATCTGATGAAAGCAGTTCCTTATGCTCAAGGATACACTCAAAGAATTGAATGAATGTACTGAGCTATTAATAACAGAAGGAAGTATTAATAGTAAATATGCATTTGGTAGTAACATGTACCCACGAATACATTTTGGAATCTTATCACTCTCCTGGTGCTCACCCAGCCACTATAAATTACGTACCCTTTATTGGGGTGAGGCCTGGCAGTTGACACTCATCTCGGACAAATCATCTCTCTGTACAACCTTTGTCTTACAAACGGTAGTCTCCATCATGTACCTAAGATCCTTCATGGGTTTTAACGGTACACATTTAATTATAGATAAAAAGGCTCTTTATTGGTCAGCATATCATTATCATTAATATATATATAATCATTATCACATAATATATATATATATATATATATATATATATATATATATATATATATATATATATATATATATATATATATGTAAACATCAAAAGCAATAGGGTCAGCTATCAGTTGAAACTATTGCTAAGAAAAACACAATTAAAACTCGGAAAATATCAATACTGGAACTAAAACGGCTAGATTAAAAAAAAAGGAAAAAAGAAAAGACACATGAAATAATAAAAACGTTTGTTTTTAATTGAATTTGTTTTAATTATTATAATTAAAGAGCGATGCCATCTTAAAGGAATAATTAGACTATATTTAACTAAGTAACAATGAGAACAGCTTCCCTAACGATATTATGCCTGTCTCCTCTGCATATTGCTTTGGTTCTCCAATTTCGGAAACCGAGATAGTTAAATTATTTCAGTAAATTAAAATTCATTGTATTATATTTTAATGCCTACTCGTAGTTACTCGTTAAGCAATCGCCTGAGCTATTGGTTCACACTATTACTAAGAAAAAACGGGCGAAAAAATCAATACTGACGCACAAAAGGCTAGATGGTTTTAATTGTAACGCACTGGAAAAACGATTTGGAATAATAAGTTTAGAAGTTGAAGCCGGCCCCTATCGCCTCCAACTAAAATGAATCCTTTGTCCCCCAATTACTGGAGGATGATCTGCCTGCTCAATTTAACCCGGAGAGTCCCACATCAAGCCATGCTTACTTACTTCTCCCTTCGGCCAATTAACATCATAGGGGCAGTTCAGCGGTTAATTAGTCGCGAACAATAGGCAATAGATCAAGCTTGACCAACTCAATTATGATCAAAAGAACTAACGCGTCAATTATTGCTAAATATTCGATACTAGTACAGACGATTTTCTTTTTTCATAGCATATCTCGTTCGTCATGTCGGGGATTTTGAATGCTTTCTAATTTAAGAACAGGATAAAGCTCAGAAATCATCAAAACTACCTTCGCAGTGATCGCACAATACAATTTTCAATACTGCCCTTTCTATGACACACCACCCCAAACGTCCTTCGTGTTCGCAAAATGTCGTTTTGAAACTCTAAACTATAGTAATTATAATTGATTGCATTTAGACAAATACAATTTAATGAATATCAGATTTTATAATTAATATATCAGTTCACCAGAAAATAAATTAAAGTGGAGGGATGATTTTGAACGGTGGAAAGTAGTACATTCTCCGATCTCTGCGCATGCCATTTTGAAGATTGTTGAGCTTCATCCTGTTCTTAAATTATAAAACTTCGATATTTATTAATTTGTACTTGTCTAAATGCAATCAATTATTATTATAGTAGGAAAGCTTAAAAACGACATTTTGTGATCTCGTAGGACGATTGAGAAGGCGTGGCAGAGGTAGGAGGCGCGGTAGTAGTGGAAATGGCATTATGTGATCTCTGCGCATGCCATTTTGAAAATTGTCGAGCTTTATCCCATTTCTAAACTATAAAGCTTTGATATTCATTAAATTGTATTTGACTAAATACAATTAATTATTGTTATAGTAAGAAAGATTCAAAACATTTTGCGATCTGGAGGGATGGTTAGGTAGGCGTGGCAGAGGATGGGGCGCGGTAGTAGTGGAAATGGCATTATGTGATCTCTGCGCATGCCATTTTGAAAATTGTCGAGCTTTATCCCATTTTTAAATTATAAAGTTTTGATATTCATTAATTTGAACTGGTCTAAATGCAATCAATTGTTGTTATAGTATGAAAGCTTAAAAACGACATTTTGTGATCTCGTAGGACGATTGAGAAGGCGTGGCAGAGGTAGGAGGCGCGGTAGTAGTGGAAATGGCATTATGTGATCTCTGCGCATGCCATTTTGAAAATTGTCGAGCTTTATCCCATTTTTAAATTATAAAGTTTTGATATTCATTAATTTGAACTGGTCTAAATGCAATCAATTGTTGTTATAGTATGAAAGCTTAAAAATGACATTTTGTGATCTCGTAGGACGATTGAGAAGGCGTGGCAGAGGTAGGAGGCGCGGTAGTAGTGGAAATGGCATTATGTGATCTCTGCGCATGCCATTTTGAAAATTGTCGAGCTTTATCCCATTTCTAAACTATAAAGCTTTGATATTCATTAAATTGTATTTGACTAAATACAATTAATTATTGTTATAGTAAGAAAGATTCAAAACATTTTGCGATCTGGAGGGATGGTTAGGTAGGCGTGGCAGAGGAAGGGGCGCGGTTGTAGTGGAAATGGCATTATGTGATCTCTGCGCATGCCATTTTGAAAATTGTCGAGCTTTATCCCATTTTAAAATTATAAAGCTTTTATATTCATTAACTTGAACTGGTCTAAATGCAATCAATTGTTGTTATAGTATGAAAGCTTAAAAACGATATTTTGTGATCTCGAAGGACGGTTGGGAAGGCGTGGCAGAGGAAGGGGGCGCGGAAGTAGTGTAAATGGCATTATGTGATCTCTGCGCATGCCATTTTGAAAAATGTTGAGCTTTATCCCATTTTTAAATTATAAAGCTTTGATATTCATTAAATTGCATTTGACTAAATACAATCAATTATTGTTATAGTAAGAAAGATTCAAAACGACATTTTGTGATCTCGAAGGACGATTGAGAAGGCGTGGCAGAGGTAGGAGGCGCGGTAGTAGTGGAAATGCCATTATGTGATCTCTGCGCATGCCATTTTGAAAATTGTCGAGCTTTATCCCATTTTTAAATTATAAAGTTTTGATATTCATTAATTTGAACTAGTCTAAATGCAATCAATTGTTGCTATAGTATGAAAGCTTAAAAACGACATTTTGTGATCTCGTAGGACGGTTGGGAAGGCGTGGCAGAGGAAGGGGGCGCGGAAGTAGTGTAAATGGCATTATGCGATCTCTGCGCATGCCATTTGAAAAATGTTGAGATCCTATTATATATAGCAGGAAAATTATTTTTAGATTTTATTATTTTTATGATGATAAGAAGTAAATTTCATCTTCGAAAAAGACCTGCTTCCAGTCATTTTATTTTATTCTTTTATAAAACAAGACGTTTCGGCAAATCTAATGCCATTTTCAATATTAAAATACATCAACAATACTAAAATTAACTTTTTAAAAAAAAGTTATGTCTAAATCTGCAAAAAAATAACAAAATCATAAATAAGTTATGCAATCCAAAAAAACTTGTCCCAAAACAGTTAGCAAAAACAAGCTTAGATACCTCATATAAAGAAAAATTTAAAAATATTTAAAAATTATTTTTTTTTTCTTTCCTCCTTTTCCTGGGAATTCACTATCCTCCCATGGTCAATTTAATCTGGCTTGAACTTTGATATGTAAGGTAATGTGAGTTATTATGATTATATTATTTGTATCTTACTGGTATTTAAAAATCTTTATGTATTAAATTATTTTTATTTTTTTATATATATATATATATATATATATTTTTTTTTTTATTTAATAAAAACAAAAAAAAACAACAAAAATCAAAATACATAATTATTAAATTAATTTTATTTTAGATTTAAATAGTCTTATTAGATAAGAATTAAAATGATGATAAGAAGTTAAAAATTAGGAACGTATAACTTGAGTATATACATCGCAGAAACATATAGCTTAGAACACTACATAAAACTTCTTTATATACTCCCAGTATAACTATATTTTTACCGCTTGTTCATTTATTAATTTACATACAAGTAAATACTGTCATGGGATAAACTGGTATGAATATACAATAATACAATCCTGGTTTGAAAATATAACAGTACCTGCACTAAATGGCTGCTTAGGTCACTTTAGCCCTGTACTAATTTACTAAATATGAAAATTCCAAAGGGATATGTAATAACAAATTTATATAAATTTACAAATAAACTATAGCCATGGATTTTAATAGTTTAAAGTTAACAACTGAAAGAGCTTGATTAAACTGGTTTTATGACTAATTTTATTAAATTATGGGAAACATATGAAAAAAGTTTTAAAATTGAAGCATCTAACGATTAAAAATACAAAAGTAACATAATTATTTATACACACACACACACACACACAACAAGCAAGTAATACAACATTCATCTGGAATCCACCTTCCAAGAAAAACAAGTGAAATACTTTTTGATTGATGGAAGCAATCAAACGATCTCGGTATATAATTATGGCTTCATCAATTAATGGAACTTAACAGTAATAAACGGACAGATGCCAGTTTAAGGTGGTCACCAGTTATAACGGGGTTTTATAATAACATAGTCATTAGCACCCTCCATTTGAAGATCCGGGGTAATGAACCTTTGTGTACATGCACACAATATGTATATCTATTTAACATTAAAATAAATTTAAATAACTCATATGCGATAATATAGAGGGTGGTTTAACATCATTTATACGGTAGTATTCTTACAAAGGAAGTAGGTATGCAGTAGTAAAATTTAAATATTAGGAGCGTGTAAAATGTGAATTTTGTTTAAAAAAGGACTAATTCACACATAAAATAAAAAAATATACACAAAGATTTTTTAGTTTTCTTCACTGTATCATATCTATAACACATATGCGGCATAGAACTTAATACGTTTATTTTATCTCATGTATGAATTCTTATTTACGCATATAGTCTTAATTCGATTTCTTAGGTGTAATTTAGGCTATTATTTATTTCTCATTTGATTTGAATTCCTTTACATACTGGTAGGTTCTACAACTAATATTCTGGACATCTTGTGTTGATGTGAAAAAACATTAATAAAAGGCCGTTGAAATGAAGCTTGGAATACTAGTCATGGTCTATTTCTATGGATTCACTACTTCGGACTCTATTACTGACTAGATGAAGTGTGCCAGGTATAAACAAATATTAGATTTCTAGATTTTGAACAATTGTTTACAATATTCCAATAATTTTTTTTAGAATTTTAAACACGAATTTTGTCCAGCTAGCTCCTACTAATCGAAACACAGTTCGTCAGCAAAAAATAAATTGTACATTACCTGTAGTAGTGCTTTTAATCATTAACCACACCCAGGAACTACATACACATAGATTCCTTTACGTTTTCGTTGAGGAAACCATGCATGGTAATTGTTCACGTTTTTATAAAGTACCTGCCAAATTAACATTATTAATAATTTTAATATATTTCTAATAAAAACAATCTGAATTACTTTCATTACAATTGAAATCAGATTCGAAGAGGAGTTTAGTTAATTTTTCGAATTCAATGTAGTCTTAAAATTGGAAAGTTATGATAACAATAATAAAATAATATAATTAAGATTATAAATGTATTACATTGTTCTATTAAAAAATAAATTTAATAACTCTTGTAATTTCGTGTATCAAGTTAAAGATTGGACTATTCAAATAAAGGTTGTAAAATAATGAAAACACTGTTTTGTCCCTTGTTACGATATAAGTGTTATACATTATATATTACAATTAACGTAAAAAAAAAAACAACTAAATTTGCAGATTATTTTTTAATTATCCTATCTATGTACTCTTCTAGGTATGTTATTCCAGTATTCGTATCATAAATACTTAAAGAGATTGACAACAAGTTACCTCTGTATACATAACTTATAACATCTTACCAGAGATTTATAAGAGTATAAAATAGATGAAAATTATGAGCCAAATTAAATAATCAATCATGCATAGTACTACTTCAACATTCCTCTGTTGTATTACGGAGTATTCGAATACATTTATAATACGAATGGCCCGAATTACAATCATTCGTTCTATGAGTCCATTTTAATAATTAATTAAAACTTGAACAAATTTCAATAAAAATCTAAAAGTTTGAATTGAAATTCGGCGTTATAATCATGGTGAAATTGAATTGTTACCTCAAAAAGATTATATAATCAAATGTTTTGATAATATTTTTTAGCTAAATAAAAAAAATAAATTAAAAACTACTTCTCAGTATGTATGTTACAATCTTATTAGATATTAAGAATTGGAAGGTCGTGCTAATTTTTTTATAAACAATAGAGGCTATGGATTGTTTATAGACTCAAGCCCATGAAGACTTGGGAAATAAATAACAAAACACTTCAGTCAAAGCGAGCTATTGAAAGTTTAGTACTCGGTTAGTTAGCATTCCGTTGTAAGCAGAATTAAAAACATTTTTTCAAGGACCATTATCTCTTTGGTTACATGTAAATAGACTTTTTTCTTAATTATCAAAAGCAATATAATTTAAAAAAATAAATACTGAATATTATTATTTTGAAATATAAAAAAACACTAGGGTTTGATAAAAGTGACTTTTAAAATTGGCATTGAAGCTATAAGGCTTACGCTGTCTTAGAAATTTAATTCCATGGTAAAACTCATAGAAACTCAAACCGAATAAAATTGTTTCAATTCTCTCCGCGAACGTTTAGCTGATTGCAAATATATCACTAAGTATACTTTTGATTATGCTATGTGGGTTTAAGTTTTGATTGTATTCGCTAAAGTCTGAACTAGAAGAGTATCTCGATGACACTGTCGGAGGAATGCCAAAATACCTACGAAATATGTGATGTCATCAGCAACAGATAAGTAATACGACCTATTTAATTAGGAAATTAAGTACTTGCTTCAGTAAATATTTAATTATAACTAAAATACTAAATTTTCCACGACGCTTCAGAGGCATTATATCGACAGTAATTAAGATAATGTTATGGAAAGAATTTTCGCAATAAACTAAAGAAGAGAGCATTATATTTCCTTAACATGTTAATATGTTTATCATGAAAAAAATCAAGGAAGATTATTGAAAGATGGAAGGAATTATTGTTCCTATTAAAAGTCGAACTTAGATCTGCGGAATTTAGAGTACTACAACCAGCTTTAATATATAAGTATAGTACAGTAGGTAACTAGGGGCTTTACTTAGTAAGAAAAACCTAGCGTTCGAGCATAATCGTTTGAGATTGGTTGAAATCTACACCTGAACAAACCAGTACACACCTGTAACCTACACCTGTAAAATGTACTCCAACGTCAGAGCTTGGTTTGTATAAGGCGCTTGCGTCACAAATTTCTAAAATTCAATATTCAGGTTTCTATAATATCAGACTGAACAAATATTCCTTTTAACAATAGTCTTAGGGTACACCTATATTGGATCCGATGCGATGCGACGCGATCCTATTCTATCACATAGTATGGTGGGCTGAAAAAACAAATAACTGAAATACGCAGTGAGTGCCTACACTGGATCAGATCCGACACGATTCTATTCTTTTCAATCCGATAGTGAAACTAGTCACTGCCTTCCGAATAATATACTATTAATTTTATTCTTTTATTTCTTATATTTTATATATATTATAGTGAAATATAAATATATTAAAAATAATTAATAAATAATCTTAATTTTATAAATTGAAAGAACCAAATGTTATAACAATGAGGTAATATTACTATATTAGAATATTTTTGTCTTGCTGTATGAATATAAATAAATAAAGTTGTTTAAAAAAAAAAAAAGAATTTATTGCTTCTATTATACATTCGTGTTTTATATAATGATTTAATTTTCTCGTTTGTGATAATATTTATTTCTTTTGATATTTTGTTGTTCATCTTTGCAAACGAGTATAAAAAATCAGAAAAGCCCTTACCACCCAGAGTTGCCAACTGTTTAATAAATAAATTAAACATTACGATAATAATTTTATCAAAAGTTAATGTTTCCAATTTTATTTGACGAATTAAAATTGTATGTAGGTATATTTTTTATGAACATTTCTGATAGATATAATTTTATTCAACGGAAAAATAACCTTCGCTACTATATTTAATGGTTCATGAAGATTAGTAATAAAATATTACCGGCTATAAATAGTAACGGCTGGCTTATCGGATTGAAAACTAATGATTTTGAAATGTGAAAATCGCACCTGATCGTACAGTATCGCATCGGATCCAATGTAGGCTCTTCCGTATAAATGAACTATTTTGATTCCACGAGCGACTAAATCGCTCGGATTAGTCTGATAAAAGCGGACGGATCCAATGTAGGCGCTCTCGATATATTTCAGTCATTTGGTTAGCTTCCAAATTCTGATCGTATCGCATCGGATCCAATGTAGGTGCACCCTTACTCGTTATTCCGATAAAAAAATTGTAACGACCTAATAGTCTAATTTTAACTAGAAATAACGTTTAAGACAATTTTAGAAGGGATATTTGAGTAGTTACAGAAACCCATATTTTGTTTGAATCTTAGAAACATAAGATTATCTTAAACTCTATTTTACATCAATCGCTATTATGCACTAAAATTTAGTTCAGTAAACAGGTCATTATATCAATTTTTTTTTTATCGAAATAACATGTAATAAAATTGTTAAAGGGATCTTGTATGCTATATGATATTACAAAGACCTGAAGTTTGAATTGTAGAAACTTAAGATTGTTTCATATCACGACGTTTCAGGAGGCTATTCAACATTTACTAGACAAACGCTCTAAGCTCTCATTTAATAACATAAGACTCATATTCATGATAATCATTAAACCCATCTGGACTTACGAAATAGAGCTTTTGAGCTCCAGTAATCCATCTAATTCCTCTCGTATTCAATCCTTACCTTTACGTACAAAGTAATCCATAATGACCTTATTGTCCCATTTGTTGCTGATCTGGATATCAATTTCTTCATGACAAACTTCATTCCCACTCAAACCCACTATTTTCAAACATAGTAGCCTCTTCAAGTCCTTATAATTTATGAAAGATAATCTGAAAAGAAGATAGCATCGTGATCTACTAAGTTGAACTTGCTATTTGAGTACTGCCACTGGGTAGTTTCTCTACTTGTCATTGTATACATTAATTTATTTAATAGCTGTATAAATAGAATAAAGTTGTAAATTACATTGAAAAAATTATTTAAAAAAAAAAGAACTCAAAATCAATTTTATATATATTTTTTTATTTGAAGAGGAAAGATATGTCCCCGGCCGGGGTATATCTTTGCTCTTCAAATAAAAATAGTTAAAAATTAAAACGATAATAAAAAATTATAAATAATAATATGACGTAAGTCAACAAGATCCTAATATAAAGTAATTTCAAAGAGCATTCGTTCTCGTGTATACATCGCAAAAATTGAGGGAACAAGGGGAAAAAGGGATCAGATAAGAGAATAAGATAAGTCCCCGGCTGGTAAGCGACTCCGGTAGCTCAATCCGTAGAGCATTGTCACGGAGACAGAGGACCCGGCTTCGAATCCCGGCCGGGGGCATATCTTTGATCTTCAAATAAATATAGTTAAACAACAACAATTAACACAAAATTATAGATAATCAATTTTATATCAATTGATTTTATACATACCTTATAACCAATCATTATTATTATTGAATTTACTTTATATTTTATTTCTGTTTGAAGCTGTATATTATTAACCAATGTATATTGGTTATTAAAATCATTAATGTGATAGATTTCCTCTGAGGAGAACTTCAATTTATATAAATGCGTGTGTACGTTATAAACGTTACATAAAGAAATTGCTAGTATCATGAAATTCTGTGATACCACTGATTAATTTTTATTTTTTTCTAGGTCGAGATTTCAAATGTTTCACTCCAGCTGAAAGGTTAACAGATTTCAACGAAATACACCTAAATAGTGGAATATATTTACCAGGTAATTTTTGTAATTATAATATGGCAGCACACAATTCTTTATAAAACCATTTTTAATAACTATCTTTTTATATTATTAAAGAGTTGACAAACTGCTATGGAATAGTTAAGTTATTGATAATATTAATTAAAGTTATTGATAATATTAACGGACGAATCCTTAAAAGACTAATAAGAACTAACCCAGACGAGTTGACCTGTCAAAGGGATGGGCTTAAGCTTAGGTGGGAGGGTTCCGTTAAAAGTGACTTCAGAATGATTGGCGAATAATCCGAGGACACAGATTTTTTCATCTCTGGAATCGGCTTTGAACCTTTAGGTGCGTTGAGTATTTTCCTATTCTGATAGATAATATGGAAATATTATCGATTCTGTTTATAAGGTTCAAAATTAACTTAATGCTCCAGTATCTTATATCAATTTTCGAGTAATTTATTTCAGCTAACATATTTTTCATCTCTTGGAATGATTTTAATGTTAAGACTACACACGTTTTGTTACTAATACACGTTTTACTGATTATAATTCTTATTAACCCGTCTAACTGAGTTGTGGTCTACAGGGAACACCCGTCATAATGACGGCTATCAGTGTAGAATGTGAGAATTTGCATAATGTTTTGCAAATTCTCACATTCTACATTGTTATACAGTTTGCAAAACACTATATATTTTCGAATAATATGTGTACGGGCTTCGCAATTTTCCCAACCGCTCATTGCTACTTAAGATCCGCGAGTAGCCTTACAGTTATGAGCAAAGTTGTTCGATTGAGTACTGTTGGAGCACTATCCTATCGTTCGATAGGGGCTAGAAAAAAAAAGGTCAGAATTTGAAATAAAACTTTTATTTTTCATTTGACATAATTTTTGAAATGGTAAAAACAGTGTACTTTATTTTTCCGACCGTTGGATTTTTTGTCGCCAAAACAAAGGGCGTCGAGGGCCTCCTTGAGTAATGCGGACATGTGTCGATACCTCACCGAAGATGTCAAAAAGATCTAGCCTTATGCTGCACCCGCCCGCGCTTTTATCAGTAAAAGTGTGAAACAATGCCGTCATTAGGACGTATGTTCCGTTCAACTGGTTAATATAGATTTGGTATACAAAATAATGAACACGATTGTTGTACGTATTTATTTTAGCCAACGCAATGTTACAAGTACCTTTCATATTTTGTTTACCATATGACACAAGGATAGTAGTAATTATGCATATACATCTTTTATGTGTAATTAAAACTATTAAATTCCCTGTATTCGATAGACTTACATAAAAAATAGATCACATTTCCATTTTTCTATTGTTCCTACAAATTATTCTAATCTTGAAAACTCCAGGCAAATGAGTGGTTAAAACTCATATAATAGAAGTAATTACAATGTTGTTTATGTACTACTGAGTTTAGTAAAAATATTTAACTTTTTCACTGATTTTTCTATTCATTATTTTTCAAATATTGAGTAATACAATAAATTTATAAATAGGATAATAGACAAACTATTTGCAACAAAAAAATTCTTTAAGATTTTATACGTATATATATATATATATATATATATATATATATATATATATATATATATATATATATATAAAAGATATAAATATATAAAATACGAATATTATAGTTAATTTTTATTAAAATTTATGTTGAACAAGACGAATTTTGTGAATTTTTTTATGCATTTAACATATCTACTTTAAATGCCTCAATTATTACAAATTAATCGAACTTGAAATTAGCAGTGTATTCAAAATAAAATTAAACAAGATTTTCTCAATAAAACTAATATTCAATGTCTGAATTTTATTTTATTTTACAACCAATAGTAGTTTTAAAAAACGTAAAAAAAAATTTCAATTTCTCAGAAGAAAGTATTAGATCCAAAAAATAACCGATTTGTGTGTTATTTTATAATATATCTTTGTCTAATATTAATTTCTTCTAACGTAGATTCATAAAAATGATAATAATATAATGAATATGTGTATATATAATATAATGAACAACTTCATGAATAATAAGATATACACTTATTAATGCTAGATGTAAGACAATAGCTCTTTTGAAAAGAGATCGAAGTGAGGTGAATTCGGTATAGTCCCGTACCTCATATAACTTGAGCTAAGCAGCATGTATGTAAGCTCCCGCATAAAGCGGAGCGAGCATAATTGCCTTAAAATACCCTAGAGTAGAAAAAGATTGTTATTGTAAGTATATGTTAGATTGATGTGTATACTGTATTTCTTCGTTGTTAAATAAATTTTTGAGGATAAAAAAAAAAAGCATGAATCTTAGCAATAATAATAAATGATATAAGGTTTTCTTTAATATAATTTAAGACAAAAAAACATATAGTAATAGTATAAACATTTGAGGGTGAACATTATAGGGGGTGTTAACCTCCCAACTTCCCCCCTTAAACCCTTCTAGAAGAGACGAGTGGGTTCGGTGAACTGTATAGATCATCGATTTTATGGACCAACTTCATTAAACCTCCTCTTCTATCCTTCCCTTTTACATTTATTATTACAACATTCTGTCATTCTTTAACTTAAATATTTATATAAATATAATAATAAGACGTCGTATTTATACCACTAACCTGCAAAGTAAATAAATAGTATGTATTGTTAAAAAAAAAACAACAACAAAACAGATGTATTTTCAAAAGTGGTTTATACAGTCCATTCGAGTTGAAAAAAGAAATTTATTATTTTAGAACTTTTTAATGAGTGTTGTTAGATTTAAAAAAAAAAAATAAGCCGTCGCGGGCCGCCTGATAGATGTGAAACATAGAAGTTGGATGTTATTGGGAAAGAATTAATTATTTTTTAGATTTATGTGATTAAAAAAAAAATATTTTCATAAAAAAACATATACAAAAGATCATTATAATCCAAATAAATTATTACGATTCAGTATCATCAGTTATTTCTGTAATATTAACACTTGATGATGTTTCCGATGGTATCAAAGTTACAATAGGCCGATGGTAACTAAAATAAGCAACGAAAGTGTTACTTTTAACGTCATGGAGGTGTCTTAAAAATACTCAGGTACTCGTTAAAAATCCCTATCCTAATTAAACCGGGATAGGCAAAATTTAGAGCTCCCAATGTGGCATCGTCCGATTAGCCTTAGCACCATAAAGTGGCGTTGAATGAACAAACATAAAAATTCAATAATCCATATTATTGAAACTACTATTTTAAGCTTGGTCAATATTTTTAACTTAACTCAAATAGAAATCCTTATATATCTCAAAAAGCATGAGAGATAATATTAGCTTACTTGGCAATATGCAGTCTGTAAAAATCAGTTGAAATTTTTAAATAAGGCTATCGGTTTATCAACTATATCAAAATTTTAGTTTAAGAAGTATTAGTTTTTTTACAAGATATAACTTGTCAGATCATGTAGTGACCAATAAGGGCGGTGGCATCAATAAAATTAATAAATCAATCCCGAATATTTTGCTCAAATTATTGCAACTAGCCGTCTTTGAGTTATGCGCAATCCTCCTATAATTTACTTAATTTCGAAAATTTTTAAGTTAGTAAGCCTTTCTTGTTTCTATGTTTTGAATGATTATTGAGTCATAACTTGCATCATGATTTTGAATGAGATACCTGCATATAAATAAATACCTCGAAACCTTTTACAAACCCGCGTAGGTGTTGAGTATGGCTGTTGCATAAGAAGCCATTACTACACTTTACAGACTCGTTATGCAAAACCCGAGACAAGTGCATGGAGTGCTCATAGTGGATAGTCAAGGTGACTCCTGGACCACTATTTCGTAATTGTTATTAATACTGATATTTGCAATGTCACCATAGAAAATTTGATTAAAAAAATAATTAATGAACAATCAAGAGGTATCCTATGGGCTGGGAATTCATAGAGGGGGCTTCATAGAGCGTTTTTTTGTTGTTGTTGTTTTAAATTTTAATAGCTAAGGTAAGGTACTTTTGAAAAACTTAATATTTTCAGTAAAATTTTTGGTAAGATATCATTTATTTATTCATCGACTTTCTATATTTTTTTAGTTAAATGAGGAAGAATAAATCAAGCAAAAGGACGCGAAAAAATGTTGAATACTTTTAAATTAAGAGATATATTATGGATAGGAAATTTGCTTCATAGAGCGTTTTTTTTTTAATTTTAATAGCTAAGTTAAGGTACTTTTGAAAAACTTTATATTATCAGTAAAATTTTTGGTAAGATATCGTTTATTTATTCATCGACCTTCTATATTTTTTTTAGTTAAATGAGGAAGAACAAATCAAGCAAAAGAACGCGAAAAAATGTTGAATACTTTTAAATTGTTTATTTTAGCATTTTAGTACCTTAACCTTTAAATTTAATTGACATAAATTTAAATGTTGGCACTAGTCAATTAGCCGGTCTTTATGAAACCTTTGACTTATTTCTGTGTGCGTCATGGAATTGTTTTCCGTATTATTTTTGCCTTCTTGATTTTGTTTGCTCTTAAATTGTTTACCGTATTTTTTTTTTTATTGTTGGTCATTTGCTATTGCTGATTTGTTTGTTTTGTTACTGACTATCTAAAATGAGCACAGTCATACTTCGGGAGTTTTTGAAAGAAGAAGCTCTGAAATAATTCTAGAAATTCGGAATAATTCCCAACGGTCAAAACCAGAAGAATTATTTGATGAATGAAGTCAAACTAACTGTAAATATTATTCCAGATTAGTCATTGCTAAAAACGTGTTACGTTGGTTTAATAAATAGAATGAATTTCACGAACTGAAAATAAAACATATTTATTTAATAGTCAAGAAGAGTAGATATTATATTGTACATTAAATAAATATTGCCTAGTTATATTATTACGCCTTAAACCCTCAAGAATGCTGTGTGTCGCAGGTTTGCATGACCGGGAAGGAAGGGCGCTAATCGTGGTAGAGGAAGAAATGTTATCTCTGGAGACACCAGACGCATCTCGTATAGTTCACTACCTCTCAACCGTTCCCCCTAAGTGAGTATAATTATTTCTTAATGTTAAAAATATATTCATTTAAATTATTTATACATTTTATAAATAAATCTGATATTAACTATTTGGTCGGTTGTAAAACTAAAAAATATCTATAACTATACGTTCAGATACTGTCATTTCTCAACAAATATTTCTCTAATAAATTTCAAGATTTTTGTAACAATCAATAGATTACATATTTGGCGTTTTCTATGTTTAGTTTATTTATTTATCTGTATTTTTGTATCTGTTATTTATATATATTATATTATCTGTAAATACATGTTATTTATATGTAATTGTACTGTAGGTCTTAAGTATGTATTTTGGTTAATGGCATGAAAAGGATAAATATATAATAGGTATCCCTGTCCAGGACAAATCATTTCTCTTCAAAATAAAACTATTTAAAAATTATAAAACATAAAATAAAAAATAAAGTAATTAAATTTTGTACCTGGCGTATGGCGCTATTTCCTTGTTAGTTATGACTGATTAGAAATTTACTTATTGATACAAATTATGCAACTGCCATTTGGCGCATATTGTATTTGTGATCTTTCGAAAACTTCTCCTAAGGTGAATTTATATATTAGCAGTGAATATATGAAAATTATTTAAAGAGGGAATAATAATTTCTATACCAAGATATAGAAATTAAGACTAATAATATGAAAAAAATCGAATAGAAATTGAAATATGAATAAAAAAATTAGTTTAGTGTTAATTACTAAAAAATAAGTGCCTAAAGAGTAAAAAATGCGGAAAAAGTACTTAGTTCCACCGAATAGCTCATTATTATTGGTACGTTAATATAAGTTGAATGATATATTTTTTTTTTTAAGTTTTATTCCTTTAATTTGCTAATTTACAATTTTGTAACAATTATTTAAAACATGTTGAAGTATAACAATTTACACTGCAAGTTGAATAACATAATAAATAAAAGCTGTAATATATTTACAGCAGAAGGAGAAAGAAGAAAAAACCTACACAAAATAGAAAAATAAATAAATAAAATAAGTATATTATTTTATAGTAAAAATAAACAATTTTAGTACAAAACAATCTATTTTAGTACACAACAAATTAGTACAATTTTTTTTTTCTACCATTTAAGAAATAAATTCGCTTATGATTCATAACTTATTATAATGTATTAAATTAATTATATTTATTCTAATAGTATATGTCTAGTTCGTCTATGTTTGTATCGTCATAAGGTTTGTTTGTTATAATTGCCTATTGATTGCATTAAGGGATTTCCTGAGTTTTTAGTTAAGTTGAAAAAGTTCCAAGTCTGAGAGTGAATACACTGTTTAATTGTTTGTAGGTCTAAATCAAGTATCATGTCGGTTATTTTTGTGTACCTGGGGTAGTCATTTATGATTCTCATACATAAGTTCTGTATTCTTTCTATTTTTTTATAGTTGGAGTCACAGGTGTAGCTCCATACAGGGGAGCTCCATATGTCAGTAAAGGTCTGATGACTGATTTATATAATATATATAAATATAAATATATATTTTATATATAATTTATAAAACATAATTTTGTTTTTACTAGAGAGCGGAGATTTTCTACGGAAATATGGGGCCATAGTACTTATAAGTTTTTTGGCTTTACAACATTTGTTATTTATATGGGGAGTGAATGTTAATCTTTTATCTAATTCCAGACCTAGGTAGGTGACATTTTGTGCCCAAGGTATTCGAGTATTATTTAGGATAATATGTTCCGGTATAGTAGGCCTTCTTTTTGTAAATATTATTGCTGAAGTTTTGTGTTCGTTTATTTTTATTGTCCATTTTTTATAATATTTGCTTAATCTAGAGTATAAGGATTTTAATCCATTTTCTATTGTATCTATCCTTTAAGAACTAGTGTAAATGGCGGTGTCATCTGCATATAAAGAACTGTCAACTGATGGGAGTGTGGGTAGGTCGGATAAGTTGAATAATATTAGTTGCCCTTGTATATGTGAGGAAGGAAATGGTCCGGGTAGAGATCAAGAAAACTCTTAAATAGGGAGATCTTTTTATTGGTAAGCCAACAATTCGACCCACATTTCAGTGCTTGCCGATGGGCAGAGGGTTGACACTGATAGATGGTAAGTTTATATGGTAATAAAAACATCTGCTCGAGTGTCTCCAAACTGAAACAATATAAAGCTAAATAGAGAAACAAAACAGTTTTGCACAAAGATTTTAATTGTGACTTACCCATACAGTTCAGGTTTTCTCTTTTAGCGATTCATAACTGCCTTATTATATCCTGAATATTGTTTCGCTAATTATACACACACACACACACACACACACACACACACACACACACACACACACACACACACACACACACACACACACACACACACACACACACACACACACACACACACACACACACACACACACACACACACACACACACACACACACACACACACACACACATATATATACATATATATATATATATATATATATATATATATATATTATTTTCAATTTAGCCTTTAGCTTTGTATATAAATAATAAAAAAAAAAATGTAAACAACATGTAAGTACAATTGTATGTAATGTACTATAAATGTACGGAACATGCAGAACAATAAATGTCCTTCGCGTAGGGGTACTACTTGAAGGGAAAAAAAAATATATATATATCATAATATTGATGTTTGTTAGATTTGATATTAAGATAAAATGTAATCGTATTATATATATTATAAAATATTATCAGGGTGCGGTTAGTGCAATGATTATATTCTGAAAGTGGGAGTTGTTTGATGCTTGTGAGCCATCAACACTTATTTTACATAAAAATGTAATTTGCTAGTAATTTTTTTAAAACCGTTTTAAAATATTTTTATTATTTATGTTTACCCCAAAAGCAATAGTTAGAACCGTATTATTATTACTTAATAATTACCAAGTCCCTCTAAACTATAAAGCCATGATAATGGGTACTATTTAATATCTATTAATAGTCAGCTTTCTGAATATAAGCATTGCACTTACATTATTCTAGTAATTCATTTTATTGTATAAAACGATCTATAAACTAATATCTATGTATATACTCGTTAACAAAAAACGCCTTTAAATTTTCGTTCCTCCTTTCTACTAAAACATTTTTCAATATATAATTTATATTCTATTAAAACTGATTTAAACTAATAGTTCCATAATTAAATACTTTCTCTGTGTAAAACCTGATCCAACTCACTAATTGGTAACCTGATAGATACTCATTAGCATCAAAATTATATATATGTATACAATTACGACAAAAAAAAAGTAAATAGATAGATTTGGAAAACAGATAAATACACGCGTTGTTACTTGAATAGTTACCGACTCGGTCAGGTATTAAACTTGTTCTTAAAAATAAATAAAAAATCATAAGTCTCTATATAGCCTCCATTGCCCAATTAGAGTGGCTGTTGGAGATAATTTCGACCAAATTTTCCCATTAAATAGCGGTCATGGTCCCTCAGGAACAATTTCCGGCTACTATACGGATTGGAAAACTGTCTTAATTAATGAAATTGTAAATGGTCCAATAATATACCATAATTCGAGAAGAGCTATTAGAAAGCTATTAGGATGAAATCGACTGTACACAAGAAAGTGGAGCTTCCAACTTAACTCACTATTAGAGCCTGAATGAAAGTGAAGTAATGTGTGTTAGGGTTCCATCGGCGCCAAGAAGTTTAGTTAGTTGGAGGTGGCTAAATAGCTTACTCCATAGTGTGCTTTCAACCGTACTACTGATGTGAGGTGTATAACCTGCAAAATATACGTTCCACGACGATGAAAAAATGAAGGAAAAAAGAATGATATTAGTTTGGACTGAAAAAATTGTATACCGATGATGTTCTATGTCTAATGTAATCATATAATGCAAGTTTTCTAAATCTGTCTAAATATTGTTACCAAAGATAGAAAACAGAGGATCGACTTACAATTTGTAATCTTTACTACTTATACAAGCCCTGAGAATATATGATGAACTCCTAAATGTTGGGTGATTATTCTTTTGTGAAATAAATTAAATTTTGTACCTGGCATATGGCGTATTTCCTTTTTAGTTATGGCTATAACCTCTTTATTAATTTATTTGTATCTGAACATAAACACGTAGTGGGTTTTTAAAGAGATACATATCGTTGATGAATGCCATAAGTAGTATTGTTAGTAGCAGAAACCGTCAGGAATTTGATGATAATGAAATAATAATAATAAAAAAGTTTAAACTTTTCGAGACGTTAAGTACAGAAAAGGTGCTATTAAAGACATAATGATTGTTATTTTCGGTTCTTGACATTACTAAGTTGGCGATTTTGGTTACGGAAGTTAAAAATAATAGTTTAAAACCTAATCCATCCAACGTTGAAGGAATAATAACGTTATCTTGGGCAAATGACCTCCCTGCACAACCGTTGTTCTGCAACCAGTACAGTCTCTACCACGTACTGAACCCAAGACTACATTAGTATTTGAGGCGCATTTTTTTTTCTACTTTTATAAAATAAAATACTCTAAGATAAAAAAAGATAGAGTAGAATTTGTAAGCTAAGCGGTTGTGGAGGGAGATGATTTCACCGAGATGACGCTCAACCGCCAGATTAACTCCCCGAAAGAAGGGCACCCACTTAACAGAGCCTGGGTGAGCCCAAGAATGGACTGCAGATTCCACAGGGTCGATCTATGACGGATAACAGACTAAAAGGTTTATTTGTCTCAGCTAGATTCAGACCCGAAATCTTCAGCATAGCAGCTCAGCTTATTTTTCAAAAGTAAAAAATTTAGCTTTAAACAAAAAGTCTTCATTTCTATAACATCTAAGTTCTGATAATAATAATAATAGTCAACCTAATTCAGCATTTTCTCATTCCAATAGCTACAGAGCATACTGGGAAGAATTGTCCGACTACGTGTTGAAATGCTGTTGACACTGAACAAGTCCATGCTAGGCCTAGCGAGACAGCAAGATCGTATTTCTTGGGGCCTATTAGCGACAAAAACATTCGGAATAGCCACTACATAGCTAGCTCGCTCACAGTCCTAAGAATATTCCCCGCCAATACATTTTGACTAATTTGGCGGGAAAGTTGCGCCTGTCGTGGCTGTTTATAGTTCCGACAAAGCTTTCAGTTCTAGTTAATTACCAACTAACCGAGTGCCCTTTCTTCGATCCTCGATGCTTAAAATTTTTCTATGTTTTTAAAGATGTTGTTAGAGCCATGTGTAGAAAGTATTCCACGATAAATTGATAATTAAAAGAAGCCCATCATGATAAAATCAATAAGAAGTAATAAAAATACAAAAGAAAGAACCGAAAGCAGGTTAAGATACTGACCAATGGCGTATCCATGGAATCTGAGGGGGTTATTAAAAAGTCAGTAATTTCCCTTCCAACTATTTTCTCATATAACCACCTAACCCCCTAAATTAAATATACTATCTTTGTTTTAATATTGCATTACTATTCTCCTAATGTACTGGTATGATACGATACTGAGCTTAATAAAATAAAGGAAAAATATACAAGGGTTTTTTTATATAATAAAAGCTTACATTCATTGTTTTTGTTTTATGGTGACATTTTAAACGATCCTGTATTTAACCAGAACTGACATACTGATAAAATAAGTACGAATCTATTTACTAGAATAAAAAAAAAACTTTTTACACCAAAAGGTTTATAAATAGGCATCTCAGCCTTAATAATATAAATTATTGATCATTCAGAATTTTAATTACGCTTTTTCATATACACTTGTCTTAACGAATATTAGTGCACATTTATTTCTCTTTTAGTCTGTTCTTTTCTTCTAAAGACTTGATCTTTCATCCTAGTTTCTATATTTTTTAAAATAAAAACAATAAAAAATGAAACTGCTTTATTAATATTAACCTTATTCGAAAGCACAACTGTCGCATAGAATTAGTCCATACAACTAGAGTACAACTACCCTCTAAGCTTATCGGTTACAAAATTATATGATAATCTATTATTAAATATTTAAGTTACGTTCTGTTTCTCAATTCTTTTTGTATTAGCTCTGCAGGTTGTCGCTTCGAGTTAAGTCGAATTGTAGTGTAGTAGAATTGTTCAATTTTGGATTAAACACATTAAGAGACTCATTTTCCCAAGCTATAGTGAAAAAGTAATACAAATGAATTTTTCTCGAAAGTGTTAATATTTGTTAATATGGATTTGAAGAAAAAATACAATCATTAAATGTGGTAAGAGCATTTGATTGGAAATTTAAATAAGATATCAGTAATTCTTTCAACTGAAATATATTACGTTTTATCGGGAATTTATTTTAATTAGTAATTTGTTGATGCTAACAACTAAAATAAAGAAGGTATCAGTTTCGCAGGTTTTTGCTTCGAGTTAAGTTCACAAGTTTTATCTTTTCATTTTTTGCTTTTTAATATCCTCGAAAATAAAAATAATTTTATAATTGACTGCATATAGATTAAAGAACATAATTGCACACCCTGTTTAAATCATCTTTACCTCCAAATGTTTATTGAAACCCTCATTTCAAGACTAATTACTGAAATACAAATTTCCCATATTTACATGGGTTTATTTTCATACTAAAACTCACTATTGTATTTACTTTAGAGAATATTAGAAAAAAGAGCGAATGAAAAGATAAAACTTGTGAACTTAACTCGAAGCAAAAACCTGCGAAACTGATACCTTCTTTATTTTAGTTGTTAGCATCAACAAATTACTAATTAAAATAGATTAAACTTAATATATTTCAGTTGAAAGAATTACTGATATCTTATTTAAATTTCCAATCAAATGCTCTTACCACATTTAATGATTTTATTTTTTCTTCAAATCCAAATAAACAAATATTAGAGCACTTTAGAGAAAAATAAATTCATTTCTATTACTCTTTTACTATAGCTTGGGAAAACATGAGTCTCTTAATGTGTTTAATCCAAAATTGAACAATTCTACCATTTATTTTTTCGTTATATTCTCATTTAATGTCAACATATTTCCGGACGGTAAGTCCCTCCTACAAGATTAGGTGCTAAATTATATTTCCATATTTATTAATGACTTAATGAATAATTTATGAAGTTATTACGATCAGGAAAAATAAATAAAATGCACATGGAATGTTTAATTTTCAGTAAAACGTTAATAATCGAAATAGGATTTAAGAATTCGATCCGATTCGATATGACCCAAAAATGTTGGGTATAAAAGTGAAATATTAAAATTATATTTTAAAAAATGTTCAACTTTATAATTAATATCTTATTTTATTGTTTTAAAAATAATAATCCATGTCGAAAAATCTTTAATTAATTAATTATTTTATTGAATTGTACAACTGTAATATATACATCTAGTACAAGGGCTATATGAATAGATAAATACATGACAGGACATGTAGAGGCACTACCCACTGGCAGCAATCTAATTCGAAAAATCTAATTTAAAAAAATGTTAGATTATTCAAACTTATTTTGTGCGTCGATGGAAATCATGACCTATGCTGATTGGTATAATAAGAAAAATGCTTCATTGGCTAAACGTTGACTTGAGATTATTATATTGGTGTAATAACGGTTTATAGCGAACAACAGCTGGCATAAACGGAAGGAAGCATTTGATGACAGGAACTAAAACCACACCTCTTCCGATACCATCAAAGAGGAAACGAACCATTAATTGCATGAATCGATCGTTCATATGCAAGAAAGACAATAATTTTATCGCTTAGTGACTTCATAACTTAATAAGTAGCAGAAACATAACTGTTGATGTAATGTGCCTACAAGCATGATCGACATCGGTCAAATGCTAAAATGTCGTACTGCAAAATACGCACCTTTGGCATTACGTAGCAGTTTAGCCTAAGTTTTCCATTCCCTTCGTAACGGCTAAAATGCATCTAATTATTTAAGAAATGAGTTTGCATTATTCAAATCTGTCTTAAGTCTAAATATTTTCTTGTAACCGACTTCTGGTGTTTTCAACAACACATCTTTGCTAATATGAGTTTAATAAACATTTAAATTGACTATCAAATGATCAACTGCAATGTCCTAGAAATGTGTAAAAACGATATATTTTTGTCCATGCTGATCCGATTTTTAAATAGTTTAGTAGAAAACTTAATAGTCTTTTTAAATACTTTTCAGAATAGATTTAATTTGGGTAATAACATAATGGTTGTGAAACCTATTGATCTGTAAAACCTACAAATAAAAAATTTGACACGATCACAGTATAGCCCTATCTAGGTGGTACAGGAAGTGAAAATAATAAAGAAAAAGGAAACAAAGTTGAATACATTCCAGCATTACTAAGAATATTACGATTTGGATTTTTTTCTGTTCGTAGGATATTCGTAAGTCTTTCAAATCATTCGTTCGTAATCGGTGTAAGTTCTCCCTCCATATCACTTAAAGGCTGGTTAATTGCTATGTATTCGAATTCGTAGTAACAAATTGCATTGAATTGAATTTTAAAATTCTTAATGTTTTTAGAATTATTATCACTGTTATAAAGAATAGTAACAATCAACTCATTTGTTATATATAACTTAAGTTTTATTTTATTTGACACATAAGTATAAAGTGTTTAATCAGATCAAATAACAAATATTAAAGGCAAGAATAAGGGATTATTGTTTTTAAGATATTGGAAAATTAATATAAAATAGTAAAAGTTTTAAAAATTTCAATGAAATGAAGTTAAGTTAAAATCAGTTACTTCCCAAGAATTCCGCTAGATAGCATTACCGTGTCATTGTGAATTGATAATGGAACTTGACTCTGAAGTTGTATTAAATACTTATTTATTTTTTTTAATCTCTGTTTAACATGAAATTGACCAATAATATATTATTCCAAGGTTCTGTTGGTCTATATATATTATCTATATATATATTAGTTCTGTTGGTCTATATATATTATTTCAAGGTTCTGTTGGAATAATATATTATTCAAAGGTTCATCTGTTGGTTATCGTTAAGCAGAAATAAGTCTTCAAAATTATTTTATTAGTCTCTTAAATTGTATTTTAGTGAGAACAGAGGATTTCTTTGTTTATTTTAATTCTAATATAACTATGTACCACAACTTTTTTCTTATTTTTATTATAAACTTTTATATTTGAATTGCCTTAAAGTTTAAATTATTCTTTATAGAAATAGCATTTAAACGCTGCTAGCTTTTGTCATTCTGATGTGAGGACACTATTAACCACATTGTTTTACAAACTGTTAAAAAGAAAAATAATTTCATACAATCAATGTGAAAATGACGATTCAGAGATATATTTTCACATTGTTTTTTTTTTTACTCATAATATAGAGATGTTAATGTCAAACATCTACTTGTTAGTGATTAACATTCCCATACAAGTCAGTTAAATATTCCTCCAAAACCTAATTGTGATAACGATTTCAAGTACCCATATTCACAAATAATATTTATTTATTTTATTAATTTATTTATTAATGGGCTCTACAGTCCTTGAAGAACCTTGGCTTCTGCTAATTTCTTCCAAACATTAGCTTAGTTTTCACTGACCAACTTTTTCCTGGGTGAACTTGTCAGACTCACCACAACGCTCCTCCTTTATCCAGGCTTGGGACTGGCAGCGGTCCTATGTAGGCTAATATCGCTGGAAGAGTTCACAAATAATATAAATCAATTAAATAATAGTAGCTAAATTTTCAAAAGTATTTGGCGATAGTGATTTTAAATGAATCATTGCAGACTAAGCTAAATATAATAGTTTGAAAATACTTAGTACTAGGCATTTCACTACAATCTCTTAATAGTATTTTTTATTGTAAACTATGTATAAAATATTATAACAATATTTCCACACTCTATTCATAGTGTTTTAGAAGAAAGATGACTAATTTATCATCTAACAAAATTAATAAATATAATTTTAAACAAAAAAGTGTACAATATATTTACAGCCCCGGTGAATAAGGGTTAAGTCGGATTTTGTCCAGTTAACTGCTTTCAGGTAACCAGAATCCTATTATTCTCCTAGTTTTTGGCTTTAAATAGAGTTCTAATATAGACAATAACTCATTTTCAAGCCTTTACTTAACCCCTTATTCACTGCGAAAATAACTCGACTCTGCTTACTTAAGTACAAGAAACTCATTTTGGAGAAAATTAGACTTATTCACCGGGTTTGTAGATGTAACAATGTTTTTTTTCAATAACCCTATAAATAAGTGGTTCTGTAGTATTGGCTCTTCTTCTTATTGTTTAGGCTTGTACTAAAATATATTGCATATAACAGTGCTTATCGATTTTAAAATGGTAGGAGAGTTTTTGTAACTGTGTGGAAATAATGCTTCGTTGAACTTAATGAGCTGAAAGTTGATATAAAAATGTCATGTAATATTAAGATCTAGGTATCTTAAAGTATATTGAACAAGTAAACCTTAAGTTTACTTATATATAAACTTATATATATATATATATGTGTATAATATATGTTTATTACACACAGAAACCAATGCATATATAATATTATTTATGTATATTAACACACAGGAAATGTGTGTGGTATATACATTTCATCAGTATATAATGTGGTGTATAACTGAACTATAGGTACAAAGTTCTAACCAAATGGAAAAATATTTATTCTGTTAGTAAAAATTATACGGATTATAAAAATTTGTATATAGTCAAATACACCATACAGTTTGGGTTGTACTGGCCGATTATAGTAACATATACTATTGAAAAATAAAGCACAGTATTAATCTACTACTTAACAGCAGGATTTAAACATTTTATTTTTATTTTCCAGGTGTGATCGAACGCGCTCTGGTCTTTGTGTTCTGACAACACTACCTTTGAGTAATTTATCAACCTTAGATAATGTCCTTTTATTAGTAACGGTAAGTTTTAAAATAAAATAAAAACTATTATATTTATAAATAGTTAGAATGTTATAAGTACGTGAACCATTATGGGTTCCTAACGCTACCCCTTAAAACTTTTCAAATAACATTATGCCTGCCTTTAAATAGTAATAAAATCTGTTACAGCTACAAGAAAGAATAGCATTTTCAAAAGTAATTGTATGGTCACCTTCGCAAAAAGAAGCTGGGAAATTACCGAAAAGTAAAATAGAGGTAAATATTTAGTTTATTACTATGTTCAGTAATATCACATTGTCTATTACTTAATAAATTTGATAATAAGTTCATAGATCATATGACACATTTAGGATCAAAAGTGGGTAGCTCTGAAATTTTGAGAATTGACTTTTTTGCTGGTTTAGTCGAGAAATTTTGTCTAACATGGTACTTTGTCACCTTATTGCTCATGGTTTTATTTGGGCTCTGAACCTGGTTTCAGGAGTATAGAAATGCTTGACTAAACGAGCCAAAAAAGTGAAAAAGTAAATTTTGTAAATTTGGGGTTAACCGATTATGATCGCCTATCATGTAATAATTTTAGTCAAATTGCTTGACTAACATGGAAAAATTCATTAAGGAAGTTTCTTTAAAGAATATATAAATATGGCTCAACCTTGACATTGATATTCGCAGGAAAAAAAAGGTATTTAGAAAACGAATTATTTTATGAATGAGTCATTTTGTAAAATAATTAATATTTCTTTTAATTTATTAAAAATTCTTAATTAATTCATTACCACTGGAATTAGTAAATCTTGAATTTTGGTGTAAAAGCATTGTATGAACTACAGATACGGTCCGCATTGTCAGATGTTTACTTATGGTAACAAAAATTTCATAATGAATAAAACAATAATATCAAATAAGATATATACAAAAGTAATTCATTAAAACTTCACAAAAATTATTTGTACTTAATTACTTGTAAATAATTTAATTATAATAAATAAACTAAAGTAATTAAATATAAACATAAACTAATGTGATAAATAACCTAGATAAATAAAATTAAAAAATATATAAATTAAGTAAAATATAAGGCTAATCAAATTCTTTGAGTACCCACCCAAAGGTTCAATGACAATACTACTACAACAGTTTCACACTTCTGCTTACAGATAACCATCCAAACTGTAACCATCATCCCATCAAAGCATTGGTCTGTCCCTCACAGGTTTACCAGACAGTTCAGTTCTTATTTTTAGTGATTCTTTAAGTAAAAAGCATAAAAAATTTTACTTTTTTACAAAATGGTATTTAGAAATTGCATTAAATTATTTTCTAGTCAACTAACTAAAATGTAAAAACTATTACTATGAGGATAGTTAGAATTGTACAGATAAAATTAAATTTCCATTAGTATCAATTTTCTATTAATAGGCATTAATATAAAATTGTTCATGTCAAATCATTCTACTTCTGTTGTAAATGAAAGCTCAGTCAAGTCACGGAGCCATTTTACCATAGACTCAATCCTTGGTATGGGTTTTAATGTGGCAGCAAAAGGCTGGGGGAGCCCCAGGAGGGTTCCAGATCCTATATGATCCATCTCCGGCTGTAAACAGACTAAATAAAAGTCTTGCCCTCAGCGGGATTTGAATCAGGAATTCCGGCATGGCAACTCAGTGCACTACCGCTGAGCCACTCCACTCCCTAATTAATATCTAAATAGATATAAATGATGAAAATATTGTTAATAAAATACAGTCTGATATTTGAACAGGTTTTATGACATCACCATAGTTAATAAGCACTGTGGCAACTGGGAAGAGTCTGATATAGGCGTATCCAGTACCAGAGATTGGTGGAATCACTATTGAGCCTTTGCATTCGCTAAGCGTTATTAAGATTATTTATGACATCGCAGAGCTTATAAACTAAAATTATACTACTAAAATTTAGAAAAGCTTACGGAATCACACAGAGATATTTAATTTGGTTAGGTCTTTAGAATAGTTTAACTAGGTAATTAACCACAATTACAATAGTTTTTGTTAAACACTGACTTAATAAATAATGGAATTAAGGAATAATTCAAGGTATTAATTTTATCGTTAAGCAATAATCTTTATTACATCATCACATTTACATCTTTAATCATTCCAAAGATATGAGAAATATTATTAAAGGTAATTAGAGGTTATTCTTACAACTTAATCCAAAACTTTAAAAGTGTCAACAATTTTTTAATGTATAGAACGGAAATAGTTTCTCATTCGTTGCGCTTTCCCAGAGTAGATCATTAGTTATTAGTTTACTTGCTTTATCTCCCCAGTTATGACAACTGAACTAAGCAATTAAATGAAAACAAAGTTTTCAAAAGTTGATTCTGAAAAATCTCTATATACCCAGAATCATTCAGTTTAGTTGAAAAAGCTGTTATGAAGTTATATAAATAGATACTAATTAATACAAGTAATACAAATAAATTTATTAATTTAATTTAATTTATTAATTACACAGGCCAACAAAAAAAACCTTTTTGAAAACTTTTTTAATTTTAATAGCTGATCTTGATAGATTTTTATGTGCTGAATCCAAATCTGCTCGTAGTTTTTATGTATCACCCTTAGTTTCCAAGCAAAATGTATTTTATTATATAGTCTAATACCCATTTACAGTATATAGGGAAATCAATGAAACACTGTAGAATCGTAAAAATGGTTTGTATTTACAGTAAAATACTTGGAATAGTAATTTTATGTGATGATACAAGGTTCACTTGTCAACTGGAATTGGTTTATATTTTCTTTCCCTTTTTTCCTTGAAGCTTCTTGTGTAGCTTTTCCTGCGATGAATAGCTTGCTGAACTTCCCGGTGAAGTGACCAACAGTAATCCCCCATCATGTTGGTATTCCAGCGGCCCTGGTAACGTTTTTCCATCACTTTAACGTCCTGGTGAAAACGCTCACCTTGCTCCTCACTAACATCTCCTAAATTTTCCGGGAAGTAATCGAGGTGGCTGCTCAAAAAGTGAACTTTCAGGCTCATCAAACATCCTAACTGTTCAAATTTTTTTAACATGTTAGCAACAATAGCCTTATATTCTGGGTCTTTTTCATTTCCCAAAAACTTGGTGACAACTTGCTTGAATGAAACCCATGCTTCCTTTTCATTTGAGGTCATTGTGGATTCAAAGTTAACGTCAAACATCATTTTTCTAATATCAGGCCCGGTAAAGACGCCTTCTTTCAGTTTAGCTTCTGAAAGGTGTGGAAACTTCTGACAGAGATATTTGAAACAAAGCCCATCTTTAGGCAAAGCCTTTACAAACTGTTTCATGAGACCTAACTTAATATGTAGTGGTGGTAGGAGCACGTTTTTTGGATCTACAAGGTTTTTGCGTAAAATGTTCTTCTCGCCAGGCTTTAAAGACTCCCTAGCAGGCCAGTTCTTTCTGCACCAATGTTGATTCCGAGCTCTACTGTCCCATTCACACAAGAAACATGGAAATTTGGTAAAACCCCCTTGCTGACCAAGGAGCATGCACGTAACTTTCAAATCACCACATATCATCCAACCGTGTGCAGAATAACCTATTTTATTTAACTATTAGATTTTCGTAACTCTCTTTCATATGTACAGAATGACCGACAGGTACAGAGGCATACATGTTACCGTTGTGTGCTAAAACTGCCTTCAAACTATTTTTGGATGAATCAATAAACAACCTCCAATCTTCTGTTTTGTATTCAATTCCAAACTCATTCATTAAACCATGAATGTCTGAGCAGTACACCAAATCACCCTCTTGTTCAAAATACTTCGAAAATTGTTGTTCTCTCTTCCTATACACATGAATGCTGGTTCCAGCCGCCAGCAAGTTCTTTTCTTTTAGCCTAGAGCCAAGCAGTTCAGCTTTTTCTTTTGTTAAGCCCAGATCCATAACTAAGTCATTAAGCTCGACCTGAGTGAACAATTTAGGCTCTACATTTTCTGTAACACATTGTAATTCTTCATCGTGTTCATCTAACTCCGACTGTACATCAGAAAATACTTCTGTTTCAATAGAATTTAAGTCCTCTGGTGGTTCCGGGATTGGCAAATCTACACCGTGCCCTACTGGTCGGATGGCGGACGGAAGGTTAGGGTAGCTTATTACCTTCTTGTTCTTAGAGTTATGACCAGTAATATCTACACTGCAAAAGTAACAGTCATCGGAATGATTTTTTGGTTCCCTCCATATCATGGGAACAGCAAATTTAAAGTGTTTTTTCTCTTTTTTTGACCATTTCCTGAGGTCTTCAACACATACATAACATACCTTATGCGGTGCCCAAGGTTTATCCTGGTCTCCAAGTTTGGTTCCAAAGTATGCTAGATAAACCTTTTTCACAAAGTCTGTAATGTTTCTTTGGTGCTTTTTAATAACAAACTCACCACAAATATAACAAAAACTGTCAGCAGAGTTTTTACAGCCGCGATAAGACATTGCACTGAGCACATGTACAGGAAACGTAAAAGTGAGGTTATGTTGAAAATAAACAAAACATCAGCTGTTTAGCATGTGTTTCAGCAGTGCTGCCAACATCATCTTTGTTCATTAGACCTATTTTTTCATGTTATCTTGACTATGAAAAAGCTGTTAAATTCTAAAAATATTTCTTTATTTCATGAATTTAACTATAAAATGTGAATAAATGGTGGGTGATACAACTTTTTAAGCATCATATTTGGATTCAGCAACCTAAACAACATAAGAATAAGGTATTTTCATTAAAAAAGTTTTTTCATCGTTGGCCTGTGTTATTAATACAAATAAATTTCGACACCTAAACTATACAAAAATTTTAGAAGTTTGTTTTGTCCTCATAATAACAGAAGGATAAAAGTAATTTTCACATAACTTTACCATCTGGAATTCATTTAAACTTGCTGGATATATTCTGGTTTATAAAGGAGTTCCATTATTAAGCAATGTATAAATAATATAAAATACCAGAAACCAAGATAGAAGAAATGTGGTATTTGGTAGTATGTAGGATTGGAGAACTGAAATCATTATTCAATTTTCAATTTTACTTTTCTTATTTAGATTTTATTTCTTTAAGGGCATCTCCTTATTTAGGATTTATTTCTTTAGGGGCTTTTTCTTATTTACGTTTTATTTCTTTAAGGGCTTTAGTAAATTGGTTTTGAAACACTTCTCATTTTTGCTGTTTTCAATAATGGCCGAATTAAGAGCTTACTATATGTAATCATTGAAAAAAAAATGGTCGAGTCTTCAGGAAATACTCCTCAAAAATGCTTTTCTGTTCCGCTCTCACTCTGACGGTTTAAATTTAAATAAACAATAACATCTTTCAACAAATAAAATCAATAAAACATACTTATTCATAAAAAAAAAAAACATTACAGTTAATACTTATTGAAAAATTTAGTACTTACAGTATGCTTTACCAATTATAGTATATTTAGAAATAATTAAAACAAAAAACTAACTAAAAATTTACCTAATTTTATGGTTAAATCAAAAGGTATGTAATTATCTACTCAGTTCAGCACTTCTATTAGATAGCTCACACTATTCATCAATGAACCCTAACACAAAAATTCTACTTCCCAGTTACGAATACTTTATGGTGTGTTTAGCTTAACACAAGTATTCAACTAAATAGTGCAACTGAAATAAAACCACTTTATTTTAAGCTTTAGTAAAACTCCAATTTCTCTGAAATGACTATCAACCATTATAACCTTATTGAATGTTTCAATGATTAACACCTTGACTATATCTCCCTCCAACCTATACCTTGCAAAACCAAAATGTTAAACAGAATCGTGTAGTCTATGAAATCATAGAATGAGCACGGTTGAATAAAAAAAATTGTAAAAAGATTTTGTAAATAAATTTTTAATAACAGTTTAAAAAATGTTATTCTCTTACAAGTCTCCAAATTTTTCCATTGTGATCATATTTCACTATGGTGGTGTGATATGTATGTGTTTTAATATTAAACCATATATCGACATCCCAGAGTGTTGAGATGTAATGTCGATGACATGAAATCAGGAGGGTGAGCAAAAACACTGTTTATGTTAGTTGCCGCTTGTAGCGAGAATGCGGGCGTTGGTTTTGCTCAAAACTGCCAATATTTGACTACAATGTGCTAGTATTGTTTCCTAGTTCTCCCGGTTTCAGTTATTTGGTTTTTACCCTTGGTACGTTAGTGTAGGTCGATTTGGCAACACCGCATTTTCTTTGAGCTGCCTAATTTCATGTCCTCGACCATAGTTCCTCGTAGGTATCTTTGTGTTTATCTTCTAAAAAATAGTCTGAAAAGAACAACTTATTCTTTAATTAGCTAAATCAAGATAACAAAATTGTAAATTTTAGTCTGTTAAATTAATGACAGTAAGTAGTGGCAAAAATTATGCACTTCTCCATTCATTTTTAGATATAAACATTTATAGGTCCAATTTTAATGAAATCTATATTAATATTATATTGTAATTTTGCCATCTTATATGAGAATAAGCTAAAAATGCTGTAAAGAACACATCAATCGAAGAATAATGATCAATCTAATTTCTTTATGCTCTTCTGTCATTATTAATGAGTTACAAAAGATAACCCTTAAGTAGCAAAATTTTAATTAGCTTTCTTTATACAGTCCACTAATTGTTATTTAGTTTCATTGTTCCATTTATGAAAAACTTGTTAAAAAAGATTTCTTGTGACAATTTGTTACTCAATGAGCTATCTCATACCTAATGACATCATATTGCATAATTTAAATAATTAACAAACAAATCAAAATTATTTAGTTCATATAAAATATACAAATTCACGATGACAAAGAACTATTCATAAGATTGTAAAGAAATTTGGCAGTATAGAATTATGGTGGCCTATACAACTTGAGAGCAGAAAATCACATTTAAAGATTGATGAAAAACATGAAAACAATGAAAAAGTTCACAAAGAGGTAAAATATTGAAAAACGATATAGGAAAACCAGCAGCATGGAGGATTTAATAAAGGTAGCCGATCTCTCTAGCAGCTAAATTAAGCTCTGCCTTCTGCCAAGCACCTTGTTAGGACGATTAACCGTTTACTCTTTAATACTAGATTCTCAATTAAGAGAAAAGAAAAAAACATGTTAGATTCCCTCTTCTTACATGGAATGCATCAGTTATGCTCTAATTTACAACTTTATTAGGTAACTTTCTTTTTTACTTATAGCAAAAGAATTAACAGAAGGTTCATTGTTAATATCACCTTTACCGATTACAATACATTTTTTTATATTATATATTGAAACCTTACTGATCCTTTTTAGTGACAGGTTTCATTTTAAATATATGGATGGTTATAAGTTAATTTAACATGCAAAACTTGCATTAATGGGTGAATGGTGAGATGTTCTATTTTGAAAAACAATATCCCATTTGTTTTTCATAGTTTTGAAAATTTCCTTAGTAATATAAGATTAAAGACCCACTGCATCTAAAATGACATGCTATACCAAATTGGAAGGTAAAAAGAGATTATGAAAGACAATTATAAAATAATGAAAACTTAATAACAAAAAAGTGTACTGTGCACTTACTATGTATTATTTTGATAATAAACAAATAATTTAAGAAAAACCTTTAACCCTTTTTATTCCGAAATCATTAGTGTAAGTCAGGTCTCATAATAACTTCATATTATGAATTAATTTAATAAGAGCAAATCATTGAAATTTTAGATTAATATATGTATATAAATTAATTATTTTTAGTATTATTACAATGTTTAGAGGTAAATTTTATCTTCGAAAAAACCAGCTTCCATTCAATTTATTTTATTCTTTCATAAACAAGACGTTTCGGCAACTTAAATGCCATTTTCAATATTAAAATACATCAACATCCTAATAATATAATAATATAATCAAAATAACTCACATTACCTTACATATTAAAGTTCAAGCCAGTAGTGGACAATTGACCATGGGAGGATAGTGAATCCCCAGGAAAATGGAAAAAAATAATTTTTAAATATTACCTACTATGTATTCTTTATTGAGGTATCTATGCTTGATTTTGCTAACTGTTTTGGGACAAGTCTTTTTGTTTTTGGATTGTATAATGTATTTATGATTGATGTTTTTTTTGCAGAATTTTTGACTTATAATTTTTTTAAAAGTTATATTTAGGATGTTGATGTATTTTAATATTGAAAATGGCATTTAAGTTGCCGAAACGTCTTGTTTATGAAAGAATAAAATAAATTGACTGGAAGCTGGTTTTTTTCGAAGATAAAATTTACACAGAAATTGAGTCCAGTATATTAGATAAGAATTAAAATGTTTAGAGGTTGTTCATAACACAAGAAGAAATGAAATAAAATAAGTTTTTCCCCCAAATTAGCTAAAAAAGATTTATTTGACATAAGCTATTCTTATATTATCAGTAATTTATTTTTAATGTGCAAAATTAATAGATACTTCTTCAATCAGAATGGAATTCACTAAAAACTTTGAAACAATTTTTAAGTTGTAAATTCAGTCAGAACTGTAATTGGTTAATAATAAAGATTTATCAATGTTTAAAAATCAGTAAAGTAGGGTAGGACAGACATTGTATGTATACCCAGGGAGGGGTGTTAATTGGCGAAAGATCTCCTAAAAGACAGAATAACAAGAATTTGATTTGGATGAAATTAAAAAGAGAAAATAATAAATTATATAAAAATAAAACATATTGGGTGTGTGAAAACAGTATCAGAAAGAATATGGGTCAATTTTCAATAATATCAATCTTATTAAGCATTTCATACTCAATCGTTATGTGATGAAGGATAGAAAGGTTACCTGGATATGCAGCATAAAAAAAAAAAGAAAGAAAACTAAATGAAAACAATTTTTTAACCACATTTATTTAAAACTTGCTGAGTATATTGTACATGGTGATAAGATGGCATTAGGGAGCACTTAATAATCAAAATAAATAACTGTTGGTCGACCTACCCCTTATACCAACTAACCTCGCTCTCCCGGCTTAGCATATTAACTTAATTAGTTTAACATTTTGATAAGGAAGAAAATAACAATTGAATATTTCTAGATCATCCATGTATACTATATTTTATGAATTTTACCATCTATATTAAAAGAAATATTCCATTTTTCAAATAATAATTTTTCTTTCTATAAATTGATAACTGAATTCATTTCTGATGTATTTGAGAATGTATCCGCCATTTTAAAAAATAAAATATAATTAATTAAAAGCATTGTATAAGAACTTCATTTTTACTAGTTATATAAATTAAATGGCTTGCAATTTAAGGTATTTGACTTACATACTGTTTTGATTGAAAACTAACCTAAATGAAAAATTTCTTTTGGTAACACACACACACACGCACACGCACACGCACACGCACACCCACACCCACACGCACACACACACACACACACACACACACACACACACACACACACACACACACACACACACACACACACACACACACACACACACACACATATGTATTGGTTTCTACTTATCTTGAAAATATATCATAGCTATTGCAATATAAACATTTTATGATATATTGCGAAGTAACTGATTAATGATAAACTGATCTATTCTTTGAAACTTGTAAGTACACCCTATCATTTACACGTGTCATTTTATATTTATTTTGGTGTGCTATTTAGTGTGTTTACTAATAAGCTCATTTTTTTCACTGTCAGTCTTAAAACATCGCCTAAGAAGTTCAAGAAGGCTTGAAACTCGAGAACTAAAACACAATACTAATACACAATATATGTGTGTGTTTCCATTACCCATGGACTGGAGATAATTAACTAAATATATCCAATCCATGGGAAATGGAGACACATCACCTGTGCTTAGGGTGATACCTTACCCAATATATTTCTAATGAGAATGACTGCCCAAAGATTCAGTCTATGGATGGTCTGCTTCAGGAAGGAATTATAGGTCCTTGTCCACCTGTTAATCCCTAAAAGCCACAACCCATGGATCTAGATCGATTTGTCTCTATGCTTGATAATGAATAAGGATTAATATTGAAAATTGTTAGTAGTGGAGCTATTGACAGCCTGCCGCTGTATTATGAAAACCATGATTCGCATCGAGAGGTTCTGTAGCAAGAATTATGTATTTTAAGGAGACACAAGATCTATAGTGCAAGCTGAACAAAGATACAGATATATTTATGCTTGTATATGTAATTACACGTACTTTCACTAAAACAGGGAAACTTGACTGCTATCATAACGAAATAGTAGGTTATGAATGTTGAAGTTTTATCTTTCCTTCGTTTATTCATCCCTACGGCTGTTTAAATACTTTTTCTCTTTTGCTTTCTTCTGTTTGACCCACTCGCCTGTAATGGAACTTTCCTTTCGTTATTATCAGCTCTTCTGATTCATAGTCTTTCATTTTTCATGTTAGAGAAACGAACGTAAAGAGAATCACCATGCACAAATAATGGGATTCAATCTCATTTCTTGTAACGTTTCCATTGGTCGAGTTAGATGAAATGTGAAAGGATATTATTGATGCTAAAATGAAGTGTTTGAATATATGGTTCAGCTATTTGTTATGGGGGCATTGATACAAAACCATCATATCTGTGCTCCGGAAGTAAAGGACGCCATGTCATTTTTTTAAAATTTTCTATCTATTTAGGAAAGCCAATTTTCCATAACTTTGAACTGTAAAAATTTCTTATACGTTATTTATAGAAAGAGCTTGAAAAAAATTCTTCATATTGTTACTGACAATGGCTAAGTAATTCGAAGTATTGATTATACTATTTTTCTATGATAATTTATCTAAATTATTACCTATTTTGTGCTTTACCTCCGGGGAATAAAGTACTTAATTCTTAGAATGACGTAGCAATTTTAAAGTCAAACGAACATAAATGTTCATCCTTACTTAAGTAGTTGGTCATTAAGTAAGTATTAAGTAGTCTTAACTAATCGATTGTTCCCAGGATTGCTATTGATATCTCATTTAGATTAGTTGAAAATCATGTTACGCTCTTAATGCATTTTGTTTCTAATAAATAAAGCTATTAGGAGTTAGATTATAAAAACGATCTATTAGATAATAAAAAAACAAACAAATTATTCAATTATCAATTTTTTTTAAATATTTAATTTGAAAAGAAAAGATATGACTAGGACCGGGTGTTATAAGTGTGTTTATTTTGCATACGTGGTATATTCTTTTCGAGTTTAGTGTTTTAATGCATATTTTTTCACGTTTTTCGCCAAAACCATTACGTTGATATAATATCCTTATTTCTTCTTATTTTTAAATATTATTTATCTTCTAATTTTAATTTTTCGATTCTTACTTTGATTTGATTAGATAAATATAACCGCGCATTTAAAATGTTAGAAAAAATATTTGTATGATGAGTGATAGACATATGTTACATATGTAGACATTGGTTGAATGAAGAAGGTCCAGAGAAAGACCAGTTTTGAAATATAAAATGTGATTTAATGAAAAATGTATTTCAGTCCATTTATCATAGAATATTATAATATCGAAATAATAAAATAACATTTGATTTAACAATTTTTTGACGTTTCAGTATGTTACGGTCGGTGACAAAAGTTCTTTAGAGGAGTACCTTCCAGCTGACCAAATACCAAGCTTCTTTGGTGGTGATGCGGTCCACGACCAGGCTGCCTGGACCGATTTTTTCAAGGTAAAAAGATATAAACATTAAATTTAATAATTAATTAATAAGGCGCTTCAAGTTAAGTCACGATAACTTTTGACTTTTCATTTGTTTACTTTTTAATATTCTCGAAAATAAAAATAATTTTACTACTGACTGTATTTAGTAACTATTATTGACCGAATATAGATTTAAGGATCGACTTAAACATACGGTTTAGTTTACATCACCATTAATACTTCGAAATGTTTTTTGAAACGTTCATTTCTCGATAAAATGATTGCCGACATATCCACATTTCCCATAATATTAAGGAGGAAACTAATACAAAATTTTAAACTAGTGACTTAACTCGAAGCGACAACCTGCGGAAAGATAACAATTATTAATTTAATTTATAATTATGATTTTATGTAGCATTAAGCCTAATGTGTAAAAAAGATTTAATTAACTAGAATAGGCTTCTTTTTTTTTTAATTTATATTTTTATCCCGTTATTGTTGTCAATAGTACAAATTTAGAAGTATATAGAAATATTCAATATTTAATTGATGTATACATGCAAAAACTGTAAGACGTATTACATTGCCAAAATATCAAATATTAGGAGATTACTTTTCTATTCTATATACATATTTTAAGTCCAGTCTTTAGATTTAACAAAACAATAATGTTTTAAAATACCTACTAGATTTAGCAGAACGTTCCCATGCATTAGTTGCAGAAACTCAAAAGTTCTTAAAAAAAAAATAATAGCAAATTTCTCACGAGACCAATCAGACCGATCTACTCGGTGGGAAATTCTTTCCTCCTTAACAATGTCTGTCCTAGTCTACAAGTCTGCAAAACCAAACTATAAAGATAAAAAAGACCGCTCGAAATTTTTTACACCGCCATATTACAATTATTTCTTATCAAATGAAGTTCGACCTTATTTATTAATTTTTTTTAAGAATTTTCGCTAGGACTGTTTTAATGCCTGCTAAAAAATCGCAATTGATCAATGAATTAAATCTTTGTTTAATAAAAATTAGTTTATTTAATTTTTTTTTTAAATTTATATACGAAACTCTTAAAAACGAACCAAACTTCCGAAGAGTTCATCCCACAAAATTGAATAAATCGAATCCAAAAATCAAGAAATAAAATCCACAAAACGCAAATATCATTATTTCATTATTGATTCATTATTTTATGCTTTATTGTCACTAAATATTCAACATTTAATACTAAATGTTTTTCTACGGAGGATATATTCTTCAACAGTTTACAATGAATTATAATATTTTTACAAATTATTGATTTTTGTATTCATTGATGATTGTAGGGAAGGAAATAGAGCTGTAAGTAAATTCGGACTTACTATATAGTTAGTAGCAGAAAAAGAAGAAATTTTTGAGATATTGTAGGAGGGAATGAGATTGAGCGCGTCGAGAAGTTTTAGTAATTAGGTTCTATGGTAACTAGAAAAAACAAATTTCAAGATAAAATAAAGGAGCGACTAATGACAGGAAATGTTATTATTCTGTCCCGACATACTATTAATTAAGCTCGCTTATTTTGTCCTGAAATCTAAAAATCAGATTCAGAAAAGCTATCATCCTTCCATCTCTTCCTTACGGATATGAAACGTTACCACTGATTCTGAAGTATGAACAACGTCGTCTTAAGGTATTCGAAACTAAGGTGCGTAGAATAAGCGCCCTACCGACCGGTAAACTTCTGAGGGGTAGATGCGTAGGTGGGAGGAGTGATCTGGCGGATTTGGATTTGGGAGTTGGTCCGTGGACGGAAGTGTGTTTAGTCGTATCGGCATATTATTATTTTTTTGTATTAGGATCTTAACACATCCCTGTCGTTTGTCTATTCAATTTCAATTTCACTTATACATTCATTAGAAATTTTTTCTCACGTGGCTAAAGGTCAAAGCCACATTTATGACACACATTAAGTTGTTTAACTAACCGTGATTGACCGCCATTTTTCTATTTACGGAGGGAGACGTTTGAATGAGTAATGACGGAGATGAGCGTTACGTACCACGGGGGCGCATTCGTATTAACATATCCATAACCAACATCGTTTGGATGAAAACCTGAGGTCAGGTGGCGAGTATGAACCCTCAGATGTACGAAAGCAGGAGTGAGGAAGATGTAGCTAGTGAAAGCCGTGTGAAATGGGACAGGAGAGTAGGCTTATTGATGCCCGCGGTGCAGGGGACGGACGCTGGCGGAGAAACTAGAAAGGAGGCGCGAGTAGAGAACGCTGCCGGAGTCATAAGTCAACATCTGTAATGAGGGAGGAGCAAGTATCTGTCCTCGGCAATCTCTTTCCACACCAGTTCTCGATAATGTCTAAAGAACCCGAAAGCACAGTGCCGAAACGACCAATCATCACAGATTTCGATAAACAGGTTATCTCCCAATCCTAAATTCGTAAAATCGTTCTTAACACAGTTATTAGTCGGCTAGAGCTAAAGAAAGCATACTTCAGGATTTGAAGAATTTAAAACAGAAGCTATCAAATGCTAATGTTTCTCTATCTTGAGCAAATAGATTAAAGCCAACTTAGACAACTTAAGGAATTCTCACAAATCTCACACTAATTGGTACAATTAACTGAACAATCTTAAATCGTATTAACTCATAGATAGTTAAAATATATGCAAAATGTATCCTACCTTCCAAATCTAAATCCACACATCTTCCAGTGATCAGATCTAATTAATATGAACTAGTTTTAAATTAATTTACATAAAAAGATTATACAATATATCTAAAGCCCTGATGAATAAGTGGTTCAGTCAATTTTTCTCTAAAATGTGGTTCTTGTACTTAATTAAGCGGAATCGTGTTATTTTCGCAGAGTAGAAGGGACCAAGTCAGGCATTGGCTTGAAATGGAAAAATTTCTTATGTCACAACTCCATTTCCAGCCGAAAACTATGTGAATGACACGATGCCGCTTTCCTCAATACAGTTAACTCTCTCTGGACAACATTCTACTTGATCTTATTATGTACTATTTGTTATTAGGGATTACAGACACATTATACAACATTAAATTGAGAATTCGGGTTAGAGGTACATTAGCATAAAAATAAGTTGTTATTGAAGGACATAAATGCGTTATGTCAACAAATTTTTTTTTATGACTAACGTAAAATTTAATATTCGGTGATAGGCTATTACATTTTTAGTTCCTTTAAATATATACTATAATCTGTAAAGTTACAAATAAATATTGCATTGTAATCTGTTTGTCATCAAAAAACATCCTTTCCTTCCTTTTTAACAATGATAACCAGTAAACAAAAAAAACATCCTTTAATACTAGTTGAAGATTTTAAAACTTCAAATTATTTCAAATTCAGTTAATAAATAATAAAAAGTAATATACTCCTTTTATTTCTGTCTACCTTTCAACCTACCTATTAATAATTTAATAGTAATTTATTGACTGAATTCGAAATGATTGAAAGTTTTAAAATCTTTTGCAAGGATTGATGTTTATTAACTCATATTTTTCTTTTGAACTTACAAAGACAATATTCCAGGTAAACGGCTAATAATTAAACAAATTAAAAAACAGAAACAAGAAACTATCCCGTAAAATTCAATATTTGGAAATTTCAAAGTTCCTCGAAACCTTTACTTTTATCTACAGGCCTCCTTTCTTTTTTATATTTACAAATATTAGTAAGTTTATATTCTTTCTCACAAATACAAAGAAAGAAAAGAATTGCATACGTTTATTTTCGAAAATTTCAAAAGCAATATGCCCAGTTTTTTAATATTTCTCTATCTCCATAATACAGATTATTAGTTCGAAGATTCAGGCTAATTTGGCATCTTTGGGAATGAAGATGTCACACTTTTTAAGCAGACAAAAAACAGTTTTGATGACCAAATCATAATAAATTTACAATATATGTTCAACGGCTTAAAATCTATCAATAGAGTCGAAAATTAAATTATATAATTATCAAAATCACGCAGATAAAGTTCATGTAATTATAACATTTTATTAATTAAATATCTACACTGATGCCCATGATATCAACCAATTCCGTGAGTAATTGACAGAAAAAATATAACCTTCACTAAAACGAGTCCTGATTTATTTTTTTCTCCAACTGCTCGCGGAATAAACCATAACTTTCTCGTTTTGAGAATATGAGAAAACAAGTTTTTTAATATGCTATGAGATTTTATTAATACTACCTATATAGAATCAACTGAGAAATCCTTCGATCTGTCAGGAATTTTGTGTTTTAAATGTTGTTACTCAGTAAATAAACTCTAAACACCTTTATTTCATCATAAAATAATAATGAGTAACTGGAAATACGGTATATAACACATGTTTTTGAATAACAGTTGGCTTAAAAATCTATAAAGTATTTATGAACCCAAAAAAATCTTTTTAAAAATTATTAGGATACTTACAAGAGATTCCGCGAAGCCTCTAAAATAGCGGAAACAAGAAAAAAAGTAGCATCAGTAATCATCAAGAAAAAAAAAAGACAAAATGTAGGAAATATAACAAACTTTGAAGACTAAAAGAACAAATAATTTTGCTTTCTAAAAGAATACAAATAGATTGACTAAACAACCTAATTTATATTATATTTAGTGTCATAAAACTAAAATCAAGTAATGAAAATAAACAATTGTTTAAAAAAAAATACAGGAACACTACTATATATCAATACGACAGTATTTCAGTGATTTCAGTGATCAAAATTTACTACCAAAGTACAGAAAAAACAATAAAATTTAATTTATATCTATCTATCTATATATATATATATATATATATATATATATATATATATATATATATATATATATATATATATATATATAAAAGAGAGTGGCGTTAGTTACTGACTTAATAACTCAAGAAAGCCGGAATCGATTTCGATGATTCAAACCATTTAGGACTGGTCTCCGGTAAAAAAAATAAGAATACCCAAGAAAAATCGAAATCGGCCCAGGCTTCTTGAGTTATACTCGTAGTAAATTTTTTTTTTTTAGTTTTGCCTAAGGACGGAAGGCTTAGTTACCAGGTAATGATGAGTCATCCAAACGCCTACCGTATTGCCCTCTAATCCCTGCCCTTTCATCTTCCCTAATAAGGTGGAAAAGGTGACAAGCATTTGTTATTAAAAAAAAAAAACGTCATTTTTAGTGCGAGCATCATGAAATTTTAGTAATTTACATTAAAAATAAAGAAATATGAGTTTTTTATTTTTGGAAAATCTACCCCTAAAAGAGTAAAATACGAGAAATCATGCTAAGTTAACAAGTAAGCAGGCTTTAAATTTTAACATAATAATAATTGTATTCATGATTTTGCAAAATAAACCCCTAGATATTACAGTTTTTGATATTATATGGTGGATTTCAATAGAAAACTTATCGATAGTAATTATGCCATTAATTATTTGATAGGACAATTTACTAAAATCTATTAACAAAGGGAGAAGCATTGGTAAGCTAGCTGAATTCACAAATGCTCTAAGTCATTGTTTATAATATAAAGTTCATTTATGGAATTCAAAATTCACTTTAAAAGTCTAGTTTACACATAAAACTGAATTGTCTATAAATGCCTTACCTCGCGGCTTTTGTCGTAAAATTTAAAAATTGTAATTTATAAAACTATAACTTTCAACAACTCTGTATGGATGTAAAACTAGACCTAAAAGCAGGAACGTTTAACGGTAGTCGGAAATAAGGTTTAGTAAAGAATATTCGTTCTGTAGAAAAGTTGATCCACTGGGAATAGGTTAATATACCTGGTCAATATAATTGAAGTTATGGCAACGCTACGATTAAATTGGACTTACAGTGATTGAATTCCTAAAAAGATAAGTATGAATGAGCCATCTTGTAAACCTAAATGGTTTTTGTGGTATTTCGTAAATGGAAGTGTATAAGAATGGCTTCGAACCTTCGCATTGGCAAATCCTTTTATTTTACTGTTTATTACAATAATATTTTGTCAATGTAAATATGATAACGACTTTTAGTATTTACAAAACCTAAAACCCACAGCTAGATGGTAAAGAAACTCAGTAAAAGAAATTTCAAGGATAAGAGGTAAATATAGGAGTACGATATGACTAGGAAGACTTCCATGTCTAAATAACTAAAACATGACAGTATAAAAACGGTGTCATATATTACATATTAATTATTATTAAATTTTCAGCTTTCCAATACCATTTTTTTCATTAACATACGCTCAGGATGAAGAGTTGTATATCTCATTTAGTCGATTATCCCTATAATGAAGTATATATTAATGGACTCATGTATTAATTATATCTTTACTAATAATCCTTTTATTATTATTATGATTAATTAAATTATTATATTCAATAGATTTTGCTATTCTTTTGTGTATTTTACATAAGATAATATTTCTCCTTAAATAAAGTATCGCTGTATTAATAAGCATATAATATTTTATTACAGAATGCCGAATCGTTCACCGAACGGTGCAGAGAGTGCGGTAGGAGACTAGTCTCAGCCATGTCATCCCTTAGCGGCGAAGTGACGAGGCAACAGGCAGTCCAAGACGCTAGGGCCCTATCAAGGGCTGTATCTGATCCTACCCTCATCAAGCTCAGGGACCAAGGGCACAAAGACATCGAATGCCTGGCCCAGAAAGCTCTGAGGTTACCAGCCAGCGAAGACGTCAGGTAGCTATCGGCAGGTATACTAAATAATTAATGTTAACAGAATTCGTAATGGTAATGCCTCTGGTCTCAACAGGTTTGTGCTGGAAAGGATCGAAAGGCTATTCAAAGAAGTGGATGGAACCGCCGATAAATTAGAAGACATGGTCGAAAAGAGGCGAGAGAAGCTCAAAGATTTTCAGAGGGTGAAAGCTCTTGAAAAAGAAACTGAACAGGTATGTTTATTCGCCTTAAAATTAATAAATTGTTTCACTAACTTAATATAACAGTAACTATTTTAATTTAAATTCAAGCAGTATTGATATATAATTAACAAATTTAAGATATGGAGCTTAACAAACTTGAGAAATTTATATAACAAATTTGAGATATGAAATATAATTTTTTTTCGTATTTCAAACTCAAACAGAATGAGATGGATCACAATTATTAATAAAATTTAAAAGCTTGAATTTACATGCGAATACATGTTCTGCAACAAATGTGCGAAATCCTTAGTTCAAATAGAGTGATAATAAACTTTTTTTTTTCAATTGAGAAATTACTTCTATTCTATTTCTATTTTGTATTATTTGTATACAATTGAAACTGTTCAGTTTAATATTTAAATGTTACTTTAATTTTTAAATATGTCGTGAATTAATTAATTCATTGAGCTTAAAAAGAAATGCCGATTTACTAATATCAAAATAAGAAAACATTATATATATGTCATTCATTCGCAAATAGAAAAATAGGTTTATCTCACCCTCCTCTTAAAATGTACGTCGTAAAGTACAAGAGATCCTTTTCATCCTATCCTTAATCCTACTTAACAACCTTCAAACCCAAAGGGGCTAAAAAAAAAAGTTTACAGGTTTGCCGAAAGGTAACAAAATGCTTTTGTTTATATAGAAGCATTTGCAGGTATTTATTTGTAAATTGTATATTATATATTGTAAATAAAATCTTAGAGGATGTGAAAAAAAAATTTACAGGTGTATATTGCAGTAGGTAATTTGGACCGCCGAAACTAAAAACACATCGATAAATTACCTACATATGTACATTATTCTAATCCTATCAGTTTTAATGTAAAGGAGATAGTTGGGGGGTGCAGTCAATAAGAACACAGAATAAGTAATAAACTTATATTATGTGCCGACGTTTCGACCTACAGTGTAGGTCATCTTCAGGGCGATTTGGAGAGCGATGCCGTTAGATTTAACGGCTGGCTAGCACTCAATCAGTTTTAATTTCTATCAGTTTTAATTTATCGCTGCTGCCGAACGACAAGTGAAACCGTTATACTAAGTAATCCTTTTCAATAAATTCAATGACATTACATACTAATCCTTTACTGACCGTTTGTTATTCAGTGTATGTTTCACGGCTGTGCTGATCCGTCTTTGATGAAATTCGATGTGGATAATCTCAAGGCTGGGGAAGGACATAGACTACTTTTTATCCAAACACCACACAGGAAAAGTTTATATTACACTTTAACCCGATTAATTAAACATCGGTCAACGCACAGCAGAAACCACTGAACTTAGCATCTTGAAATTCGCAGATAGATTCTTTGTATAGCTTAAATGAGCAATAAGAAAGGAATTTGGACAATTCCAGCCCCAAGAATTTCCGCCTGAATAAACTCCCCGTCAAAAGTACTGCAACACTCTTAGTTCTCGAGATTTTTTTCATTTTTGTTTATTGGAAGAGATATTATAATATTAATTGTTTATGTCCAGTTTAAAAATACTCATTACAGATTTCAGAACCTTTCTTTACTATGAAAATACAGACGTATTTTTGTAAAATTCAAATTTTTAAAGTGTTGCGATACTTTTGACGGGGTGTGTATAATAGTGGTTCAAAGATTGTATGGAATCCGTCAGTTTTGAAGTTAAGACATCTGAAATTTCGGATGTACGATTAACTTATAGTTACAAAAAAATCAATTATTTATTTAAAATGATCTGTCACGAAACTTAACGAGGCAGACCAAATTCCATACGAGCGAAGCCGTGGGCAAAAGCTAGTTAATTAATAAATTGTTTAATTTAATTAAAATAATGACTTGCCTATTTGAAAATAAGAAAATCATTTATTATTTCTTCAAAAATAGATTATATTTATAAATGAAAAAACTTTTGAATTTCTGACATTACAGTCCTATTTATAATTTTATATCAGAGTGATATTTTAAATACATCTATATTATGAATTTTGGCGTTTATTTGCAATTTATTAACATTTGCAATTTGGAATTATTGTGATTCAAATGAGTCATTAAATTTCAAATTTAACATTGTATGTAATAATAATTTCAAGGTAGTGCTTTGTACGAAAAGAGCATACCATTACGGTGAGGAGTTTTGAATAAATACGACTATACTAGCAGTTAGGACGGGCACTACCAGCGAAAGTCAGCCTCGACTTAGTTTGGAATCCTAACCGTGCGGTAACAAAAAACAAGTAAAAAGCTACTAGAGAATTCAAGATTAATAGATTTAAAAATAACACGAGACAGGTTTAAGTTCAATTTAAATTCCACCATCACATTACCCCGTCGGGATTGTTTTCCTTTTAAAGGATGATAAACAACTTCATGTAAAACAATTAAGGCGCCCCCCCTTGTTAAATTCCACTTCCAAATGGAATCTCATCTTTCAACCGACATTCTTCATTTAATCGGTCAGTAGGTTGGATTGGAACCGGTAATAGGAGACATCAAAAGCCCACCCTGTCCGGGCGAACACCTAAGATGAAGGACACGACAATGGGATGTCGAGGTGAGATGTATGACTGCTCAGGGTCGACGAAAGGTGCATTCCCATTCATCTGTCACTCAATCAGGAGCCACTCTTCCAATATATTAGCTGTCTCTTTGCCAACCGGAAATGGTACATTAACATCTCATTATAATTATTTTAATAAATAAAATTAATTTTTAGAAAATTATGTATATATTGATGCTTTATTTAGTTTATATTAGTGCTAAGTGTGCAAATAAATCATTGATTTACCTGTTCATGGGGACCGATTCGGGAAAAAAAAGGATATAAGATAATCAAAATCTAGCTTTATCATTCCATTGTAATTATTTTACGAATCAGAAGTAATTAATAAAAAAGCGTTCGCCGCATAGGAAATGTTTTCGCCCTTTCTTCTTTTCTTCAAATTATCCTTCATTCTCTCCGAATTCATCTGTCTTTTTCTTTCTTCCATCCACCCCCCTCGTGCACATACTTCGATCTTACTTGCACATTCTTACGTCAGAAGAACCTGTCTCATAAATCTTTCTTTGTGCATGCGCAGTCCTCATCAGTAATTTCAAGTTTTTCTTTCATCTGCTTAGCGTAACTACTCTGCCTTTTCAGGTTATATATCTAATTGAATATTCAATAAGGTATAAAAAGGTAATTAATATGATATCTGTAACCTTATTCAATCCCAAAAAGTACTCGTAGAAACTTATATTTTTTTTCCTCGTAGTTATTTCCAAGTCTTCTTTTCTTCCGTATATTTCTTTATTCGATCTCAACTATTACTCAACTAATACCTAATTTTACATTTGTCTTTTACCTGAAATGGAATGTAGACTGTGTACTTGGGTCATTTCAGTCAGATACTGACAATAACTTTTCCAAAAAAATAGAAAAGAGAATCATAGCCGCCGCGAAGGGTTATTACGGTATAATCAATCCCTTTAAAACTAAAGCAATAATTAAAGACACAAAGGCTTCGCTCTCCAAGATCCTCATCAGATCCATACTGACATACGGTAGTCCATGCGTGCTAAAGAAAGTGGAAGAACAGATGATCGCAGTTTTCGAAAAAAGAATTCTCAGAAGGATTTATGGGCCATTCAAAGAAAATGACACCTGGAGAATAAGGCACAACCGGGAACTGTACGAAAAGTATAAGCATGTCCCAGCAGTCAAATTTATCCGTATCAGATGGCTTCGTAGGGCTGGTCATGTGAAGGATGGCTGAAGATAGCATTCCCAAGAGAATAATGAACCATGCACCAATGGGAAAAAGAAAAGTAGGAAGACCCCGGACAAAATGGTTAGACCAGGTTGGTAGGGACGCGGTGCGGCTGGTGCGTCAAGCTGGTGGACGATGGCCAGGGACAGAGACCGATGGGGACAGTTTCTTCTGGAGTCCAGGACCCCAGGACTGCGCTGTAGAACGGAAGATGTATGTATGTATGAAGACTACAGATTAACAGAGCTCATTCATTTAAAAAAAAAAAAGAAATGAAATATTTGACTACGAAAATTCACAATTTACAATTAAACCCTTGGAAATCGAGGTGTAATTTTATAAACTATAGAAAATGAATGACAGATTGTCGCAGAGAGGATGTCCCCTTTGTCCAGAATGACCTCTAACTACTCGTATTAAGGAGTTTTATCGTACATCTAAAGAAAGCATTGATCATGTCAAATAACGAAATCCTAAGTCTACGTATTCCAAATTGAATCACAAAATGCTTCTTAGCTGAATGTTATTTGATGATATACCCGTATTAATTTTTTAAAGTCATTTATCAAGCAAAATGTCCTTTAATATAGCGAGTATTTAAACCTTTAAAATGGGAATGACATTTAAATGGCGCCTAACTACCATGATGCCTGAAATTTATTAAATTGTTATTTTTTAGATTAATTCACTGATATTTACAACTTTAATAATATTACAACAAGTAAATTTGCTAATACATATGTACAAATGACATGAAAATGAAAAACACTTGTGGAGAAACTACCCATTGGTAGCACTCCAATAATTTACAAGTTAAAAAGGGAATCTAACTAACATATGCGATATTATGTGTGTGTGTGATTAATAAATATTAGTAATATTAAATAATCCTGGAATATATAGAACTTGATGTATGTTTTAAATAATAATGTGAAAGAAAATGGCCCGGGAATAGGTTAAAAAAAGTCTCTTATACAGTCTTCTTTATGGCTAGAGGTGATGGGCAGGGGACACACTGACTTGACACATAATAATTGTACGTAATAATTATGTTTAAGATTTTGAAGATTATCCCTTTTTTTTTGTGAAAATTCGACAAAATACACCATATATTGAATATTAGGAACTAAAAATAATAAAAAGCGAAATTAGTAAAATTGATTATTATAAAAAAAAATGTTTTTCCATCGATTTTGAAGGAAGTATTAAAATTTAATATTATATTTTCTACGCATATCCTTAAAACATACAACACATAGGTTACGGCCACATGCATCCACCAATACGGCTGTTGTATCTATAAGATTAAATTATACGTTATCTTCCCATCCATGTCTGGTCTATAACTTTCATGCTTATCTCTTGTCACCAATTACTACTAGCGTGTTCTTATCATTACTTCACAGATGTCATGGCCAACATCATTTTTTATATTAGTGACTAGTATCTTAAAACAAACTAAAAAATATTGACTATACTCTTATATTAGTTTTATTATATTTCCAGTGTCATCCATTATTAATTATGACACTAAAAAAAAATGAATAAAGATTAAAATTAATAGAAGATACTGAACCTAAAAGACCCTCCGTGAGTTGTAGTGGTACAGATTTTTATTTCTTTAAAAAGTGCAAACGATTATTCCGAATGGCCGCAGTTTATTCACATTATTAATGACAAGACATCGTGAAGAGACGAAATTAAAATTAATGCAGAGGTTAGAGTGCTGCCAGTGGGTAGTATCTCTACATGTCCTATCATGTATTATTTACTCTCATAGCAATTGTACTAGATGTATGTATTACAGTTGTACAACTCAATAAAATAATAAAAAAAAAAAAATGCAGAGGAAATCCTTTGCTTTGTCAGTATCTTTTGGAACAACCACGCAAAAGCAGGTTTCGCGAAAGTGGAACATTTGAAATCAGAAAATCTCCAAAGGTGTCACTCAATCCTTCAGCAACTTCGGAAGTGGAACAAATGATTTAAATACGAGAAAAGTATCCAACACTGCACCGTTGCATCATAAGCACTATCAGAAATATGCAAGGGAAAATAGATTTCGTATTCTTACTTGCAAATGTTTTTACGTACCTCCTGACTGAAACTGGATTTCGTTAAATGTAGCCAATCTCGGAATCCCATTTTATCTATCTAGAGCGACATGTGAGCCCATTATGCATTTTTCAAATATGGATTTGATTTCAGGAACCAAATCTGGAAAGCTTGCACTAACTTGTAAATAAACAAATCATCACCGTGATCATATTTTGGGAATAAGTATGCATTATATGACAAAATTTATACAAAAAGACTGGTGGTATTTGTTTGGATTTATTTTACCCTAGGTGTAATTCAACAAGATCGTGAATGAAAAAATAAGTGCTTAAAATTTAAAAAAAAAATTGTGTTTGTGCCAAAATCGGGAAGAAGCATTGAAAGGAGTGTTCTCGGTCTTAAAAAAATCGGTTTCATATTAGATACGGTTAATAAACAGTAATAAACAAAATTAATTTAATTTAAATAATCATTCGTACAATGCTGATCTTTTCATGATTGCATTGCCTTTTCTGTTTATTGAATTTCAAAATATAGAAAAAATATGAAGTGAAAATATATGATTAGGGGCATTAGCCGGGGATGATAGAAGTATTTTGATATTAATTATATTTTGTATGATATACATTACAATACTTAATTTAAACAACCAGCAATGGGAAAACAGACATCAGAGCAAAATAAGCATAACAGTCAAATAAAAAATTGTAATGAAAAGAAATATATAAAAAATATATATATTTTAACTAGTTCATTAATTGATTCATAATTAATCAAAATTCATACAAACAATTAAATATAAAATCAATACAGATTTAACAGAGACGTAATGCTTCTACAGTTTTAAGTCCAGAAGGTTGTGTCGGGCATTCCTTAATTTAGGTAGAACCAAATACAACAAATTGTGTATCTATTAAAATAATAAAACAACTATAAAGAAAAAGTCGAATTCCAAAAAAATTTGCTAGATATTAGGTACCGTATATTAACAAACTTTGAAAAGTAACAAGGAAAGTAGTTTTTCCGAATTTAGTTTTTTTTCTGTTTCTTTTTTAATTTTATTACATAATTGTAACTGTTGATTCAATCCTAGAACATAAATAACATATTGTGTTTCTAGAATAGGAATAATAAAGTTGTGTCTCTGTAAATAAAATAAACGATTAGGAAAACCCTAATTTAAAGAAGAATGTGATAAATTATTAGGCATCATACGATCATAAAACAAACAAAAAAGTAATTAGACAATTTAGTCTATTCTTATAACTTTTATTATAATTTATTCTATTTTATTTTTTATTAATTGTTATAATTTTGAATATTTTTATTTTGAAGAGAAAAGATACGCCCAGGGCCGGGATTGGAACCCGGGTCTCCAACATTTCCAATTATAGTAATATATGATGACGTAAGTCAACAATATCCTAATGTAAAGTAATGTTCAACGTAATAATGTTCAAGCAAATTGCCAGAACACGGGGATATGGGATCAGTGAAGAGAATGGATATGCCTGACCGAGGTACGAACCAGAATAGCTCAATTGGTAGAGTACCATAACGGTATTCACACAGGTTCGAATCCCGGATCTTTCTCTTCAAAATAAAATATATACATAGAAGTTTTCACAAAGTTATCGTGAGCTTAATTATACAAAAGAATGTGTTTATGGGTAATGTGTAGATTTCGGTAATCACTTCATTAAGAAATAACAGTTTTTACTTATATATCGAAGTATAGATGATATATGTTTGTTGAAACGATCATCTCTAAATTAAATAATTGCCTCAGAATACGTATTTCTCATAATGACATTCTCTTTACCATACTAAAGCTAGTGATAGCTTGTATTTTTTGAAAATATTAAATAGGAACGAATGAAAAATTAAACCTTATTGTGGACTCAACTCCAAGACTCACTATTCCAAAAAAATCAGCAGTAGATTATGAATCATAAATAAACAAATTGTGTGCCTTGAATAGAATCAATAAAGTTGTGTCTTTGTACTTAAAATAAACTTTTAGGAAAATCCTTACAAAATTAAAAAAAAAAAAGGAGAAAATCCTTTTTTTGTCTATCTCGTTTATTGTTTATAATTGTATTGTGACTTAGTAATATTTGATTTATAAAAAAAATAATAATCAGCATAAAAAACCCTGACTTACTATTCCTAAAAATTCAGCAGTACATTATGAAATGTTTTTATTCAAATTTTAAGAAAATACTTGCGAAATAATATAACATACCTTTATATTTATATTAATTAAAATATTTTTAAAATTTTATAACAATCTTATCCCGGAAGATTGAAAAGCGAAAGACGGCCTTGCAGTAATTGGCTACTTGGTATTGGCCAAAGAGCGTTTACTTAGAAGTGGGTCGCACGGCCTAACTAGGAACCTGCTTCGATTAATTATGTCCAGTTCTTAGTTTAAGTCCGGTGCTTAGATCTACAGCCTCTTCTCATTGATATATCTGAGGCTTCGTTACTCTTTGACGGTCTTTCAGCAGCGGACAAGCGTCTTTCGTCCGCATTTCCATGTCGGCTCCGTCCAGTTATTCGAGATTTCCCTTTTCTCTATTTTAAATTACACATCCGCCTTTTATCGAGCCAGTAAGTTATCAGTCCAAGACGCACTAAAATAATAATGGCTGAAGTTTTTGAGGAAAAAAATGCTTTAAAACGTTCATTTTGTCTTAACATAATATAAATCGTAATTAATTAATTTTATATTATAACATAAAATAAAAGCTTGACATTTGAATTCATCACAAGCCCTTAAGAAGACCTACAATGTGGGTAGAAACGTTGGCTTTCCAATAGAAAGTTCTCCTTACTTAATATAATTTTTATTCCACCTCCACCCAAACCATTTTCTTACTCTTAATATAGTATTAATAAATTACAAGGATAGCAGAGGATCGCGGAGATTGGTCGGCTGTGGTTCTTGCAGGACCGTACAGCCAAAATAATAATAACATAATATTATTCAATTATTTTCTAAAAATAAAACTTTTCGAATTCAATAAACTATGAAATAAACTATCGAATGAAATAAACTATTTATTTTTAAAAAATAATTAATATTTAATCAATAAATATAAGCAACCTATCGATTAATTTGATACTATAAGATCCTTTATTTTTTTCTCATTCATATGACATTGAAATAAAATAAATACGATAAGGAAGACGAGCTTAGCAATAACTGGTCATAATAAGAATTTACCTAAATACGAGTAAATGTAAAATTTGAGACCAACTTATGTTTGTTGATAAAGATTATGTTCCTCAATATTAGTTGATAAACAAATTGGCTATATTATAAAATCATGCATGAGTATAAATATTTTTTTCGAATAGTTTCTTTTTTTACTGTATTCGATAAATTTGTTGATTAATCTTGAGATAATTAAAAATGATGAAATTATTTTCAAATATGTATCTAATATATTTTTCCATTATTTATTTAGTTTTAATTTTTCTTTGTAGTTACATATACTTCTTGATGCTATATTATTTAGATAGTTTACAGATAACTGTAGTCAATATATTAATCAGGAGAATAGCGGATATTGTTCTGAAACGACTTCCAAACTGTTACCAATAATCTTTTAAAGCTTCAATTAAATTTAAAGAATATTTTTCTTCTGTAAACTTAATTGTTAGACCTAATTTGATCTTTGAGTTTTGAAAAATGTGTTAGAAAAAATAAAATAATTAAAAACAAACTACAAAATTACTGTTTTCTGATATTTCATATAACAGTTGAATAGTAAAAAAAAAAAAAAAATTTATAATTTAACTACACTTACTATTTACTTTATTTATTTTTGTAATGGAGCTATAAAAAACAACTTCAAGACTACTTCGATTTGCCAAATTTTTTATCAAATCTGAAATTTTACCAGAAATGATTGGATATCGAAGATAATTAGGAGCCATGTTTAGACTAAAGGTACAGGCACTATAATGAATTATAGTTTTTAACATTACAGTAATATTTATAAAAAATATAATTGAAGTGTCAGCAAAAAATGCTACGCGAGACTGGGCGGTGATTTAGCAAGTGTTAGCAATAACCTACTTGAACCGTTCGCTCTTGGTTCGTAACTAGTCTGTGCTCTCCCCCGGCCACCAAAAGAGCTCCTGACATGAAGGATTTAATGACAATAATCCGGCAGGTGAGTCCAGAATATACATATAAATATATAAATACGATGACATATGCCATTCCTTCGAGAGAACTATGTCATAATTCAAATATCCTAATTTTTCAATGGAGGTATTTGAGATACCTATGTCTTGTCTAAGTTATACCGGATAAGTTTTTTTTTTTTTTAAATTGGGTATTGGTAAAACAAAGTATTTCTGTTGTAATGATGCTACTGAAATTACTTTATTAACTAATAGCTTTTGCCCGCGGCTTCGGTCGCGTGGAATTTACGCCGCATGAAGTTTCGTAACAGATCATTTTATAAATAATGTAATATTTTATTAACTATAAGTTACTCGTACATTCAAAATTCCAGATGTCTAACATCAAAACTGACGGACTCCATACAAACTTTGGACCCCTACTATATTAAAGGGAGAACCCTTGAGTGTGGAATTATCCAAATTTCTTTCATAAATTATACCAAGAACCTATCCGCAAAATTTCAAAATGCTAAGTTCCTGATTTGCCTTAATTATGTACTATAATGGATTCTCCACAGAACACGAAAAACTATCTATCTCGTGCCCCCCCTAAATCTTTCGCATATATAATAATAGTAGGAAAAGTAGAATAGATTTGCCTTTAATTATGTACTATAATGGATTATCTACAGCACCTAAAAAACTGTCTTGGGAGCGTATTTAGGGGGGGTACGTGCCACCGTGCCCCCCCTAAATACGCCCTTGCTGTAGCCTATGTGTTATTCTGATGTACAACCTATATTATTGTAAAGTTTTATCCAAAACCGTTTTGTAGTTTTTGCGTGAAAGAGAAACAAACATACAAACTTTCGCATTTATATGCAATTTTTTTATTTTGCTTTATGTCATTAACCCTTAAAACTTCAAGTTAGAACATGATACGACTAAAAATATGAAATTATTATAAAACAAACAAACAAACCTAATTAAAAAGCTTAAACACAATTTCTGTTAAAAGCTTAACTAAAAAAAACAAAACAATTTTTTAGTTATGTCGTTGTTCTTTTGAAGGAAGGATATATCAGTTATATATCATTTCTTTTGAAAAACAACAATATTGAAAGAGAAGTTAAAAAAAAAAATTGGTGTCTTCGTGTCAGATTTTTTATTAGATCATCATCAGATCACGAAATTTATTATGCTCTTCCATATTCAACATTTAAAATAATTTTAGTAACATAAAACAACACTTAGCCCCCTAATAAATATACAATTTTACCTTAGTAGGAGTTCTGATAGATATTTTATTTTTTTTAAATCATAAAAAAGTAAATCTAAAATAGAGGCTTATTCAAGAGAAAAAATAGAAGAAATAAATCTTTATTTAAACATTTTTGTAAATGAAATTCAACACAAAAAATTAAAGGACGCGATTGGAAAAAAGTTGGTTAAAATACCTTACAGAAATTTCTAAATTACAATTTATTTTTCATCCTTTCGATGAAATACAACAATTAAGAATATATCTATTGAACAAAATGCATTTATATCAATTATTGCTAGTTTTTTTAAAGGCGATTCATAGGTGGTGTAGATATATGCAAGAAAACTGACATAATGCACCGAGATTAAAAATCTGCAAAGAGCTCGAACAGAAATGCATTAATCTTTAAGATTTCTCTAAGATAATCTTAAACACAATTATTAACTTTTTAGGAATTCTTTTACTACTAGGCTTAACAACAGCACAAGGCGCAATGCTATCTCTTTCGTTTAAAAGACCAATTCTGCGTTGTGTAGGCTGAATTCTGGGGGTACGCTCTTTGTGGAACCGAATGTTCAGCGGTATTGCGTTCCTGTTCTTCAAAGGAAATATATTCCCTTTTAGCAACAGGTTGCTATTGCTAAATAAATATTAAATATATTAACTCCAATAATGAAGGACATAAATGCCAATAGCCTTGATAACTTTTTACCAAGTTCGTTCGTAAATAAGGTTCCTCCATTTCTGTAAGATAAGATATTTTTAGAAGTTCTTTTGCTAATAAGTTTAATAACAATACAAGCCTATCTCAATTTTCCCGACGCTATTATTTCAGTTCAGAGTGCATGTCCAGCAATTCCGCTTTGCGTAACCTGGATTCTGTGGGCTAGTTCTTTGTGGGAACGAATGTTCTACAGAATTCCTGATATTGGAACATATTTCCTCTGAAGAATAAGTAGCAGGATGCGGATTTTAATGGAAAGTTGAAGACTTCACAAATAAACGAGTTTAAACTTGATTTACTTCTTCCATAACCTCTAAAAGGGAGGGTAACCTCCCTCGACGGGCCGACATCTGGGGCGGTGCTCCTGGAGCTCCTGACTTAGGTGTAGGTGTCGTGGCGATAGGCGATCTGCCCCGCTTCCTCTCCACTTTCTAGTCTACCTTTTCGGCTCATGTCGTGCCCCTCTAGGCCGCCAATTTGTTATTCGTCGCTCTAAAGGAATTGCGGGAGGAGACAAGGGCCGACCTTTCCTAAGGGTCCGGTAGGACAATGGGATTATATACAATGCTACATCGTCGGAACCACTCTCACCTTTGACCATCAGGACGATTAACTGAAAAAGAGTAATGTTGCTATTAATTGTTTGAAGCATTGAACCTAATTTGGATGTTATTACTATCGAATAAAAATATTTAATCTTGATTTTTTTATAAACGCGACGAGGAAACAAAAGATTCATTTGGAAATATATATTACTAGTAATATCTTCATACAGTGATGATGATAATGTTCATTGTGATGAACTATATCATCATATAAATAGGATAAATAAATGAGCATATTTTTAGTGATTTTACAGAAATATCTACCCAAGTAAGAAGAAAAAAAGTGTAATTAAAGAGTTAATGAGACAAGAATACAGAAGCACAATGATTACCAATACTTATTATAATTTATTTTATTGTTATATGATATCATTTTTCAAATAAAATATTTAAAAAAATACCAATACTTAATTTCTCACTTCTTCACGAAAGCCAAAAAACAAAAGTAAGACAGTAATAAACAAATCTCGTTTGCGAAGATTGCAGCAGATCCAGACGAGTAAGGGTTATATTACAATACCCTTACAGCGCCTTTGATATTAAAAGTTAAAGGCTAATTAGTTAATTAAAAACCTAATTTTATTTATTTCAAGTATCGCGATATGTTTAAATCTTACAAGACATAAATATATCTTTTGACATATAAAGAAAAAAATATGAACCACAGTCGGATGAAAAATCGCCATTTTTTCATTGTATTACCACTTTTTTGTACAGTACGATAACATTTGTACACTTTATCGGAACGATTTCTCAGTATTTAATTCGGTTACATTCAATACTTAAGAGCTCTTAAGTATTTAATTCTGTTACATTCAATACTTAAGAGCTCTTAAGTATTTTAATTAGGTTACATTCAATACGTAAGAGCTCTTCAAAGAACATCGGTAAATATTCAACTACAAATAATAATTTTTTACACTCCAACGTTCTAAAAAATTAAAAAATTCAAGTGTTTTATCTTTATAAATAATGATATCTGGACTTTATTAAACCACATCGTACAGAATAATTTATCTTCTAAATATGTTAATAATCGGATTGTTGATGTAGCAAAATATAAAATAAATCATGATGGAAATAGAAAAATAAAAACATGTTGAATGAACTAAATGCTTTTCCATTAATAAAATAGTTCTATTATAATTTGTTGGCGTAAACTTTAATATAAAATATTTTCTACTAAGGGATGGTTGTTTACTAAAGGTATCTTAAGGAAGAAATAGTTGGGGGTGCAGTCAAAGAAAACACCAAAATAAGAAAAACTTATTTATTATGTGCCGACGTTTCGGCCTACAATGTAGGCCATCTTCAGGGCTAAGAGAGAGAAACAAACAAAAATATATAAAAACGTAGCAGTAACAAGAATATATAAAAAGTGGTACAGGAGTGAAAAAATAAAAGTAGTGACTAGATATGATGAAATAGTGAAAAGATAAAATAGTGAATAGATAAAAATAGTGACTAGATATGATGAAATGGTGAATATATATATGATAAATAAGAAAGAATATAAGACTGGTTACAGAATATAAGAAAGAATAAAGAATAAAAAAGAAAGAATATAAGACTGGTTACAGAATATAATAAACTTAAAAAAGTGATAGATAAAAAAAAAAATTGTAGATGATGAAAAGAAATAATAATGGTGACAGATATAAAAAACAAGAATACGAATATAAAATATAAAAAATACAAGTCAAGAAAGGATCTTATTTTGCATTAATGCCACTGCTTCCTACTGTATACAGTTACATATTAACTTCCCTTACTTATATTTTCTTTTTCTTTTCATTCCTCATAGTGCATAGTTATAAATACCACTATGTTCAATGTTTCATTTTTGAAATTTATCAAGCTTTTATTTCTATATATGCTTATATTATTACACTTTACCTATGTAACCCCTCATACCTATGTAACCCCCCCTTTTTCTATAATTTTAATCTTCTCTTCTTGTATCTTTCCGTTTACCTCCTCATTTTTCTTTCCCTTTATATTATTGTTTACATTTTATCCTTTCTTGACTTGTATTTTTTATATTTTATATTCGTATTCTTGTTTTTTATATCTGTCACCATTATTATTTCTTTTCATCATCTACAATTTTTTTTTTATCTATCACTTTTTTAAGTTTATTATATTCTGTAACCAGTCTTATATTCTTTCTTTTTTATTCTTTATTCTTTCTTATATTCTGTAACCAGTCTTATATTCTTTCTTATTTATCATATATATATTCACCATTTCATCATATCTAGTCACTATTTTTATCTATTCACTATTTTATCTTTTCACTATTTCATCATATCTAGTCACTACTTTTATTTTTTCACTCCTGTACCACTTTTTATATATTCTTGTTACTGCTACGTTTTTATATATTTTTGTTTGTTTCTCTCTCTTAGCCCTGAAGATGGCCTACATTGTAGGCCGAAACGTCGGCACATAATAAATAAGTTTTTCTTATTTTGGTGTTTTCTTTGACTGCACCCCCAACTATTTCTTCCTTAAATTAGAAGATACAGTCGACCAATTCTTCTCTAACTAAAGGTATCTTAGATGATAAATTTAGTATATTATTTCTAATTTAATTTATTATGATTATAATATAATGACTATAAACTACTATAATTTAATGATCTATAGTTAATAAAAAATAAATCTAATAAAGACTGATCGAATCCAAAAATTCGACGACGATAACTAAAAACAATTGTTGTTTATAAAAAAAAACATCTCTGAAAACATACATTTATAAAGTCAGGCCTTTACAATAAAAAAACTTGTTACCTTTAATTAAATTATAATTGTTTGAAGTATTGTGCTATCTTCTGGTATTTATCTGTGTTATTGTAAAAAATATTTATTTCGGAATATTTAGTTGTTTTTTTAGTTACATACCTTAGGATTACAAGAGTGAATAATATTTTAAGTAATTCAGAATTCTGGAATACTGGTATAAGCTGAGTTATTCAGATTACCTTCTTAATAATTTTCTCTGATTTTTGTGTAAAATTCAAACGCTAAAAACTTCTAAATGAATCCCTATATTTTAATGATAATCTTTCCGATAAATTAATGAGATTCTGATAAAATTAAAGAAAAGGAATCGAAATTATAGCGAAAATCAGTTAATATTTTCCTCATTTAAAATAAAAATAAACACTAATTTACATAAAGCCTATTTGACACACACAAAAAAATGATTTTCTTGTAGAATTATATTCCTGAGGTCAATACCACTTAAGGAAGAAAAACAACATTACCTGTGCAATATAAAATGCCTTAATGTGGCTAAAATTGATGATGGCGGCGCAACCTCAGCAATCCACTGCATGCAGTCGAATAACACAGAAATTTTATTATTTAAAATCCCTACAGGTTTGCTCACCGAAAAAGTAAGCTGGTAAAAAGGAAATCGTAAATAACACTACTTATAATCACCATATGGAAACCATTGGAATCAACCTTCTTAACGCAATCCTGCTGTCTTTTGAACCCTGCGTGGATTATAGTCCTATACTACTAAAACTCATAAGGTACAATTGAGAATCAAATAGTTTCTTGGAAACTTATTTAAATCAATTTCAAGTATTATGATGAAAGCAAATACATTAAAATTTAAGAGATACAAATAAGATAACTGAGAACACAAGACATTACATCACGCGGAATTTCAAAGCATCCTATTATTATTATTGGCGGGATAGCGTCACGAAGATTAGGATAGATTTGTAAATTTGCTGGGCTTAGTAACGAATGAATTCTAAAAAATTAATTAGATGTGCTGAATATTTAGTGTCTGAGAGGTAAGCCAAGGCGTGGGTGAGAGGATTGCGTTAAGAGTGATCTGGCTTCGAACCTTTGTGTTCGCTTAGCATTATTAATTTTATAAATAGATCTCTGCTTACAAACTCCTGTCCACTTACCATTACCCTAACCCATATCCGCCAAATCACTCTTCATTACCCCTCAGACTCTTCTCAGTCTGTACAGTGCATATTAACATCTTTAGAATTCTTTTTTATATAGCCCAGCAACTTTATAGGCCCATCTTAGTCTACGTGACATACCATACAAACAGATGTATGAGAGAAAATGGGGCCGTTAAGTGTGATATCGGATAAATCACCTCCCCTGTACAACCGCTGGCTCAGAAACAGTTGACTCTAAATCATTAAATGAAACCAAAACTCTCCGAGGGTTGTAGTGTTCCAGGTTTTAAGCATATTTTAAATGTCACATGAAATTAATATTGTGTAAACCTTTAGGTTTCTTATTTCTTGGTACAAAATATTTTATTTTATACTTAATTCTAGAACATTTTGATGCTTATGTTGTATTACTGTTATACTTAATTATGACTCTAACAACCTTACATAATAGTAGGAACGATAATCGTTCTAATAAATAAAACATTATTAATGGTTCTAAGTGTAAGAGGAAATACTATATCATAAAATAATGTTTAACTTTAAGAATCCAAATTCCTTAATCATTATTAACTTACGTTACAGTAAAGGACCTCTGAACTCATGACAAGCCCAGAAGAGAAAAGGGATAACAGTGCACGAGGAATAATGGAAAATTCTTAGCAATTAATAATGTGCATTTGTGTTGAATAGGGTTTGAGTTCTCACGACCCCGACTAGGTGTGAGGGGGCGTTTCCCTTTGCCGTATATGGCCCATGGGGAGAGAGCGACCAGGCTCACGAACTGAGGAGGCCAGGAGTACGGAGTATTGGCTAGCTGAAGCTTTATGAATGACCGGACAACGATCAAAGACCCCGCCGACAATAGTATTTACTCCGAGACCGGATTGAGCTCGCTACTTCATCAATCCTAACTATCTTGATAGCTATTTCTCAAAGTAGAATGCTAAAGATCTAATTAAATGGATTAGGGATTACAATGGGATACATTTTTCTTTCATTGAGTCATGAACTTTCTAGTTTTTGGTGCGTGTGCGTTATCCACCCTAACATACTTCTCATTAATAAAGCAATATAGAAAATTATTTTCCCATTATAGCTTTTGAATAGTTATTTCAAACAGTAAAGATAAATTAAAATTTCATTAAGGCTTACATAAACCTGTACCGTCTTTAAGACAACGGTTGTGCAATGACTTGATTTATCCGAAACCACGCTCAACCGCCGTTTTCCTCCTATTAACGCTCCCCACTTTATAGATACTGGATGAGCCCTAGAAGGGATCCTTCCCGCCTATTAATAGATTCAATAAATATTCTGCTACAGCCGGATTTGAAACCGAGTCCTTCGGTGCACTTTAACACAACCACTAAGCCAACTCCGAATGGCATAAATAAAACTAGCAAAAAAAATGGATAGGTTTCTAAAATTCATGCAAGTTAGTTCTTGCGTTTATCAAGTTCTTGATAAAGTTCTACAACTAATCGTTATATATTCTAATGAAAGAAATGAAGAAAAGAAATAGTAGGTTTAACAGTAGCCCAGGTTGAAATCCGGCTGTGGCAGATTATTCCATAAATAGCCAAAGATAGATCCTAAAACGCGGGCATCCTTAATTTGGGGATAAAACCTGGCGGTTGTGTGTGATCTAAGCCGAATCTCAGAACGACCGTTGGCTTAGAAACATTCTCTACCATGTACTAATCCCAAGACCATGTATTGGTATAAATAAGGATTTTTCGCTTTAGATATATTTTGAAAAGCTGTCGAGATATACAAGGAAAGGGTCTTTATGGCTTTCAAAATTTATTATTTCATTCTTTTTATATTAAGATTGAAAAGTAAGAAAGAGACCTTACATAAATGTTAAGACCGTGGAAAAATTCCAACGAAAAGCCTTAAGTCTCCAAACTAAAACAGAAATAGAAATTATCTGTCCAATATTTCGCCCATTCAGGCATCCTCAGGGTAGAAAGAAGATATTGCTTTAATATTCTATATGTATGCCTCATGTTATCGTATACTATTCATTAAAAATCACTATAATGGTTGAAAAGTAACATGTAATTAATTGGAGCTTAGTAATCTACTATAAACAGTTACTTTTACTGGCGTACCCAAAGCAAAAATACCCCTGATCAGTAAAGTATAAAAGAAAATGACCTGGAATCCCCATTATCAAAGAGTGATAAATTTTATGATCCTCTTACACAACCGTTGAACGGTTGTTGTGAGGTTGGTGCTCACTAATTGTTCAAATTATTATGGAAATCGCCTATGCCTTATCACAATCCTTTCGTCGACTGTTTAACAATGTAATTGCTTTTATTTTAAATTAAAATCCTATAAAGTACTATCATAAATACTTTTTAATATTTTTAAACATAATTTTTAAAAAGAGGTATGCTCTGAAAGAAAAAAAAACAAACAGCGGAATCGTTTGGAGTTCAAAGAAAGCAAAGCATTGACCTGAATATCACCTCTAATGAGCTGTCACAAGGCCATATGTACGAGCGAGCAAGACATGCTAGCCACGATATCTAACAACTGTTTTCTATGTTAATACATAAAGTAAACGTTTCTCTAACAACATATGATTTATAGGTTGTGCTATTAAGTTGAATAAGTAGTTAATGGTTTGTTGTTCATAAAATACCTTTTTTCTTTGCAACAGCACTCCGAACATCCATCACCATCTATCTGATAAAGTTTTTTTTATTTAAATAATTTTTATAATCCTTATTTTATTATTATTAGTTATTTTATTGTTAACTATAAATTTTCACTGAGATATAGAAACAAGTACAATTAGGCTGAGTTCTTTTTTTGGATTTCTAAATCAATTATATCAGTAAATTGATACTATTAACATTAGTCCGGTTTCACATATACAGATTCTCCTTAAAATAATTACATACATTTTCAAGTAGTTCATTTTTTTAATCAAAACATATGGTTGGCTGAACAAGCTCAATACAAAATATCAACAATTTTATTAAAATAATGATTAGTACCTATATAACTGTGTTATTAATACCATGTATCTGTACATACAAATATTTTAATTTTATATAAGCCTTAATTGCCGTTTCTAGATAATAATTAGATGATTTGTTCGTTCGATCATTTCATAAAAAAAGAAATTTAATTGAGACAACTAAATATTTTTTGAAAAACGAAACTTTTATTAGTTATTGACGTTTTAAGTTATTATTCGAATGAAATACACAATTATTATTATTATTTAATTTTCATTTGCACCTGCGCAATTGCGCATCCAGCAAATTTGATCCAGATGTTCTTCTCTTTGCTATTGTACAGGAACATCGAGTTTTGGAATGAAATATCAATTTTTCAGTAGGTCTCTTGGCCAATGTCTTTTTTAATCTTTTTTGATTAAGTCCAGGTAACAGGGAGTAGGAAAGCGGAAGAACGAGTGGGTTTGGGTGATATTGTGTCGATAAGTGGAATGTTATGTATTTGTTATCAATATATGATTTTATAGTAGGAATGTTCATGTCATTGTGTATAGTGTGATTCGAAACATACCACGGTGCATTAAGAATTTTTGATTGTGTTATTTGAATCTTGTGTATGTGAACTTTCTTTGCTGAACCCCAAAGTTCTGCTCCATATGTCCAAATAGGTTTTAGTATACTGTTATAGATAAGTCGTTTGTTCCTCAAGTCAAGTGAAGATCTGTAGTCCATATGATGTGATAGTTGTTTGTACTGTCTAGTCAGTTCTTGTCTTTTTGATTTTGTATCTACGTTCCATGTAAGTCTTTTGTCCAAGTATAGTCCTAGGTAACGTACATAATTTTGGGAAGGTACTTCGTAGTTGTCAATTTTGACTGCTGGACACGAAGCTTTGCGTAGAGAGAAGCTTACATGGCTCGATTTTATTAAATTATTAATTATTAAACGGCCTTTTTGTTAAATATTATCATTATAAATATTATAATGAGCATTTAAACTAATGTTGATTGTTACGAATTTTATAACTCATCCAAAGGCCGTCAGGAGTTGCCAATCTCGCGCTATACGTCAGAGATGGTGACGTGAACCCAAGTATTTCCCCTATAAAAGGTCGCTAAAAAACCAAAAAATTACAAATTAAATCCATAAAGAATCTATGGTGTTAAGTTCTTGGTGAGGAGCATACTGTTATTGTTTCAACGTTTACGGAAGGAAGTGTATTTTCCACATTTGATTTGGTTCAATTCTGTTAAATTCAGAGTCTGTTCGATATAAAAACAGTAATTTTTTATAAAAATTACTAATTTATTTTTTCTTATTGGCCTACTAAGGATCACTTTATTTCAACTGTATTTATTTTCTTTCTGATATTGGCGCGTGCGGCGCCGGTGCTGTTCTCTTCTTTCTTCTGTCTATCACTTTTCCGTTTTTCCACCTTTTCGAACCAGGCAGGTTTGGTCATCTTTTCCTGTAAAGACCCTTTGTAAAGCCCTTTCTTGTTAATAATCAGACATTCTGCTCTCCTGACCTCCGGTCGTACAACAGTGCAATTATACCTGAGTTTTGCATTCAAGGACATTGATCTTTGGATATAAATATCTGCGATTCCATCTCTCACATCTTCCATCCATGTCTTATATGTTTCTTCTAGGACGAGTTTCTTTGGCCATCTATTGTCGCTCATTCTCATCAGATGGCCGAACCATTGCAGCCTCCTGGCCTCTATTTTATGTAATAAATTCTTCTCCTGCCCTATAGTATCAATAAATTCTAAAACTGTAGCATAACCATTTTTACTTTCAAATCCATCTAATGAGCCGTCGATTCATTTCTGCTACCATTTCCCCATCAGCGTTGATGATCAGGAATTTCGAGGTCTCCTTTATTACCATATTGAGTGGCTCGATTCATTATTCTGCCCACGCTTTCTAACAAACAAACTGATAGATGTCAGTAATTTGTCCGAATGCTTCTGGAACACCTCTGTCCATTTATCTCCTTTTAGAAAAGTAACTGTGCTTGATTATAAATGACTGGAAGGTTGTCGGAGGCGCTGTTGCTTGTGCTACCAGATCTAATTATCGGATTCTCAAATCCATTAAGGATTTAAAGTTATTTTCTATTCCTCGAAACTACCTAATTTCAAGTAAATTAATGATGTAAATATCCACCCTAATTGGCGTAATAAACATGTATTTGTTCATTTCGATTTTTAACCTTCAAGATAATTACTAACTACGAAGATATCTATTTCTGATTAATTGTATTAAATGTAAGCAAAGTTTGTATTTCTGGGTCATATTCTGTGGCATTTCAAAAATTATTAGATTCTGTTGATCGGCCTTAATCGGCAATTGCGTTTATTTATTCATTCAATATAAATAAGAATGAAAATTGTAATGAAAATATAGCCTGATTTCCATCGGTGATCATTAAGATGGCCGAATTGTTTCATTGATAAGTTGAAGTTACATTTTGATAAGTTTGACGAATTTACCTTGACGACATTGTTTACTTTTATTGAAAACGAATAATTATATGACATCAAATGCCTCAGTAGACGTTTTAGATTATATTGAGAGAAACGTATTAGGTAAAAGCTATATTAATTCAATAAGGACAGTGAGTGATTTTTATTTAATCGGAAGCATTGAATTGTGTGAAACTAGAAATTAAAACTCCTTAAGACCAATATTTTTCACTTAAAAGGATCATTGGATGCTTAGAATTTAATAATATGGTGCACTAAATAATGTATGTTGATACAGCGTATAACTTCAATCTTAATGTCGAGACCTTACATTTGTACTGTGTTTTCAAACATAATAAAAATGTAAAGGAGTAATCTTTTGTGAGTATAATGACATAAGAAAACAGCTGATCAGAGACAGAAACAGAAAGCGAGCATCTCTTTCTCAATGGCCGTTACTTTCTCAAAGGTATTCAACGTGAGAACTAGTACATATGTAGGACAGCAAAGACAAGCGTATACTCCTAGCTGGCTACCACCGCTACACCAACATCGACGTATCGTAATATTTATTTGGTATAAAATAAATACATATCGATAAATAAATACACATACTCAACTGATTTAATTTAGAAAATTAGTCAAGAAATTAAAAAAAAATCGGTTAACCAAACCAACAATGATCAGGTTAGAGGATGTGTGTTCATTCAAATGCATGTGTTGCAATGAGGAGGTTGAAAAGAAAGGAAATCAGGTAGCTGAGCTTAAAAATAAGTTGGATTGTAATAAATTAATAACTGACACCTAAGAAAGTGAAAATTTACACGGAATTTACATTTACCATAAAACATAAAAGAGAAGTAAGTCAAGTGGCAAAACAGGGAATTTGCTTCTCAGGAAAGCAACTCAGAAAAATAGATCATTTCCTCGATTATACTTGACTCCAACGAAAATATTTCGCGCTAAATAAATATGGCTTCGTCCTTTTCTTTATTAATTTAGAATTTTGATTTTGACGGACTAAATAATATTGGTTAATAAAATCAACGAAATAAACAATACAATAGAGTATAGATTAGGCAAATAACCATCTAACCATCTAAATTAAGTTGGTACAACTATAGAATAATATCGCCACATTTCTATAACTATCGCCAAATAACGAACTGCAATGTTTGTTGTTAATTTAAAAATAAAATAGGCATTGAATACAGTTTTTAAAATGATTACTTCTTTCATTTAAAATTTTAAATCATTATTGCAATCGACTTCATTTTACTATGATCAATCAATATAAAAAATGAATTTTTAATGATTTAGGTAATATCTTTGAAAGCAACATTTAGATTTATAATTTTTAAAAACATCGAACTAACGTATCATCATTTGTCAATGAATAAGAATTTTGCAGTTGAATACAAATAATTTACTATTTGACGGGTAAGTATTCTGGGATTGTACTGGAAAATAATAAGGTTCTACTCTTTAGACATTTATCGATGAATCCGTTAAAACTGTATCGTCAAAGTGTTGTTGATGCAGAATATTGAATTTTTAACTATCAATCTATAGTCAACGACATGAAATTAGGCGGCTCAAAGAAAATGCGGTGTTGCCGCTTGTAACGAGAATGTGGGCGTGGTTTTACTCAAAACGGCCAATATTTGACAACAATGTGCTAGCAATGTTGCCTAGATCTCCCGGTTTCAGCTATTTGGTGTTTACCCTTGGTACGCCAGTGTAGGTCCATTTTCTTTGTGCCGCCTAATTTCATGTCGTCAATTATAGTTCCATGTATCAGATTTTTTGATATGATTCCTCAATGGTTTAAAACACTGTAAACCCATAAATGCTCTACAATATTCTATAAATATTCGGGTGAAGTGTGTATTTTAAAGTATTTTCTACTTTCTCTAAATGTTTTATCTTATTGCAACATTGTTAAGTTTATGATCGCCAGATTAAATTATTAATCTTTGAAAACGTTGAGTTTTTTTAAGTGGAGGGTATCAGTTTTGAATTTCGGCCGTGGCAGATAAATTAGTACTCCTCCAACATCCATAGATTGATAGAATTTGCAGACCCTTTCTTTGGGCTCACTCAGCCATTATTAGTTAAACCAGGCTAAGTGTAATTTTGGTAATATCATCGTCCTGCACAACCCATAGCCTATAAACAGTCGAGTATCCACCATCTACTGAAGCGACGATCCTTCCTGGGATGCATTGGTACAATTTTTTTTAAATGCTTTATACGACTTAGAGCAAAATCTTCTAATCGGATTCTTAAATAAATAAATTTCTTATTTAGTGTCATAGCAATACGTGAGGAATTAATAGGCGCTTATTTTATATTTAATCATCATCCCATGTGGTATGATACTAAAGTATTAAATTTAAATTTTATTACTTTCTGATCAGAATGATTTAAAGTAAAAGTAAAATTTTCGTGAAATAATAAAGGCGTTTCATATATATATATTTTTTTTATAACAGTCCGGAACTAAATATTTAATCTATTCAATGCTAAATAATAGTATAGAGGATGGAGATAGTAGACTAATTTTTATACTTTTAGACTACTTTATAGGTCATGTTCAGGGCTATGAGAGGATAAACAGACGAAATAATAAACTAGTAAAAAACATTTCAGTACCAAGAATATACAGAGTGATAGAAAAGTAAAAATAGTGACTGATATATAATTAAGGATATAGAAATCTAGCCGTGAAGATGACCTACAAAGTGGGTCGAAACATCTGCACAAATAAAAAATAAGTCTCAGGGCTAGTAGCATCTCCACTCGTACCATTTTATTCCTCTTACAATTAATAGCATTTGGTTAACACTACATACCATCGACGTCCAATCACCAATACCACTAAATACGTTCGCAGGATCAGCAAGACCAGATCAAAACGAAATCTAACTTCGACCGCAGAGTTACAAACACAATTACTCGGGAGGTTACACCCTCCGATCTGGTTATAGGCCCCTCGTTGATAGAGAACTACTTTCTCAATTATCTCAAAATGACTATTCCATTTCACCTACGGCCATATTTTCTAATTGTATTAAGTAGATGCGTAATCGAAAGGTTTTTCATGCTCCAGAGAGGCTACACTCTCCCGCCGAAGCGAGGATGAAATTATGCTAGCGTAATTCGTTGGATATTAGGTCACATTTGTAATTGCCGAGCGGTTCGACCGACCTTCTTGAAAATTAGGCACTCTCACTTTAAAAGTGAGATTTGTGAAGATTCGCACACTCTCCAATTAATTGGCGTCTGAAGTTGTTGGGATAACAAATTCTCAGTATGAATTAAAATACTCTCTAATGTTTCTGATTTTAGAAAGAGTATTTATTTCTTCTTTAAATAATTTCTATTAAAAGCGTATACATTGCGAGGTTTACCGATTAGAAATTCTCATTTGAACATATTTCCTAATTTAAAATTCGATCTACTAACTATGCCGGTAGCATTGTCGGGAGGAAACAATACGCGGTTATCGATTCTGATATTTAAACTTTTAATTTAAATGATTCAATTTAGTATAAAACCCTACAAACTTCAATTAAGTTAAATCAATTAATTGCTTTGCTTCATGTGCGTTTTAGCAAGGATTCTGTTATTCTGGACCAGGTGCTGGAGATTAATTATTTATAGTTTAAATAACCGTGATTTCTTTTATATATGAAATCATAAAAATAAAATTAATTAAATTCATGTAAGTACTGTAATAAATGGATTATTAAACAAGAGTCAAAAATATATTACTTTCACTCGAGTATAGCAGATCATTATTCTAAATATTGAGCACAACTTTAATAATATAGCTCCTACAATATTATCGTTACTAAAAATAACTGCGAATCCGTGAATACAGTTATACAGCTTTAAGTTACTATAAAAGTCAATGAGTCAAAAATATAACAGTTGGACACCACTTGTTGGAGATAACTTATTTAATATGTAACAGTCGTGAATGGTTCCTAATCTAATCTCAATAAAAGATACCATTAATTAATTGAAACCCAATCACCAAGCTTATAATTTGGAGGTTGATCTCTGCAAATCATCACCCTGCGCAACAGTTGGCTTAGAAAAAGTACATTTTATATCACTTACAGAGCCATGTACAGGTATTAGTTTTACTATTTTTAATATTTTTACTATATCATATGGTTTTTACTTTATATAACAGAAATTTTACGTTTTACATATTTTTTGCTAATGACAAGATCCAGCATTTATTCGATGTTTGTCAATATTTAATATTTTTTAGTTATAATTTACTTATAGTGGAAGCTTTTTACCCCATGATAAAATAACTGAGTAGATAAGGTACGTAATTTCAAAAGATTTTTCGTTTATTTTCTCTTATTATGTACTTATCTACACCTGTCAATAAAATAAAATGACAATTAGCATTTTTACGATCTGAAAAGTTACAATAAAACGAAACGAGAGGGGTAACTCCCATAACACGCAGCGGTATCTCTCCCATGGCTTGATTTAATTTAACTATGATTCCAGGTCCCTCATCCAGGTTCTCAATAGTCTCCTCCTTGTGTCCTCACCATTTGTTCTATTAGTGGGTTTGTGTGCTCATGTAAACGTTTTTAGTATGTTCGTATAGTTTAAAAAGATGAAGTAAATATTATGTTTATATGAGGAGTGTAATTTAAATAATGAGACGGGTTTTTTAAAAATTGAAACAAAGTTAAAATTCACATTATCTCCTTCAAAGTAATTAATTATCTTTAGAAGCCAAACAGCGCTGGAGACAATTATTTTATTCTTTATAGCAGTGCTGGGACAAGGATGATACTGGAATAGTTGGACTTAAGGATATCCTGTTGAAATATTCTCCAATATCCCAAAATTATATAGCGTGAAGTGATTTATCAATCTTGGAAACAGAAAAGAGTCATTTGATTAAGGAGGCTGAGGAACCACAAGAATGTGTTTAAAATATACTCTTTGATAGAAATCGCCGAGTGACTGGGAGCATTTATGTGAACATACACGTTATGTTTGTTGGTCCCCAATTCATTAGTCAACATTTGATGAACGGTTGTGTGAGTCGAATTCAATTCATCACCGATCATTCAAAATGTCAAACGGTGATTTGAAAATACGATGTCACAAACTGCTAGTATTTTCTTTGGACCTTGCAAAAGGAGGTTTTACGCTGCGAGACTCATCTTCTGCAAAATGCCTTAAACCATCTAAAAACTTGGGCTCTCCACAAAGCACAGTCTCCATAAGCAACAGTTTTCCAATTTTTTTCCTGACTGTGCCCAAGTCTGAAACAGAATGTTATTAGAAATCGATGTCACTTAAAAAAAACTTTCTCAGAAAACAATTCGAAACAGACAGCGTAACAAACTGTCGTGTCTGGGGATCAGATGCTCACCTACCTACTCCTCAACACCTTCACCTGCCACGTTCCTAGATGCGTTCGGTAGAACACTAGAAAACAGTCTCATTAGTTACACACCGCGTAACTAGGTTACATTTTTTAACCAGGAAATGTAATTACATGCTAGTGAAAATGAAAGCAAAGAATAATAGGAGCTGTGAGATGACAAAATGAGAATGCTTTGAGATTAAGTATAGTGACGGTTATTAACATCATTGACACTAAATTCCGATACCAATTCCTGGGTTCACTAAATCTGATGTATTAACTACTGACACTTTTATTATTATCATTACCATTATAAAGTAAATTTACAATATTTTATCTAAATTAAAGTTCGTCCTTGCAAGTATTTCTAAATAATGCGAGTTTCTTATTAAAAAATGTCTATAATTTATGGCATTCGATAAACCCTTAAGCATTTATTTTACCTTTGTAACATAAATAATAAATAAATAATTGGACTAAGGCAGATAAAATTATTGGTGTATTTAAATATACGTTATCCAGAGATAGTTATGGTATTTGAAATAATTACATCTATTAAAATAACATTGTTCTTAGAACGTTTCTGAACGCCTGAGGTTCGGTAGCCCAATAATCAAAACCAACATCTGGTTAATACGCAGCTCTAAAAAGGATTGTTACCATAAAAAAATACGGATGATGACATTGTCAGCCGTTGCAAGGAATGGGAAATTTGCATGGTCGTATCGGGTTAGGGATCACACATAGAGAGCTCCATGAGTAGCCATAAAGGCACAATATGAGCGGAGCGGTACTGCTATGCCTTCCATTGTACTACCTCTACTGTTTTCTTATTGATTCTGGGCCCATAACCCACCCATACCAAACGCATCCGCCCTTAACGGAGGTTAGGGTATGTACTCAATGTTTAGGAATGTACTTAATGCCTAAAAATTGCGTAATAACATTCTTATGATTACAATAATATTCGAATACATCATAAATGCCATTATAAATAACTAGTTTATGCCCGCGGCTCATTTTAAATAATTAATTTAATTATTTTTTTAAAATATAAGTTACTCGTACATCCAAAATTTCAGATGTCTAACTTCAAAACTGACGGATTCTATACAACCTTTAGACCCCTCTTATATTAAACGGGAAACCTTTGGGCTGGAATTATCCAAGTTTCTTTGGAGTTTAAACGTATTTTTAAATAAAGAAAAAATGTTGACTGAAAAAAGGTTTTTTTACTTACTTGATTGAATGACCCAAATTTCTTTCTTAAAATATACAAAGAACCTATCTACAAATTTCAAGATGCTAACTTCCTGGTTTGCTTTTAATTATGTACCATAAAGGGGGGGCACATGACCCCGTGCCCTCACATAAATCTGTCCTTGCTGTAACCTATGATGTATAACCTATTTTACTCAAAAAATTTCACCCAAATCCGTTCAGTAGTTTTTGCGTGAATGAGTAACAAACATTCGCATTTATAATATGAGTGGGATATCAAAACAAATAGTTTCACCCATGTTCTTTCTGTTATTTTAACAACCATGATCATGTGATTTGCCTTTAATTATGTACATAATGGATTCTCCACAGTACCTAGAAAACTGTCGAGGGGAGGGGGCACGTGCCCCTGTGCCCCCCCCCTAAATCCACTCTTGCTATAGCCTATGTCTTATTCTGATGTATAAGCTATATTGCTGTAAAGTTTCATCCAAATCCGTCCCATAGTTTTTGCGTGAAAGAGAGACAAACATACAAACTTTCATATTTATAATATTAGTAAGATATATATTGAGGGAGAAGAATAGTTTAGTGTATATAGAGCTCTGAAATTGCTTTACTGAAGATTCCGGGTTCGAATACTAGTTGCAGATAAATTATTAGATCTGTTAGTGGACTCGACAGAATCACAGACCTTCTTGGGGCTCATCAGCCCTATAATGTGAGTACTCTTCATTCGGGGAATAAACTTGCAGATGAGGGTGTTCTAGAGAAAATCACCTTTCAGCAAAACAGTTGTGTCGCAACTAGTAGAGTAGTAATGCTATATAAATTACCTTTCTACATCTTGGGCCAATACTGCAATGTTTGTCGAAACAGTTTGTAGTCTAGACTAATTTTTTTATTTCCTAACCTGTGAAGGTACTACAACCTATGAAGGGACATGGGTTCAGTATATGGTAGAGACTGTACTGTTTCTTGAACAACGGCTGTGCTGTAAGATAATTGTCCTGGATGACGTTAAATCGCCAGGTTTTTATCCCAATTAAGGACAAGGTTTTATGAGTGCGCTCCAGGGGGGATTCCCGATCCAAAAGGGCCCAACCCAGGCAGTTAACATATTAAATAGTTTTTTATAATCTTCTAAATAAGTAGTTATTTAAACAATTAACAACTAACACAAAAATTCTTCTTACTATTTAGGATTTATATTAAATTAGGAAGGATATTGTGACTGGTAAATGGCCTGGAGGTTGTTAGAAGGATTTCTTTAAAGATGTTTTTATGAGTTTCGGTTTGGGTGGTAATCCTTGGGTGTATTTTCATAATCAGCGATTAGTGGTATCAATCTTCCATTTCGCTGACTTTTATAATTATAATAACGATAAAAGAAGATAAGAAAACTTTCATTATTAGGCTACATAAATATAATATAAAAATTTATGCGGATTAGTTTGGTAACCAACAATTAGTAATTTATGTACGCGTTTTTTATTTATTTTTAGACTCTATTGTCAATATTATACGAATAATTCCTTATTAAATTGTGTATTGCATTAAATCGAAGATAAAATTAACTACCTAATCTACAAGTAAAAGACTTACAGTTTTGTAAACAGTAAGAAAACGACTGTCTAGTAATTTCACCGTTTCTATTAATTAAGACATAAATAAAAAGGAAATAAAAACTTAATCTAGAAAAAAAAAATGTACTTGGACTATAATCTCCTGCGTACATGAGCTGACTTGAAGATTAGAAATGAACTGAAGAGAAAATGAAGCATTAACAGCACCCACTAAGAAAGAGTTCTTTCTTCAGTCATTAATTCCTTTTCTTCACATCACGACTTCCAAAAGGAAGGTAACGAAGTTTCCTGTTGACGATGAAAGACCAGTTTACTCAGGGCTAACTCGTGAGCATGCTACCAGTGACCCACTGGTCCTGTGGTACTCCTATCTCCCAACTGTTTATTTATTCCCAACATTATTTCCTCTTATTCTTGAAGAAAAAGAGGAGGAGGAAACAACAATATCATAATAAATGTAAAACTTAATCAGCACAAGAATAAAATCAGGCCGTTTCCTAGCGTAAACGCTTATAGTCACCGAACGAGAAGACTACAATTAGCATTAAGTTACGTAATTTGGGAAAGTAATAAATGAACCCGAAATGCCAACAAAGGTACTAATTGAATTCTCCTACCCTTTCTTAAATGTCTTAACTAAATCCCTAACCTTTTCTCAGCTATCGCACTGAGTTTAGCATTAGGGAAGAACCAATGGAGGGATTTTTAAAAATAGTTTGAAATTTATTATATAAGTATTTTCGAACAAAACAGTGCTGTTTGCAGACTTTAGTTTAAATGATTACTTATTTCTTATAATATATTATAGTACTTATTATATTATACATATATTATATGTAGTTCGACAAGAATTTGTTTTAAATGAAATAAGTGAGATCATCTTTAGACATTTTAAATTAAAACTTTTATTACAGAACTATGATTGGGTATTTAATCTACTTGCCATAATGTAGTGTCGTTATGTATCCACCTATAATATTTACTTGTGGTACTATTAAAATGAAGTTGTAAATTAAATAAACGATTATTTTAAATGTAATAAAGCTTAGAAGCTTATTCATTGATTGATTAAATACATCTGAGAAAAATTGTATTCTGAGTTGAGAATAAAACTGAATTTTTTTCAGACGAATCCAAGAATCAATAAAGAGTGACATAGCACACCTTAAACATGTTTTTAGATTTTATCCTCTTCAGTATAAAAAATAATTTAAAGAACTGTGTTACTTATTAAGATATTAATTCCTGTCTATAGAAAATGTAGAATAGAAAATGTTCTGTCAATTTTCAATATGGAGTTAATGAGATTTATAAACTTTGAAATTTATAGCCGAAATATTAAATAATAAAGAAAATATAAAATATCACTACTAACATAAATTATAAGGTTAATTAATCGCGGGTTCGTAGTCCGGCAGGTGGCCCTAGGATTTTTTTAAGGGAGTAAAAAATCCTTAGTTACGCCGTCCTTCGGAAGGGACGTTAAACGGGGGTCCCGATCCTGTACTATGTCAGGTACTCGTTAAAAATCCCTATCCTAATTAAACCTGGATAGGCAAAATTTAGAGCTCCCACTGTAGCATCGTCCGATTAGCCATAGCAGCATAAAGTGACGTTAAATGAACAAACAAACATTAATTATAAGAGGGAGCAAATGGTCCGGGTAGAGGTCAAGAAAATTCTCTTTTATAGGGGAAATTTTTATTGGTAAGCCAACGTTTCGACCCACATTCCAGGGTAGACAATGCCCCAGTCTAGTAAGAAGACTTGCGATGTGGATCGGCTTACCAATAAAAAGTTCACCCTATATAAGAGAATTTTCTTGGCCTCTACACGGACCATTTTCATAGTCAAGGTCGACTAATATTATTCAACACAAATTATAATTTACTATTACATCGTTAGGTTAAATTAATTATAAAATATAGATCGGAATGTAAACAATTATTATGATGAGATATCCCTATACACATAACCAACCATCAAAGCCACCCAAAAAAATATAGGAAAAAATCCCAGGAATAGAACTCAGATGAGGGAGCTTTGTACTAACCATCCTGAAATGATGACCACAGAATCATTCCCACGTTCCAGGTAAGAAACTGAATGTGTGATCTCACATATCGAAGGCTCATTTGTGTCATTGTTATTTCCTAAATAAATAAAAATAAAGGGATTTAACAATAATCATTAACAATTAACATCTGAATGATACGTTTATCTAAAACTTCAACTAGAAATTAAATAACCTTTAAATATCTGAAGTCTCCATTCGAAATTATAATTTCACTCATTATTTTAATGTTCCTTAATTAATCGGATAAAACTAAAAGGATCGGTAAATATTTAGGACGTGATTAGACTGAATAAAAATAAATAAACTAGAGCCAAAAGCTCAAAAAGAAACACTATATAATGCAATTGGTAAAAAAACACAATACAAAGCCTTATGTTTCAAATTCAGTAATACACCCACTTACCGGTCTACGTTTCGCCTATTCAGGCATTATCAAGACACCAAAAACTAATATGTATAAATTTTTATAGGTTAACTTGATATGTTTTGTGAATCAGCTGATTCTATATTCTTCCCAGCTGGTTGCGTATTACCTTCTTTTCAGTTGTATGTTGAACGTCTTGGTGGTGGGGTGCTGTCTCATGTTTGGAGCCTGTTTGGGCTGTTGATTGTTGGGATGTATTGCACCTTTTTCTTCGAGCGAAGCATAACCCCTTTTTGTTTTTGGTGTCTTGATTATGCCTGAATAGGCGAAACGTCGACTGGTAAGTGGGTGTATTTTTGAAACATAAGGCTTTGCATCTTAGCATGTTTACAGTTGTACATAGCAGGTTTACAATCTTCAAAAATTGGCCAAATAGACTTTAAAACTAGCTAAACTCGCTCTTAACGTCAAATCGGCAAAAAAGTGTGATGCGTAAAACTGTCAAATTCATTTTATTCAAATCGCGCGGCTAACTCCATGATTGACGCCACTTATATCTTATAACTTATTAACTATCAAATTTTAGTATTTTATTAGTTTCTAATAATGTAGAACATCCAATAATACACCAACTTTATTTTTGGTTTTAACCCAAAAAAATACAAATTTATTAAGTTTTATTCACCTCATGTAAATTTGTGTCAGAGTTAGCAGGTTCACACTCTTAGCCGACGATATGTTATACTTCATATATATTTATTTTGGTATGTATTACAAATATTACTATAGTATTAGAAATGGGAAACTTTTTTTTAAAAGGTCACACAACTAAGATAATAAGATATAAGATCTTATAAACAAACACCAACATAGGGCGAAAGGGCCACATGGCGAAGGGATTTATAGTCTTTATCTCGCACGATGAAGTTATATTGTCTTTGCGGTTGATGATGACCGGTGAATAGCTCCCTCTCACTAATTAAATGAAAAGGTGGACTTACAAATGAAGCGAAGGATTTTTTTGTTTTTTTGAGTGCATCTGATTAACAGGCTGTCTAGTGGTATCAAGGGCATACTTCTCGAATATGGTGCTAGGCGATTTTGGGGTATGGGCGAATATCATAAATGTTCTTGCTACATGCGGCGAACGGCGAGGTTAGCTTCAGTTGAGGAGAACGGAGAGATGATGTTAGCTTGGAGTCTGAATCGGAAGTAAAGTGAAGCGCTAGACCACGGAGTGGAGGAAACAAAGTACCGTCTATGTTATCAATGCTTACAAGATCACAACTTGACGATTATAACATCTATGACCAATGGCAAGAGATTTAAATTGAATTTATTTTATTGATTCGCGACTCAACATAATGTCGGTTAGGAGTGTAAACCTGCCAACTCCACTTTGGGTTCAAAATTACTTTTTTATACCATCCGCAAGAGAAAAATTGGCCAAATAGACTTTAAAACTAGCTAAACTCACTTTTAACGTAAAATCGGCAAAAAAGTGTGATGCGTAAAACTGTCAAATCCATTTTATTCAAATCGCGCGGCTAACTCAATGATTGACGCCGCTTATATCTTATAACTTATTAACTATCAAATTTTAGTGTTTTATTAGTTTCTAATAATGTAGAACATCCAATAATACACCAACTTTATTTTTGGTTTTAACCCAAAAAAATACAAATTAATTAAGTTTTATTCACCTCATGTAAATTTGTTTCAGAGTTAGCAGATTTACAGTCTTCAAAAATTGGCCAAATAGACTTTAAAACTAGCTAAACTCGCTCTTAACGTAAAATCGGCAAAAAAGTGTGATGCGTAAAACTGTCAAATCCATTTTATTCAAATCGCGCTGCTAACTCAATGATTGACGCCGCTTGTATCTTATAACTTATTAACTATCAAATTTTAGTATTTTATTAGTTTCTAATAATGTAGAACATCCAATAATACACCAACTTTATTTTTGGTTTTAACCCAAAAAAATACAAATTTATTAAGTTTTATTCACCTCATGTAAATTTGTGTCAGAGTTAGCAGGTTCACACTCTTAGCCGACGATATGTTATACTTCATATATATTTATTTTGGTATGTATTACAAATATTACTATAGTATTAGAAATGGGAAACTTTTTTTTAAAAGGTCACACAACTAAGATAATAAGATATAAGATCTTATAAACAAACACCAACATAGGGCGAAAGGGCCACATGGCGAAGGGATTTATAGTCTTTATCTCGCACGATGAAGTTATATTGTCTTTGCGGTTGATGATGACCGGTGAATAGCTCCCTCTCACTAATTAAATGAAAAGGTGGACTTACAAATGAAGCGAAGGATTTTTTTGTTTTTTTGAGTGCATCTGATTAACAGGCTGTCTAGTGGTATCAAGGGCATACTTCTCGAATATGGTGCTAGGCGATTTTGGGGTATGGGCGAATATCATAAATGTTCTTGCTACATGCGGCGAACGGCGAGGTTAGCTTCAGTTGAGGAGAACGGAGAGATGATGTTAGCTTGGAGTCTGAATCGGAAGTAAAGTGAAGCGCTAGACCACGGAGTGGAGGAAACAAAGTACCGTCTATGTTATCAATGCTTACAAGATCACAACTTGACGATTATAACATCTATGACCAATGGCAAGAGATTTAAATTGAATTTATTTTATTGATTCGCGACTCAACATAATGTCGGTTAGGAGTGTAAACCTGCCAACTCCACTTTGGGTTCAAAATTACTTTTTTATACCATCCGCAAGAGAAAAATTGGCCAAATAGACTTTAAAACTAGCTAAACTCACTTTTAACGTAAAATCGGCAAAAAAGTGTGATGCGTAAAACTGTCAAATCCATTTTATTCAAATCGCGCGGCTAACTCAATGATTGACGCCGCTTATATCTTATAACTTATTAACTATCAAATTTTAGTGTTTTATTAGTTTCTAATAATGTAGAACATCCAATAATACACCAACTTTATTTTTGGTTTTAACCCAAAAAAATACAAATTAATTAAGTTTTATTCACCTCATGTAAATTTGTTTCAGAGTTAGCAGATTTACAGTCTTCAAAAATTGGCCAAATAGACTTTAAAACTAGCTAAACTCGCTCTTAACGTAAAATCGGCAAAAAAGTGTGATGCGTAAAACTGTCAAATCCATTTTATTCAAATCGCGCTGCTAACTCAATGATTGACGCCGCTTGTATCTTATAACTTATTAACTATCAAATTTTAGTATTTTATTAGTTTCTAATAATGTAGAACATCCAATAATACACCAACTTTATTTTTGGTTTTAACCCAAAAAATTTACAAATTAATTAAGTTTTATTCACCTCATGTAAATTTGTTTCAGAGTTAGCAGGTTTACAGTCTTCAAAAATTGGCCAAATAGACTTTAAAACTAGCTAAACTCGCTCTTAACGTAAAATCGGCAAAAAAGTGTGATGCGTAAAACTGTCAAATCCATTTTATTCAAATCGCGCTGCTAACTCAATGATTGACGCCGCTTGTATCTTATAACTTATTAACTATCAAATTTTAGTATTTTATTAGTTTCTAATAATGTAGAACATCCAATAATACACCAACTTTATTTTTGGTTTTAACCCAAAAAATTTACAAATTAATTAAGTTTTATTCACCTCATGTAAATTTGTGTCAGAGGTAGCAGGTTTACAATCTTCAAAAATTGGCCAAATAGACTTTAAAACTAGCTAAACTCACTCTTAACGTAAAATCGGCAAAAAAGTGTGATGCGTAAAAGTGTCCAATCCATTTTATTCAAATCGCGCGGCTAACTCAATGATTGACGCCGCTTATATCTTATAACTTATTAACTATCAAATTTTAGTGTTTTATTAGTTTCTAATAATGTAGAACATCCAATAATACACCAACTTTATTTTTGGTTTTAACCCAAAAAAATACAAATTAATTAAGTTTTATTCACCTCATGTAAATTTGTTTCAGAGTTAGCAGGTTTACAGTCTTCAAAAATTGGCCAAATAGACTTTAAAACTAGCTAAACTCGCTCTTAACGTAAAATCGGCAAAAAAGTGTGATGCGTAAAACTGTCAAATCCATTTTATTCAAATCGCGCTGCTAACCCAATGATTGACGCCGCTTGTATCTTATAACTTATTAACTATCAAATTTTAGTATTTTATTAGTTTCTAATAATGTAGAACATCCAATAATACACCAACTTTATTTTTGGTTTTAACCCAAAAAATTTACAAATTAATTAAGTTTTATTCACCTCATGTAAATTTGTGTCAGAGGTAGCAGGTTTACAATCTTCAAAAATTGGCCAAATAGACTTTAAAACTAGCTAAACTCGCTCTTAACGTCAAATCGGCAAAGAAGTGTGATGTGTAAAACTGTCAAATTCATTTTATTCAAATCGCGCGGCTAACTCCATGATTGACGCCACTTATATCTTATAACTTATTAACTATCAAATTTTAGTATTTTATTAGTTTCTAATAATGTAGAACATCCAATAATACACCAACTTTATTTTTGGTTTTAACCCAAAAAAATACAAATTTATTAAGTTTTATTCACCTCATGTAAATTTGTGTCAGAGTTAGCAGGTTCACACTCTTAGCCGACGATATGTTATACTTCATATATATCTATTTTGGTATGTATTACAAATATTACTATAGTATTAGAAATGGGAAACTTTTTTTTAAAAGGTCACACAACTAAGATAATAAGATATAAGATCTTATAAACAAACACCAACATAGGGCGAAAGGGCCACATGGCGAAGGGATTTATAGTCTTTATCTCGCACGATGAAGTTATATTGTCTTTGCGGTTGATGATGACCGGTGAATAGCTCCCTCTCACTAATTAAATGAAAAGGTGGACTTACAAATGAAGCGAAGGATTTTTTTGTTTTTTTGAGTGCATCTGATTAACAGGCTGTCTAGTGGTATCAAGGGCATACTTCTCGAATATGGTGCTAGGCGATTTTGGGGTATGGGCGAATATCATAAATGTTCTTGCTACATGCGGCGAACGGCGAGGTTAGCTTCAGTTGAGGAGAACGGAGAGATGATGTTAGCTTGGAGTCTGAATCGGAAGTAAAGTGAAGCGCTAGACCACGGAGTGGAGGAAACAAAGTACCGTCTATGTTATCAATGCTTACAAGATCACAACTTGACGATTATAACATCTATGACCAATGGCAAGAGATTTAAATTGAATTTATTTTATTGATTCGCGACTCAACATAATGTCGGTTAGGAGTGTAAACCTGCCAACTCCACTTTGGGTTCAAAATTACTTTTTTATACCATCCGCAAGAGAAAAATTGGCCAAATAGACTTTAAAACTAGCTAAACTCACTTTTAACGTAAAATCGGCAAAAAAGTGTGATGCGTAAAACTGTCAAATCCATTTTATTCAAATCGCGCGGCTAACTCAATGATTGACGCCGCTTATATCTTATAACTTATTAACTATCAAATTTTAGTGTTTTATTAGTTTCTAATAATGTAGAACATCCAATAATACACCAACTTTATTTTTGGTTTTAACCCAAAAAAATACAAATTAATTAAGTTTTATTCACCTCATGTAAATTTGTTTCAGAGTTAGCAGATTTACAGTCTTCAAAAATTGGCCAAATAGACTTTAAAACTAGCTAAACTCGCTCTTAACGTAAAATCGGCAAAAAAGTGTGATGCGTAAAACTGTCAAATCCATTTTATTCAAATCGCGCTGCTAACTCAATGATTGACGCCGCTTGTATCTTATAACTTATTAACTATCAAATTTTAGTATTTTATTAGTTTCTAATAATGTAGAACATCCAATAATACACCAACTTTATTTTTGGTTTTAACCCAAAAAAATACAAATTTATTAAGTTTTATTCACCTCATGTAAATTTGTGTCAGAGTTAGCAGGTTCACACTCTTAGCCGACGATATGTTATACTTCATATATATTTATTTTGGTATGTATTACAAATATTACTATAGTATTAGAAATGGGAAACTTTTTTTTAAAAGGTCACACAACTAAGATAATAAGATATAAGATCTTATAAACAAACACCAACATAGGGCGAAAGGGCCACATGGCGAAGGGATTTATAGTCTTTATCTCGCACGATGAAGTTATATTGTCTTTGCGGTTGATGATGACCGGTGAATAGCTCCCTCTCACTAATTAAATGAAAAGGTGGACTTACAAATGAAGCGAAGGATTTTTTTGTTTTTTTGAGTGCATCTGATTAACAGGCTGTCTAGTGGTATCAAGGGCATACTTCTCGAATATGGTGCTAGGCGATTTTGGGGTATGGGCGAATATCATAAATGTTCTTGCTACATGCGGCGAACGGCGAGGTTAGCTTCAGTTGAGGAGAACGGAGAGATGATGTTAGCTTGGAGTCTGAATCGGAAGTAAAGTGAAGCGCTAGACCACGGAGTGGAGGAAACAAAGTACCGTCTATGTTATCAATGCTTACAAGATCACAACTTGACGATTATAACATCTATGACCAATGGCAAGAGATTTAAATTGAATTTATTTTATTGATTCGCGACTCAACATAATGTCGGTTAGGAGTGTAAACCTGCCAACTCCACTTTGGGTTCAAAATTACTTTTTTATACCATCCGCAAGAGAAAAATTGGCCAAATAGACTTTAAAACTAGCTAAACTCACTTTTAACGTAAAATCGGCAAAAAAGTGTGATGCGTAAAACTGTCAAATCCATTTTATTCAAATCGCGCGGCTAACTCAATGATTGACGCCGCTTATATCTTATAACTTATTAACTATCAAATTTTAGTGTTTTATTAGTTTCTAATAATGTAGAACATCCAATAATACACCAACTTTATTTTTGGTTTTAACCCAAAAAAATACAAATTAATTAAGTTTTATTCACCTCATGTAAATTTGTTTCAGAGTTAGCAGATTTACAGTCTTCAAAAATTGGCCAAATAGACTTTAAAACTAGCTAAACTCGCTCTTAACGTAAAATCGGCAAAAAAGTGTGATGCGTAAAACTGTCAAATCCATTTTATTCAAATCGCGCTGCTAACTCAATGATTGACGCCGCTTGTATCTTATAACTTATTAACTATCAAATTTTAGTATTTTATTAGTTTCTAATAATGTAGAACATCCAATAATACACCAACTTTATTTTTGGTTTTAACCCAAAAAATTTACAAATTAATTAAGTTTTATTCACCTCATGTAAATTTGTTTCAGAGTTAGCAGGTTTACAGTCTTCAAAAATTGGCCAAATAGACTTTAAAACTAGCTAAACTCGCTCTTAACGTAAAATCGGCAAAAAAGTGTGATGCGTAAAACTGTCAAATCCATTTTATTCAAATCGCGCTGCTAACTCAATGATTGACGCCGCTTGTATCTTATAACTTATTAACTATCAAATTTTAGTATTTTATTAGTTTCTAATAATGTAGAACATCCAATAATACACCAACTTTATTTTTGGTTTTAACCCAAAAAATTTACAAATTAATTAAGTTTTATTCACCTCATGTAAATTTGTGTCAGAGGTAGCAGGTTTACAATCTTCAAAAATTGGCCAAATAGACTTTAAAACTAGCTAAACTCACTCTTAACGTAAAATCGGCAAAAAAGTGTGATGCGTAAAAGTGTCCAATCCATTTTATTCAAATCGCGCGGCTAACTCAATGATTGACGCCGCTTATATCTTATAACTTATTAACTATCAAATTTTAGTGTTTTATTAGTTTCTAATAATGTAGAACATCCAATAATACACCAACTTTATTTTTGGTTTTAACCCAAAAAAATACAAATTAATTAAGTTTTATTCACCTCATGTAAATTTGTTTCAGAGTTAGCAGGTTTACAGTCTTCAAAAATTGGCCAAATAGACTTTAAAACTAGCTAAACTCGCTCTTAACGTAAAATCGGCAAAAAAGTGTGATGCGTAAAACTGTCAAATCCATTTTATTCAAATCGCGCTGCTAACCCAATGATTGACGCCGCTTGTATCTTATAACTTATTAACTATCAAATTTTAGTATTTTATTAGTTTCTAATAATGTAGAACATCCAATAATACACCAACTTTATTTTTGGTTTTAACCCAAAAAATTTACAAATTAATTAAGTTTTATTCACCTCATGTAAATTTGTGTCAGAGGTAGCAGGTTTACAATCTTCAAAAATTGGCCAAATAGACTTTAAAACTAGCTAAACTCGCTCTTAACGTCAAATCGGCAAAAAAGTGTGATGCGTAAAACTGTCAAATTCATTTTATTCAAATCGCGCGGCTAACTCCATGATTGACGCCACTTATATCTTATAACTTATTAACTATCAAATTTTAGTATTTTATTAGTTTCTAATAATGTAGAACATCCAATAATACACCAACTTTATTTTTGGTTTTAACCCAAAAAAATACAAATTTATTAAGTTTTATTCACCTCATGTAAATTTGTGTCAGAGTTAGCAGGTTCACACTCTTAGCCGACGATATGTTATACTTCATATATATTTATTTTGGTATGTATTACAAATATTACTATAGTATTAGAAATGGGAAACTTTTTTTTAAAAGGTCACACAACTAAGATAATAAGATATAAGATCTTATAAACAAACACCAACATAGGGCGAAAGGGCCACATGGCGAAGGGATTTATAGTCTTTATCTCGCACGATGAAGTTATATTGTCTTTGCGGTTGATGATGACCGGTGAATAGCTCCCTCTCACTAATTAAATGAAAAGGTGGACTTACAAATGAAGCGAAGGATTTTTTTGTTTTTTTGAGTGCATCTGATTAACAGGCTGTCTAGTGGTATCAAGGGCATACTTCTCGAATATGGTGCTAGGCGATTTTGGGGTATGGGCGAATATCATAAATGTTCTTGCTACATGCGGCGAACGGCGAGGTTAGCTTCAGTTGAGGAGAACGGAGAGATGATGTTAGCTTGGAGTCTGAATCGGAAGTAAAGTGAAGCGCTAGACCACGGAGTGGAGGAAACAAAGTACCGTCTATGTTATCAATGCTTACAAGATCACAACTTGACGATTATAACATCTATGACCAATGGCAAGAGATTTAAATTGAATTTATTTTATTGATTCGCGACTCAACATAATGTCGGTTAGGAGTGTAAACCTGCCAACTCCACTTTGGGTTCAAAATTACTTTTTTATACCATCCGCAAGAGAAAAATTGGCCAAATAGACTTTAAAACTAGCTAAACTCACTTTTAACGTAAAATCGGCAAAAAAGTGTGATGCGTAAAACTGTCAAATCCATTTTATTCAAATCGCGCGGCTAACTCAATGATTGACGCCGCTTATATCTTATAACTTATTAACTATCAAATTTTAGTGTTTTATTAGTTTCTAATAATGTAGAACATCCAATAATACACCAACTTTATTTTTGGTTTTAACCCAAAAAAATACAAATTAATTAAGTTTTATTCACCTCATGTAAATTTGTTTCAGAGTTAGCAGATTTACAGTCTTCAAAAATTGGCCAAATAGACTTTAAAACTAGCTAAACTCGCTCTTAACGTAAAATCGGCAAAAAAGTGTGATGCGTAAAACTGTCAAATCCATTTTATTCAAATCGCGCTGCTAACTCAATGATTGACGCCGCTTGTATCTTATAACTTATTAACTATCAAATTTTAGTATTTTATTAGTTTCTAATAATGTAGAACATCCAATAATACACCAACTTTATTTTTGGTTTTAACCCAAAAAATTTACAAATTAATTAAGTTTTATTCACCTCATGTAAATTTGTTTCAGAGTTAGCAGGTTTACAGTCTTCAAAAATTGGCCAAATAGACTTTAAAACTAGCTAAACTCGCTCTTAACGTAAAATCGGCAAAAAAGTGTGATGCGTAAAACTGTCAAATCCATTTTATTCAAATCGCGCTGCTAACTCAATGATTGACGCCGCTTGTATCTTATAACTTATTAACTATCAAATTTTAGTATTTTATTAGTTTCTAATAATGTAGAACATCCAATAATACACCAACTTTATTTTTGGTTTTAACCCAAAAAATTTACAAATTAATTAAGTTTTATTCACCTCATGTAAATTTGTGTCAGAGGTAGCAGGTTTACAATCTTCAAAAATTGGCCAAATAGACTTTAAAACTAGCTAAACTCACTCTTAACGTAAAATCGGCAAAAAAGTGTGATGCGTAAAAGTGTCCAATCCATTTTATTCAAATCGCGCGGCTAACTCAATGATTGACGCCGCTTATATCTTATAACTTATTAACTATCAAATTTTAGTGTTTTATTAGTTTCTAATAATGTAGAACATCCAATAATACACCAACTTTATTTTTGGTTTTAACCCAAAAAAATACAAATTAATTAAGTTTTATTCACCTCATGTAAATTTGTTTCAGAGTTAGCAGGTTTACAGTCTTCAAAAATTGGCCAAATAGACTTTAAAACTAGCTAAACTCGCTCTTAACGTAAAATCGGCAAAAAAGTGTGATGCGTAAAACTGTCAAATCCATTTTATTCAAATCGCGCTGCTAACCCAATGATTGACGCCGCTTGTATCTTATAACTTATTAACTATCAAATTTTAGTATTTTATTAGTTTCTAATAATGTAGAACATCCAATAATACACCAACTTTATTTTTGGTTTTAACCCAAAAAATTTACAAATTAATTAAGTTTTATTCACCTCATGTAAATTTGTGTCAGAGGTAGCAGGTTTACAATCTTCAAAAATTGGCCAAATAGACTTTAAAACTAGCTAAACTCGCTCTTAACGTCAAATCGGCAAAAAAGTGTGATGCGTAAAACTGTCAAATTCATTTTATTCAAATCGCGCGGCTAACTCCATGATTGACGCCACTTATATCTTATAACTTATTAACTATCAAATTTTAGTATTTTATTAGTTTCTAATAATGTAGAACATCCAATAATACACCAACTTTATTTTTGGTTTTAACCCAAAAAAATACAAATTTATTAAGTTTTATTCACCTCATGTAAATTTGTGTCAGAGTTAGCAGGTTCACACTCTTAGCCGACGATATGTTATACTTCATATATATCTATTTTGGTATGTATTACAAATATTACTATAGTATTAGAAATGGGAAACTTTTTTTTAAAAGGTCACACAACTAAGATAATAAGATATAAGATCTTATAAACAAACACCAACATAGGGCGAAAGGGCCACATGGCGAAGGGATTTATAGTCTTTATCTCGCACGATGAAGTTATATTGTCTTTGCGGTTGATGATGACCGGTGAATAGCTCCCTCTCACTAATTAAATGAAAAGGTGGACTTACAAATGAAGCGAAGGATTTTTTTGTTTTTTTGAGTGCATCTGATTAACAGGCTGTCTAGTGGTATCAAGGGCATACTTCTCGAATATGGTGCTAGGCGATTTTGGGGTATGGGCGAATATCATAAATGTTCTTGCTACATGCGGCGAACGGCGAGGTTAGCTTCAGTTGAGGAGAACGGAGAGATGATGTTAGCTTGGAGTCTGAATCGGAAGTAAAGTGAAGAGCTAGACCGTGGAGTGGGGAAAACGAAGTACCGTCTATGTTATCAATGCTTACAAGATCACAACTTGACCATTATAACATCTATGACCAATGGCGCGACATTTAAATTGAATTTATTTTATTGATTCGCGACTGAACATATCGTCGGCTAAGAGTGTAAACCTGCCAACTCCACTTTGGGTTCAAAATTACTTTTTTATACCATCCGTAAGAGAAAAATTGGCCAAATAGACTTTAAAACTAGGTAAACTCACTCTTAACATAAAATCGGCAAAAAAGTGTGATGCGTAAAACTGTCAAATCCATTTTATTCAAATCGCGCGGCTAACTCAATGATTGTCGCCACTTATATCTTATAACTTATTAACTATCAAATTTTAGTATTTTATTAGTTTCTAATAATGTAGAACATCCAATAATACACCAACTTTATTTTTGGTTTTAACCCAAAAAAATACAAATTTATTAAGTTTTATTTACCTCATGTAAATTTGTGTCAGAGTTAGCAGGTTCACACTCTTTAAAAATTGGCCAAATAGACTTTAAAACTAGTTAAACTCACTCTTAACGTAAAATCGGCAAACAAGTGTGATGCGTAAAACTGTCAAATCCATTTTATTCAAATCGCGCGGCTAACTCAATGATTGACGCCACTTATATCTTATAACTTATTAACTATCAAATTTTAGTATTTTATTAGTTTCTAATAATGTAGAACATCCAATAATACACCAACTTTATTTTTGGTTTTAACCCAAAAAAATACAAATTTATTAAGTTTTATTCACCTCATGTAAATTTGTGTCAAAGTGAGTTAGCAGGTTTACACTCTTACCCAACGATATGTAATACTTCATATATATTTATTTTGGTATGTATTATAAATATTACAATAGTATTAGAAATGGGAAACTTTTTTTAAAAGGTCACACAACTAAGATATTTTTTTTTCCAGCTCACTAAAAATGCGTGTAAAACAAAAAGTTTTTTTTGTAATTAACTATTCCAATCGACTAGGCATATGTTTCTACTAGGGAGTTAGTTAATATTACAACAGGATTACGTTGAGTTTGAGAAAACACGATATTTTCATGGCTTTGGAAACAAAAAGTAAAAAAGAAACTTATAAGTTATAAGTTATTACTCTAGATTTTTTCAAAGTAGTTACCAACTTTTTAACTATTATAACTATAATAAATATTTTTGGATCAACAATAATTCATAGGATTATGAGCAGTGAAAAATTCAATCTACAACGAATTAAATTTTCAACTCATAAATTTAAATCTTTTCAAATATTATAAGAATAATTATATTTATTTTATGTATATTAATATGAAGAATTTTTATAGCGCATCTTAATAGCATTTTTTTATTTTTTTCAGGTAAGCAATTTTGACGGGTTGTATTTACTTTGGAGTAAGTAAAATCCATAATAGTTAATCTACTACAGTATATTAGGATAGTTAAAACAATTAATTTTCAAAATGAACTAAAAAAACATAAAATTTAAATTTACATGTTTTACAAACGATCTATTTACGAGAATTTCCGGATAAATATCAGAGTTTTTTTAAAGACTGAGCCACTATGGGCTACCTTTGTTTCAACTGTTCTTTTCTCCTTTTCTTCAATCCCACATCTCTTTCATTCGCACCCAGTGTTTTTGCTATCTTCCTACAGTTCAAATTACACCTCTCTCTATTTTAGTTCATTTTTGAGAGTAATATAATCATATTCTCATATGAGAGCATTAATTATATAACGATAATAATAGACCCATGTCATTAGTGCCTTATTTTATCAGAGTAATAAATGCCAACTATAGGGTGGGGTTAACTATGGAGGATAATATCCTATGTATGATGAAAGATCTTTTAAAAATAAATAAAGTAAGTAAGAAAACCTCATTCACAGCGATTACCAAAAGAAAATAAGCTGAAAATACATTAAGTAAAATATACTTGATATTTTAAAAGTTTGTGATCATATTGTTTGATACAAAATTGTAAATTCAGATTATAATCATTATTTAGCACACCAGTGGCAAACACTTTAAATCAAAACCGGAATATGCAACTTGAATATCCAGTTCTGAGATATAGAGAAATTCTATATATCAGACAACGGAATAGTACGAAAATCGGGATTAAATTTCTGAACAACCCATAATCATACTACGAATCGATACTAAAGGCTAGGTACAGTAAATTTTTGGTTCAAGCTCCAGAAAAATACTGCCAAAATTTCGAAATAGGTTGGTTTAGAATTAACCATATCTTGTTTATCAAAAGTGGGTCAGGAGTGAATTGAGAGTCATTATAAATATTTTATAAAGGATTACTAGCGATTTAAGGATCCCAGAAAGTTAATAATGATAGTACAAATTGGCGCCATTTCACGCGATCTCCACCAATTTCGGAGATCCGTAAACCGACATACTAGGCTCTATTGACTCGGATCTCGAAAGACAACAACTTTCGCCGTAGCGAACCATTGCGGTGAGATTGGATATGTGGCCGGTAAAGACTATGTTCCAGCCGCTAAAAGAGAATTAGCGAATAATGAGGAGATAGAGGAGAGAAAGCGAAGGGATGAAGGTCATTCCGGAGAGGTTTCGGTTTCAGTGCTCACCTGGCGGCACTTACCTGCCCCAACCTTCCAGCGGCTCCAGTGGGACAGTAACCCACTCACCTTCCCGCCGTTGTACTCTTGCGTTTACCACTGTTGACGACAACCCAGTTCTCCAAGATGATTCATTTAAAACTACAATTTTCTTTACATTTGTGAAGCAAATGGCTGGCGTCAACACGACGGCACTAATTTCTTCTGTAAGAAAATGAGGTACTGGCATGTAGGTTTGAGAATAAAACCGATGGTTTTCGAACCATCAAGAACTGTCAAATCCAATAAATTTAACCTCTCAGCGATCTCAAGGGTCACTATGCGCCAGTTGGCATCAATGCGTCTTTGTCAGTTTCAAGTGACAACATAGAAACTGCTCTATCGCTGTCAAATAACTTCTATCCACGGATGACCGCCTTAAACCAAATATGGATATTAACTGTTACCAGTTAATTTTTTATTAGTTTATTCTGTTCTACTTTACCATCCCTACAAAACAATTGGAAAGATTGTTTATAAAATTTAACAACCCTATATATAAATAATAATTTTTAACTTTAAGAACAATTAGGAAAGCGAGCAAGTATAAGTATACTATATTAAACTGTATCAGTGCATCCATCTAGATATAAAATAACACATTTGTTCGATGAAAATAGCGTGTGAAATTACGATAATAACAGTACTTTTTTTTTATTGCTTAGAACTATTTCTACTATATATAATCTATAAGGCATTCAGGATAAAAATCGGATAACTTCAAAATTTCAAAACTTAACTTTTTCACAATTTTTGCTAGTTTATTCAAGCAAGTTATAAAACAGGACACTTTGCCTTACTTAATTAGTCCTGTTCTGAAACTGAAGTTTCAAGAGCATAAACCATTACTTGACCTAACAAGCGAAAAAGGCAAGTTTTGAAATTATTCGCATTTGACCTGAACAATTCATATATAAAAATATATTACCTTATTAAAAATTTCAAAAATCAATTATTAGAGTCGTAGTAGTAGTTATTGTTTTAAAAATCCATTTAATATGCAACACAAATTAACAAACTTACTAGAAACAGACATCATTCAACATTTACTAATTGAATATATAACCAACTATTTTATAGTCACATAAATAAAAAGCATATAACATAAACAATTAGGCCACTAAACCTATAAAAAATAGGCATCTCATGAAAACAAGAAATGAAAACCAGGAACGATATATACTTTCATGTAAAAAATGCTCGAAAATATCCACGGCTATTTACTTAGAAAAGATACTCAGCGCAAAAATATCTCTAAATATTTTATTGAAAACAATGAGCTATGAAAAGAAAATGAAACTTATGAGATTATAAAAATATTTATAAATGAAGTTGATAATACTAAGTAGTAATTCAAATTGGGTAATTTATAATGATCTAATATAATTATTTAATCTGCAGTTATATTTGTAGCCAATACATCCTATGAAGGGTCATGTCATCAGTACATCAGAGAATATTCTTTTCTTTTAGCCAACGACTGTATGGGAAGCTGATTTATCCGAGATCTCAACCCCTAGGTTTTCACCTAATTAAGGTTTCCCATTTAGAGAAGCTGAGTGAGCCTCAGAAAAATCAGAAGATCTCACAGAGTCTATCCGTACCTTTATTAGCAGAGTTAATTGTTTATCTGGCATAATTGGATTTTAACCCGGGACCTTCAGCACTGCCACTCAGCGCTCTACACTCTGAGAATCTACAATATATAAATATAATAATATATAACATTAAATGAATGTGCGTGTCTTATAAATTCTTGAATCAACATAAAAGGAAATTGAACTTTGTTAAAATAGAATACTAAGCCACTAAAATAAAGCATATTAACAAAAGATATAAATGAACAGCGTAAAAATGAAACATGGCTCCTTAAGTTTTATGAGTTACTTTACAAGCATACTTTAAAATTGAATCATATCTTGAAAGAATGCCTATGTGCTCATTATAAAAAAATATGATAGAAATGCTAAGACTAAACAATTTAGGGAACGGAAGAACGGATACTACTGACTATGGCGTTAACAGGGCATGGGTCTTAAAACAATCCTCTGATATTAATTCTTGCAGTATTATGACAAAAGAAGAATTCAATATGAACAATAGGTCATAGGATTAAAGTAATAAATTTTTCTCATTGAAACTTCAAGGTTTTTCAAAGTTCAAAGAAACCGAACTTGATCTTAAATATTTTCCATCAGATTTATTTAAATCCATTACGAATGAAACCTCAAACGATCTTTATAACAATCATTTATGAATAAAAACCTACTAATTTAACTTAAATTTTTTCTGTACAAAATTCTGAAATACATATACTTCATTATTTAGGCTCTGTACATAAATTATTTTCGGTAATCATTTATTATAATTTAATATACGTATACAAATATACAAAAACCTGTATAGCATTATTTACTAAAAAAAGTAGTAGGTAGGCTTGAAAAAGGGGATACAATTAAATTCTATGAGAAATTCAAGTACGATTACCAGAAAAAAAATCTTTACAAAATAAAGGTTGTAAAAAGCTTATTACTTTAACTGGCGGATTGTACCCAAAAGTTAAATTTATATTCAGCGAAATTTTGAAATATTAATAAGAAAACATAAAGCTTTATGGCCTTTAGAATTAAGTTATCGCGTAGAAGATTTGGACCGAAAATAGATAAATCCGATAGAGGATTAATGAGGTTACAAAAACATGAAATTTGAGATTATGCACACTATATATCTGTGCCATCTGTGCATAGTGGGCTAAGTCGAATTTTGTGAATTTCAAGCTATATACTTAGAATCGTAATTTTTCTGAACTTATTTCAAGTTCAAGATTGGAGTATCAGCCCACGATTCACACAGGAATATCCTTCATTGCAATGGACGGAACACAGCGTGTTAGACACAAGGAAAGAGAAAAAAATTACGATTCTAAGTATATAGCTTGAAATTCACAAAATTCGACTTAGCCCACTATCCACAGGTGCCACAGATATATCAAGGCGTAAGTGGGAGTTTAGCATTAAGAGTGAAATTGATCTGGAGAATTTCATCAAAATCATATGATTAATTGACAAAAAAAGTGAAAAAGGAGTTAACATACTCCTAATTAAATTAGTTAAAAATTGAAATAATCTGGTATTAAATTTATGCTTTCTCGTAGTTGTATTAAAGTAATAATCTCAAATTTCTGCGGATATTATTTTTCTTTATTCTAATTCCAAGTTATTATTATCTAAATTGGACACCGCAAAAGTTTGCCCTATAAAGAGACCGGCTCACAGATGTGACCGACATATTGAGACAACTCAACGTCAAAATTTCTACCGGCCTTTTAGCGGCTCCGTGATCAGATCACTCGATTGATAAATTAACCAATCAACTATTTACGTTAATTAATAGTCTTGTTGTTTTTATTTGACCATATGGAGTATGAGATGCATAAACGAGTATTAGAAACCCGCGGGGAAAGCTACCAAAATTAACTGGACATATAGGAACTTAAATTTAACTCTTGGCACATACATTAAACAATTAATTGCATACAATCACCAAGGAAAAAATATAGTCGTTAGAGATGCAAAGATTCTTTACTTATTGAAACTTGGTGGATTTATTTTTAAAAACCGAAAAAAATGTGTTTGGTTAAGTTATGCTACTTCTATGCATCTAAATTCATAATATTTAAGGAAAAAAATATCACTAATGCTTTTAAAAAAAAAATTCTTAAGGGAAGAAAACGTTTTAGGGTCCTCTGATTCCAACTAACCTTTTCTTGCCGGATGATCTTTAACTGTATGAGTAAGTATTAATCAGAAACGAAGAGTTCTACAAAACTGAAATTCAGGATTTGATATAACAAATAAAATAAATAACAACTTCAACAAAAAATTATTTTTATCATTAGTGCAATCTTTTACGATCAGTTTTTAACCAATTACCATTGTTGTAAAGTTATTTTATCTATGTTTAAATGGATCAATATCTAATTCTTTTCAAAATAAGATGGCATCTTCAATGACGAATATTCAATTGATTAGTAATAAATGTTCCGAATATATTGTTGTTTCGTATGAGATGAAAATAGTTGACTGGATGATCTAATGTAAAGGAGATAGTTGGGGGGTGCAGTCAATAAGAACACAGAATAAGTAATAAACTTATATTATGTGCCGACGTTTCGTTAAGTGCTAGCCAGCCGTTAAATCTAACGGCATCGCTCTCCAAATCGCCCTGAAGATGACCTACACTGTAGGTCGAAACGTCGGCACATAATATAAGTTTATTACTTATTCTGTGTTCTTATTGACTGCACCCCCCAACTATCTCCTTTACATATTGTTGTTTCATTTTTCTTTTACTTTGAGCGAAACTATTTCATGAACATTTTTATTTTTAAAGAGAAAAGATAGGCCCTCGGCCGGGATTCGAACCCAGGACCTTTGTCTTTCAGTGACAGCGCTACCAATTAAGCCACCAAAATTGGCTCAATGGTAGAGCGCTGTCACGGAAAGACAAAGGTTCCGGGTTCGAATCTTTTCGAGGATCTCTTCCGGAATCTCTTCCGAGGGCCTATTTTTTCTCTTTAAAAATAAAAATATTTAAAACTTAAAAAATTGACCAATAATTATAAAAAATTATTTCATGAACAGTTCGAATAGACTCGTCAGTCTGACACTAAGACGTCCAAAAACACAGTATTTTTTAACAGGAGGCTCACTCCATTGAATATTATAGATGAGTAAATTAGGAATACCGATGTGAGGATTGGAGGATTTCTTCATTATTGAAGAAAAATTGTTTGAGGTATATATCCTGATGAAGCCTGAATTGGTGAAACGTGTAACGGCAAGTTAGTTATTCTCCAGTATTTTAGAAATGCAGGGAATACTTTTTTAGAATTTTACAATTGTACTATATTATTAATTACTTATATCTTTTAACAAATTTACTTGTTTTCATTGCATTATATCAATTTTTTTCATGAACAAGTCAATGGACAGGATTAACTACCATAGTTTGTGCTGCCCAGCGTCAGTTAAATAATGGGTTTTCATAATCGCAAACATCCAAAGAGGATAGAAACTTAAGAAAAAGGAAACGTTTACTATATATCACAACACTAGTATACTCTTTAGTGTTTTTTTTTTTACGAGCACTTGAAATTATTCAGTTGAACACTTCAATAACTTTTACTTGTAAGATAAATTTGCTTTCATTAAACCTAGGTTATACCTTAATGTGCCTTTCTGCGTCATAAATCTTTATACTATATCAGGTATAAGGGATCAGTGGTAGAGCTCTTGAGTTATCGTCCTGAAGGTCCTAGTTATAAAACTCGCTCGCTAGCAGACTTTTATTTAATCTGTTAGCGGCCAGAGATGAATCCTACAAGATCTAGGACTCTCCTAAGGCTAACACTGATTATATAAAGTGGGTACACAAAATAAGTGATAAGATCTAGGAAAAACCTCCTTGCACAACCATTGTAACAACAAACAGTAATAGTCTTTACAATGTACTGAATCCCAGACCCTTCCTGCGTTTGTACTATCATAGTTTTTTTCAAATTGGAAAAAAATGTACAACTCCTTGCAGACGTAAATATAATATTCCTACAGCATCGGTGAATAAGTCGATAAGTCGGATTTTGCCAGAGAGAGCTGCTTACAGATAGCCGGAATCGTATCATTCTTGTAGTTTTTGGCTTAGATAGCTCTAGATTTACTACTCGGAAAAATATTTGAGCATAGTCGGGGGTGCCGCATACATCTAACAATGCAGACGCATACCATAGTGAAGAGGCCAGCGCCTGGGAGAGAGTGATAGCGGAGTGGTGGGAGTCGCACCGGCTTCAGTCTGTTCTGTTCTGTGTCTGTGCCCTGTGTCATGTGTTCTCAAGCTTCTTGAGGATGATTGGTAATGCTCAGGAAGACCCAACCATCGCCGAAAAAATTAACAAGGTAGAATATATATATATGAAATTCCTAAAAATAAGTGGTCTCAGTAATTATTGCTTCATAAACCATAGTGTACAATAATTAAAGGAAAACGAACAAATATTATAACAATAACGTTTTATTTTATTTTAATTTTTGGTGTAAACACAGTTCAGAAGCGGGATGACTCAAGTAAGAAATGTCCTGGGGTTACTTAGACCGGTTGTAACAGATAAATAATTATTTCTGTTAACAATCTTTTATCTATATGTATTTCAATATGAAAATTCTCGAGAATATATGAACTTCTGTACTATTATAATGTATTAATCGTTATTTATATAAAGTGCTTAATGAAAATTTATCACAAAAGGTTTACGATAATTTGCTAAATAGTGTCGTTTACCTCCGGGGAACCGATATACAGACCTCTTCATTGAAAAACTAATTATTACACTACTTGTGAACTATAAAATCTATTAGGGATTGTGATTATACAATCATAACTCGTAAACTAAAAAAAATTAAATGCTAGCAATAATTGATTATATTTGGTTTATTTATTATCAATCTTTTTTTTTATCTTCAATAAACTAAATATATACATATATACACACACATATATATATATTATATAAGTTATCTATCTTTTTACTTGACGAAGTCGTGTTCTGTGACAGATTATCTTATCTCTTAACAGCTTTTAGTCGACCCTGTAAGATCTGAAGACCCCCTGGGTTCACCCAGCATCTATCTAAACCAGGGAGAAAACCTGGTTTTTGATCTCTGACCTATGCATCTTCTTACTAAAAAATTGTGCGGTTCCTATCGTGTTGCACCACCATTCATGAAATATTCTACAGGTTTCACCTTAAAGCCATAAATATTGTCATTGTCAATAGTAAAGAAAAAAGGGACAATTATAAACTAGAAGGCTTTTTTTTATAATTGACTACAAAAGATATACTTTCTAATTTTTATATTAAAAAAAAAACTATAACATTACCGCCATCACCCATGCTGTTGGGTTCAATACATTTAAGATACTGTTTAAACAAAATACTAATTAAACAATGGTTGTGCAGGGAGGTGATTTGTTCGAATTCACGCTCAACCGCCAGATTTTCCCTCCGAATTTAGTGCACATGGTTTATAGGTGGGATGAGCCCCATGAGGGCATAACCCACACCGGGCATCCTTGGCTGTAAAAAAATTAATAAATATATATATACATATATAGATAAACAAGATTAAAATAGTAATTCGATTTTCTTCAATCAAATTACTTGAAAGTATTGATTTCTAGCACTATTGCTTGCAATAAAAAAATAAAATAACAGATTTGTCTCGGGGCAGCTCAATTGGTGGAGTGCTGTCGCAGAGTTTTCTCTTCAAAATAAAAATATTTGAAAATTAAACAATTAATAAAATATTATAAAAACAATATATTATTAGTTTATACATGGGATAGTAAAATGCCAAGTATTAGACTTATAATTTAATTGTTCAAAGTCATTGAGTTTTCCTGTAATTAATGCATATAAAACGAGAACTTAAAATATAGATGCAAATAGGTGCACGTGGGGGTATGGATTCGCGGTAAAAGAAATGTCTTATAAAAGGAAAAAAAATGCATAGCATATCTCTATTAAGGAATAATTCTTGAGAGGGTAGGGTAGGATCAACTCTGTTTAATATTATAATGACATTTATTTATACAATAATTGTTCCAACATCGAACCATCGTAACCCTATGATCTTGAATATAGGGAGGGCTCTTCATAACCCGAACACATCATTTTCATTTTATGTTTATAAACCTTTTACATTTAATACAATTTAACAATAGCCTTTAATATCTTATAATTTCTAAAGTACTTTTTCACAAAACTATTAAATTGTCACATTAACTACTCACCTGGTCCGAAAGATATCAATCAAAAAGAAAAAACAATTTTGTAAAAATTAAATAAATACATTTTTAAATTTATGAAGGGTGAATTGTTATTATATTTTGACTCTTTTAATGGTAAATATATATTACGTTTTCTCTACGAAAATTACTATGTAGCCAATATTATTGCTTTCGCTTTCAAATAACATTTTTTAAATACAAATAATATATTATTTGCATTATGAAAAAACAATAACTTATGTATATTGCATTAAGGCAGATAAATCAAACTTTTCTAGAGAATCTCGTCCAGATAAATGATAAAATCAGAGGCGTTTAGTAAAGAAATTAATCCAATTATATATAAAAAAATTCTGGTTTTAAAGCTCAGGTTGTAGAGTTATAAAAACAAATGCTAATGTCTCTAATGTTTTAACGGTTGCAGTCGAAAAATAAATGACGTGAGACGAGAAGTTTAATGGACAAAACTTTTGAATATCAAGTATTATAGACTGAGAAATAAATATAAAACACTCATTCTACAAGAGCTTTATTATATATTTGATGGGCAATATAATTTCATAAACACATTTTTAATTTTATTTAATTAGAAAAATAAACGATTCCACCAAATATTTTATGGAATAAATAAAAATAAGCGCTTTTCGTTAATTTACATTAATTATTAATTTTAAAAATATTACTTAATGTGTTGATATACATATATGATATGTATATATATCAACTTCAAATACATAGTCAAAGTAAACTATAACTAAAACATACAACAATGGACCCTTTTTTTTTTAAATACCGAAATGGTTGTATTCTAAATGAACAGTGTTCATTTACACGTAAAATAATTTTTTTTTAAGTGAACGAAATCATTGGCATGTCATGTTTAACAATTATATGAAACTAGAAATCGGAGCTATAATAATACATAATTCGTAAAAATATTTTTTTTTTATTAATTATCCTATTTTATTTTTTATGTATCCTGGGAAATGTAGGAAACATGAATGTAGTATATTATTTTGTTCTACTATCAAAAAAACCGTACTAGTTTTAAAAAAATACTCAAACTGAAAAGATAAATCAATTTATGAATAGATATTTTTGAGAAAATGGTTAAATGTTCGTTTAAACGAGTTAAAAGAAATTTTAATCAAAATGAGAATTTGGTCAGAGGGGGGAACTGAGGTCAGGGTAAATTTGTATTTCGTAAAACTTAAGTTACCAAGACGTATTACCATATGGTAACCTGTAGCCTAATTTTCTTTATATAACATGGAAAAAATTTCAAAATTATTTTATTATTTCAGATTTATATATAATAAATGAGAAAAATATATCATTACATCAATATATATAATATCGATTTCAAGCTATAATTCTTTAAATATGAAATGTTTTTTTATGAGCAATGTGAATTAAAAATTGAGCTTATAGTTTATTGATTTTATTTTTTTTATGTAAATCAACAGCTTTATAATTTCTACCAAATATGAGCTCTGGACATAATTATATTTAGATAATATTTTACACCGTGTATATATTATTTGCAAAGATTTCTTGTTTCTAGTGTCAAATTTTTTTTTTAAATATACCGTTTATTAGACTTAGATTATTGGATAACGTAGAATTTTGAAGTGCATAAAATAACCAAAAATCACCAAATTTCAATCAACCTACAAGGTAAAGTAGTGTTAGGTTTAAGCGGGAATCCAGGGAGGGATGTTGTATTGTAAAGTGTTCGGTGGATTTCGGTACGGAACCTTCGTGTGCCCTGAGCCATTTTTAATTACTATTATTTTAATATTACTGAAATACGTTCTTTATTTATTAACGACTTTATATACATCCATTTATGCATATGTACAGGATATATAATTACATATAAAATGTAGTTACAATATTTCAAATCATAATTTATTTTGTAAAACGAATTATGAAATCACACAGTTACTACATTAGTTAATTTTTATGGATTACATCACACAACTATCGATTTCTTAAATTTATAATATAGAATAGTACCTAAAATACTGCATCTGTATAAGCCCCTCAAGAAGTCATCATTTTAATTATATTTTTATAGCATCTAAAACAAAGTTGCTTTTAAAGCAAGTATTAAGAACATTTTAATATGTAATAAGCATTAATTAAAAGTTTAATATATCCCAAAACTAAACAAAACAAAGTAAACTAAACTATTTGAAGAAAATCAAAATTTCTCTTAAATTACTTAGAGCATTGGGTGTACTAAATAGGATGGTTGATTTTAGAACAATATATATTTAAATTCAGTAATAACCAGTATTAGCAAAAAATGTATGCTCTTCAATTATTATACTTATTTTCTAAAAAATTATGAGGCAAAAAAGGAGAAAATAATTTGACAAGTTTAACTTAATATTATTCGTTTCCATATGAGTTATCTAAGACGTTTCTAAAAATTGGTGAAGTCTAAGGTGAGAAAAAGGATTTCTGACGAATGAATAGAAACAATTACTTTATCATTGCTGTAAATTATTAATATTTATCATTACTGTAATAATACAATGCTTATTAATTGTGTTACTTACAGTAATGATATTACACATCAAGGACAGAATCCAAGTATACTATTTTTCTATTTCCAATTATGTTATGCTCCTAACGTGCATTTCCAACCAGAAAGATTTCATGATCTTGTTAAAATATCAGAATAACCAGGGCTATGCGGAAATAATAAAGGTATTTGTATAGCCTCCGTTTGTTTTAGCCAATTTCTGAAAAAATCTGCCTACTAATTACAATGTAAATTAAAAAAGAAAAGATGTTTCGGTTGCTAAACTGCCTGATATCTAAAAAAAAAACTTCATTAAAATTTTGATACTTCGACAAATGATGCATTCTTAATGGAGATTCACACAATTACAGTAAATAATTACAACAGACACTGCCTGATAAAAAGAACAGACTCAGGTACTATTGGAACTAAAAAACAATAATTTGTAGAAAATTTAGTGCCTAGAAAAAAGAAGTGTTTCAAAAATAAAAAAACTAATGTTAGTGCGTCGAGTTTATTTTTGGAGATTCGATACAATGAAACTAAAGATGCAAACAACATTCATCAAAGTTATTTCAATTTATTCGAGTTATGTGCTGCAAATATTACTAAAAATTTTAATTATTATTCGGTTTTTCAGTTTAATCAATAGGAGTCAAGGAAAATAAATATTATTATGGTGTATTAGATAAATTATAATTTTCACTTTTATTTAAAAAAATGTAATTAATTAAATATTTTATCTATCAAAAAATATTATATTTACGTCACACGATGGAAGGTGAATATGATGGCTTTTGACTCATATTTATTGCGTGATGAATCGATGCAATACTATTCTTAGTACAGATGTAATTGTGTACTATACTCGCACTACTTCTACCATAATCATATCATGGCCAGGATATTAAAGCAAAATATATATATTTTTATTGCATAGTTTTCATCGATGTAGTGTCAATATTAGCACTAGAAAGCCTAAATCATAAGTATTCTTATAGGGAAATAAAATAAAAAAATTAACTAAGTACATTTTATCTCGAGCATCAATATCTACAGACATATGCATGAATACATGTATTTACATACTTAAAGTTGTTGATAAGACCTTTTTAAAAAGTAGGAAACTAGCTTGTTACTATTTTAGTAGATAACACTATATAATCAGTGCGGCATCGTTTTTAAGAAATGCATACTTCACTTAAAACTCACGATTTCTTAACCTACAAAAATATTATATATAAATTCAGCTTCCATCACTTTTGAGGAAATGAAGTACCTAAACTTGACGGGAGATACATTTTTAGAACTAATTATAATAAATAAGAAGAAAAAGGTCCGCAAAAATAACACAAAATTAAAACAGCAAACCATATATTATCCAAATTTAAGACGAAATAGGCATATTTATAATAAAGTGATTTAACACTTCTAAGCACATAGAGGAGTCTTTTGAATAGTCTTGACGAATTATAACTAATTATAATAAATAAGAAGAAAAAGGTCCGCAAAAATAACATAAAATTAAATCAACACAGATATAATCGAAAAGTAAGACGAAATAAGCATATTTAACACAAAAATATATTTGTATGTAGCATAGTATAAATATATATATATATATGCATATAAATATATATATATATATATATATATGTATATATATTTTTTTTTAATAAGGTGGAATAACACTTCTAAGGAAACAGAGGAGTCAAATAGTCTTGACGAAAAACTAATTCCCACAAAAACAATACTTTCAGTTCCTGAGTGACTGGAAAGTAAAAATATAAATTGTGTTTGTAATATTTTAAAACTAAAAACTATTTTTAACGAACACATACGAACATAGTACAAAGGATTCCAAGAAAAACTACACGGACACCCAAACCCATTGATAGAACAACTGGCCACGACTCTCATGTCTGAGACCACTAGGAGGAGACTAAAAACAGCGTAGATGGAGGGATCTGTTAACATAGGAAATTAAACCAAGCCACGGTTTAGAGGTCCACAACCAAGCCATTAAACATTAAACCAAGCCATTACACCACAAGAGAGGTATCGCTGGCTACTGCTCTTCTTCGTGGCTCTCTTGTCATTTGGTTCTATTCTACTGACAGCCAAAACGTCGACTGTCAATTGTTTTTATTTGATCGGTTTGGATGCAAATATAAAAAGAGAAAAAGTATGAAAATATCCAGGTTCTAATGTGGTGCCGACAAATAATTTTTCCAAGCCACTACTATATACTTACTTTTGAAATTTTCATTTCAATTTAATGATTGAAGTACAATTAAATCATTAACCTCAATGATGTAAATAATATGCTTTTCAAATAAATGAATAAATTGCAAACTATAATGGATGTGTGTTCGGTTTCATCTGGAGCATTTCTTCAGCCGGGGGACAGAAAGTCTTTCACGATAAATTTATTCGTTTTCTAAATTCGTTATCATAATAGCTACCCTGCCTGAATTTGAAATTGAGCGGGAAGGGAGAAGAGCTTTGAATAAATCTGCCGGCCGTTCCAGATCCGTGAATAAATTATATGGTTTATCACTAAGCTTCCTGGCCCACTGACCTAAAGTCCAAGTAACGTACCCACCGATATTTACCACTGAATCAACGTCAGATGATGCAAACAAGATTCATCACTGATAATCATTAATACCAGCTAATATGCTCCGAGAAGTTTTCTTTCTTTCTTTCTTCCTTTTTTTTTTATTTCTTCGTTTATGCACATCATATAAAGGGAAATCCAAGTTGCTTGTTTTGTTTTTTTCAATGTCAGGTTGGGTAGCTATTATTATAACGAATAAATTAATATTAAAAGAAAGGCTGCCCCGCAGATAAAGGAATGCTCCGGATAAAACCAAAAAAACATTCAAATTTATTGGCTATTTATTTAATTAAAAGAAAAATATATTATTTATATCGCTGAGTTTCATGATCAAAAACATCATTGTAAATAAACTGGCTTGGAAAAAGTTCTTTTCGGAAAAATATTATGAATCTGATTCTCTCCATACAAAAATCATTATTTATAACAAATTCATAATTCATTGTACAATTATGTATATATGTAATATATAATAATGTAATAATAATTCTTTGTACAATTTATATGTAATGAAAGAAGCGTACTTTTTTTCGGCTTAAACTGGAAAGGTAATATAATTATAGTTACTTTTTAAGCCAATGCCTGACTTAACTCCACATTCACAGGAAAATAACACGATCCCTCTTCCTTAATTGCAAGAATCTCAACTGGGAGCCCCCCTGCTTTGACATTACGAGAGAAAGGGAATATTCTTCGAATCGCAGCCAACTCTTGTAAAACGGCAAGATCAATAGCTGAGGGAACTGGAGCTAAAACGAAACCAAGGAATGTCCAAAGATTATTAAAAAAGTGAAAAACAATAGTCAGAAAAAAAATTGAAAAGAAAGCGAGTTTTTAATACCCGTCACAAATTAGCCCAGATAGCCTTTGCTCGTAATTTGATGTCAAGGACTGAAGATTATAAGTAATTTTTAGTGATAAAAAAATTCTATCTGGATGGGCCAGATGGATTTTCGTATTATTTTCATGTCTTAAGAAAAGAAGAAAAAATTTTATCAAGGCAGTCAAACGGGAGGAGGAAACGTTGTGGTTAGGGCATTGATTGGTTACAAACAATTTTTGGTTAAAGAAAGGAAACTTGGTATTTGTTTCATCAAGAGTAAACTCAGCTGAATATAAAAATTTGTTATAGGAACAATAGGTGACTTTTAATGACTTGTCTGAAGGCACACCAGTTTTCCTACAAGATATATACAGCAAAAATTATTAAAGACTGGTTTCCTCGCAACAACATGGCCAAATTGGGCTAGCCAGCTGTCTCCCCTGACCTGAACATTATCGAAAATGTTTGGGGAATTCTTTCAACAAGGGTGGGTAGTGTGAGTCAAGACAGTTCGGAACAATCGAGGATCTGAAAACTGCTATTGGATTCATAGGAACAATTACCTCAAGAGACAATCTAACAATTGTACAATTCACTAACAAACAGAATTTTTGAATTAATAAATGGTGGTGGAAAGGCCACGAATTATTAAAATGAGTTTTATTTATTTTTATAAAGGAGTGTGTCTAACATTTTGACGGGCCTTAACTTTAATTTGAAAAATAAGAAAATGTGTATATATATATATATATATATATATATATATATATATATATATATAGCTTGAGAACCAAAATACAAGCAGACTGCTGATTAACTTCAGGTGAGTGATTATTTTATAGATTATTTTAATAGTGTTTTAGGGATTATTTAAAAAGATTGGAGGGTAGGGATAACAATTTTTGAAGTGTGTCTAAACATTTTGACACTGAGTGTAATTCCCCGGTGCTGAAGCTATAGGTACATAGCTTTGTACTGTAGAAGACAATATTTAGTTGGAATTCCTATTAAGTGGCCTAGAAGTTATAACTTCCAAAGTTTTATTATTAGGGTTCGGATTAAATTCCGTTGAGTATTCCATTGCTTGTTTCGTTATCCGTCAAAGGAATTTTAAGAACTTTTTATTTATTAAACTGTTTATATTTAATTTAATTTATATAAATAATTAGTACATTTATCCTGATACGATATGCCCATTATTCAAAATAAATTAAGATTGAGGGAATAAAAGTACATAACACAACTATATCTCAAACGGTGCATGAGGGAAAAAAGTTAATTATAGAAATACTGATTAAAAATACACAATTAATGTAGAAAATATATTACTATAATCTATATTACTATATAGGAAATATATATGGTGTCATTCTCAATCTTTTCTTCTCCTGCATCTTTTAACTTTAATAAATAAATTAACAATAATAACATTACTATACATAATTTAACATAAATGTCCAAAGATAACATACTATAAGTATAGGTACCTGGAAAGTCATATTTTAAAAAAATTCTTAGGAGATCATTAGTCCTCCATGGTCAATAAAATAATATTGCATCGAAAGACCAAATCTTGATCTTTGAACTATTAGATCCTTTTTCAGTTCTATGAATCATTTGATTTTAATATAAAATACCAAAATATGTTCTAACAGCACATCAACAAAATAATACAATGTAAAAAATAATTTTTTTTTTTAATAAACATTTATTTATTATTATATATATATATATATATATATATATATATATATATATATATATATATTATACACCTTATAAATATAGCGTATATAATAATTATTTATATATTCTATGGTAAATGGAAATTGGTACCATTTTTTTTCCCCTAGAATAAATGGTTAATTTTATTTAAATCCGACCAATCTTTATATTCTCTCTGAAGCGGCCACGCTTAAATAAGCTTAAGAATAAAAAAATATTCAACATTAGAAATAGGGTATTCAGAATATTAAGTTCTGTTAATACGTTAATAATTATTAACACTAATATACAGAATTATATAATAAATTATTAATTACTTAAGTAAATCGTAAACATTTTTTTGCAAATTCAACTTACTGTAAGTTGAGATTATCTTTTTTTATATCTATATATATAAAAATGAATGTATGTGTGTTTGTCCTTAATACATTGCTACACCAATCATCCGATTGTCATGAAACTTTAGGAAGTTGTTCAGTACACTCTAGGGAAGGTTTCTACTAACTTTTTTTGGATTTGAAAAAATTTTCAAAAATTTCTAGAAAAAAACAATTATTTGTCTAAAAAACGTAATCGATTTTTTTAAAAGAAGATTAATTTTTTTCTACAATTTGAGCCCAACGGCAGCTCTGTAGGTCCAATAGAACCTGAGTTCAGTCCTATCATATCTATATATTTATAAAAATGAATGTATGTGTGTTTGTCTTTTATGCATTACTACACAAATCATCCGATTGTCATGAAACTTTGAAAAGTAGTTCAGTACACTCTAGGGAAGGTTTCTACCAACTTTTTTTCCTTATTTTATTTTTTTGGATTTGAAAAAAAGTTGAAAAATTTCTAGAAAAAAATGATCATTTCTCTAAAAAACGTAATCGACCTTTTATAAAGAAGATTTAATTTTCTACAATATGTTTGTCCCGGCTAATCTCCGAAACTACTGGACCGATTTTAATGAAATTCGGCACAGATGCGTAACATTGTCCAACTTAAAATATAGGCTATATTTTAACCCATAATACCGTTCAAAAGACTCCAATTTGATATATGTTTGTGTTTTGCTATACCCATCAACAGGTCTCAAGGCCAGACAATGTCCATTTGCGGTTTGGACTTAAAATATCCATGTTTCTCCCATGGCAATTATATGTTTCATGCTCACGTATTAGTAAATCATCTAATATATTTGTATTAGCAACGGAGAGATTAACGAAAAATATTGTGCATCGATTAGCCATCAATTAAATTGAAATAAATATTTATAATTTAATATAATATTAATATCCATTATTAAAAATCAAACATTATATACTCCCATTCATTAAACTCATATTTATATTTTATCAGTTATGAGTGTTGTATATTATATAATATAGTTAGATATGAGATTAATAAAATACAAAATCAAAAATCTATTTAATTCATGTTTTCATTAATTCATTATTTCTTTTAAATTCAAATTTTAACTAATATTTTTAATACTAGTATAACAGCCACAGCAACGCGTGGCCGGGTCAGCTAGTTTGACATAAAATAAAACAATTACGTATTGCAAATATTTATCGTCCTCACTTGCATGGTAGTAACAGGTTTCACTAAAGGCAAACCTAATCAATGATCTAATACTAGGAGAAGAAACCCCAATTCAATCGAAAGTCTGCAACAAGTGAAATCGCCATCCAAGGATCTGTTATTAAAGTGAAAAAAGAAAAGAAAAGTGGTCCTTTATCTTTACACTGCGAAGCCCCGCGCTCCAACAGTCCTTTCGTAGGTTAACGTACCTTTAACTCAAATGGCAAATTTTATTTATGCAGTTTTTTAAACAAGTTGCTCATGTACAAAAAATAAATTGAATAACAGGAAGAAGCGACAACCTACACGTATCAGAGTCACATTTGGCGACTGATTTTTCTTAACCATGATCTTAAAACTGTTACTTTGACACCTGTCAAATACAAATGATTTACTATAGGTAGATTTGCTCATGGTAATATAAAACAAAATTACATGAGAGGCAAGGAGTCAGACAGCTGATGCGTTTCAGAAAACAAAAAAAGTAATCGTCTCAAAATTAATAAAGATTGCGTTTGCATGCAATCGGCAGAAATAAGAGGCTGCATTTTCAAGAATATTATTGTCTCTTTTTGTTAAATTTAATAATAATAAGTTTTGTGATTCGTGATAGTTATATAAATTTGATGATATAGATAATAATTAATTGCTGGGCATTTGTATTTAATTTTTTCTAAAAAGTTTACTTTTTATGAAGATTAGTATTTCAATCACATTTTAATTTAACTAATAAACTTTAAAACAAAAATTCTTGATGTTGATACAACTACTTATGAGATGTTCGGTTTTCAAATTACTAGCAAAAGTATTATATATGCGAGTGTATGTATGATTTTAACCGTAAGTTTTGTTCAGATAAGTATAGTTAGCATTAAACTACCAATCATTATCGATGTTTTCTTCAACATTCAAGCCTATATCGATTTTATAGTTTAATAACATTTATTACAAATCTTATTTTTGATTGCGGTTATTCACGAATTATATTGCTGTTGGAAACTACTCAGTACCACAGGGTTCGCAACAGCCTTTCTTCCTTAATTTCCTCCAGTACTATTTCAATGAATTATTCCTGAACAAATTATCACAGACTTAGTGAAGGACTATAGCTCAAATATGAACTGAGTGAACAAATCTGTTCGCTCAGTTTACGTGAAATAACGTATACAAAAAATGTAGTAAAATACAATTCTTAAAGAAACCTATTATAAATCTTACTAATATTATAAATGTGAAAGTTTGTATGTTTGTCTCTCTTTCACGCAAAAACTACTGAACGGATTTGGATGAAACTTAGCAGCAATATAGACTATACATCAGAATAACATATAGGCTACAGCAAGGACAGATTCATGGAGGGCGGACGGGGGCACGCCCACACCCCAACAGTTTTTTAGGTACTGTGGGAATCCATTGTAGGACATAATCAAAGGCAAATCACATGATAATAGTTGTTATAATAACAGAAAGAACATGAGTGAAACTATTTGTTTTGATATCCTACTAATCTTACTATTAAACATGTGAAAGTTTGTATGTTTGTCTCTCTTTCACGCAAAAAGTAATAAACGGATTTGGATGAAACTTTACAATAATATAGGTTATACATCAGAATAACACATAGGCTATAGCAAGCGCGGATTTAGGGGAAACGCACGGGGGCACGTGCCCCCCCGACAGGTTTTTAGGTATTGTAGAGAATCCATTATAGTACATAATTAAAGGCCAATCATATGATAATAGTGTTTAAAATAACAGAAAGAACATTGGTGAAACTATTGTTTTGATATCCTACGAATATTATAAATGCGAATATTTGTTACTCATTCACGCAAAAACTACTGAACGGATTTGGATGAAACTTATTGAGTAAAATAGGTTTATACATCATAGGCAAGGGCAGATTTATGCGGGGCACGGGGGCATGTGCCCTTCCAGTTATAGTACATAATTAAAGGCAAATCAGGATTGAACTAAGCATCTTGAAATTTTTTGATAGGTGCTTTGTATAGTTTAAGAAAGATATTTGGATAATTCCACCACAAGGGTTTCTCCTTTAATATAATAGGGGTTCAAAGGTTGTATACAATCCGTCAGTTTTGAAGTAAGACATATGAAATTTTGGATGTACGAGTAACTTATATTTTTAAAAAATAATTAAATTATTTATTTAAAATGATTTTTCACAAAACTTTATGTGGCAGATTCCACCCGAGCGAAGGGTTAAACATTTTTTTAACATTTCTGTAATAATTAATTTAATTCCTGGATCTAACAGCAATTCAGGATAATTTTAAACTGAAATCCTATCATAAGTTGGCGAACTATCATACCAGTTTCGCTCCTTCTCACCTACCTACAAATTGCTTTTGTAACTAATGAACAATCCTTAACGATATCAAATTACCATTTTAATTTGGAAGATAACACTCAGAGGCAGATGCCATTAAGGAAAGTGGCAAAGCTGTGGGATTGCAGAACGATCTACGTGAGATGTGAAATCCCCTGGAGTCGCCTGGTTGGTCACAGACGAAACTTATTCCGATAACTTTCAATATTATAATTACAGGCCCCCAGTGGGAGAATGGAGAAACATATTTTTTATAGGAATTCCTTGAAATTCATTCTATGTAGAAAGGGATGAGTCACGATGAATTTCACCAAAGCAATGAATTTTGAAGAGGTTGGAAATTTATAAGTGAACACAGCATATGAGGTAATCTAAATGTAAAGCTCTTTTCGTTTGTTATTTTTCTTTAAAGAGGATTGTCAATTATCAGATATTTATTACACGATTGGTCAGCGGACTTAAAATTGGCGTATCCACGTTCAACCGTTAAGCATATTAGATTTTCAAAATACCTTCAAATTACTATGGATTAAGGAATAGTACTCCTTCGATTATTTAACTAAAAATCCCTCTGTATTTTTTCACCCAAGACAATTTAATAAAATAACGATTAAGATGAATTCATGGCCGTTAGGCTTCTTAATTAAGTTTAAGATACGTAATGCATCCATGCATGTATGTATGCATGCAATCCATATCTAGCAGAATAAAACATTTAATTGAGCTTTAATACAAAACTATAAAAATAAAGAATACAAGATTAAAAAATTAAGACGTTAACAATTAAAAATAACTATTACAAGTACGCAAGACAAATCTTACAATGATTTGCTTCAGCCTATCATTAAGAACACCAGAAATACCTCATAATACAAATTGTAATAAAAAGAGTAACGGGGAGCTACGGAAGATGTACACGTAGTATGCGGAACAAGAAAAGAACTTAAGACTTGAAGAACTTAAGTCTTAAGTTCTCAAATTACGGAGTAAATTGTGAATATACCTCTTCCAATGTTTTTTGGGATTACATTAAAAAATGAAGATATTCCTAGTTAGGAATATTAAGATTGGACTCCATTATTGTTAATATAAACTATTTAATATTACTGTAGAAAGGAGATAGTTGGGGTGGGTGCAGTCAAACAAAACACTGAATAAGTGCTAGACTTATATTTATGTGCCGACGTTTTCAACCTACAGTGTAGGTCATCTTCAGGGCGATTTGGAGAGAGAAGGCGTTGGGTGCACCGGCTGACTGGTCAGCGGACTTAAAATTGGCGTAACCACGCTAAACCGTTAAGCATATTAGATTTTTAGACTAAGATTTTTAGATTTTCAAAATACCTGACAGTCAGCCGGAGCACCTAACGGCTTCTCTCTCCAAATCGCCCTGAAGATGACCTACACTGTAGGTCGAAACGTCGGCACATAAATATAAGTCTAGCACTTATTCAGTGTTTTGTTTTACTGCACCCCCCAACTATCTCCTTTCTACAATTTATCATCCAGTCAACTATTTTCCTCTCATATTTAATATTACAATATTAAATAGTTTATATAAGATGATTAGAAAAGGTCATGAACGAGGCTTATATACAATAGATTCAAGTATTAAAAAATTATAGTATTAAAAAATAAACGGATGAGCAGTTAATTATTTCAATTGCCAAAAACTACGAATGAGTCATCATTGCTGATAAATTAATTACATAATTTAAACAACGTAAATATTGTCGGAAATGCAATGAATAGGAAAGTCAAACTTGATCGTAAGTAAAAGAATAGATAATATTCAGAGATTAAATTCTTTGCTAGTGAAGACTTTAAACCAGTTCAAAGATATTTAAATTCAATATTTAATACAGAAAAGAAAAAAATCTAAAGATACATAAAACAATTGCTAGGACATAAGAGGGAAATTTTCAGATAAGTATTTTTATTTTTGAGAATTGTGCTTTCCTTTTTGGAATTTCCCAGCTGTGGCAGACTTATCACTCAATCTGCTATGTAGCTAGTGGACCTTGAGAGATCTGCAGATCCTCCTATGTCCCACCCTGCCTGTATGAAGTGGGTACCAATCATTTTGGATAAAACCAGGCGGTTGGGCATGATCCCAGACAAAATACCTCCCTGCACAACCAGTCTAGGATATTCTAGGAAATAGTTCAGTCTCTACTATGCACTACACCCAATACTCATCAAAGGTAGTCGTACAAGTTTTTCTTTAAACTTAATACAAAAGTATAATGGGAACTTTATTGAGAACAAAACGGGTAGAAACTGCAGCTATTTAATAATAATAATAATAATAATATATATATTTATGAAGATTGCATGCACGTGTTACAGATTTCCCTGAGAATTTTCCTGCATTCGTCATTACCTACGGAAAAAAAGTAAAATCAAAATACCTTACTAATATTTGAAATGAAATATTTAAAAAAATAAACAATACTGTTCTAACCAAACAAATCGGTAGTAAAATTATGGATTAGAATTATTAAATATTTGAAATAAATAGTATCAGTAAGATGTATTACTTTGTTTTTCCTCAGATATTTCCAGGGAGTTTCCAAAGGATCATTTCTTTTCTACAATCTTTTATAATAATAATAAGCAGAAGAAAAATAATCAGTATTATTTACAAAGAGCTTTCTAAACATCATTCGGCACTATAAGCGGTTGACAGAGGATGTGCCAGAAATAAAATATTATCAGACATAATAGGATAATATTATAGGTGTATCATATAATAAAGTAATTATAATGGCTGTTAATAGCTTTAATAATTAATCTGCCACAGCGCTTTATCCACTCAGCTACCCAGCTAATATACATATGCATATTAATTTTATTTAATACTGTTCGAATCAAAATGAATGATCACAAGATCCGTAAGTTGTTAGTAACTCATTAGGGCGATTAGGGTCGTGGTAGAGGTGCTCTTCTAACTCAGGCTCAAAGAAACTAATCACTGGAGCTTTCACCTTTAGTCACTCGGCCACTGGGTTTGTCGATCACACGCACCTTTATCTTTAGCCGCACTGTACCTCTGTCTATTTACATTTTATTAACAACACTTAGCAATTAAATTCCTTATACAACCGTATTTATAGTCATCCTAGATCCGTTTACCGCTATGAACCAGTTTCCGGAATAGTTATAAAGTCGCCCTAGAACAAATCGTGTGAAATACTAGTTTATGTTGATAACTGTTAAATGGGTACTACGAAGTTAGCCGTTCTTTTAAACCTAGTCGTTTGACCCGGTGAACGAATCAATTAGGAACGTAGACGGGAACACCGAGACTTTCAAGGTCATACTAGAAGTAAAAAAAAAAAATGATAACAAGCGAAAAATTAAGTAGTTTTTCATTTATATTTCAAAGCGATAGGACCTAACAAAATATTGGAGACTAAGGATGCTCCCAATTAGTAGTCCTTATCTATTACACTTTAAAAATCTCTACTCTTCAAGGTAAGAAACCGTAAAGGCGGTGAAAGTAAAAGTGAGTGATGCATAGATAAGTTAGCTGGGTGGGAAAAAAATCTATTTCATTTTTCTATACCCCAATATTCTAAAAATTACAGTTCAACTTTTCATCCATTAATGTTTTATGTTTGGGCTTACTAAGGAGGCTCTTATCCAATCTTCGACTTCCACCTTCTCTGTTTCATCAGATCTTTTTCATCCTCCGATTATAAACCATTTTTTTCATAGTCCACTTAGTTACACTAATAGTGAGAGACACTTGGAAAAATTCCGGTCGGATGACTTGTATAAAACGCGATTATGATCCAATCGGATCTGCCTTATCTGATTTGGTCCAGTTGTTCTTTAAGGCCTTGCCTTATCCTACTACTGTGAATCCTATTTTGAGTCCTGGCGGGCCAAGTGTTCATAAAATGTGTGACTATTTTCTTACATATGTGACTGTATCCTCCTGATTTTATATTTAATTTTATAGCAGTTCATTAGTAAATCTCGTTAATTATTTTATCATTTAACATTTAGTTCATTTTATCTTATTATTTTTTCTTTAAAATTGGAGAAAAAAAACCTATATCCAGTAAAAAATTATTTATTCCTTATTTATCGAGATCGAGAGGCCATTCTCAATCTTCTGTTTAAATTGTTGCATTTTTTGCTGGTTGTAAATTCAATATTCAAAAACATAAATAAGCATTTCTTTAATTACTAATTTAATTAAGTAAATAAATAAGTACTTATTCATGCTAATTTTTATGTTAACCTTTCACCGCTACTGAGTAACAACTATAACAACAAAAACAGCGTGAACCCAAAGACAATGATAATGTTATATAGACAGAAAAAAATAATAAGATATTCTTTAAAATTGGAGAAAAAAACCTATATCCAGTAAAAAATTATTTATTCCTTATTTATCGAGATACGTTTCGGGCTAGATACGTTCTCAATCTTCTGTTTAAATTGTTTCATTTTTTTCCCTATTATATGGTAACCAATTCAACCATAAGTCATTCATCTGTAAAAATCATGCACAAATTCTACAATTGTAACAATATAAATAATTCAATAAATAAATCTGTACATAAATTCTTTTATTGTCCAACAAATAACTAAAATAAAAAGCAAAGATACCTCAAAGTAAGTGGTTTTATTCCATTTAAAATTTATTTAAATTCAGAGGGAACCATGTCCTCTATAGTCAATTAATTATAAGTTAAACTTTGATCTTAGTATATTATGATCTTTCATATTATTTTTCAAATTCTTTAAATAAAATCATATTTAATACTATATTATATAAAAACAACACTCAAATTAAAAAAAAAATAAACAATCAGATTGATAAAAATTATTCTAATATTATTTATAATGCAATTGGGAAAAACCACAATGCAAAGCCTTATGTTTCAAAAATACACCCACTTACCAGTCGACGTTTCGCCTATTCAGGCATTATCAAGACACCAAAAACAAAAATGGGGTTTTGTGAATCACATCTCGAAGAAAAAGTTGCAATACATCCCAACGATCAACAGCCCAAACATGAGACAGCACCCCACCACCAAGACGTTCAACATACAACTGCAACGTTGAGAGATGTGATTCACATAACCCCCTTTTTGTTTTAGGTGTCTTAATAATGCCTGAATAGGTGAAACGTCGACTGGAAGGTGGGTGTATTTTTGAAACATAAGGCTTTGCATTGCGGTTTTCCCAATTGCATTATAATAAATAATAGTGTTTCTTTTTGAGTTTTTGGCTCTATTTTAGTGATTCTAATATTACGTTATACTTCAATTGTTTTAATAAATTAAATTACTATTGCTGGCTAAATAAGGTGAAATTCAGAAGGCAATTGATTAGAAGGTTATTGTGACGGTTATGTTTTGAGCAGATAAAACCTATATATTATTTCTATTTCAATTTTAGAATAACGGATGAATATAACTTACTAATATCTCTTGTTTATTTTCTATCGTTGACTTCATTTTCTATATTATCATTAATGCACAAAGCTTCTAGGTATTTCCTTTTAATTGCATTCTTTTCTTTATGTAAAACTTTTGGGTTTTCAAAATTAAAAGTGTGTGAAGTTTCTTTACAACGTGCAGATAAAGCAGTTCCTGTTTTTGAATTAGGCTTAATATTATTTTTATGATGATAAATACGACTATTTAGGCTATTTTTTGTATGGCCTATATATCTTTTATCACAATTTTTGCATTCTATGTCATAAACTACATTTTTATTGTCCAATATTGGTATTTTGTCTTTTTGGCTTTCTATTATACTCGTATTTCTGATTGGGTTTTTAGTATTATGTGCTACTTTTTTTCCATGGATATCATAATTCCTATTATTAATTGACTATAGAGGACATGGTTCCCTCTGAATTAAAAAAAAATTTAAATGGAATAAAACCACTTACATTGAGGTATCTATGCTTTGTTTTAGTTATTTGTTGGACAATAAAAGAATTTATGTACAGATTTATTTATTGAATTATTTATATTGTTACAATTGTAGAATTTGTGCATGATTTTAACAAATGAATGACTTATGGTTGAATTGTTAACCATATAATAGGGAAAAAAATGAAACAATTTAAACAGAAGATTGAGAATGGCCTAGACCGAAACGTTTCTCGATAAATAAGGAATTTTTTACTGGATATAGTTTTTTTTCTCCAATTTTAAAGAATATCTTATTATTTTTTTCTGTCTATATAACATTATCATTGTCTTTGGTTTCACGCTGTTTTTGTTGTTATAGTTGTTTCTCAGTACCTGTGAAAGGTTAACATACAATTTAGCACAAATAAGTACTTATTTACTTAACTAAATTAGTAATTAAAGAAATGCTTATTGATGTGTTTAATTCCATTGAATTTACACCCGGCCATGACGGTCAAACATTTTCTCAGCAATAGAAAATGTATACTATTATGATATTAGGTATCCCTAAATCTTTAGTTGGTTCAAAATATACACCCCTGGTATATAAATGATAGAATTTTGTTTAGTTCATTCAGTTCCTGAAAAAAACGTGATTTTTAATCGGGATAGGTTCGATATTGAATGGCACATGTTAAATTTTTTTTAGCAGCTGACTTGTAAAAGGACAACTTTTTTTTTTGTTTCGAAAATATTTGTTCTACCTTATTACCTATTAGATAAAAAACTGAAGGCTTGAAAAATGTTTCTAATTTTATCCTTTCGTATCTGTTATGTTTTAAGAAATATCAGTTCGCAATTAAGGGGCGCAAGTGAAATTTTCTTTCCTAACTGAATTGTTAAAGGAAGTCGTTTTTCGTTCGAATTTGGAAAGTGGACGGCTAAACACAATTGCTAGTAACTTGTAAACGTAGTTACAACCAACTTGTAGTTTACAACTTAGTAAAATAGTCGCGTTACTCCGTGGGTCCCCCAACTAGACCTGGCCAGCACCTTTCTCCTTTCCCCGGACCGTCCGGGAGCTTTTCCTTTTCATCGAATAGATACAGAATAGTAAGCTTTCTATAAGTTGTCTCCGGATCTGTACAAGGGCTATAGAGAAAAACACCTCTAGCCCGGAAGCAAATGGAAGTGCGACGATGGGGTCGTATCATCTATAAGGCCTACGGGAAATCTTTACAAGGACTGGAGCGATTAGAGACGATTAGCTCTGGAACGACGATGTCTTTACTCAGCAACGTGAGCTCGAGTCGATAGTGTTGATTGAAGAAAGCGTCAACAACTTGATGCTTTTCGTTAGAATAGAGATTGGAATCCTCAAGGTAATCGATAGCATTCCTTTAAAAAAAAAATAAAAAAAAATAAACAAGATTAATTACTATAGGTTAAAAAGCAATTGGAATTTCCTTTAGTTGAAAGAATAATGATCTGGATTCTTCATACCAGGATCTGGAAATGCAGCACCTTATGCAAATGATTAGTAATTAAACTAAAAAAAGGAAGAAACCTATGTGATCCTTTTTTGTACTTAATTATTCTTATTCATTATAAATTGGTTGCATTTAACCTTGAACATTCTTAAACTTTTTTATGTTGTATATGAAGGCTGCAGAGGAAAAACGAGGTAACTCATTTTTTCCCAAATGTTCTGAAATCGGTATCATTATTTTTATTAAAATCCATGAGAATTTATGTATATTGCATCATAATTTAGTCGGAGTTTCACCACTAGTTCAAAATCCCACATCCCTTTTGTAATCTAAAGTAACTTAAACTTCTTTCTACGAGATTCTTTAAGAATAGAAAGTATTAGGAGCACTATCTACTTAGAATTAATTTGTTTTTAGGTTCAGGGTATAATATAGTTATGATATAAAACAGAGCAATTTATAATTTAATATTTCAACTGAAGTAAGAGGATGCTTATTTTATTTCTTTTTTTCTTATGTTTAAATAGTAATGTACAATCAGTTATTTTCATTAAGAAAATTAATAATAAATTAATTCAATTGCGGAATTTAAATAAATGTTAGATATATTATTACAAAAATAAAGGGACCATTGGCTGTAGTATTGAAAACAAGAAATTAGGATACAAATATTATACTTCCTGTAATGAAATTGGGGCATTGATTGACCAATATTCATAATATTGACAACAAATTATTGCGTACGAACGATCTTTAGCAATATCAAAAAAAATATATATATATATATATTTAACGTTACATTTTCGAGATTATAATTTTTTTTTCAATAATTACTGAAGCATATATTTAAAAAAAAATCAAATGAAGTTCTTTCCTGTGCACCTTGCAATTTCGTAGATTTACCAGATCAAAACAGCACCAGATATAAAAAAAGAAATCTGAAAATTAATTTTCAAAACGAATATAAACGATATCTCGATTTCTGTTACTTTAAATAAAGCCACGGTCCGAATACCAATTAAGAAAATATTTCATTACATACCAAGTAGAAACTTTCGATTAAATTGCGTAATTAATTATATGAAAGATAAAATGATTATGGCCATTATAATAGGTAAGAATTTATAAAATAAGTGGAATCGGCCCTTTTTTTTTTTTAGATTTATCCAAAACAACATTAAATTGAAATAGGAGGTTTTTGTGTACTAATGTAAACTGAAAGTTTAAATTACAATTAAGTAAATGGAAGTATCACTTATCTGTATAACTAAGTTTTAAACGATAACAGTATGCTACTAAGTTTTAAGACTTAGTGAAGTACTAAGAAAATGACTCTCACCTAGTTTCTCGTGGTTCTATTGTTTGCCTTCCAGTCGGAATAGTTAGGTAGAAAGTAGTCTGTAATTGTACCTCTCTAGAACAGTAATTAAGTCTGGCTGGTAAAAATCGATTGAGTCTTTTAAAAACATATGTAGGTTCACGTTAAAATATTACGTTAAATACGGTAATCATTTTAGATGATTACATAAAATTACCATAGCTTTTTGTATTTTGAAATGCATTAGCATCATATAAAACCGAGGTTTTCAGGTGGTTTCAGTTTTAATCTGTTGTAGGCTTTAATCAAGGCTAACTTGATTGAATAAAATTAATTAATTATTAGGTGAATCAAAATTTATGAAAAAAATTCTATTTTGCTATTTTATAATCTAAAATATCTTTATTATAGATACCGAATTGTATTTCTATATTTGATAAAAAACAGATGTAATTATACTAAATGTAAAGGGTTAGCAGTGGTAGGGGCTTGATAGATTCAGCATCCTTAACTTATGCTTGATATGTGTTGTAAATGTAGTAAAATCATGGAGGGTTGGAATACCTCTCCTGGCTATTCTATCTAGAGGTAAGATAAACATCCATAAGTAACGATAGATCACCACAAAATGAATTACAGATGGTGGTCTTCAAAATCCCTGCGGTCTACACCGATAGATTAGCAGCACCACACGGACTCGACCCTTTAGATTATATCTACAGCCCTGGTGAATAAGTGGTGAATTAGTCTAATTTTCTAATAAACCAAAAAACTAAGAGAATGATACGATTCCGGTTATCTGAAAGCAGTTCACTCTCTCTGGACAAAATCCGACTTAACCACCAATTGATAGGAAGTGTACTCACACACCACCAAATACTATTAGCAATCGTTACAAAACATTTTCAATACAGTAAATGTAGAAAATAATTTGGAACCATTTGATATACAGTTACATTGCATAGTTCAGTTGAATAAATATAACTTAATTTTTTAAAGAACATTATATTACATGTATTTAATTAAAAATATAATAAAATCGATAAATCAATAATCCTAAAGCATTAAAAAATTGAAATAGGTTTTACAGTGTGGTTTTACAGGTCTTAAAAAAAAACTGATCTATAAATTTTCTTTAGGTATTTTAGTAGTAGTTCGTTTTTTGTTTCCCTAACTGCATTTAATTTAATTTTATCTCAAATCTCAACTTTACATAATTACTTCAAGAATTAGTGAAGATTAATGAATATTCATGAAAGTAAAATTAAATTAGAGAACAAAAAATTATGCATTTATCTCACAGTAGTTACTTAGGGAAGATAAAATAATTCTTATCGTTTGATTAATTGTCCTACTATCAAGTAATGAAATATTTAGATGCCTTCATGATAAATATAAAAAGAGATATCATAAAATCATTAGAAAAGGAAACATGGCAGACATAATTAATTAAAATACAATACCATAATTTTATAAAGTTTGGAAAGGAGAAATTTATTCAGATTTAATTTCACTTTTATATATTTTTGGAATTAATTGGCCCAGAAACCTATATTGCCGATTTGATAGCATTCTTGAAGGAATGCTATCAAAATTTATAAGGAGGCAAGGCAGTTATAACGGAATCGGTTAGGTGTAAGTTTTGTGTTGGAGTAGAACGGGAAAGTGTAAACATAAATAAGTTATTGAAAAATGTATAATGAAGATAATTTTAGTAATATTTTTAGAAATATGAGTTTTAGAGTAAAGATTGTAGTGTTCAGTAAAAATGTAAAATCGAATTATACAACAATAGGATAGTTATAATTGTATTTTCATTGATTAATTTTGTATAAAAATATAGCGTTATTTAGGATTTTCCCAGTTTTCTTGATTCCTAAATTTCTTCTTTATTTCTTAATTTTGTTAATCATTAACAATTTAATCTTAAACGACGATATTTTAATAAAACAATTAAGAAAAGTATGATCATAGAAATTATTATATTTTAATCATATATGAACATGACTATCAATGTAATATATATATGTATATTATATATATATATATATATATATATATATATATATATATATATATATATATATATATATATATATATATGTATATACTCGTATAACTAATATTTGTATATTTTCAACTAATATTTATGATATTGATGTAAATTGTAAAAATAACAGTTATTTTTGAAAGTGGTATATAAGTCCATTTCTCATATTCCCGGTACCTAGAGGTTTCCATTTGAATTACTTTTAAAAAATGGCAAATAGGCTCTATCAACCTTGCATGAATCATCAATGCAGCAATCTCTATCTCTCTCTAAAAAGTCTCTATCTCTATCTAGAAAGAATAAACAATCTTTTTTTTAAAAATGGACTTACCACTTTAAAAAAAACAACTCATGTATATAATCGATTAATAAAATTTTTATTTTTATATATGTAAATACATAATCTCGCTAAGCCTGATTATTGATATTATCAATAACATAATATCGAACTACCTGGAAAAATATTGGTTCCACTAACCAGTACAAGGATACTGGGGAGAGTACATATTTGAGGACACTTTTTTTTTCAGTCCCTGGTTGTCTGGATACCTTTATGAAAGTTGTTCACTTCTTAGAGGCTGGGTGAGCCCTAGGAGCATCTCCATCTCAATAACTGTTAATGGAATAAATAATAATCTCTAACAACCGTTATCTAGGTCACTAAAAAAAATACGGATTTTTATTAATTATTATATTAAAATAAAAAAATTAACGAGCTTAACTATGCTCGAATTACAGTCAGTTCTCGAATCATAATTAACTTTAGGATGTAAGGGATGACCTGTGGTCTAGTGGTTAGCATAACAAACTACTAACCCCAAGATTGTGGGTTCGTAGCCCGGCCGGTGGCCCTAGGATTTTTTAAAGGGATTAAATAATCCTTTTTTACACCGGCCTTCGCAAGGGACGTTAAACGGGGATCCCGAGTCTATACGATGACAGGTACTCGTTAAAAATCCCTATCCTAATTAAACCTGGATAGGCAAAATTTAGAGCTCCCAATATAGCCCGTCCGATTAGCCATAGCAGCATTAAGTAACATTAAATGGAAAAACCAACCAACATTAGGAAAAGTGCCTTAACAAAACAATATATTTTAATCTAAATAAATTAGTTAATTATTTTCTTGTTATTTTCATTCATTATCTGTTAAGTTCAAATGAGTCATTTCGTTAATAAAGTAGAACGCTTCTGAGTTTCATGTATTTGTTTTTTTAAATAAGTTTAGTACAACTTATTAATACAATTAAATATTAATTTGAATTGTCTATTCTTTACAGAAGGGTGTGTGCGTGTGCGTACGTTCGTGTAGAGAGAGAGTGAGGGAGGGAGAGAGAGAGAATGTGTGTGTTGCCATCTGATAAAAATGAGTTAATATTGAGCTGAGATTTACTAATGTGAATAGATAACATTTCCTTTACATACCCAAACCTTCTCCAACCTTGATATATTTATGATAAACATTCATTACTTAACACTCTCTAAACAAATCAAATGGAGCCGGGAAGATTCCCTATTAAGGATGAAAACAGACCTGAACAAACGTAGAATATCAATGTAGATATTCGATAGGGTTCTCAAATAGTAATTTTCTCACGGTAGTCGGTCCCTATCAGCCTGGCGTGAGGAAACAGCAGTATCTCTTGCTCAGAGGTCACGGTTAATGGACTTTAATTAATTTTAATATTCTTAAAGTTCATTGAACAACTATGATTAAACTATAGAATCTTTGATTGATTAAACTCATGATATCTTTTCCGAAGAAGGCTACTTTTTTTATTAACGTAATATCAGCAGATTATGAATTATTTGTAATGATCAATTACGACACCATAAAACCAAAATAATCCGTATAAAATAATATTGAAAACCTGGTAGTTAAGTGTGATCTCGGACAAATTAACTTTATGCACAAAAAGCATGTCACCTCTCTGTCCTAGAAACAGTACAGTCTCTACCACGTACTGTAGTCTATCCAGTACGCAGGACTGAACCAATAATTAAACAACGAGACAAACCTACTTAAGGAGACTGATATACTAGAATAAATATTTCATATTATTTTTTTTTTTATAAAACTTTAGTCTAAACCGGCCATAACTTGCAAAATTTGAAAAATGCATTTAGCCAAACGTTATTTATGAAATTGGGGCGAGGCAGCGTGTAGTTGCAGTGGTAGAGCGCTGAGTTACCAAGCCAAGGGTCCCGGATTCAAATTTGTCTGTGCCAGATAATTTATTTAATCTCTTAAAAACCGGGATTAGATACTATGGGATCTGGCAACCCTTTTGTGGGACACACTGCTCAATAAACTGAGTACACTCAATGGAGGAAAACCTGATGTTGGACGGTTCGCCTCCCTGCACAACAGTTGTTCTAGAAATTCTTTATCACTTACTGAATCCAAGTTCATTAATTGGTTATAGTGATAAAGTTTATTTATGAAATAAGGATGGGAAGAAGTCAGTAAAAAATGCAGCAGGCATTATCTCAAAACTATTCACACGTGGTAACCATGGTGGATATCTCGCCTGCCCAGATGATCCTTTAAGCCAATTCCACGAACCTTCGATATCCTCCTCACACATCCACCTTCCCTGTCCTAGTGCGATAGATACGATAGCTTTCTCTCTTTAACTTTAACAACAAAACTATCCCCCTTAAACTGGCCACCCTACCGGAGAATTAATTTCTAATCCGAAACAGATAGCTTTACAATCTGCCATTCTTAGCTAATTTTATCAAGTAGATAGTTTGCCTGAAACTCTCCCTTAAGTACCTTCGATCCAATATGCCCTTACTTAGCGGAGGCTATATGCACACCGACTACGAATAAGGTTTAACCCACTTACGGGAGATAATTGGCCGGCTTAAATGGGGGCGGTTCTAGTGCCCTATATTTTAGAAGGAAAACGGCGGACTGATAGATCAACATCTGGTCGATTGGATCTGATCGGGGTAGTAATGTCCTTTCAGGAAATACACTTTACTTATACAAACAAGCGCATTCCTAAAGAACTTCTTATCTCATCTATGTAAATTGATCTGATAGAGAAACTAGAAATAATCCAACTTATCTCATCATAAGGTAACCCACTTAATCAAGCACAGGACACTCTCCCTGAAGAAAATTAAAAAGATTAAAACTAGATTTTAAAGCAACACTGTTTAATTAGTGCCACCTGTTGATTTTGTATTATTAATTCAAGATTACTATAATGGCTAATCGACGATGCTGCATTGATAGTGATAAATTTTGCCTAACCAGGTATAATTATGATCTTTAATAAGGATACGCACAGGATTGGGCAGCCATTTAACGCACCTCTGAAGGGACGCAAGACTAAGGATCAGAGACGAGACTAATTTGAGATACAAGATGCAAAATACGCATTTTCATCTTGTATCTAAAATACTTTTTTAAATTCATTTTGTATCTTGGTTTTAAATGCCCTTTGTTTTGTATCTAAGTATTTTGTAAATACTGTTTGGTAAAATACTTTTAGTAATTGTTATCTACGAATTTATTCACAAAATATGACAAGATTCCATGGTGATGTTAATTTCAAATGTCAGCATAGATAAAACTGAACGCGCCATTGAAATTTTAGTCAGGGATCAAATTGATAGATGGCGACTCTTTCTTAGTATAAATGTCAATTGTAAATAAATGTATAAAATAGTATAAATGTAAATAAGATATTCCAAGCTTGCAAGGGGAAAAAGACAATTACTATTAACTGGCAACCGTTACCTGATCTAATAAGAATTCAGCATATCATCAAATCTCTTAGGATGGAAAACCTAAAATACCGCAGCTCTCTGCCAGATGTCATTGAAGAAAATCTAAATAGGCGTTTTTGCAGTTAAGCCTGCAGCAAATGATGCAATATTGTCCAGAGTGTAACATCCGCTCTTTAGAATGAAATGGGTACCAAAAGATTCTGATTCCTCTATTTCCCGTTATCTTGGATACAATACTTTCATAGGCTAACAACTACATCAAAATGGCCCCACCTTTTTTTAGACCTTAGTTTAATTGAAAAAATAAAAAAATAATAAGAACTGCTCAAGCCTAATAAAACTGAATCTTTGCAATATATTTCTTCTATAGAATAATTTTGATCAGAAAAGAGATATATTGATCAACTATCACAGATCAGCTATATAACTCAAAATTACTAAGGAGATTTACGAACTATTAAAACAGAAGATTAAGAATCTTTGATCTTATTTATACAGTGTACAATAATATACTGTCTAAAACAAATTCATATATATTAATAAAAGGACAACGAAAATGGTGCACAGAATTTTTCAAACAACTAGAAAGTTTAGGAATCAAAGGTGTAATAATAGCTAGAGACAAATTTAAAAAGTTAATTTACAATAGAAAAATTCCATAAAAAAAAATACAATACAATCCGGAAAGAAAGTGGACCGAATAAAAGAAAGGCGTAACAAAGAGTCAAAATGAAAACATTCCGAGAAAAGAAAAAATCCAAGTTGAACTAATTGAACCAAAAAAAAAAAAATTTTCCAAGAAGCATTGTTCCCAAACTTCAGCTTTTTCTAAATTAGTATTAATAATAAGAGTACTAAGTAATCTTGGTCAAACCATAAAAGAACCCTTAATGGCAATGCCAGCCCCACTGCGATTTAGAAGCGTCTCCAACCACGTATTGAGAATAACGCACAAATCCAGCTTAACTCAATGCTGATATCTACGCACTGAGGCTCTGGGCTACTCCTCGTTTCTTTACCAGTGTGTTTATCACTTATTTAACTTTTTAGAACATAAAATTTATAATAATAACATTATAATTAATGATATAATTTTTTACAGGTCCTCTCTTGGCTAAGCAATAAGGGGGACGATTGGCTGAGGAGGCACAAAGACCTGGCTACAACACTTCCGGCCATCAAGCAGCAAGAGCAAGACTTCGAGCAGTTCTACTTCATCTCTATGGTAAGTACCTAATTAAATGAAGTTCGTGTAATGAACCATGAATCACAATTAGCATTAGACTGAAACAAAAAGAATCTGCACACCGCTTCAGGCTAATAGTCAAACGCTCTGAGCTCACAAACTTGCGTAGTAGAGCTTTGGGTTCCACCAAAAAATTGAATTCCACGTATCTAATCCTTACAATTAAAAATCCTTCGTAAAATCCTCAATGCTCCTTATTTTCTAACGAATAAAATCATCTATAGTGACCTTAATGTCCTATTCGTTACTGACTTTTCCCGAACCAGATATTAATCCTTCCATTACAAACTTTATTCCCACTCAAATCCATTAGTTTCCACCTCTTCGTTTCCTGATAATCCTCCGCGGCATCTGAAAATAAGATCACCTCATGACCTAAGTTAAATTTATTCTTCGAGTACTACCAGTTGGTAGTTTCTCTACTTTCCTTTATCTTATGCCGTTATATATCGTTCATTCTCTTTACTTTATGTAGATAGAGAGATTATACAGTTGTAAATTACAATAAATTAATTTTTTTAAATAAGAGTATATACCGAGAAGAATATAATGCTAAAGAAATCTAAGATAAGTTAGCACAAGGCATTATAACGTTTGATACTTTGTAACTTATAGTTAAACTTACGGAATACAATTGACTAAATACAATGAAGACAAAGTTTTATTTCAATATGCTAATATGGAATTACCTTAAAATAAATTGGGGGTAGTTTTACATAACAATGTTATTCTTAACTTTTTGCTTTCTCAAGAAGATATAAATATACACATATTTTTAAAATTACTATAAGAAACTACTGTTTGAAGATCTTGATGAAAAACACGTAAATGTCAATTTCGTGATGACGACAAAGTCGAATTTCGGCCCGTGAGAGTTGAATGTATTGAGGGAAGCATACTCGTGTCATTGTCGTAGGCTTGAAATGGAGATTTAATAAATAACAAAGTTATATTAATAAATTCAGAGCGAAAAATCTATAGATCACGTTATTTCTATTAATGGAATTTATTGTAGATACAAGAAGATTAAAATGCATTTAAGAGATGATTATTCGGTTGGTCTACAACGATAACTATTATTTTTTATCTTTTATTTCCCAGGATAAAGTAATTCAAAACCATAACGAAAGCAATAAAATCTGCTTGAAAGCTAGAACTCGTGTTTATGCTGCAAATACATAGTCTAATGTGACGTTCGGGTATTAAAAATCCATTACAATTCATAATTATTACATTTAAATAAAAAATAAAACAGTAAATTTCAAGCGCCTGTTTGAATATTCTCTTAAATGTCTTCTTTTTTTTTCGTTCATGTAAAATTATTTTATAAAAAGGCAATTTTCTTATGCATACAAAAATGACAATGATCACGTTTGAATTGAAATATAGTTGGCAGTAGGATCTGTATATAGATATGAAAAGTGTTTTGAATATGCAATGAAAGATTATGAAAATAAGAAGACATTTTGAATGAATAATTAGTGATTAGAATACTTTGTTTAAAAGACAATTGAAAGAAGTAAGCAGGCTTGTTTTTTCGGTTTCCAAGGTTAAAGTAAAAACACAATCCAGATGAACTAAAATGATTTAATACTCTGAAGTATTAAATAACGTTTGAACAAATTCTTAAGAATTTAAAAGATCAAAGATAATATGATAAAAGACTCAGATGAGTACATAAGGTTTCTGATCTCAAAGTTCTGAGTTCGAGACCTACTTGGTATAAAAATTATTTATTCTGTTAAAAGCCGTGAAACGATCCTGCGCTCACCTAGCTTCTTTAAATAGGGTGATGCTCTTTACTAGAGAGCTTAATACGACGCTAGAGAGTAATCTCGCCTAAACCATCTTGCACAATCGTTGGCTTGGAAACAGCACATATACTCGTTACCTAAGATCCTTCTTCGGTTATAGTGAAACATATTTTGTAAATTATCAAATAAACCAACACTGTTCAACTTGGTAAATTTATTGGAGTCTTCCTTTTTCTAATTAAATAGGTGTTATTCTTCTCATTAACTTAATGAAGAATTAAATAATGGATTAATAAACTTTTATAATTATAATCCATTAACAGTGTTGACGTCAGAAAAATATAAGAACGGTAGTATTTTTGAGGCAACAGTTGCTAAGGAAGATGATTAGAAAAGATAGTTTTATAAATCATAATTATTAAGCTTCAGACAAAATATTTAGTTATTAAAGTCAAGATTAAAAAAAAAAGCATAACCTAGGTTGTATTACATCTTGGATTTCATTTTTCCTGTAATTAAAGGCACAAATACTTAAATTTCTCACATTATAAGATTCTTGTTTTTACTAAATTGTTTAAAACAAAAAAATTGTCAAGTAGTCTCAGATTAAGTTTTATTATTTAATGCCATAATACACTATTTGGAAAATAATTAATGGTTACTTTACGAGCAAACAAGATAAAACAGATGCAACAGTTGTGGGGTATCATTCCATAAGACAGTTCTAAACCAAATAATTTTTAAAAATACCTAAAAGCAATATTTTTGGGTAACTTCATTTGATAAATTTATAATATATAATAATAATAAATTCTTTATTTATTCTGGGACAAGTCCCTTTAGAATAACATAATTGTACATTATTGTGGGCTTTAGAGCCTTAGAGTACAAAGAGAAAAAAAAACAAGCAGATAAGTCAATCTATAAAGCTGATTAAATAATAATAAATAAAAAAAATAACTTCTTATGATAATGAAATAGAACCTAAATAAAATAAAAAGTAATTACTAAAAAGAACTTTTTACATAAAAAAAATTTGTTTATGCTCTTCGGGGAATTGGAGGGATAGGAAGTAATCAAATAAGCGGGATTTGAAGGTAGGAAGGGTCTTGGAACAGCGAATGGAAAAAGGGATAGAATTCCACAGGGAACAGGACCTAATCAGGAACGATCTGTCAAAAGCAGCGGTTCGATGGGCCTCTATGTACAAATCGGAAGGGTGTGAACGGGTATCACGGGAATGGATGGAGGATTTAAATTTGAGGAGCTCATAGATGTATGGACGGTGGGATTGGATAACTTGATAGAGGAAGGATGCAAGGAAATACTTACGGCGATAGTAAGGATACAACCACCTCAACTCTTGATAAAATCGGGAGACAGGGGCGTCCCTGGGGATCCCGAAGGCAAAGCGTACAAAGCAATTCATCGAACGTTTTATTTATATAAATGGATAGAATAAAATATTTCACGAATAAACTAATTAAATATAATACTACCCACGTGTTCAGAATTAAGAATTTAACTATAAGACAAGTAATGTTATGAGACGTGTATTATAGTCGGAGATAGCTAAATAACTTATGTATTTTATTATAATTTTGGTGTACTAGTTGCTTATAGTAGGCGATATAGGAGCTTGTTCATGTTTTCTCAGTAGTAAACATGTAATGTCGCAATTTAATAAAACCTGTCCTTATTAAATTAATTATAATTGTTATCGTTATTTTTGAAGTTAACTTCTTATTGGATACGTAAGTATAAAAATATCTCAGTGTAAAATTTTAATTGTGAGAAATCAGAAGAAACGAACTATTTTTCATTATCACTGTCGGTTTCATAAAACTATAATAATTTCAAAAAAACCAGCTTCCATTGGCGTTTAATGCCAGTGACGCGGCTGGGAAAGGGGGCTGGGGCCTCCCGGACTCCTGCTTTGCCCTCATTCATGAGGAAGAAGCTCAGTTCGGGGACTCCTGGCAAATTGTAAATAGAGTATGAGTGTGTACAGTATATTTCTTTTATGTTTTATTTATTATTATTTTTTTTTTATTTTTTTTTTATTATATATATACATTTTTTATTTTTATTTTATTTTTGTATATATTTTTTCGCTTGCATATATTTATTTATGCATTTATTTCGTTTATATCATTGATTTTTTATGGAATGATTGTAAGCTACATAGCACCATTACTTATTGCCCACAACAGGCAGATTGTAATGCTTCAATAAAGTGTTTTTCTTCTCTCTCTACAGTAAAAATTTCAAATAATCTGTTAGGTTCTGAAGAGAGTGACTGTAAACCCTGATAACTTCTTTTTCTCCCATGTATCATATGACGAACTATTAAACGCCATTCTGAAATCGCGCACCAGTGACTATGGCCCCGACAATATTCCTTTAAAGCTACTAAAATCCTGCCTTCCTGTCTTAATGCCCGTATTACATCATATTTATAATTTCTCGTTACAAAACTCCATATTTCCCACGCCTTGGAAAACCGCGTTAGTGCGCCCGCTAAATAAAGTTGAAAATCCCTCCTCTCCAAATGACTTCCGCCCTATCTCCCTTCTCTCTAACCTCTCAAAACCATTAGAACGCCTAGCCCAAAACCAAATTTCAAATTTTCTAGAAGAACGTTCCCTCATTAACCCTCTCCAATCCGGCTTTCGTCCAGGCTATTCAACTCAATCCGCTCTCCTCAAAATCACCCATGATCTCCATACTGCAATTGAACAGCAAAAATTAACCATTCTGATCCTTTTAGATTTTTCCAAAGCCTTCGACTCAGTAGACCACAATATCCTTCTCGCCAAGCTACGAAACTTACCTATATCCAACAGTGCTCTAGGATGGTTCAAGTCTTTCCTCTCAGATCGCTCCCAATATGTTATGGTCCCCGGTCAACCTCCCTCCATAACCCTTCCGCTATCCTGTGGTGTCCCACAGGGTTCATCACTATCCCCCACCCTATTTGCCATTTACATAAACGACCTTCCACTTCTTATCCGACATTCCCAGTATCATCTCTATGCCGATGACTTTCAGGTGTACCTATCCTTTTCCCCTTCCGATCTAATATTAGCCACCGAAAACTCCAAGATGACCTGAATCGAATAAATCGATGGGCAATGGATAACAAGCTAAAGTTGAACGTGGACAAAACCAAGGCAATAATAATAGGGTCAAACTACTTCCTTAAAACTATTCCACATAATCCAATCCTCCTTCTAAACAATAATCCTATCAAATTCTACCCAACTGTCAAAAACCTTGGAATTACTTTTGATCAGACCCTTTCCTGGAAAAACCATATCTCTGAAATTTCTCGTCGTACCTTCTCCACTTTAAAGCGTCTCAATTACCTTCGTCACCTGTTCCATTTTGAAATCCGTAAACTCCTAGTTTCTTCCTTAATTTTCCCCCATTTTGACTATTGTTGTTCGGTGTATGGGGGTATCTCTGGGGATCTCGAAGCAAAATTAAAACGGTTGCTTAATTGCTTCGTTCGATTCATCTTTGGGATCCCTAGAGATGCCTCGGTGACCCGATATTACGAAGAATTGAAATGGCTCTACCCTTCCTACCGCCGTAAGTACATCCTAGCATCTTTCCTTTACCAAGTTATCCAATCCCGTCGACCATCTTACATTTTCGATCTCCTTCAATTCAAAACCACAGTCCTCTCCCGCAACACCCGTTCTCGGCTCTCTGATCTATATACAGCATCCCACCGAACTGCAGCTTTTGACAGAGCTTTCCTGATCCGATCCTCCTCCCTTTGGAACTCTATACCTTCTTCCATTCGTCGTTCCAATAATCTTCCAACCTTCAAATCCCGTATATTCCAGCACCTATTATCCCTACAATTCCCAAAAAATCGAAAACAGTAGGGGATCAGTATTGACTTAATGCTCTCTTTATTCGATGAATGAATGATGTTTTTAGATGTACATTTGTGTGTGTTATTTTGTATTCATATATTTGAGTGTGTGGAATTTAAACCACGTACATATGTATTATTAATGTCATATAGATAGATATTAAAAAGGACAAAAAGGGATGAAAGGTAAATCTCGGATAATCTTGTTTAATCTTTCTTTTTTGTTTTTTTTCTTGGCATAAATTTGATATATGTGACCATAAATTTGTTTCTCTAATATAATTATTGTAAACTTATTTTAATTTTTTTTCTTTCTTTTCTTCTAATATGTTTTTGAAATACTGTTATTGTAGGTAATTCACATTTTTTATTTGTTCATTTTTTTTATTCGTTCTCACTAATTAAATTAATTGTAATAATTAATTAAAAGTAATTATTTAACACTCTAAGATTTAATAGCTTACAATGCCTGTATTGTTATTCTATAGGGACTTGTCCCAGAATAAATAAAGACATTATTATTATTATTATTATTAAACTGTATGAATACCGCGATTTACGATATCGGTATTGAACCATCTGAGTTACTATGTATTTTAATATTTTTGAAGGTTAATTCATATAGACATTTGCTTTTATCCATTGTAGAAATAAATTTAAAAGCCTGTCGTTTTCTAATATTCAACACAGGGAATGTAAAAAAAAAATCAAAATATACACAACAGGTTTCTCTGGCTTTAAAAAATAGCACTCTCAAGTTTACACAAAAAACAACGGACAGGAAACGGAATAAGGTTGAGGGCATGTAAAACATGCCGAAATTTATATTCGACTCAAACGACAGAGCATGCCGAAATTTGTCATTATATTATGGGCGATATATTTTCGGAACATGGCCCATCCTATTTTGGGAAGAATATATCGTGTTTTGGGCATGTATTAAGAGACTCATGAATAAGAGACAAGACCCGAAGATGCAGGTAACTTAGGATCTCATGTTCCTCTTATCTCTTCGCCTTATCTCTTACTACCACTCTACTCTGCTTACATCTCACTCCTACTGATAACAGTCCTATCTCATTCTCTCTACCGAGGAAATAATAAAAATTAAAAAAATATTTATTTATTACTCTAATTTAAAAATTAATTGAATATGCATTGAAATATTGAAAATCGACTTCATGGAATTAATTACATTTAATAATAGGAGTATTGGCGTTTAATGCCAGTGACGCGGCTGGGGCCTCCCGGACTCCTGTTTTTTCCTCATTCATGAGGAAGAAGTTCAGTTCGGGAACCCCAGGCAAGTTGCAAATAGAGTACGAATGTGTACAGTATATTTCTTTTATGTTTTTTTTATTATTATTATATTTTTCTATTATATATATATATGTATATTTTTTTTTTCTACTTTATTTTTGTATCTATTTTTTTCGCTTGTATATATTTTTTATGCATTTATTTCGTTTATATCATTGATTTTTTATGGAATGATTGTAAGCTACATAGCACCATTACTTATTGCTCACAACAGGCAGATAATGTAATGCTTCAATAAAGTGTTTTCTTCTCAATAATAGGAGTGATTAGACAAGCAGAAACACTGTTAGACTTAAAATTATATATATATATTTTTAATTAAAATGAAAATGGCTCCATTTCTCCACATCAACGGTTCCTAAAACTCTTTCAAACTACTTTCTTATGTTTAACTGAAATATACAATACTTCTTTTCTGATATTAGTATAGGCCCGCCTATTGAGTCATTTCTATCGTAATTTATGTTATTACTCAAATATACCATAATGATCCATGTTGACATATTGATATGATAAAACTGAAATTGCGAAAAAATGACACTTCGAAGGAACAATAAACGTTTACCATATGGGAAAAGAAAGTATATAAATTAATAAGTTTATTTTCCTAATTAATTACTATATTTAAAAAAATTGCAAATGAAAATAAATCTTTTAAAATTACAGTTTTCTAACACTCAATCGCTTATAATAGAAATAGAAATTTCAGAGCACGTTTCCAGTTAGTGTTATTGAAATTAGAGAATCGGAAACATTAGGATGGGATTGTAGGGTTGGCCTCGTCGCCTTGGTATGAAACGAATCTTTAAAAGCTTAATAAGCGCTGAGTCTTTTGGTAAGTGTCCGGTGTAGACCGAGGCGTAGGTAGAAGGATTGCATTAATGGATATGTTAGTTTCTTGTATGAGTTGTAAAAAAAAGTTACGGTCGGAGATTTGTAAACAGCAATTGTGATAATTTTTGTATCCACCCTAGAGATTCGCTAACATTTGCATTAATATTATTATTCAAAATTAATGGTTTTAAATAATTCTTTTTTTATTTAGGGTAAGAGAAATCAAACCGTTTTCCAGTTATTGTTTATTCTTAATTTTCACTCTATTAGAGACGTTTCGACACTGAGAATGACACCATAGTGTCTTTTCTTCTCCTACATCTTTTAACTTTAATAAATAAATTAACAATAATAACATTACTATACATAATTTAACATAAATGTCCAAAGATAACATACTATAAGTATAGGTACCTGGAAAGTCATATTTTTAGAAAATTCTTAGGAGATCATTAGTCCTCCGTGGTCAATAAAATAATATTGCATCACAAGACCAAATATTGATCTTTGAAATATTAGATCCTTTTTCAGTTCTATGAATCATTTGACTTTAATATAAAATACCAAAATATGTTCTAACAGCACATCAACAAAATAATATAATGTAAAAAATCATTTTTTTTTTTAATAAACATTTATTTATTATTATTTTTATTTTTATATATATATATACTTTTTAAAAAATATTTTATAAAATCAATTAATTAATTATGAAATATTATAAAATATGTGGAAAAATTTGATTTCTCTTAGCCTAAATAAAAGAAGCATTAAATCCAGTTTAAAAAAAGAAATAAAAATTTATAAGAATGAATAATTCTTTTTTACAAAGTAGTGCAGTAACTCCACGTCTAGGCTGAACTGATGACTCCAATTTTTCTTTTAGTAATCTTGCAATAAAATATTGTTAGAAATTGAAGGGAGGGATACGTGTTAGTTACTTTATGAGATGCTGAGTTACTATATATTTAAATTTCATCCGTAAACGAAATCAGAATGTAACATCTGGCCTTGACCTAAGGTGCCAATCAACTTGACAATACTCACCGAGTTTCCACGGAATCTGGTTAGAAAGTCGAACAAGTTCTTTGCATGATCTGTCTAGTTCGGCGGACAGGTTGCTACTGTAGTGCAATAGGATATAGGACAGCATTGTTTCTTCGTTATGGCAATCGTTTATAGTTTTTTACTTTGGTCAATTTTTTGATACGATATAGAGGTATCCTGAATAAAGAATTTTGTACACTGTAGTTCTTATAAATTCATTTAGTGTAACTTTGTGCTGTAATAGCATTTCGGGCGATAGTACAGCGAGAGCCCTATTTTCCTTAACGAGCTTTAGTTAGGCTAGAGATCTTTAAAGAGTACCTGGCAATGTTTAGGGAAGATTCTTTACGCCACCTCCTAAAGGCTTATAAAACAATTTTTTACTTTAAAACTTTAATGTTTTTACCCTAAAACAACCTAAAGCTACCTTAGGACTGCTAACCCGCGATTCCTAGGTATATTAGGTTGCTATGCTAACCACTACAACGCCGGTGATCTCTTAGACACTGCTTAACAGCTGGGAAATAGAGATGAAGACTCCCTCTTTTTAATGATTTTCCCTTTTATCATATTGGTTCATATTTATATAAAACAAGCTACAATGATATGCCTCAATCTACACCAGACGATTAGCGAAGAGCTCAGCACTTATTAAGATCCGTTCCTTACTTAGGCCCACAACTTTACAATCCCTTCCTAATCGTCTCAACCCTATTACTTCCATTACACAAACAAGATCCATGCTCTGCAATCATAATCTCGCGTTGTGTGGTCTCGTCCCTATCCGGGTCATAATTGTTTCCGGATGACGTTTTTGATTTCTTCCATCAAATCGGGCATTGTCGAACCATCAACAACACAGTTGGAAGTATTTTAAAAGTAAATTTTAATTTTATTGTTTCGGAAAAAAACTTATTTTGGTGTTGTAGGCCACAGCAAATTAAGTTTTCTCGCATCGAAACAAGACATAAAATTCGTCTATATTTAATATTTTCATAACTATGATAAAATATTGAAAATTATCTATGAGATAGAACATAGATACTTTTATTAAGTCGTTTTCGATTCTGCTTGGAAACATTTATTATACTTCATCATAATTAGTTTTTTAATTGACTTTACCTAATCTAATGTATTAATTAATATTATTTTTTTAAAAATCTGTTCCAATATAATAATAACAAGAAAAATACTTGACAGACCATTTTGCACAATAATACGAGTGTCTCCTACAAACCATTAAGTAGCGATAGTTAAAAGTGTTCTAAATTAGACACTAAAATATTTTATCATAATAGCTTTTTGATTGAATAATTACTAATCCCAACCTATTGTATACATCGAAAAAATATTGGTTATTATAACTTATAAAATATTATAAGCTTAAAAGTTTTAAGTCTAAAATTGTTACAGATTAGGAAGTTTGCATAAGAACAAAAGTTAGGAAGGGAACACATTAATTGTAAATGATTCGTTCTCAGTATTAGACAATGAGTAAAGAGAAAGAAAAATGATAACAATAATAACGAGTAAAAAAAAACACAAGACAATTAGCAGTAGTTATCTCGAAATTCAAAAACATTATAATGTGAAACATGGACAAATTATTATAATGGTCATTATGAAAAAATGAAAAGTATTTACCCCGGAAATAAATATATTTACTGTCTGCCGACTATACTTAAACTATTGTTGAAAAATAAAACTGATAAAGTCATAAATGTATCATACATAACTATTACAGATTAATTTTAACTTTCATGTAAAAATAGCGACTGATAAATAAATAATTATATTTTGATTTGGCCCAAAAATGAAAACTAAATATATTTCTAATACATCCTGTATTTTTCTCAGTTAAAATATCCAGCTGTGAAAAGCAGATAATGTTTTAGAAAATTAATTTATTTTGGTCAAATTCCTATTACAATAATGAACCAAACATATATTTTAAAAACCATCAGTTTTCAAAATGTAATCTATCATAATTTGTAGTAGAAGTTCTTTATTGATCTTAGGTAAGTATGTATTAAAGCCTGCTACTAAAACTATAATAACTACTCAAACACTTTTAAAACATCTACCATACCGGAGTATTGCCGGAAATGATTTTTAAAATCAGTGAGCCCAAGATTTCTATTGCCATTTTGGGATGAACAACGAACAGTCAGGTACAGCTTGGAAGAGAGATTTCTCGCTCAAGGTTTTCTCTTAATTACCTTCCGTTCACTAAGTTTAGAAATTAAGGTATAGTAAGACAATCCGATCTTATTTTCCCATAGCCTACTTTTTTTCCAATTGTATCCGAACAACCAGAGAAATTCAGTTCTCCTGTGGCTACTCTATTTCTAGAAACAACATAATAAAATAGTCTCAAACATTGTTAATCAAAATCGCAATATTTTAGCAATTGTTGCATGTAGTTAAACTTATAGTATAGCTAATATAAAATTTGGCATAATTATATAATTTTGTACGACAATTCTGGAAATATATATTTGGTGTATTTTAAAAATGTCATGAAAGGAACTGTTATCGAAACGAGGTCTATATTTGATATTATACAGCTGAGAAACATTTATTTATATTTCCGTATAACTATTATATTAATATCATGGTTAAAAAAAATCTAAAAAACTTCGGAGATTTTAAGTTTGTTAGCATCAGGGTTAGCCTATCAATAGATAAGAAAAATTTCAGCTTCTTGCTGTTTTCGATATATAGAATATTAAAAGTGTATACATTTAATAGTTATTTCATAGCATATTCGAATTACGTCTTTATTATAATTATATAAATATAACACATATATTTTTTTTGGTACATTAAAAAATCTATTATAATTAGTATTCATCGAGCTTAACGAAAATTATTATTATTATTAAATTATTATTATATACTATTAGTTACACGTGTTATACATTAGTAATATAGATTAATTTTAACTTCCTGAAATAAATAATGAAAGAAACAAAGGTAATTACAATGATAGGATTTGGAGACAAAATTATTTATTTTCTAATTATATATATATATATATATATATATATATATATATATATATATATATATATATATATATATATATATATATATGAGTATACATATTTATTTTATGTTATTAGCAATAATATAAAAATTTCAATTACACAAATCAACTAAAAAAAAATTTAAAAGAGCTGAATCTTGTGGTTTTAATTTTAATACAGCGTTCATAACATAACCCAATAAAAAATAAAAATATTTATAACTCTTTAAAAAATAAAAATATTTATAACTCATAAAAAAATGACCAATAATTATAAAAAATTATAACCCAATAAAATTTGTTATATAATTTATAATATAATATAATGGCAATAGCAACTTTAAAAAAAATTAATATAACACTATTAATAAATGAAAAAAAGAATGCAATTAATAAAAAATCCCTTTTTTATCATTAAATAAAAAATAACAATGTAATTAAAATATGTCAATCATAGTTAAATTATATTATGTTAACAACTCGTTATTTAATTGTTTTCACAATTAACAGGAAATTAAAAGTAAAACAAGATAAGTAGACAACAAATTGACTCCTATTGTTGACGAGCCCATATTGAGTTTGTCTGGCGCCAGTATCCTTCAATTTTTTATCTCAGAACTTACCTGACTTCGAATCCTAACTGTTACGAGTAAACCCTTATGAGCCCACACAAGTTGATCAGCTTTCGCCACTACTATATTATTAATGCGAATAATTCAAACTAAAATGTAATAGTTGCATCATTTGAGGCTTAAATATACAAGGTGTTTCGGAATTGTACGGCACTCTTTTAGGTACCTGTTCTCTAACGCAAAATAATTTAAAAAAGCCACATTGACAAAGATCTCAAACTCATTTATTTAACAGATATCAAAGGTTAAAGATTTATTATTTATTTGACTGACTGTACAAAGTTTAGCGTGTTTAGTACTATTACATGTTTTAATCACCTGATAAACAAATGAACGATAAGCAATGGCAGTAGTTACTCATCTGTTTGTCTAGTTTTGTGTGTGAGTGAATACTGAGATACAGTTCAATTTATGATTATCATGGGAGACACCACAAATTAATTCACTTTTGCAGAACAAACAGATATTTAACTTATGGCCAGATACATAGACACGGCGCTGCTGCTGTTCGAAGATATTGTGAAAAATTTCCTAACCGAAGAATACCAAATAGTAAAACGTTTGAGGCCATTGAAAGACGCCTTAGGGATAATGGCACACTAAAACCTTTACGAGTACCCGCCGGTCGACAAAGATATCGACGAACTGCAAACATTGAAGAAGAAATACACGATGCTGTTCACTTATCTACTACTAGTACCAGAAGATTGTCACGTCGTTTCGATGTTTCCTCTACCTAGCGTATGGTGAACTTTACGCGAACAACAATTGTATCCATTTCACGTATTGAGTAGACAAGATTTACTACCACAAGATTATAACAAGCGTAGAAATTTCTCCCAGTGGTAAATTCGACAATGCCCACGAGATCCTAACTTCCTGAACTGCATTTTGGTTACTGATGAAACTTACTTTACAAGGAACGGGATTCGTAATTTTCGAAATACCCATACTTGCGCTGAAGAAAACCCTCATACGACTGCTGTTGTACATTACCATTTCTTTAAATGTCTGGTGTGGTCTTCTAGGCGATAACATTATCGGCCCCTTATTTTTGCTTACACAGGCAAGCAGGTATATCTTACTTGCATTTTTTGCAAAAAAATCTTCATGAACTCCTAGAAGATATTCCGCTAGGCATTAGCCAAATCCTGAGGTTTATGCATGCGGTGCTCCAGCTCACTTTTCTCATAGTGTCACTGATTATTTAAATGCAACTTATGGAGACTGATGGGTTGGTCGAAATGGACCTGTTAAATGGCCACCGCAATCTCCGGATTTAACCCCATTAAATTATTTTGTATGGGGCTGGACGAAGTCTATGGTTAATTCTGCGACAGTTGGCACGCAGGAAGAGCTAAGAAATCGGATCGTGGAAGCCGCAATGAATGAATTCTTCGTGCTGAATGTTGTATTAAACAAAACAACTTTAAACAGTTACTCTATATGTTGTAATAATAATAAATAATAAATCTTTAACCTTTGATATCTGTTAAATAAATGAGTTTGAGATATAAGTTAATATGAACTTCTTTGTTTATTTTGTGTTGTAGAACACATACCTAAAATAGTGCCGTGCAATTCCGAAACAACCTGTACAGTTAATTGTTTGTACGATTTCGCTATAATGTTGAAAGCAACGTCTCATGCTAACTCTTACATGAAATAATTTATTAAAATACATATGTAAAAAAATGTGAGAAAATAAATAAATTCTGATTATTGAAGACGACAGTGTTGGAACACTTATTTTTATTATTATTATTAAACACAACTGACGTATATATTTTCAGTCAGGGGGTATTCATTTATCTTTTTAATGAGTATTAAACAGCTACAATAAAGATTAAAGGTTAAAACAAAATGCCTTGCTTTAAACTCCAGCAAATCTCTAACAATTATTACCGATTATTATGCAAATAAATGAATCATGTAATGATCTATAAAAACTGCAATATCGAACCTCACTTGGAATTATGGGTATCTGTTTTTTGTTTATTTTATAAGGTTTAAATATATTAAAAATTAAAATTTTAAAATGTTATTAGTATTGGACAGTCAAATAATAAATAATAAAAATATTGAGTAAAATTGATAAATTAAAAATCTTTAATAATTCAAAGAAATCATATATGTATCTAAAGTTACATCCCCACACACAACTTATTGATAATAAAATTTCAATATATATATATAATTTTATATATATAATAATAATATATATATTCAATATACGTATATATATACACACACACACATATATATATATACACACACACACATATATATACACACACACACACACACACATATATGTACGCACATAATTATTCGTTTTTTAAAGATCTAACAAAATTAAGGCTGATTTAAATTTATTAAACTTTAAATTTAGAAATAAAATAAATTTAAATATTAAGAAAGTAGTAATGAGAAACTGTATATGTAACTACATTATTTCTTATTACTAAATACAAAAAAAGATCTGTCATTTTTTCTATGATATAGAAGGTACTACCAACTCCATCTAGCGGATTACAGCAACTCTTAATACTCAAGCTTTACAGTATGTACAATACAATATTAATTATTATGATCAATAGATAAATACAGAATGTATTCAATATGCCTAACCTCTCATTATTATTGTCAAAACTGAACTAAAAATCTATTTTCGCTAGAAAGTTTTAAGTCAAGGAATGATGCGAGTTAAATTTAACTAGCGACATATTCCCCAATTGGGCAAATAACTTCTTGTTACGTACATTATTTTAATATATTTTTAAAAATTAAATTAAAAATTAGTTATTATTAGGCGCATAATCATTTTTATATGTTTCTTAGCTATTGCACATCTTTTTTAAATAGTTTATGTTGATTATTTTAATTCGATAACTGTTACAACCAACTTCTAAATTTTTTTTAGTAATTCATAGTGAGCATTTCTTTAAAGCCTCTGTTCTTGATTTTCTATGTTGATTTAAGAAATTCAAATTACGGTTCCCATAGATTACATATCATCCTAATGAATAATGTAAAATAAGAATTTATTGTAAAATAAATAATAAAACTGGGAATGCTGATAGCATAAAATTTATATTTAGTAAACAATATGTTCGACTTATAATTATAATAGTTATAGTTATATGAAACCAATTACAAAACTTTGTCAGTAAGATCATGAATATTAAAATTAATAAATTGATGCTTCAATATTTTGGAATATTTAATTTGGAATTCCTAATTTCAGCGGTAGATTTCGCCGCTGTAGTAGCTTGGGACATGCTGCTACCTGGCGGTATTTGCCTGAACTAAGCGGACGAAAGTTTACCGGGCCGCTCACAGAGTGCAGCACAACACTTACATTATTATCAAAATTACAAATTACATGGCAAAACCAATTCTATAATTCTACGAAAGAACAACATAAAAAGACTATAACTTACACTTAAATGTAGTGATTATTTAAATGCAACCTATGGAGACCGATGGGTTGGTATGAACTATAATATTAGGCAGTATCTAAATACAGCCAAGTGTATCTGAAATTAGATGGGTTTTAGAAAGTCCTTCATCTATATAATGCTATTAAAATTAACTAAATGGAATAAAAACTGGTCGAGAGCGCTTAAAATTTATTTAATATTTGAATTTAAAATATATAAGACAGTTGAGATTATTTTAATTTATATTATTATATTTGGGAATTATTTAATATTACTTCTGAAATTTGATGTTATTAAAGGATGTTGTGTATAAGGGTAATATTAGTAACTGACATTTTAATATTTGTATTACAAAATTATTCTTGGTTCACCATTAATTTCTAAGAGATGGAAATAAGTAGAATGGAATTCACTCGAAACAAAATATTTAAAAAAATAGTTATAATAATCTCTATATAACTAAACTGAATACAGCTATAATAAAATAAACTTTGTACACGCCATAACCCAAATTATCAGATCGTAAACGACTGTTCAACATTAAATACCTTTTTTTTATTTGATTTTCCAGTACAACGTAATATAGAACCATAACAAAACACAGTGTGACCTCTTATTTTTAAAGTGTTGTAAGTGCATTTTGTTTACATTCGTGATATCGAAAGGTTTCCATTTGAATACTTTAAAAATGGTAAAAAACATTTACGTTTTAAACCCTGTGCAACTTTTAAATCATGATATAATAATTATTTGAAAGAATAAACGATCTTTTTTTTTTATCCAAATGGACTTACACAACATTTAAAAATTAGAGCTAATATGTAATGCAATAATAAATATTGTTTTATTGAATTTAACTGCTTGTTAAAAAGGTTTTTAAAATATAATAGTAAATCCTAGATTAAACGTACAAAGTAATAAAAAAAAATTATGAACGACCCTGCTGATATATTGCAAACCTATAAACAAGAAATACATCCAGGAATTACAATTTTTAGGCTCGTGTAATGCTAGATATCGAGTAATTGTAGAAAAATCCGTAATACATAATAACATATGAAGCTCGAAGCATCTTTTCATTCTGCAATTGTATAATTTGTCCATTGAGGCATACAATGATACATCTTCTCACACTTTCTGGTGTTACGTCTTCTTTAACTTCCGATAGCTGGTGACTCATATAATATTCATTATGCATTGGAAAAATAATAAAATAAAAAGAGAAAGACTTTCCTGAGAAAGAAAATAAGTTGGAATTCAAAATTTTCATTAATACGGAATTAACAATTGCTTCTTCAATCATAAAAAACAAAAAGGATCAGTAAAATACAATTCATTCTTTGATTACGTAATTTTTTGATTCTCACGTTTAAATTAAGTAATCGAGATATACAGACATTAATTTAAACTTATCGTAATAGCCGTGCAGGTTATTAAATTAAATTGACGATACCTTAAAAGTAAATTATCATTTTTCCAAGACTTCTATTTAATAATAAATTGCACGAATAATCCAAATATGACTATAAAAACACCGGCTACAAAATATGGAGGAAATGCCCAGCATAGCAAGTAGGACCACTCTATCTACCAATTGTTCCGGGTTTGAGGGTTACTGGTTATCTACAGTGGATTGATCCTGTGGAATTGGCAGGCCCTACTACGGCTCACCCAGCCCCATTACAGTAGAGATCAGTCTTAACGAGAACCTCATCAACTTAATTAGGAACGTTTTGCCTTTTTATGCTTGGTATCACTGCCTTGTTGTTTATGACGATTGTTTATATACTCATAAAGTTACCGGGTAAATCTCATTACTAAGGGCAACCTATTACTGTCAGAGATGGGTATCGAAACCATATATAACTAAAAAATTATATTATCAGTCGTGGGCTCACCTAGTGGGACCTACAGACCCTCCTCAGGCCCACCTAGCCTACATAAACTGGGTAATAAGGGGAAAACTGGTTAATTCAGCGTTATTTCGACCAAACCGTTGGTTTAGAAATAGTGCTGTCCCTATCATATGCGGAAACACATAGATCGTTTAGGAGGTTGTTATTGGAGGTGACGGCCCAAAATGCCTAACCGGCCGATGCTCTACTAAATTGTGGAATAGGGACATGGGGACAATGTATGCCGGTAGCATCTGCTCTGTATTCCAAGCCACGAATTGACCCGGGTTGGTTGGTAGCTCTTGCCAAGAGGCACAATGTCCTAACACTAGCGGTCTCGAGTAATGAGCTATTCATTCCAAGATGGCAGTACCTAGAACACTCCTATTAACTTCCCTAGTCTATTAGCCATTGGAGTCTCTAACGCCATTACCGTCCAATCTAAGCACAATAAGTTCGGGTAATTAACATCGCCCTGGCTTGTTGCAAGTAACCACATCCATAATATGTTTAACGACTATGGGATCTATTGTATATTCCAGGAGATCGTCGAAGAGTCCTATTAACAGTTCCGGTTGTGACCAAAACCATTAAAACTTATTACAGGGTTTATTTTCGTCTTCAATAAGTCTAATGTTCAATGAATGAGGAACAGTGATATATATATATATATATATATATATATATATATATATATATATATATATATATATATATATATATATATAAACACACACACACACATATGGTAGCGCAGACAGTTCCTTAAGCATATAGATATGCTTATTTAATCATGAAGGTCGCTCGAACGAGTTTTAAGATCGCAAGGCCAACAATAAAAATAAACTGTTGCATTGCCTTGAGAGCGAAAAATTGATGTTGACCTGAGCAAGAGAGTGTGGGAATCTCAGCTTGTTACATCTCGAGTATCCAGGCGCACCCATATTACAACATTGACCTTAAATTAAACGAATTAAATCAATGCATTCTTCTTTTTATTCTCCTAGAAGCAGGATCTACGTTCGCTATGCCGTATGGTATGTTGTACTAACGACGGCTTTGAGTAACAGCCATTTGTATTAGATTTATCGTAAGAAGTAAGATTAAGATCTCGATCATTTAAAATATCTTTTTTTTTTAAGTGAAGTATTCACAAGTCTTTGTAGATTTGGGAGAAGGTGGCTAATTATGTAGGGCGGTGAGTAAACAAATAATTAATTAAACGACCCCAACTCATGGATCTGCAGAACCTCCTGGGACTCACCCAGTCTCTAAAAAGTGGGTACTCGTAATTGAGGAAAAAATATACTATTGGTAGTGATCTGCAATAAATCACTTCCCTGCTTAACCGCTGTCTTAAACAGACCGTCTCTATTTTGAACTGAACTGGCTATGGTTCTTCATAGGTTATAGTAATACAGATTTTTTTTTAATAGAAGTTTTATGACATTAATGATGCCGATACTTTTTTATAATAGACTATATCTGAAGGAGATTAAAGAAAAAATACAGACGATGCGAATTATCCAACAGCTTTCAAATTGGGGGAAATAATCAAGCGTGAGAAACTTTATGAGTATGTGTATATTTGCACATAGGTTAAAGTATAAAGACATCCAATTCAGTCACCGTTAATACACATACCAAAAATTCTTAACTACGAAGAATGCGCTATATGAATCGTAGTGGATAAAAGCTTCTTGGATTAAGGCGATGTTGATGTGGGATGTGCACCATTTAAAAGTTTTTGATATGATTTTATAGTGTGTCCCAACAAATCCAGACTAATCCCTGTTTTCAGTATTTATTTTGTCTCTTTCTTGGGTTATTTTTTGTTGACATATAGAGGATAACGTCTTGCATTTCTAAGAAATAATTATATTATGATGCCGATACTTTTTTGTGATAGATTATATTCTAAAGGACAATAAAGAGGAATAAAATAGACAATGCGAATTATGATTTAAGCGAAAAACCTTCAAATAAGGGCAAATAATCAAGCGTGAGAAACATTATGAATATGTGTATATTTGCACGTACTCGCGTCTTAAAATATAAAGCCTATAGCCTCTACTGTACCAGATAATAACTAGCCTATAGCAATTCAGTCATCGTTAATACACATACCGAAAATTCTTAACTATGAAGAATGCGCTATATGAATCGTAGTCGATTAAGGCGATGTTGATGTGGGATGTGCACCATTTAAAAGTTTTTGATATGGTTTTATAGTGTGTCCCAACGAATCCCGACTAATCCCTGTTTTCAGTATTTATTTTGTCTCTTTCTTGGGTTATTTTTTGTTGACATATAGAGGATAACGTCTTGCATTTCTAAGAAATGCAATTATATAATGATGCCGATACTTTTTTGTGATAGATTATATTCTAAAGGACAATAAAGAGGAATAAAACCGAATAAATAAATAAATAAATTCTGATTATTTAAGACGACAGTATCGGAACACTTATTTTTATTATTATTATTTAACACAACTGACGTATATATAAATAAATCATAAATCTTTAACATTTGATATCTGTTTAATAAATGAGTTTGAGATATACATCAATATGAACTTTTTTGTTTATTTTGTGTTGGAGAACACATACCTAAAATAGTGCCATGCAATACCGAAACACCCTGTATAGTTAATTGTTTATACGATTTCGTTATAATGTTGAAAGCAACGTCTCATACTAACTCTTACACGAAATAATATATTTCAAAAATATTAAAATACATATATAAAAAAGTATGAGAAAATAAATAAACTCTGATTATTTAAGACGACAGTGTTGAACACTTATTTTTATTTATGAGATGAAAATAGTTGACTGGATAATCTAATGTAAAGGAGATAGTTGGGGGGTGCAGTCAATAAGAACACAGAATAAGTAATGAACTTATATTATGTGCAGACGTTTCGACCTACAGTGTAGGTTATCTTCAGGGCGATTCTGGAGAGCGAGGCCGTTGGATTTAACAGGTCGAAACGTCGGCACATAATATAAGTTCATTACTTATTCTGTGTTCTTATTGGCTGCACCCCCCAACTATCTCCTTTACAATTATTTTTATTTTTATTATTTAACACAACTGACGTATATATGCGTGTAAATTAGAAGGTCTTGTAGGATTTTCAGTCAGGAGGTACTTATTTATCTTTTTAATGAGGATTATACTGCTACAATAAAGATTAAAGGTTAAAACAAAATGCCTTGCTTTAAACTCCAGCAAATCTCTAACAATTATTACCGATTATTATGCAAATAAATGAATCATATATTGATCTATAAAAACTGCTATCTCCAACCTCACTTGGAATTATTGGTATCTGTTTTTGTTTATTTTATCAGGTTTGAATATATTAAAAATTAAATCGTGGGATGTGCACCATTTAAAAGTTTTTGATATGATTTTATAGTGTGTCCCAACAAATCCCGACTAATCCCTGTTTTCAGTATTTATTTTGTCTCTTTCTTGGGTTATTTTTTGTTGACATATAGAGGACAACGTCTTGCATTTCTAAGAAATGCACTTTATTAATGATGCCGATACTTTTTTGTGATAGATTATATTCTAAAGGACAATAAAGAGGAATAAAACAGACAATGCGAATTATGATTTAAGCGAAAAACCTTCAAATAAGAGGAAATAATCAAGCGTGAGAAACATTATGAATATGTGTATATTTGCACGTACTCGCAGCTTAAAATAAAAGCCTATAGCCTCTACTGTACCAGATAATAACTAGCCTAAAGCAATTCAGTCATCGTTAATACACATACCAAAAATTCTTAACTATGAAGAATGCGCTATATGAATCGTAGTGGATTAAAGCTTCTTGGATTAAGGCGATGTTGATGTGGGATGTGCACCATTTAAAAGTTTTTGATATGATTTTATAGTGTGATTAGATATGGTTTTAAAGGGTGTCCCAACGAATCCTGAATAAGCTCTGTTTTCAGTATTTATTTAATCTCTTTCTTGGTTATTTTTTGTTGACATATAGCGGACAACGTCTTGCATTTCTAAGAAATGCATTTTGATATAACAGGATTGCGCAATAAATGTGCAAGATCCACCTTCACGAAGATGACCCTTGATGTTTCGCACAATCACGACTGACCTTTGCCCTATTTTTTTCTTCTTCCCAACTGGTCCTCTGCCCATTTTCCCATGCACACAGTCTCATATCAACGGGTTGACAACGGCAGATATACTCTTGATGATACTAAACAACTAAGAAAAGCTAAAAATGTCTTGAAGGTTGTGTTAACAATAAAATAGATATTTGCGATTTCCAGTAAATAAAATATTGATTATAATTATTAATACGATTTATTATAAGTCTCTAAATTTAGGTTAAATCCTTACTATTAATTAAACTTAAAATGAGAAACTTTAAATTAGCGAGTAACAATAAATGGATCAGGAAGAGAAAGACTTCCTACATTATTTCAAAAGAACTAAAATATATTTTGTTTATCGGACGGAAACTATAAATAAAGTAACAATGCTCTGAGAAAAAGGATAATTTCAAACTTGCTCTAATTTGAAAATTTCAAATATAATTCAATATTATATTTTCATACTGTTTCTTCAAGGTATATCCGTTGCATACATAAAATATACATATCTTGAATTTTTAGTAGTAAAGAAATAGAATTAAATAAATTTTCTCATAAAAAATATTATAATATTATTTTTATAGATACCACCAGATTAAATATAGCATACCAGGTCTGCAAGTTTAAAATGTCGTTTATTTCTTAAAATATAATTTAATTTAAAAAAAAAAAGTATAATATATTTTATTCAAAGTACTGGCCCTCGCTTTCTACACATTTTGTCCATCTCTCGGGCAATTTATGGATACCATTCCAAAAGAATGCTTCATCTTTATTTGAAATCCATTCATCGAGCCATTTTCTTACATCCTCCAAATTGTTGAAGTGTTGCTCAGCCAATGAGTGTCCCATCGATGAGAATAGGTGATAATCAGAAGGCGCCAGGTCAGGTGAATACGGCGGGTGGGGTAGGAGTTCCCAACCAAGCGAAGAAATCGTTTCCTTAGTCAATCTGGCTGAATGTGCAGGAGCGTTATCATGCTGAAGAATGACTTTGGCGTGCCTGTGAGCCCATTCTGGGCGTTTTTCGATCAATGCGTGACTCAAATTGATCATTTGTTGTCGGTAGCGGTCGGTATTGACTGTTTCGCCGGGTTCGAGAAGCTCGTAGTAGACTACTCCCTTCTGATCCCACCACACACACAGCATTGTCTTCTTCCCAAAACGATCCGGTCTTGCACTCGATGTGGATGGTTGTCCTGGCGTTACCCATGATTTTATTCGTTTGGGATTCTGAAAATAAATCCATTTTTCATCGCCAGTTACAACTCGATGCAAAAAACCCTTTCTTTCGTGGCGTAAAAGCAGCATTTCGCACACAATTTTTCGTTTTTCCATCTGTCGTTCGTCCAATTCATGTGGAACCCATTTTCCAACCTTTTGAATTTTTCCCATAGCTCTCAGGCGATCGGAAATGGCTTGTCTAGTGACATTCAACTGTTCTGCCATCATTTGTTGGGTTTGGGTATTGTCTTCGTCTAAAAAAGATTGCAATTCGACGTCCTCAAACTTTTTTGGTCGATTTTCTCGTTTTTTATCAGTAACATCAAAATCACCACGTTTGAAACTTTGAAACCAACGTTCACATGTCTTGACGGTTGGAGCAAGATCGCCATAAGTCTCAACAAGAATTCGATGACATTCAGATGCCTTTTTCTTTTGATTGAATAAGAAAATCATGACATGCCGCAAATGCTCTTTATTTGGCTTAAAATTAGACATTTTTAACACCAAAGAAAGGTATGATACGTCCACGTAAACGACTTAAAAACAACTGACTTTTGTAAACAAATGACTAACAAACAAAATAGCGTTTAGAGATAAGCAAATCCTTCAATAGGCTAAGGGCGCATTCTATTGGAATTAAAACGACATTTTAAACTTGCAGACCTGGTATATAAAAACGGTATGTTTTACTAGTTAAAAATGGTAAAAATAAAAATAAGCACTCTAAGTTACCTTAGAAAGGTGTCTTTAATATTGATTTTTACGATATCAATACCCATGCATCGTATCCTGTTGCAAACTATTTATTAATTAAGTAACATTTTACTTGCCTTTTTAAGAAGGATTTGATCAATTTCTGATGTAATCCATATGGAAATCTTGTGGAACTTAAAAATTATAATAAATTAATAAATAAGGAATTGGCAGATTCAAATAAAATATTCATTTTTAGGATAACTTAATATAATATCAATATTATTTGATAAATTTAAATTCAAACTATTCCAGAACAGGGCTTTACTGATATCGTTTCTAAAAAAAAGTTATACGCATTAACTAGTATTTAAAACTTTTAAATATGTTTAAGATAAAACGTAAATTATTAAAACTCCATACTTTCTTATAATTATAAATAATCTTAATTATGAAAATCATTAACTACAGTAGTTGAAGCAGTTTATCAATAGCATGTGAACTCAGAAGTTATTAATTTCAAATTACTGCTTTGAATCTAAATATATTTTTTTATGATTATAATTGTTAACAATAAAAATAAAGAAATGAATAAAAAAAATCATAAATTATTGTTAAATATAATTGTAATTCAGTTTCATAGGACATTAAGTGTAATAAGGTACAGATCCAGGTTTTAATAAAACCTCAAGGAGTAGGAAAGCTTTTAGTTGAATTCTTTATATTACGTCAAGGTACTAATTACTGCATTCGATTTAAAAGCCTCCGTCTCAGGGTTTGACCAATAGTCTTCCTCCGTTATCCTCTAAAGACCTTACACTTTCATTCTTACGTAAAGGGATCATAACAGCCCAAACGGTAAAGCAAAATACTGGGCGGTCCATTACACCTTACAGCTTTAATAGATCTCGCATTTACAACACAAACAAAAAAAAGTACTAGAAAAACTCAATTCAAAAAGAACCATTAAACCTTAACGGTTTCATAAAGAGAATCTTGCTATTAAGCCATTAATATTGTTGATGGACCTATAATAGTTAGCTGTATTGCAATTAGAAAACAAAAAGAAATAAACCCGCTAAATAAAAATAGTATAGTGTAAAATTACAAAATTGTAAATAGCGGAGATGCCTCCTGTGGGATCATGAGACCCTCTATAAAATAGATACCCTTAACTCGGGGAAACCCTGGCGTTTGAGATTGTTCTCGGACTCTCCTTCCTGCACAACCGTTGTCTTAGAAATGATACAATCTCAACCATGTATTCAGCCCAAGACCCTTAACGGAGTTGCTGTTACATGCTACAGTTTTATTTTTTAATCTCATGATTTTATTTTATTTTAAGAACTAATTGAATTAATTAATGATTATGTTCTCACAAACGGGCAAAGTTTTACATTATTAAATTTAACTAATCTTATATATTTTAAGAAAAATACTTATTTATTAATGAAGAGGAAGCTAGGTTTGAAACTAGAGGGTTTGAGTGGGAATGAAGTTTGTTATGAAAGGATAGATACCGGGTTCGGGCCAAATCAACAACAAAAGGGACATTAAGGTCGTTATGGATGACATTATTCTTAACAAAATAAGGAGCATTGAGGATTTTACGAAGGATTTTGGATTGTAAGGATTGGATACGAGAGGAATTCGATGGCTTAGTGGAGCCCCAAAGCTCTACTCCGTAAGTCCGAATAGGTCGTATGATGATCATGTAGATGAGTCTTTTGTAGTTAATTGGGAGCTTAGAGCGTTTGTCTAGTAAGTGTTGAAGTAACCTGAAACGTCGAGCGGTTTCTTGTCTTTTCAGTCTTGTATGAGGATTCCAGGTCAATCGTTTGTCAAGGTACAACCCTAAGTATCGGATCTGTTCTACAGGCACCAGTGGGATATTATTAAAGGATACTGAAGGACAGGAAGTCATTGGTTTACGGCATAAGGTAAAAGTGATTTGATGCGATTTTTGAGAATTTATTTTAATCCACCAGTTTCGACACCATTCTTCAAGATAAGTGATATGGGATTGGAAGCTTTGGGATGCAATAACTGGATTGGTGTTAACTGATAATACACATGTATCATCAGCATACGTGGTAAGGATAGTATTAGGATGAGTCGGGATGTCAGCTGTATAAACTGTATAAAGGATTGGACCAAGGACACTACCTTGACCTCCGGGATTTAACCCTCATTTTAAATAAGTTATTTTAAAAAGTATATATATATAAAATTTATTATTAAACTTAAATGAACAAGTTTCATCGACTTAAGAGAAAAAACACTATCATTTATAGTGCTGAAGATATGTATGTATTACGGAAGAAATGTTCGGATTTGGTCGCCTCCAACTTCAAATTCAAAGTCACCCTTCGCGAGCTTAGTTACTTTAAATAAGTTGCTTAATGCCAATACTTCACAGAACCAATTATGCACACGTATTTTATTTCTTTTATATGCAATGCCTCAATACAAATACTTTCTCCATTTTCATAATAGAGAAAGTGATGGGTAATTGTAAATTGTAATTGAATAGAACGAGAAGAGAATAGGTGGTTATTACCCGCCTTAAAATTGGACATAGTCGTTTGACCCACGAATACCTGAGGGCAAGGAGAGATCCACCTGTATGAAGTGACAGTCAAACTCATATCTTTGAGAAGCACTGTATAAAAATATATTGGTATTGAGGATTATTTTTTTATTTTGACGATTTCATTCTATAAGCTGATAAGAACGTTGGATTTTGTACATTACTGAATTTTTCCCGAAAGATTAGACAAGATTGAAATATAGTGGCTAAGGGTGAACCTACATTGGATCCGATGCGATGCGAGGCGATCCTATTCTATCACATAGTATGGTGGGCTGAAAAAACAAATAACTGAAATACGCAGTGAGTGCCTACACTGGATCAGATCCGACGTGATTCTCTTCTTTTCAATCCGATAGTGAAACTAGTCACTGCTTTCCGAATAAAATAGTATTAATTTATTTTTTTATTTCTTATATTATATATATATATTATAGTGAAATATAAATATATTAAAAATAATTAATAAATAATCTTAATTTTATAAATTTAAAGAACCAAATGTTATAACAATGAGGTAATATTACTATATTAGAATATTTTTGTCTTGCTGTTTGACAATAAATAAATAATTTAGTTGTTTTTCAATTTCATAAAATATAATTTATATTTTTTAGATATTCATGTTTTATATAATGATTTAATTTATTTATGGAATAGTAGTGATATTTTAAAATCTTTTTGGTTTGTATTATCTAGGAATATTTATTTTGTAGTTCATCTTTGCAAACGAGTATAAAAAATCAGAAAAGCCCTTACCAGTGTTGCCAACTGTTTAACAAATAAATTAAACATTAAGATGATAATTTTATCAAAAGTTAATGTTTCCAATTTTATTTGACGAATTAAAATTTTATGTATATTTTTTATGTACATTTCTGATAGATATAATTTTATTCAACGGAAAAATAACCTTCGCTACTATATTTACTGGTTCATAAAGATTAGTAATAAAATATTTTAATGAGAATTGACAATATTTAATTTTGATTTATGACGGATATATATATATATATATATATATATATATATATATATATATATATATATATATATATATATATATATATATAATAGTTAATTATCAAATTACAATGTAAATTTTTTAATAAATATTTTAGACAATAAAGGATAAGTAGCCACACATGGCAACGGCTGGCTTGTCGGATTGAAAACTAATGATTTTGAAATGTGAAAATCGCACCTGATCGTACAGTATCGCATCGGATCCAATGTAGGCGCTTCCGTATAAATAAACTATTTTGAACCCACGGCAAGATATTGGACGCCTCGGTTTCTTATTGGGTTGATGATGAACCATATATTAAAAAAAAAAAATGTAAATATAGAAATATCTCAGTTAATTTACACATATTAATAATCTGACTTTCATATTATCTATATATTTGATTATTTCTTTTTAACGTTTTTTTAAATTAAATAAGCTATTATAACAAGAACTATTTAGATAAACGGAGCAGAACTTTGGGAATCAGCAAAACACTTCCCCATACACAAAATACTAACGAAACGTTGTAAAATTGTAAGAAACATTCTTAATGCTTCTTGGTTTATTGCAAATCACACTATACCCAATGACATAAATATTATATTCGCAGAAAATAGCCTAAATTACACTCGCCAATATGTCATAAAAAACCTCTCGTCTTTCCTATTCTACTAACAGGAATTTTAAATAGATAATGGCCTAGAGTCCTGGTTAGGCATTATTGATCAGCTAAAAAATTACATGTTCCGACAAATAAATTAGAAAAGTAAAGTATTGAGATCGAATTTACTGGATTTGAAAACTGTGCAGGTCAGATGTAACAGAATAATAATAATCAAAATGAAAATAAGCAATGACTAGTTATAATCTTACTAATATTATAAATGTGAAAGTTTGTATGTTTGTCTCTTTCACGCAAAAACTACTGAACGGATTTGGATGAAACTTTACAGTAATATAGGTCATACATCAGAATAACGCATGGGCTATAGAAAGCGCGGATTTAGGGGGCGCACGGGGGCAGGTGCCCCCCCCCCCCCGACAGTGTTATAGGAACTGTAGAGAATCCATTATCGTACATAATTAAAGGAAAATAACATGATCATAGTTGTTAAAATATCAGAAAGAACAAGAGCGAAACTATTTGGTTTGATATACTACTAATCTTACTAATATTATAAATGTGTAAGTTTGTATATTTGTCTCTCCTTCACGCAAAAACTACTGAACGGATTTGGATCAAACTTTACAGTAATATAGGTTATACATCAGAATAACACATGGGCTATAGCAAGTGCGGATTTAGGGGGGCGCACGGGGGCACGTTCCCCTCCCCACCCCCGACAGTTTTAGAGGTACTGTGGAGAATCCATTATAGTACATAATTAAAGGCAAATCAGGAATTTAGCATCTTGAAATTAGCAGATAGGTCCTTTGTATGATTTAAGAAAGAAGTTTGGATAATTCTAATGGGATAATTCTTATTATTATAATAAGGGTTCAAAGGTTGTATGGAATCCGTCGGTTTTGAAGTTAGACATCTGAAATTTTGTACGAGTAACCTATAGTGTAAAAAATTAAATTATTTAAACAATTAAATTAAATTAATTGTTAATAATAAATAATAATAGATTTAATTATTATTATTATTGTTAATAATAATAATAATAAATTATTGTTAAAAAGCATTGTCAAGAAACTTTATGCGGTAGTCCAAATTCTATGCGAGCGAAGCCGCGGGCAAAAGCTAGTTGTATATAAACGTTTTAAAAGTTCATAGTTTTTTCTAGTTGTTAGTGCAATAATAACCATCAGATGTATTGACTGTCAAAACTAAACTATGACATCGAATTCTCATTACAACTTATAGTATTTGAAACGTTCAGTGGATAACAAACAAATTTCAAAAATAGACTTAATCCCATATTTTGCTAGTTTAGTCAAGGAATTTTATCTGACACGAAACTTATGCCGCGTTATTTCGTGCGGTACTTGTGAACCTGAACTTTCGGGAGCATAAAGATGATTGTACAAGCGAAAATGTCAAAAAGTTAATTTTTGAAATTTAGAGTTTTCCGTTTTTGATACTGAACGCCTCATTTGATAAAATCTACAGACTACATTTTTTGTAAATACAAAAATCAAAAATTACAAATACGCCATTATTCAATTTAAACATACGTTCATTGTTTGGTTTTAATTATTTTTACTATTATTTCTAGGTGTTTCACATTTAGTAAATAATAATAAATGTTTATTGGCAGAAATTATACATATCCTATTTGGCACATATTGTATTTGTGATCTTTCGAAAACCTCCTTTAAGGAAATCAATTGGAAGCGTGGGTGGACAAACCTTCCATTGAAGGCACGACTATGGCTTTTCATCTCTCTAGTAGATCCCTGCTACAGAGACGTTTCAGTCTCCTCTGATTTTATGTAATGTCTCTGTCAGTTATGTATGCGCCAATAAGTTGGGGTGTCCAGCATTTGAGTCATGAAATTTTTTGTAGTTTTTCATGAACGAGTGGTATGTAAACATGTAATGATTTATTAGTTATGTAAAAGTACCTCATTGTATTTATACAATACTAAATTATGGTGAAGCGACAAACCATAGTAACTGAATAATTGCGGTTTGGTGCCCGCACCCCTGACATTAAAACAGGAATGGGAAGTGACTGTAGAGTTGTGGTCTATGTACGCCGAGTGAGCTCCTAATTAAATTCAGAAAACATCTAACCGCTATTGGAAAGCATTGAAAAACCCACGGAAGCATTCGTTGAAGCATTTCTTCAGCGATAACGGATCTTTAAGGTATAATACAAGAAGTATTCTTTACACCTCAGGTTATCCAACACCTTCCTTTGCTTCACTGAAAAAGCGAATAAATTAAACAATTGAGGATGTTTTGTTTTTTGTAACGATTTATTGCAATGATGTTTTTGTATTAAGCTGATTAATATAAGAAATTTAAATTTAATATTAAAAACCTAAACAAAATCGATAAGTTAATGCTTATTGTATCCAGGATATATATTTAAATACGAGCAAGTTTTCGCATATTTTCAACATGAATAAAAAAATAAAAATAAATTAAATAAAGAAGGTCGAAGGTTCGACACCGATACCTTAGTTGAGAGTAGTTCTTTTTTAATGCCTTTGTGACACCCAGAAAATGCAATCGACTGCTGAAAATAATAAGAAATCTGAGAAATAAGTCCATTCAACATCAAATTATTTTTTATTTTTAAACTATATAGTATTCATGATGGGAATATTATGAATTAAAAATACATATTGCAATCTAAAATCATTAGTTTAATATCCAATAGATGTTTATAACATAATTTTAAAAGAAAAACGAAGAAGTTAAGAAAAATAAAACCAGATGCTTCGGTGGTTATTTAACCCTTCTTCAATAATCCATTAGTTTATATTTTTCCAGTAAATTTTAGATTATTTTTGAAATCAGAATTAAGAATAGCGAGCGCTCTTGAATGGATGTCCAGTATTTAAACCTGTCACTAACAATCCATCGGTTTTTATATTAAGAAAATATCGTACACAATAGAAGCAGAGTTTTTGGGTTCGGAAATAAGTGTGGCATGACAGTTTCAAGGTTTATGGCTGTGAATCAACATCCAGGTTTACCCCTTAATTTAATCCCTTAATTTGGTGTACCCACTTTGTAGGAGGGTGAGTACAGGGGAACTCCCAGAGGTTCAATTCATGATAGATAGCAGTATAAAAAATGTATCTGCAACAGGACTTGGTCTGTAACAGGCTGTGCCCTTTTTGAATTAGTTATCAACCAAAATTTAATTATGGTTTCTATCGGTTTGTCATATTTTTATTATTTTGTAGGGCTTTAAATATAAGAATGTTTAACAAATACTTATTTTTATCGTTGTTTTAATGTTAATACTGATATTCTCTAGAGTACAGATTTATTCTCAATAAAATACGTGAAGTTTGGTTTTGAACTTCTCAATGTTATCGTAACATTCATAACCATATACAAAATCATTGATTTTTAATGATTATGATTATTGTAACTATAATTATATTCGGTTTAAATACAGAAAAATCTTCAGATATGGATAATAGGATAGTAGAAATATTTAAGTACATTTTATCAGACTTTCGCACGTATGATGTTCAAGAAATAAGGAAAATAAATCCTAAAGTAAATAATGGCCCAGTGATTGTCAAGCTAAACTAGTTTTTATTGAAAAATGATATTATGAAAAATAAGTTTAAACTGATGAAATCTGAAGACTTTAAAATGATAAAAATAAATAAATAAAATAAATTAGTTAGCCGGTGCACCCAACGGCTTCTTCTCTCTCCAAATCGCCCTGAAGATGACCTACACTGTAGGTCGAAACGTCGGCACATAAATATAAGTCTAGTACTTAATTAGTGTTTTTTTTTCTGCACCCCCACTATCTCCGTTCTACAGATAAAAAAAAAGATGATCTACCTAAAAATGTTAGAAAAATTAGAAAAGAATTATTCCCGTTTATGAGGGCTCATTGGGAAAAATGAAACAAGGCATCATTGAGATATGACAAACTCCTGATAAACGACCAAATCTTTTCTCTAGAAACTGCAAATCTCAAGAGGATTCAAGGAAAAAGAGGGAAAGGAGCGATGAAAAAGAAGTAGTTATGAAAAATACTCATTAAATATCAGAGCCAATCCCTAAAGGGAAGAAAATGAAAAATATTAAAAGTCATCAAAGATCTATTAGTCTGGATAAATTCCTGGTGACTAATAAAGAGGGTGGTAGAGACCTTAACAAAAAGGAAAATGAAGCCCCAAGCATTAGCACATAGCAAAAAGAGGATCCTAATTTTCAAGAACATACAACAATTAAAAAATCCAGCCCTAACACAGTTTGTACCTTAAACGTGAGAACGTTGCCAGGAGAGGACAGGATAACGGAATTTGAAACGGCTAGAAATAAAACAAAAGGGGATGTTATTGGTTTATGTGAAGTAAGAAGGAAGAGTTCAAAAATAATAGAACTTAAATCAGTTCAAATCAAACAAAATTTCAGAACAGATAACAATGGAATTAGAAAATGCCTTAAATAAAATCAATTGGGACATAACAGGGATTTCAGAAATAAGAAAGAAAAACTTTACGATTATAGAAAGAGACAGCGGGACACTTATGCACACCTCTTCTGAAAATGGCCAATACAGAGTGGAATTTTTTGATTTATTAATATAAAAAACACTAAAAGGAAATATTTTAGAATTTTAAGAAATTAACCACAGAATAGCTCGCTCTAGTCAGACTAATATTTAAGATGAAAATCCTAAGCAAGTCCACACGCCAACTGCTGATTCGACAGTAGAAGATAAAATAGGACAAGAATTGCTCAATATAATGTTAAGTGGTAGAAATTAATGTTGAACTCCACTTCCCAATAGAGCTGGTCACTCCGGGAAGTTAGACCATAATCCCATAAGGGAAGGCCTATAAAGAGTTATTATACCTATTATTGCATTAATTAATTCATCATTCAACAAGAAAAATATTAATATTTATTATTGTCATTTAAGTTACAATATTAGGTACTATACAAGTATGTATATGTTTTTGTAAATATTATTAGTTTTTTGTAAACCATCTTGTTTTATAATTCTCTTTATAATAAAGGCTTAATTCATTCATTCATTCACTATTTTAACTGTACAAATATATTAGTTTATCTACCACAACCGCTAGCGAACAACAGGATTTTTCGATTACTAAACACTGCTTTTATACTTACCCCGTCCTCTTTAGTTTATGACTTCGTTCCGTTATAGAATAAGGTAATTTTTTTGTTCCCAAGCATTTTAATAGTGCTTGAAATCATTTAAAGAAAAAAATATATTTATAATCTTGACGTTTAAGCTACAAGTTAACGTGATTAACAGAAATATTCGATGGGAAGCCTACGCGTTATCATCGGGCCCAACCGATACCAGGGTACCGAAGGGGAAGGGTGACTACGAGGAGAGGGGAACGCGGCGGGAGTCAGTGTGTGCCAGTGATGTGAAGTGATGACTGCTGAGGGCTGCCGGCTTCTGGCAATTCGTAGCTTCGGCTCGGGGGGGCTTTGCCCCCTGCCGCCCCCGGTGCCACCCAGGAGGCAGAGGGCCATCGATAGGATGTCCCGGAGGCGGCTCATCATGGCCAGGGGATCTTCCTTACCCAGGGTGAGTGAACTGGTTCCGATTTCTGTTTCGTAAATGTCAAAATAGACGTGCACCATGTGTAAGATCTTCGAAATGCTTAATGTGTAATAGGACAAGTCCATATTAACATCGTTTATTTATGACCTGTACTATCCGCTCTTACCGGTCATCCATTAACACTCCATTTATATGTCTTATTTTTTTACAAAATGATGCTCATGAGCTTGTATTGGTATCAGTCCCGCATATAGAACTACCACTCAAACTTATGAAGTGTTTTGTGTTCAGACTACTGTTTCTTGGATAATTCTTGGACAAACAAGAGGCGATTTGTCCTACACTACAACTGTCAGTTTATCCGTCCCTATTTTTGGTACTCACCTTATAGAGGATGGGTGAGGCCCAGATTCCAAAGGATCCGTCCCATATGTTAACAGATTAAATAGAATCTGCCAACAGCAGGATTTGACCCCGGGACCTTTAGCACGGCAACTCAGCGCTCTACCAATGAAAAAAAAAGTGTAATTATAGGAAACGTTTAAAATTCGATAAGCGTCTTACCAAGAAATAAACCTTCCAACAAATATTACGAAATATAGACGATGCAGTTACTATATACAGTCATCAATAAAATTATTTTCATTTTCGAGAATATTGAAAAGGAAACGAATAAAAAAATATGACTTGGCATGAAGCTTTAACCTGAGGAGCTGATACTCATCATCTCATCATCACTGATTTCATGTTTTATAACTTGCAGTCCAGAAAAAATTAAGAAAAATTATCACTTAAATGTCATTTATTACATTCCAATATTTTATTCTTTCCCACTTATTAAATTATTTATAATAACAAATTAATTGTAATTATTTTACAAAAGGATGTGTATAATAATTAGTGTGTGACATAACAGCTTATTTAATTTAATTGAAAACGGGGCTTTTCAATCATTAATATTCCCGCTTTACGCCAAAACTAAAAAGACAATTTTCACATCTGATTTAAATCATTTGAAAATGGCGGTAAATATATTCTTTCTCATAAAATAATTTATTTTTTAATATCTTCAATATGCGAATTCAGAATTTCATTTTATTTACGATATTAATAAATATCGTCTGGCCAAAATTGAGTAGCTATATTTAATTTATTCAGTTTTTTTCAGTACTAACATATTTTGAAATAAACAATATTTTCTAAAATATTAGGTTCGATCATTTAATAAATAATATTAATGGTTGTTCCTCAATTTTTAAATTTTAAATAAATCAAAATAATAAATTCCAAATTTATTTTTTAATAAGAACTTTAAGAAAATATAGCGGTTTTTAATAAAACATTATTAAAATTTACTTTATATATTTACATCTTTATTTTAATATTAAGAGTTTTATTATAAAAAAAGGCTAATTTTTTCACACTCTGTAGATCATTGTGGAATATCAGATAATAGAATTATAATCACATGGATCCGTCGATGACTTGGAAAATGGAGGTGAAAATATCACCGATGTTTTCTCTATATTTTCCCTTCTGGCTTTTTTCTGGAATTAGAAACAGTCGAGTACAGGACTGAAAAAAAGGGAAACTTCCTTTTAATATATTTTTTTTTTTAGAAATGTAAGAAACAAAGCAAGGTATACTAAGTTATGCTATTCATTTGGCCTAGATTCAACTTGGCTAGTTGGCATAAAAATTAAAAATCGAAGATGATATTTCACTTTTGAATGAGAAATCAAACAAAAAAACAGGTATTCAAATGTAACCTGAATAAATAAAACATGGTTCTTTATAAACAAAAATTTTTCTCGACAATCATTTGGGTTTATGAAATGCTCTACAAAAGTAGTATTTATGTGTTTGAAATAATTTTAACATCCGTGTGTCAATTGTATTTTATTAAATATAAACGAAGAAAGAAATCATAAAAGTGAGCTTACAAGTTGCGGGGTAAATATAAAAATTAATTAAACAGCAATGATATATAGAAATTAAAATAGAAGTTGAAATTTGGAATTATTAAATAAAAATAATTATATAAATTATTACAATAATAATTATTACAATTATTACAATTATTATAAATAAAAAAATTAGGAATACGGAAAATATACAATTCAGTTATATTAAGAAATCAGAAACATCTTTTGAATTTAAGGTTTAAGATAAAAAACGAATTTTATTTCCTATTTGTAGTTCCGACTTCGAAAACTTTTTTATATTGTATGAACTATTTATGATATTTCAAGACGTCTCACCAATAGAGGAAATGAATAATAATTCTGTCAAAATTAACAAAAGAATCGAAAAGGATCCATACACTTCGAAATAGATTTTGAACAGTTTCTTACTTTTTAAAGATCTATAATGTACATTATTAATTTCTTAATCAATAATAGATTTTGTGATAACCCAATTATTTTTGTCATATTTTTGAAAAGAAAAATGATACATGGGTCACTTATTAATATAGAATTTTCCAAATAGATAAAGTCTTCAAATTAATATTGCTTGACAATCACAGTTAAATTATTTGTACAAAACCATCCACGCTTACTGGTACTGCTCCCAGACAAAACTCAAATTTACAAAAACAAAAGTCGAAGCAATCCATCTAAACTCGAACAACCATCCACTCTACCTTTAGCTTAGTTTAAAATAGAAAAGTATAAAAAACTATAAACAATTAAATAATATGATTATGATGGTATCAATAAGAAAAAATTGTAAAAATAAATTCTGAACAGAAAAAAAAGCTAACAGGAAAAAGACAAAAGCTGCTAAACAGTATAATACATTATAAATCAATGCATAATTAGTGATTTATTACGTTACTTGACTAAAAGTAACAAAATTAGATTTAAGGTTATGGTTTATGATTTACTTTGTTGTTTATGATTGATTACTGAATTTAAATAAAACCACCTTCATGTGGAACTGGCCCGTTTTATCCATATTATAGTTTCATTTAGACCGTTCGGAGTGTAAATAAATTCATTTTCCCTCAAGTGTAGTTTCACAATAATAAATGGATCTGAACGGGGCTTCCCAAGTCAAAACGCCATCAACTAAGCATTCAAAATGTAGCTGAATCAAGCAGAAACCATAATAAAACTACGCAATTAATTTTCTTTCTCACGCGCATTCAAAAAATATTATCAATTTTCATATATTTTAAATGTGAAATAAATAACAATATTTGGATATAATTTAGAAAATTTTATATACTGTAGTAAAAATGAATATTTTTTCGTCTATCATTCTTCTGTTCAAGGAGGCCTACTAGAGATCACATGCCATCTTCGATTCTTCCCAAACTTTTGTTTTCTCTTCCGATTTGTCATCATTATTACCTCTAACATTTCTGAACAGATTTAGTAGGCTTAGTTCTCGCTTTGTTGATAAACCTTCTTTTAATACTGAATTATTAAAGGAGTTAAAACAAATATAAATATGATTTATAATTATTATATATTTTTTAATTATTTAATTCGATATTAAGACTACAAGGTTAGCTAGGTCGAATAATAGTTTTTTAATAAGCTGTAATATTATTTGTTTTTAATGAATTCAGAAAAATAAAATTAACATCCATACAATTAAATCATTAACAGCAAGTTATTTTCCAATATCATAGGACTATTTAAATAAATTTATTGACAATAAAATAAAAAATAACTATTATTTTTCTTCTGAAAATGAATAACTTGAGGCAGTTTTCTTTTAGCTATTAGATTTTCTTACCGTGGATTAACTTTATCAAAACAATTATACCAATCAACAATTAGGCAAGCATACCTATGCGTGTTTATTTATTTGGAAGAAGATTTACAAGTGGTACGTTTTATTTATAAAAAAACTTGGGAACAGGGATTGACTAATTATTTTAAAAAATTGATTTTTTAAATCGGATCATTTTTACTTATTCTGTTTTAAGTATCTTGTACAAAAAAAAAATCAGTTCAAACGATCAGTTTAGAAACGAAGACAAACAAACCGATGCTAGACTAATCAAGATCTCGAAACCTAGTTTCGTTTCAAGGAGTGATTTCATTAACGATTGGACAAGATCCAAATCTTTATAATCGCAAAATGAGGAAGGAAATTTTTAGAAAATGAGGAATTTTCTAAAAATTTTAAAACTATAATCGAGATGAGTTCTATAACACTATCGAATTTAAATACTGGGAAAACTCATTAAAAAAAAAAAAACATAAACAGGATTACCAACCTAACATATTAATTGTATATATATAGGTATTTTATAAGAGTTTTGTCTTGATACACTAACCGCTTGATTTATCTACTATTTTATCAGAGTATAAATAGGCTGTATATATTGTACATACATATAAAATAGACTGCTAGTAATTTACTGACTTAAATAATATACAAAAGCCTGCCTTTTTATATATATTTATTCAGTTTTATATATAAATGAATGTGTAAGCAAATAAAATGAAATAGTAATGTAAGTCATGCTGTTGAGTTTCCTACACGATTAACAACTTCTTAATTCATTCTCCATTTGACAGACCTAAATCTAGATCAAGACTATTTAGGTATCCAATCCTATTCTTCGTTATAATTCATGTATGCGAATACCGACATCTAACATACTTCCTTCTTACATAATTTGAACGAAGGTTTTTTTCAAATGAAAACCTAAAAATTAGTTTAATACAGTCTACGTTTTTCTTCGATCTAGATATGTATATTACTTAATAAGGTTTTATTTATTTTAACACTATAAAGTTTAAGTCCTATTCGCACCGATGTTATATTGGCAAGCTCTAGTTTAGATGATTTGACCAATAAGTGAAAGCATAGCGTGGCATTAATCGAGAATAAATCAGTCATTAGGAGCACAGGGTATCAGTTCCGCAGATAGTAGGTTCGAATTAAGTCACAAGTTTTAATATGTCATTCGTATACTTTTTAATATTCTTAAAAAAAAATATTATTACTGTAAGTATAAACTAAAGAGCCGACCTACACATACTGTTATGGTTATAGCATCATCGAGATGTCTGTTGAAAGGATCATTTCTTGATTACATAATTATCGAAGTATATACATTTCTCATAATTACACTCTTTTATTCATACTTAAACTCAAAATTATTTTTACTTTCGAGAATTTGAAAAGGAAACGAATGAAGAGTGCTATTTGATAGTTTATTTCCCAATAAATCAATGAGCCATGTTAATATATTTAATTAGTGTAAAGCATTGATAAATTTCGGATTCACTGAATTATTATAATTAACTAATTACTAATAATATTATAATAAAAAGAATAAGAGTTGTGTTTACTTTCAAATTATGAATAGCGTTTATGTTTTATTTTATAAATAATGATATCACGACTTTCAAGTTATGAGATTTATCATAAATTAATAAAACATATTTAGAATTAGAAGTGACAGGTAGTAGGCTTCTGATTTGAAATTAACTTGGATGTGAAGCAGTAAAAATTAATGACGTCATTTTTCCACATTATTTATCTCCCACCGGTTTCTGGTTCGGCAGCTCGAACTAAGGTGGACCTAATCGCTCACACTTCCACCGACACACTACTTCCCTTATTTTACTTTCACTCTCCTAAAACGAGGCGAAAGCGTTTTAGCATCCTCATTTTATTTAACCCGGCATGGGCATCCCTGATTTGAGCTCATTGAAAAGCAAAACAGGAGTAGCTGGTTATGCGGATTAAAGGTGGCGCCTGTACAAGGGGGTGAGGAGTGGTCGATGAGGAAGCACTTCTGCTATTCGCGTAAAAAAATTATCTTAAGTTTAACTATAGTCACGCGAGTAGCTCAGTACTAGCAGGGAGCCGGAATACTGAGCTACAGTTCCGGATTCCAGACCGACTGTAGCATAAAGTAATTTATTCAGTTAACCGCCGTCAATAGATTCTACTGTGAATCCTCCTTGAGCTCAACCCTTATTGAGTGGGCATGCTCTCCCCTTGGCTAAAACACCTTGCTACATAAAAGTACGGTCCTTACCATGTACAGATGGGTTATGTACAGGTCATATTTTCGGGATTTTTTTTAGTGTATTTAAGAAATACATGTATGAGAGGAAAATAGTTGACTGGCTTATAAAATGGAGAACGGAGATAGTTGGGGGGTGCAGTCAAAAAAACACCAAATATGTACTAGACTTATATTTAGTAAGTGCCGACGTTTCGACCTACAGTTTAGGCGTTCTTCTGGTTGTTCTGCGGTTATAATGGTTGTTCAGCCGGTGCACCCAGCGGCTCCTCCCCCAGTCGCCCTGAAGATGGCCTACACTGTAGGTCAAAACGTCGGCACTTACTAAATATAAGTCTAGTACTTATTTGGTGTTTTTTTGACTGCACCCCCCCAACTATCTCCGTTCTATATTTAAGAAATTATTTAAATGCCTCACATATATCGCACATATCGTATTTTCCGGAATACTGATATTCAATTTAAGCATTTATAATAACTATTAAAGTATTCTTTCTGCCGATAATTATATACATTTAAATAAAATAAAGCAATAGATAAAGAAAACAAATTAATTTAACCTGAATACAATAACCCTTATATACCCTACTTACTAGTTGTAAAGACCCAACACGTCTACTGTCACTTATGGATAGTCACTTTTTTATCCACAAGTAAAATGCTAAATTCTGTATAATCACATCAACCATTAGTGAAAATTTACACATCTTAGATTAATTTTTTTTAATTACATGCTTCATAAATTTAACATTCTTCTGTCCATTAAGGAACTATTATATTACTAGGCTTTCCAGGTTATAATATTTTAAAAATATATGTAACTGTATATAGAAATATTTGTAATTTTATGTCTTTTTGAATTATACGACATAACGATCATGAATATTATAGTGAGCCTTGAGAACTAAAATGATCAAGCCGGGGACAAATCTGTTCTCTTATCTGATCCCATGTCCCCACAATTTATTGGGATGTACATTACTCAATTTTAGGATCTTGTTGACTTACGTCATATTACTATTTATATTTTTTGTTAATTGTATTAATTATTAACTATTTTTATTTAAGAGATAAGATATGCCCCAGGCAGGGATTCGAACCCGGGTCCTCTGTCCCTCCGTGACAGTACTCTACCATTTGAGCTACCGGAGTCACTTACCAGCCGGGGGCGAATAGTATAAAACTATAAATAGTAATATGACGTATGTCAATAAGATCCTAAAATTAGGTAATGTTCAAAGAATATTCTTTCTCGTGTATACATCGCAAAAAACTGCGAGAACACATCAGAGCATGGGATCAGATAAGAGAACAGATTTGTCCCCACTGGTAAGCGACTCCGGTAGCTCAAATGGTAGAGCACTATCACGGGGAGACAGAGGACCCGGATTCGAATCCCGGCCGGGGGCACATCTTTCCTCTTTAAATAGAAATAGTTAAATAAAAATTAACAAAAAAAAAAAAGAAAAATACAAATACTGATATCCCTTACGGTATAAAATAGTCACAACATACCCATGTGAAAACCGAAAATAGTTTTATCGGATGTTACAATATCTTATCAACGTCTTGTTCAGTATTTTCAGTAGCTCGTCTCTTATCTATCCCGATTTATGTAACACGGAATTACGTTTTAATTATAAATTTAAATTGTAAAAACTGCCATATCATTCATTATATGTCAAAATTTGACTGGAAAAAAGGTTTTACTCACTTTAATGAATGATTTACAAATATTTACTCCAGTAACATCCACATGAAAATTTAAACGAAAACTGCCATATTTAAAAAATATATATTTTAAATCTTTTTAATGACATTCACAGATAAAATTCTTACATTTTTTAATTCAGATCAACTGTAGAGCCTTGCAGGTCAATATTCAATAAATAGCTCCTAAAACATTTTTTATAATTAAATACAGCTTTACCAGTACCTTCCTCCTGACTACTCTAAATATATTCTTATTTCCATCTAATGAAAATAAATATTTCTAAAATAAATTAATCCATTAGAATGTACTAATGTAATAACATGGTTTTTACTAAGCTCTGTAACGGTATTATACCCCAGAGAAGGCACCGATAAAATATTATTTTATTAACATTATTAACTTTAAAACAATTCTACTATAAAAACAAATATTAAATATTAAAACAATGTTACAATAGGGGAAATAATTCCGTAAACATGAAAAACTGTTAATTATTTCATATCATAACGATAATATGCCCGTTTTACTATGGGAGATAACTTCAAAAATTGTCTCTATTTCTAGGTAATAAAAATAAATTTGCTAGAAATAATTAATTAAAAATAATTATTAGAATGTAAATAAAGTAATTACATAGTTTTTATTAAGCTGTGTAACGGTATTATACCCAGGGAAAAGTTCTGATAAAATATAACAGGAGATTTTGTCCAAGTTGACACTTAGATAGTTATTGAAAATAAACAAGTGATTAATATATCTTTAATTTATCAATATTGGATCCTCTGTGTCTACAAGATTTGTTGACTGAGAGGATCCCCAATGCTACTATAAATTAAGATTGATAATGAATATTGTTTTCAAATTTTATCAAAACTAGCCTAATAATAGAACCAATGCTTGCTTTACGAAGATACGTATAACGTTGCCTAGTAAAAACAATGTTCCGTTACTCTATGATTAATATATCCTAAATAGTCAACCTAACATCAAATAAGCTTGAACTATAAATACTCTTTTATTTTTATAAATTATACCACTGCCTAATAATAGCAGAAAGCAGTGTGAATCTGATATGTATTTAATTTTGAGATTTTATAACTAAAACGAGGAAGTAAATCCAATCAACAATTTAAAAGGAGATTTGAACATATCAGTACTTTATAACAATTTAAAAAATTCACAAAAAAATCAAATTTTTAAATAATGTAACTAAATGTGATATAATTGCGTTTGGTTTTAAACGGTTAGAGTACGTCACAAAGTAAATATGCCAGTTTTACAATGAGAATATATCCGAGTAAAGTGAAAAATAAATTGGATACGGTTTAATTACAAAGTATGGTCATTTTGGGATTTTTTTTTTGACTGATTGGTATTTTTTGTAGCATAATAAGTTGATTATGTATTAGGCATAGATTGTTATGTAAACGTAACATGTTTACGTCATATTTCAGTAATTCTTTACAGTAGTATTTCATTTCTAGCAGCTGCTGAAATAAGTTTTAATTCCTTGCTGTCTACTTTACTTAGCTAAAAGTACGGAAATTAGTATAAAGCATAATGAGTTTATGAATGATAATGAAGTTTACAAATTGTGCTACAAAAAATAAAAGACATAGAATAAAGTTAAATTAATAATGAAAATATCCATAGCATTATTATAAACTCTTTTGCTGTTTCAATAAAAATTAAAATGATCTTTTGAATTAAAAATGACAATTAAGTAGTTTCAGACATACCAAGTTTAGTTCCGGTGTTTGCTTATTTAAAAAACTAAAAATGAGCGATGTCATTATGTTATTGTGCGGTTGAGTGTAATCTAGAAGATGGCCTCCTGACCTTTTAAGTTGAATTTCTTATTCGAATATTAATGTTGGGCAGTTTCTCTACTTGCCTTTATCTCGTTCCATTATTTATATTTAAATATATTTACATGATGTATTCCAATATACAGTTGTAAACTTCAATAAATAATGAAAGCGCTGGTTGGAGATCGAGTCTTGGCAGTCTTGGATTGTGGCACCTCCACGCTGAAAGGCACTAAGCAGGAAGATAAAGAAGAAGGAAAAAACTTCAATAAATAACTTTTTTTTAAAGTACCGAAGGATGTACTGAACTCAACTTGATTTAAATAGGTTCTTACTTAACACATTTTTTATATGTTTCTTCAGAAACATACTGCTGCGATGAATTTTATCACGTTCTTTTTTTTTTCCTATGTGCAGTATTATAATGTCGAAAACTTTCTTCTCTTTTCTTTCATACTTTAATGGTTAAACCTCTTTATACGGGTATAAGAGGAAGCCACGTGTTGGCCATATTCGATATATTTTTGTTATGAAACGTTCAGATTACCTAGAGAAAGGAGTGCTTTTCTCTAGAAAATTAAATAACCAGAACTCTTCTAGTCAAAATATTAGAATTGAGCCTGCCAATGTGAAAGTATTTGTAAATTGTAAATAAACTTTGAGAACCTTTCAGCATTATAACATTTAATACATAATTTATTATTTATTAAAATTGATTTCGACTTGTTCTTCACGCTGCAAACTTTTGTTGATTTCACGCTGAATGAGAGTTTGACGTTAGCCCATCTTAATAACATTTTCAAAACGAATGATTAAGAAAAACTCAAGTGTTTTGCCCTCAATCCTCCCAGAGGCCCGGCAAGGAAAGGTAGACCGGCATATTATGGTGTTGCAGCAGAAACATTACGACACCCAGCAGATGTGGGTCAGCTACATTCCTCATCACCGGCCTAAACCATTCTCAAAAGGAATGAATGGAGGTCTCCTCCAGGCCATCACGATTGCTCATTTGTTAAGGCGAAATGGTTGTTTTGGGTTCGTTACAGCCTTCTGGAGTCAAAGAGTGAGGATCATTAATCAAAAGGTAATCTCCTTCTATGGCAAAATACCTCGAGGTGCTGAAGGATACGCAATTATTTTCTTCAGAACAAATGTCATAATAGTACAATAATAACCAGCAATTCAGCACTGTAACTACTGATGCCGGAAAGCAGGGACGTTAGTATTATCTTTCAATACTTAAACATTAAATGTCGTAATATCAACAGTTAAAGTAGAGTAATGAAAATATGTTTTTATTTAAAAAATAATATGCCATAAAATAAACTAGATTTCCTTTTATTATTTATTATTTTTTTAAACAAGCTTTTTGTGAGAGGACCATGTAAAAATCATTAGTTGTAACGATTAAGTCAGCCATCTTATGAGTTTTAGGAAACATTGAAAGGTGGACATCAACATGGTGTGGTAAAAAGGTTCATTGTAACGAATGAATTGAGAAAAAGATGAAAGTGCTGAACCCTATAAATATCTTAGGAACGGGCGACATGATTGGATAAAGGATATCTCACAGATTAGGGTTTAGGTTTCAATCCTAGGGCGTATGTAAACAGCAGTTTGTGGTATCGGTCTAAGCCTCATTTGTTTCCTATATTTCAATATAGCTATATGGTTCAATTTTGTCTGAGTAAAAACAATTGTTTCAAGCAACCTAAGTGTTTTAGATGCGCAATTCGGAAATCCTGAAATCGTTTAATACGATCGATTATTTTAATATAAAATCGTATTACTGTCCCTGAACAAATAGTGTGAAAGATTTGACAATTAAAAAATATTACTGCGAAAAATCAAATTCAATCAAACCACCCTGATTTAACCTTAAACAATAATTTTGGAACTTCTTCAATAATCGAATTTTCACTTGGTTTTTCTGTCATATTTTACCAAGTTGGCACACGATGGGTTTTTGCGACAAATCTTTACCTTTTTATCGAGTATCTTGTTACTGTCAGATTAAAAAACAAACCTACCTGGCTTGTGTTGTAATAATAATAATAATAAAACGCTTAAATAAAAAAACGGATTTAAAACTTTATAAATAAAAATAATTGATATAATATATTCTATCTACTTTATGTGTATACATACACATATATACATATTCATTCGCTGGACCCATGGCGATCACGCGAAGCACTCTGGACATAATTTTTTCTTTCTTCAGTTTTTCTCCATGCATTAATTTTCTCTCGTCTGTCCACTCACTTTTCTTCCTTGTTTCCAAACATTTTTTGTTGATAACATCGCTTCGTTCTACTTTCGCTTTTTTTTAATATATTTTTACTTCGCTAACCCATGGTGTGGTTGACTTGACTTTTTGTATTTAAGTAGAGTAACCATTCTATAGGGAAGTCTATAAATATTTAAATAGTCGGGCGAAAATACGTCCCTAACAGAGTTGGCCGTATTCGCATTCTTAAAAACACTAATTCATGCATTCCATGACTCAACAATGTTAAAGCAGCCATTAAAATAATCATTGGGCAAGCCCAAACTCTTATATTAACAAAAGACCCAGTTTTTGTTGAACAGATGAAAATCACATTTTTTCAATGAATCATATTTAAAAAAAAAAATTAAATAATTACTTTTAATACTAACCTAAAAGTTAATACAACAATAATAATGTTTAGCCATGGAATGCCTGAATTAGTGTTATTAGTTGAGAATATTCCTGTATTCGTATTTTTTCCTGCGAATAAAAGTGTATTCGTATATTTCGGTAGCGAATACGAGTGTGTTTGTATTTTTTCCCAAATAAATATGAATGTATTTGTTAATTTTAGCTACGAGTAAACGAATATTTGCATATTTTTCTGCGATTACTCGAATATTCGGTATTTATACGTCCGAATATACGAATATTCTTATTTACATTAGTGAATAAAAATATATTCGTATTCCTATATGCGAATTCGTATTCGTCGAAAACGCCCAACTCTGGTCCATAACCAGGGAAACTTCTTCCGCTGTCAAAAAATAAGTACGGCATTCCCTTCCGCCATGTTAAGCCATCATTTGAAAAGATCAAGGAGGCTGCGTGACCTCAACTATTTTGCGGACATAACCGCCATTTGGCTGGATGATGACAATGAGCGGTTTGATAGAAAGTAAGAGTGGATTGGCGAGCGGTTGGATTCCGAAGGAGCGGGGCGAAAGTGCTTTGCCAGGGCATTGCTCCTTCAGCACACATGACGAAACGTCCAACGCCAACCCCCTGGTTTCTATCGGGAAACCGCCAATTATCCCATTTAAAAACTCATAAGTACACTTTCAATTAGGAATAACGGTTCGCGGCATGTTCTTTTCATCGACTTTAAATAGACCAAAGTATCATTTTTTTTAAGACCAAGACTGATTGAGAAATGTCATTACTATTAAAAATGACTATTGGTCATTAGGGCCATTTAAAAATGTCCTAAGGAAAACATGTAATTAATTTTGTGACATAAAAATTATATTAGGTCATAAAACAAATTAAGTAATAAATAATTATTTTTAATATCTACAATAAGCTTAGTGAACAAAGAAATACGGAAGTTCGATACCATCAATCACTGTTAATAAATCTCCAATATCGCTCAAACCCAAATTCCTAAAATAGCGCTAACCTCACACATACACCTCGGATGTTTATCAATTGGCTAACCATCAATAAACTTCCTCGGGTTAAAATTATAAAATGAACACATTTTTTTTTTCTTGATCAAATCCAAATAAAACCAATATTATTAGATGCATATCTTTAATTTCTATCATGATATAAATTTATTTTTGTCACCGGAAAATGAAGAAATAAATAATAAAATGAAAGCCAGAATCCCCATCACCCCCTTAAAATGTGCTAAGTACAGTAGAAGAGATCCATGTAAAACTCCTTTATAGTACTACAGCATAGCAACGCTCAAACCAAAGGGAATTTTAATATACCATTTGCTTTTATTGGGGAGAGGAGTGGCTCAGTCGGTAGTAGAGCGCTGAGTTGCTATACCGAAGGCCGTGGGTTCAAATACCGCACGCCGGCAGACTTTTATTTAATCTTTTAGCAGACGGAGATGGGTTTTATGGGATCTAGGACTCTCCTGGAGCTCACCAAGCCTTAGTAAAGTGATGCCCGGAGTAAGAGGGAAAATCTTGAGCGGGATCTAGGACATTCACATCCCTGCACAATCGTTATCCAAGAAATAGTAAATCTCTACCATGGTACTGAATGAACCCCAGACCCTTCAGTCTTTTTTTTTGTAACTTTTATTTCCTGCAAAAGTAGTGGCGCATATTAAAAATTATTTAATACCCACAACTTAAAGATAATTGATAAAAGAAAGCTGAAATAACAGGAAAACGATACCAGTGAATTAAATTAATAAAACAGTAATGGCTGCCAATACAGTTCACGTAACAAAAGAGACAATGAACGGGAGAAGCCAAAAGGTCGTATTGGACCACTTTCTTTAAAAACAAATTGACAAAGAAATTTAGTTGAAGGAAAAATAAGGCATTAAAAGGTTGTTTTAAAAGAAGGGTAAACAAGAAGGTGTGTACTTTAATAAAATTAATAATGGTTTAAAATTAACAGTAGATAAAACAAAAATTAAGCCATATGTGTATTGTCCTTTCGGATAGACGATATTTTCTTAGCTTCAGTATTTTGCAAAAATATTGCTCATTAAATAACAATGTAATCATGGTTCCAGCCGAAGTCGATGTGAAATTCAGGAAATAAAAAAATTGCATAACGATGTCATAATATTTCAGAAAATATATGCAATTATGTGATAGCAGTTGATGAAAAAGATCGGATTTAGATAGATAAGGGTGCACCTACATTGGATCCGATACGATGCGACGCGATCCTATATTATCACATATGATGGTGGGCTGAAAAAACAAATAACTGAAATACGCAGTGAGTGCCTACACTGGATCAGATCCGACACGATTCAATTCTTTTCAATCCGATAGTGAAACTAGTCACTGCCTTCCAAATAAAATAGTAATAATTTATTCTTTTATTTCTTATATTTTATATATTATACTGAAATATAAATATATTAAAAATAATTAATAAATAATCTTAATTTTATAAATTTAAAGAACCAAATGTTATAACAAAGAAGTAATATTACTATATTAGAATATTTTTGTCTTGCTGTTTGACTATATATAAATAATTTAGTTGTTTTTCAATGAAAAAATAGAATTTATTGTTTTTATTATATATTCGTGTTTTATATAATGATTTAATTTTCTCGATTGTGATAATATTTATTTCTTTTGATATTTTGTTGTTCATCTTTGCAAACGAGTATAAAAAATCAGAAAAGCCCTTACCACCCAGAGTTGCCAACTGTTTAATAAATAAATTAAACAATACGATAATAATTTTATCAAAAGTTAATGTTTCCAATTTTATTTGACGAATTAAAATTGTATGTAGGTATATTTTTTATGTACATTTCTGATAGATATAATTTTATTCAACGGAAAAATAACCTTCGCTACTATATTTAATGGCTCATGAAGATTAGTAATAAAATATTTTAATGAGAATTGAGAATATTTAATTTTGATTTATGACGGATATTTATAATAGTTAATTATCAAATTACAATGTAAATTTTTTAATAAATATTTTAGACAATAAAGGATAAGTAGCCACACATGGTAACGGCTGGCTTATCGTATTGAAAACTAATAATTTTGAAATGTGAAAATCGCACCTGATCGTACAGTATCGCATCGGATCCAATGTAGGCGCTTCCGTGTAAATAAACTATTTTGATTCCACGAGCGACTAAATCGGTCGGATTGCTCGGATAAAAATGGATCAGATCGGAGCGGATCCGATGTAGGCACTCTCGATATATTTCAGTCATTTGGTTTGCTTCCGAATTCTGATCGTATCGCATCGGATCCAATGAAGGTGCATCCTAACATGTAAAAAGTATTTCATCGCTATAAATAAAACTACGGCGATTAAATAGACACGCCTTGATACTAATCTGAAATAGCTTTTTTAATCCGAAAAAAAGAAGAAAAAGCACACAAAGTAAATGGAATATGCTGAATTTGTATAACATATTAGTATGGAATCATTATCACAAACATAAGGATTTTTTTCCGTGCTTGAAACTTATAGATTTATTTCATTTGGGGAAATAAGTCACATGCAATCTAGAATATCTATGTCAAACATTAACAACAAAAAGAAAACAATAAGAACGATTTTGTTTAATTAAATAGGTGCTGTTTAAACACATCAGTTGGTTTATTAAAAAATAAATATTTTTTAAAATATTACATTTTTATATGTACACAACATTAATTTAGCACAAGGTTATATTACTAATACTCCCAATTTCTTAATATCATTTGCCAGGCTTAATTTAACATCATAATGGTAATAATTAACGTTGGACTGAAAATAGAATCGAGTTAAAAGAGGGGTAAAAACGTTTTTGTTATATTGCGTATTATTTATATGGATAGAAATAAAACAAACCACTCCCTACCAAAATCTAAACCAAACGCCTATCTTAAAAATGTTCAAAGGGAATTGTGGTTTCAATATTTTTTTCCCTATTTACTTTAATATTTTTGGTACTAGTATGTAGGCCTGCTGACATCAGCGCGCTCAGGTCTCACTTACCTCAACTATTTGGACCTTGTCAGGTTATGCATGAATTTTAAATAGGCATTGCCTTTCATTATGATAAAACAGATTTATAGGAAATGAAATAAATGAGAAACATGTAGACAAAATTAAAATAGAAATAATAAAACATTTATTACAAGCAATATTCATTAAATAACAATTTGTAACTAAAATATGATAATTTTTTTAATTTTTAAATGTTTTTATTTTAAAGGGCAAATCTTGTCTTTTAAATAAAACAATTTAAAAATTTAAAAAATTATATTTTAGTTACAAATTGTTATTTAATGTTTAAAATAGAAATATTTAAAATATGATGTTGATAGACAATGAAAGATTTATTCCAAATATATGCAGTTTCATATCATGTCCATTTCCACAACGCATTTTCTGCGGAATGACATTCCGCTCCTGAAGAAACCTAACTGCTAATTTTTCATCGTTCACCGTGCGAAAAATCTTCTTCAAATTCCTAATCATATTTGAAGAAAATAATCAAAAACACGTTCACGTTTAACTTCACATAAAGAATAACAAAACAAAAGAAAGGTTTCTATAACAGTAGGAGATGGTTAAGAAAAGTGACACCTGAGCGCGCTGATGTCAGCAGGCCCTTAAACATACTTGTAGTACCATATTTTTTATCAACATATTTTGTGAAACAATCTGTCTATTGAAAAAATATATATGTAAAAAACAGTATGATCTTGTTTGAATTTGTAAGCTAAGCAAGTACTTATGGCTTGCTCACCCACATTTCATCTCTAAATAATCTGAGGAAATCGAATCGAATCAAACGGTAATAATTTTAATCACCATATCTTACATAACAAAAATTTATTGAATCTAAAAAATGAATAAAAATCCTAGCTTTGGTATGCTGTATTAAGTAAAACTTAAGAGAATAACACGATTCCAGTATTCCCTAAATTAGCTTAATCGAATTTTCGTTTTTAACGTGATTTTACATAAAATTGTCTTTTGAAAAGATTGGTGAATACATTATAGATCAGTTTTACACGCTTTCAGCAAATCTTAAACTTGAATAACAACGAAAATAGGCATCTGAGCAATACAAGTAGAGATAAATAATTATACAAATAGAAAAATATTATTTATAACATAATATATAAATGTGAATAATATTGATTATTAGATCAATAAGTACTTATAAAGGCATTAAATGGAATAAACTATACATAAAAAATAATTTAGCTATCGCAAGTTACTTTAGTGCATTTAAAAAATGTAAATTATTCACATACCTTTCTTTTATTTATTGTAAGATTATCACATACCGCTTCTTCAAAAAAACATTGTTAAAACATTAAAAATCTAATTTTATAATAAAGGCATTTTAATGTTCCATGTGAGTTAAAAAATTAAAAATTTTGTAATGGTAAAGCGAAACATTCATATTGTAATGATGGTATTGAAATATTTTTCTTGGCCATTAGAAAATTTTTAAAAGCATGAAACTTTTCTGATTTTAGCTTATGTTATTCCCACAACAAGTTTAAACATGAATAAATTTAAAATATGGCTTTATTTTAAAAAAAAACATGTTGTAAATGGAATATTTGATATGTCATTCTTTAATTAATAAGCTTCAAACAATACAATTGCTGCTGAAGGCTTAACTCAACAAGGCAAATATTTTATTTTTGTCGTTCTTTTGAAGGAGTGATGTCTGACAAAAACTTTTCACGCGAGACTTCATCATACGTTGTGATGGGGACTATTAGTATGGCTAAATAATTGTGCAATTAAAACACGAGAAAGTGATCGGAAAGGTAATAAAAATTAAGGGCCATTAAAAACAACAAAAAAAGTGGAATGCCTGTCGTGCTTTCGAACTGATTAGCTTATTAGACATTGGAGCCGTCCTGCCATAGCGGAAGAAGATTAAATATTTCCGGAAGGGGCAATCCCGTACTTTCCTGAGTTGTGTAACGAAAAAAAAAACAGCAAATAGCCAGTAATGTGATTGCTATGTCCTTTAGCAGGGATCTATCGTTAAAACGGTATCACGGTGCTCTGTGGATTCAGCACTAATTTAGCCTCTTTGCAATCCGCAATAGAAAATCACTACAATGTTCTAGTCCGACAAACAGAGTTATACGCCACATATTTTGTTGTTTATTTAACGTCTCTTAATGCTTCTATGGCTAATCAGACGGTGCTACACTGGGAGTCCTAAATTTCGCTTATCCAGGTTTAATTAGGATAACGATCTTACAAGCACCTAACATCTTATAGGCTATTCACGTCCATTTTACGGCCCCTCGGAAGAACGGAATAACTAAGCATTTTTTACATAGTGACATGTTTACATGCTGCCGTGCTTATATTCGATCCCAATGTTAGTTTAGCACTAAATTATGGAATTTAGAAAGTTTATAAGTATCGAAACATATTTAATTATTGCCGGTTGAATTTCTGTTCTTGTTCATTCAGATGAGGATAATACTCTTGAGCAATGTACACGTATAAGGCGATTTATCATATTCATAAATATTTTTATTTTGAAGAGAAAAGATTTGCCCCGTCCGTCTCTCCATGACAGCACTCCACACCAATTGAGCTACGGGAGTCGCCTCTCAGTCGGGACAAATCCGTTTTCTTCACCGATCATATCGATCTCCGGATTCTCGCAATTTTTGTGATGTATACATTAGGACGAATATTCTTTGAACATTACTTTGATTTCAGGGTCTTGTTGACTTACGTCATATTGCTATTTATAATTTTTTGTTAGTTGTTTTAATTTTGAAATATTTTTATTTTGACGAGAAATAATAATAAAAAATAAAATATAAATATGACGTAAGTCAACAAGATTAAAGTTAAAGTAATGTTCAAAGAACATTCGTCCTCGAGTATGCATCGCAAAAATCGCGAGAACACGGGGACATGAGATCAGACAAGAGAACGGATTTGTCCCGAGAAGTGGACGACCAGGGTCCGAATCCTGGCCGGGGCAAATAATTTCTTTAAAAAATAAAAATATTTAAAAATTAAAAAAATTATCATATTCATAGTAACACTAGTAGTGCTTGAGATATTATTATTATCATCCATCCGAAGGACGGTATAACCAAAGATTTTTTAAACAAAAAAAAAAATGGTAGGGCCACCTGTCGCACTACAAACCCACAATCTTGGCATAGTAGGCTGTTATGCTACAAGGACACAGAAGATACTCTTGAAAAATGTAATATTTTTGTAAAAATATATTTCGAAAAAGTTAAAACAAATTAAAGAAACGTTAAACTTATGGCTTATAATGCTTATCTATATTTTATATTACATTATATGCGATATATATTTGGATATTAATCAATAAAGCATTCGAAAAAGCGTTTTATATTCATAACTGTCGATAACCGCGATTATATTTAATAAAAATTCAATTATTATATTTAAATAAAAATCGAAATGCATCGTTTGTCTTTTAATCCACTCATATGTTAAATTAATTACAGATAACATTTCCATGAATATAATTGGAACTAAAAAAAACGCGAAACAAAACTTAAGGGAAACAGAACCTTTTAAAACTTGGTTTTGGTTATTTATTTTTCGTTTATCAATTTGTTTTGTTTTTGTTTTATTGTAAAATTAAATTTGTTTTATTTGCTAAGGGCGCAACGCAAAATACATAGTATAACTGCATACAGTCTACAGTTAAGTACATGTAGCCGCAATATAATAGATTAAACTGTGCTTTAATTATGAAATAATTCGAGAATATTCATAAATAAACAAAAGTGTTATTACTTTTACGTGATAATTGTGGTATATGTTATCAATATATATCACAATTATCAAGGAGAAATTCATAAAAGAAAGTTGAAATAATGTGGTTCTTTGTAGGCTGATACGAAAAAAAATAAACAAAACCTGTATCAAGGTTATAGTGTCTTTAACGCTATGACAATTTAAGAAAAAATTTCTTCTGACTAGTTTGCGAGTTTTCTTGTTTTATTTAATATAACTTTTGATTAAAATACTTTTTATTTATTCATTCTTTATTAATTTATTCACCTTGTCACTCTATACTTGTATTTCATTTCAACCTACTATAAGAATTACCTTTTCTGAAAATAATAAATTGAATAAAATTTATTTTATTCTTATTGATAAATAATTAATTGAATTGTCCACTTTAAGGTTCGTTCATATACAGGGTGTCCCGAATTTAAATGGCAAAACTATTTGGTGTACTGCATCTATGATTCGGTCTCATAATTGCCCTCTTGAGTTGATTGACACCGAATAAACTTTCTGCTTCAAGGTTCCCCATACGAAGAAATCTATGGGTGTCATATCAGGTGATCTGGGTGGCCAAGGTACTGCTCCTCCACGTCCAATCCATCGTAGTGGATAATTTATATTCAGGCAAGCTCGAGCAACTCTGCTATATCCAGCTATATCCTCCAATTCTGATTATTTATGGACCGATGAAGCTACCTTTACAAGAGGAGGAATTGTTAATCAAAGAAATTATCATGTATTGGCTCTTGAAAATCCTAGAGCTATTAGAGAGAATAGGTTTCAGCATGAATTTGCTATTAACGTTTCGCTTGGGATTTGGAACGGATTACTGGTGGGACCATATTTTTTACCTGGAAGATTGAATGGTATCACATTTATACATTTTTTGGAGAACAACTTTTCTAATTATTTAGATGACATTCCCTTACAATAGCGGATTGAAATGTGGTTCCAACTCGATGGATGTCCAGCTCATTATAGAAGAGTTGCTCGAGCTTGGCTGGATATAAATTATCCACAACGATGGATTGGACCTTACCTATGCTTGCATTGGTGCAAGAGGACAACATTTTGAGCAATATTTACATTAAAAAGAAAATAATATAAATATAAATGTAAATAAATAAGTATAAAAAAAAAAAAATGAAAACTTGTTTTGTTTCTTTTTTTGCGATTTTCTCTAAAACTAAGCAAAAACGAGCAAATCTCTAAAGGACTTTTTGTCTTAGTTTTTCGGTCCCCTTTAAGTTCCTGAAGTTTAGCCATTTAAATTCGGGACACCCTGTATAAGAAAAATACAAAAACCAATAGTAGTACTAAACCTAATGTTAATAATATACTCAGTTGACCCCATGTGATATAATATACCAACCTTGGTAAAACCCAGTACTCAGGAACTAAATGCTGGTTCAGTGCATGTTCTGATATCCATTTATTTGGGCCAAGGGCAGTCTAGAGATGAATGGATCTTCTATATCCTGTGCTTTATATATGTTATCTTTTTATTTATTTTTCTTCATTTTTCGTAGAACATATTTAACACATTTAAATCATAAAATCATACATTTAAAGTTCTAAACGGTTTCCTAACTTTATAGATGCCAAAGAGAGTAAAAAATTGTTGATATAAAGATTTTAATATCATTTGTTTTTTTGGAAACGCCAACAATTTGACCGAAATGACAAAAAGACATGCAATTGCAGGAATGAAATAATTTTTTAATGGATAATAATTCTTCTTTCGGAAAATTATATTTAAGTGTCTAATAAAAATTTTTTTATTTTGTTTTTCACATTTACTGATTTGATTTATTTTTTATGCCTAAAAGAGGATAAATTGGATAATTAGATTACATTTAAATTTTATATATATATATATATATATATATATATATATATATATATATATATGTATATGTACAAAAAGGATATTAATGTATAAATTAGATTTTTTTAAAATTACTTATTGCGATTGTTTTGACCCCTTTCATAAAGCTAGGGAAAGTGCCACTATGTACTCGTACAATAATATTGACAGCTATTCCCCCCATGATGTTATTCATTATTAGCCTCAATTTGATTTATGTTTATTAATTACTAGACCTTGGGTATTTGTGTTTTGGGTGGTGGTACATTTGGAGATTGGTGGTGTTGGAAGCGAACCTTCGGGTTCGGTACCAAACGTTCTTTTGATCATATTTAATAGAATATTACACTTATCATAATAGAATTTTACATATACCACTACTACAGTGAGCTACGGAAATCCTACACTCGTTCATAACTACAAATCGGAAAATAGACTTAATTATTTGTAATATAATTTATTTCCTTACCTACCACGAATGTAAAACTGTAGAGGAATAATTGAAAACATTTCAGAATTAAAGTGTCTTGCTAGCAAACTACTCCTTCAAAAGAACAGTGTCTCAATTCAAAAAATAAAATTTTTCAATTGAGTTAATGAAAGTTCCAGGTGAGTTTAATAAAATACCAAAGCACTTATTGTAATGATAGTATGAAAATTATTTTATTAATCATTAGAAAATGTTTAAAGGCTTGAAACTTTTTCATTTTAACTTGTGTGATTATCTCCACAAAACATTAATTTCAAACTTGATAAAACTCAAAATATTACGTTATAAAAAAAAAACGGAAATACAACATCAATTATGTCGTCCCTGAATTAAAAAGCTCCAATAACAATGGCTACTGAAAGCATACCTCGAAAAGCCTAATTCTGAATAATATCGTTTTTAATTTGAAGGAACATGTGTAATATAAGCTATCTGGTCTATCGGGGAAACACATATAATATACGCTATATTTACTTCATTGTTAGATTTATAAAAACCGGCTAAAGATACTCTTATTCGATTATAGTGTCTTAGGTAAATGGAATAGTCTTGGAGTAACATGTAACATGGAACTTTAGTTGTATTATTCCCGTCAGGTGCCCAAATATATTTGGTTTTTATTTTTAACGAGCAACTGTCTCATTTGACACTCTAAATTTAAAAATAATCTTAAAATGTGTCTACGACCTTGCTGATTATAAGTTTAACCAATGCATCTTCCAAATCAAACTCAAACTGAGACACGACCAATCCCCATAACACAGCCTTCGAGATAGATCAGGACAAATGAAAGGGATTGCTAAAGAAGGAATAATGACCCTTCATCTCCCTTAGGTAACCAACGACTTGACCAAATTGCCAAATCTTGTGACCATCCGAGACGGACAGAAAGCTTGCCCACTTAATTGACCTCTTCCTGGCTAACGGACCTTCAGTGAAATCTCTTGGAAGGAAGGCACCGTTGACAATCCGGGGTGAAACCACTCGACATAGGAAACCACTCTTCTTTGGACTAATTGGTCTCGAGTCAGCGTTGTAGTTTAAAAGAAGCGAAATCGGACAACAACCTTGTAACACTGATAAGATCCTAGCTCGGACATATCTCCGCTAAGCATCATTGCCTCTGCATATAGGAAGTCTTGTTGAAGATACAGATAAATCATGTTCGATCCATTAATCATGGCCTCTATACTCGTATTTGTGACAGAATTTTCATCCACAAGAAACTCTTTAATTTCCTAGAAGATCTATAAATTGAAAACTTTTAATTTCTTAATTCATCTGTTGAAAGTCAGGGATTGATCCTTTCGAATACGAGACCGTTCTGAGGCTCTCTCTGCATTTATAAAGTGGGTACCCGAAATAGGAGTGGAACCTGGCGGTGGAGCGTGATCTAGAAGAAAGCACCTCTCTCTACAACTGCAGTCCAAGAAATCGAACAGTCTCAACTACGTACCGAACCAAAGACTCTCCATTCGTTGTAGTGGTACAGATGTTTCTTTTAGTTATATAGTCTGATAATTAATAAAAAGTTATTCAACTTATGTATTAATCAATGACATTTACGAACGAATGTGAATATCATTAATTCGTACAAAACAAATAATATGATAATGAACTTGAGAAGAAAGGTCGGAGTGATTGACTTTCAGACCCATACTAGTCAAGCAGGAAATAAATAAAACCGGAAGTAAATTTGAAAGATTCGAGCGAATAGGGGCAGCATTTAAGCGCATTTAGCCGATCGACTTTCTACTTCCGATCGTTCGAATATACAGACGAGTCCGAGTTACATAATACACAATACACTTTGAACCCTTACTTCAACATCACTATTGCAAAACTATCTTGAGAATATAATAAAACAATATTTATGGTATGTATTACTAAGTAAAATATTATATTTGAATAAAATAATAAAATTGGCAGTAAAGTATTTGGAATTTTTGGGATTCTTTAGTTTGGAACTCATCAATACTCGATTATTTATCAAAATAAAACAATAACTTCAATAAAGTAGACACTGATTGTGGCGTTTTTGCCTAAGAAATAAGGCATTATTAAAGAACATAAAAATAATAAGTTTAATGTATTTAGATAAATAAGACCAAATGATTAATCATTACCGAAAAAGGTAAGATAATAGCTGATACAGCGAGTCTGTGAATTTAAATTTAACTAAATAATTGAATCTTTAAATACATGATCTAACCGATGCAGTGAAATATATATGTTAGGGTAGAAAAAGGGATTATTAATGTAACAAAGGGAATGTTAGAGCATAATACCGTAATTTAGTAGAAAAAAAAAGTATATATTTACATGTTTCACCTCGAAAACATTATATTTAATTATTACCATATTTTTGTTCAGGATGTTTATTAAATAAAATATGAAAAAGCGACACTACAGTACTACTATCCGTCCTTAATCAATTTTACACTCAAGTTTACACGTAAGTACAGAAAATATTTGATTCTATAATTTGTATTGAAAAACCTTATAGAGCTGTTTTTTTTTACTGTATTGGACCAATTATGGCTTTCTTCATTTCACAAATGTAAAAATTAATCCGTATCAGGCTTGATTTCGTTGCGGTCATCTTAAGAATATGAAAGGACGTTTAACGCCAGCTTGGTGGTATCGGCCAAGAACCTTGGAGTTCTCTAAAACTATTATTGTTATAAAAAATGTGTGTAACCTTGGAAACCTTTTCATTGATATTTTCGGGAAAATAACAACTTATTAGTAACAATGCAAAGCGGTATAATATAGACTAAAAAACTGAATTATAAATATGATAGTTAAAAAATTGAAAAAAAAAGTGGGTATGTGTGTGTAAGTTATAATACTGGTTATATACAAAATTATTCCAATGCTTCACTAAAAAATAAACAAAACAAATTATTATTTTTTCCTTAACACTGTAAGAAAAATCTTCTAAAAGGGCTTGGATTAAGAAAAATTACGGATATAATTTGCATAGCATAAAATCATTACTAGTTCATGTTAGATATGAAAACAAATCTGTGCCTCGGAGGTTAAGGACACTAAGTAAAATTTTTGTATTTGTTAAGGAAAGCCTATTTACCATGACTTTGAACTACTAAAATTCATTTTTATTACTTATAGAAACAGCTTTAAGACAATTTTTAACGTTGTTATTGGCATTTATAAGTAATTTAAAGTATTGATCATAGTATTTATTTATGATAATTAACCAAAAATATCACCTATATTCTAGATATGCTGTCCTTTACTTCCTGGTCACTGAAATGCAAACTCTTAATTAAAGGCAATGTGGTTATTAAATATAATATAATGGAGATAACAGATAAGAAGGAATAGTGATGAATGTAGAACAGAGAGGAGAAGTTGGACAGTTTTTACTTGAGCGGGCAGAATGTGTTACGCCGACCGAGTTCCAGTGGACATTGGGACCAAGGCTGCCTCCTGAATATTGTACGCATTTCTTACACCGACTGAATCTCTCATGGATGACACTACTAAAAAATGAGAACATGGGTCCTCTATGCCCAGAATGTATATTACGTAGTGCGTCGTGCCGTGGGTGGCGTACTAGGAAGTCAACTGCCATGCCTTTCAAAAATTCCTTCCAATACGTCTTCCTTTCTTCGTGACTACGGTTGAGAAAAACATAGTACTTGAATGACAAAGAACATAGTTACTGCACTCTTCAAAAAAAAAAAAAAAATTTCATTTCAAAAAGCCAACTTTTCAGGCTTAGGTAAGTCGGGAAATATAAAATAAGAAACAAATCTTAAAATTAAATATGGCCTTATTTACTGTTGAAGAACGATAACTGAGGTTTATAACAGAACAATTCGTCTCATGTAAAATTAATCCGAATTATTCATATTGTTTCAGTATCGTTAAATTAAACAAGTGCAGAAAAAGAATATCGTAAAGATAATTTTATTTCCCCCCAACTTAAGAGTAGCCACTTTAAAGAAGTTGGGTGAGCCCCAGGAGTTATCAGATAACACAGACTCTAATCCCAGCTGTTATCAAATTTAATAATATAACTGCCCATCACAGCAACTGAGCGCTCTACTCACAGATCTGCCTATACCTACTTAATCATAGATCTAATATACTATTTACGTTTTACTAATAATTAAGTTATTCTGTGGAGATATATTTTTTTATCTCTTGTCTTTTAGTACATTTGTGAATAGAAGATTTAGTTTTGCAAATGTGCTTTCGCTATATATTCTATATCGAAAAATGCTGTTAAAGCAGCCGTAGATATCTCGGAAAAGTTGTTTCAACATTTGATTCATAAAACATATTAAAGTATTATTCGTATTTTTGGCGGTGAATAAAGGCATATTAAGTGAAGTTAGAGAGGCCTTAAGAATCTAAAAAAATTATAAAGCTATCAGAATTCGGGTTCCGATTTCAATCTCAATTATTAGAAACAAATATAAATGGTAAATCAGTTTAATTCGTTTAACTTTTTTTAAGAATGACTAACTAATAACTTAATGACGAACAAAATAACTGCTTCAGTACCGCCAAATAAAAATGTCTACATCTTAAAAAAAACATATCGCACATACGGTGCTAAAACGTCACTCTTGCAATTTTCTTAAAACTGAACTGAGTATGTTTATATTTTTTTAATAGTAATTAGTGAGATGTTCGCTTTTACTTTAAAATGCAGTTTGAATATTATAATTTTATTTGTTTAGTCGAATAGAACTGTATGTTGTAATAGGATGTTGTATTTTCAAATGCTTCTCCTGAAAAATGACATCATTTGTATTAGTGAAGTTACAGCACCGTATGTGCGATATAGAGAAGTAAACCATATGTTTTCCCTCGTACACTTCACATGTTCTCTGTTCCCTATTGCTTATGTGTAAATATGTTTTACCAGTTTTTAATACTGGATTATACCCATTCTTCCATCTAGCAAAAAAAAAATCCGAATATTCAATCAATGGATAAATATGAATTTGGCTGAATAAAGAAAATATTAAATTGAAAACAAATTTTCCTTTTGTGTAATTTATTTATCTTATATATTACAGATTTAAAAATTACGTATAAAAAAAGATATGCATAGGTATAATTTGCATTTATTTTTCCTTTTTTTACGCTATTCAGATGTATATTTTATTCAAAATAGTGTATTACGTATCAAATTACTTTAAGTTTTAATTATTCAAGATATAGCTAATAATTAAGAGAACATCTTTATAAACTATTTTCCTTATTGCTATCCCAGATATAATATTATTAATAGCTACTCTCAGGACAGCAAAATGTCTATTTCGATGACCTTATGAGAATAACTATTGCCTGGAGATTAATTAAAATCAGAATGCTTTTGCAAAAATTAAAAAGCGTCGATCAAGTATGAAATTATTGTTGCAGCATTACGCGTCAGTTTAACATTAGGATAATCAGGTTTCTGCATTTTTAGCTTGAAGGGATTAGACAATGCACCACACTCTTCCGACAAAGAGTTCAAAATTCGGAAGTTATAGAAACATTTAATAGTTTTTAAATAAATTTTGAAAATGTAAACAGCAATGAAATTGTAAATAACTGAGATCTCGCCAATACTTGCAGATATAAGTAATTTCGATGCTAATCATATTCTAGATGTAGTTAATGTAATCTTTTTTATTTCGAAAATCATCGGGGTATCGATGATTTTCATCTGGGGGTTTACATCGAAATCATACTTATCTAATTAACATCTTACACGTGTCAAATTATTATTATTAATCAATAATTTGAAATAATGATTATGAATATGAGACCAACCTAGTCTCGAACCGTCACCAAAAGAAATTTAAGAACTGACTGGAACTCAAGCATCAGAATATATATATATATATATATATATATATATATATATATATATATATATATATATATATATATATATATATATAGGCACTAATAATAAATATGTTCTACTTATTTGGTGTTATTTATGACTGCACCCCCAAATAATTGCATCTTTCATCGAAATATGTATACACACACACACACAATATAAATTTTCAACAATATAAAAAGTAATTTTAATTTTCAAAATCATTTCATCATTAAAGCATAAGCAATAGTAAAACTCAGATAAATTTATGAAGAATTATGAATAATAATAGGTCTTAACAGAATACATGATAGTATATTTATAATTTCCATTTGTAGTTAATTAAGGTTTAAACTAAAATTTATAAAACCTTATTAGTAAGATTTAAATGAATAAAAAATAAATATTTGAATTACAGAAGTAAACTTAATTTCTTACAACTCTCATCCTAAAGAATTAGATGCAATTGCACGTCTTTTTGAACACATTGGTGGGTTGTCAGTGACGACAATGTGTTTAAAAAGACATACAAGTGCATTAAATCCCTAAGGACAATTAGAATTGTGTGATATGAAAAATAACCATGAAATCCGAGGTTTTATTTCTTTATTAAATTATTTTTTTTTAAATCTAAATAGATCTAAATATATTGAAAAATAAAAAGAGACCTTACATAAATGTTAATACCGTGGAAAAATTCCAACGAAAACCCCTTAATCTCCAAACTAAAACAGAAATAGAAATTATCTGTCCAATATTTCGCCCATTCAGACATCCTCAGGGTAGATAGAGAAAAAAAACAAGAAAAAAGAAACAAAACAAAACACGAATAATGCACCCAAGAAGCATCCTACCACCTCTGCCAAGAGTTGATTTTGAGCCTTCGAGGTGGTGGGATGCTTCTTGGGTGCATTATTCGTGTTTTGTTTTGTTTTTTTTTCTTTTGTTTTTTTCTCTGTCTACCCTGAGGATGCCTGAATGGGCGAAATATTGGAATTATACCACAAATTTCGATTTCTGTTTTAGTTTGGAGACTAAGGGCTTTTCGTTGGAATTTTTCCCCGGTCTTAATAAATAGATCTAATCTATTCGTAAATTATTATAAGCATTCGAATTATATTAAAACATTTTCTTCAATATATATTTACATTTTTAAGTGCAAAGTGCTTATAAAAAAATAATAGTAAATATTTGCAGATAAGGTAACTTGTTAATGCTTTTAACAGTTTTTTAAATATTATAATCAAATGCGAATTCTAAATTAAAAAACAAAAACATATAATTAATGAATTCCACTTTCTTTAAAGATTTCTAACGTTTCGGGCGTTTTTGTCCATTTTTTAGTTTTTTCATTTGTTAAAACCATTTCCATTTTAATCAATATTTTTAGTAACGTAAAACCATTTACTAACCATACCACACTTTTATAAATATATATTTTGTTATTAGCTGAATCATCCTTTTATTAAAAATCATGGAGAATTAGAAAGGTTACAAGCGCTGGTCTATAAAGTATGCGTTATGTTAATATAATTGTTGAGGGTGAGAAAGTTGTTGGCCTTAGTAAGGAATGAATTTTTTTAAAAATGTTAAAATACTTAAAATATTTTTAGCTAACTAAGACTTCCTTTTTTTTTTAAAGCCTTTTAATTTTGAATATTTTAGCTCGTAGGATCGATTATGAACTGGAAATAAATAGTCTTTTTAATGTAAGAAAAATTCTAAAATATATCTTGATAGAAACAGTTACTACATTGTAGGCGGAAGGTTCAAGTTTTGCTTTGGGTTGTAGTCCGTGGATGGAACTTTGTTAACAGAGATCGGCGTTGAGCTTTTGGTTTCGCTAACCCTTTTATTATTATTATAATTATTATTACATAGACGGCCTCAATAGAAAATTTAAGCCCTTCCAACTTAGCATACTGGAGGAGTAATAACTTTCACGATCCGACATTTCGCCCTGTCGTTAAATACCTAAATCCCAAGCTGCAGTTTGCCAACAATGAAAATGGGACAAGAACCCAACCCAAATGTCATGAGCGGAAGTTCCCCTTTAGTTGATTCTTGTCCACTTTCTACTTCATTCATTGCCTGTTATTCCCAGGCCTCCTGTATCAAGGTTTTCAGCCCCATCTTCCTACTTGACCACCATTCTCACTGAGGTCATGAGTCCCCAGGTTATGATTATGCATGTGACCATTAAATTTAGTAAAGTTGTCTGCGATATTCCTATCAAAATCTAATATATTTTATACATATGACATTATTCGGTAATGAGAATTACGGTTTTAATTCAGGTTTATAACAAATATGTACAGATTTTTATAAAATTCTTCAGCAACTTTTTCCCTTCCTGAACCTTTTCTAAAACTGTCTTAAAATTCGATTTTTAACTAGAAGTTCAACAGGTTTAAAATTATTTAATTACTGAAGACATTTCAGGCATATAAATTAATTTATTTTTAAATTAAACATAATAATCTTCCTACATTGCCCGTTGACCTGACCGAAAATGATAAAATTGTTTTCATCATACTGTTGAGCCTGGACACCGTCATGCGTAAAATGCATGAGTTCTTCACAAAAAAAAAATATATAGTATAAATAAACGCTACATCGAATAAGAATGTCAGTCATGAGATTCAATGACGAAATGGTTGACCGTATACACCCAGAGTAATCTACAAAATGTTTCGGAGAGCGGTGGAACAACAGTGACTAAACTCATTCACATAGTGGTAATGTTTCAACCAAACTTTTAGAGGGCCATAAAAAAAAACAGCAGTAAAGTTTAGAAGGGAATAAACAAGTTAATTACACAGTCAAACAAGATTGCACTAGAATTAGGCTGCTGACTGAATTGATTATTAATTACTATTATGAATAATTATTGATTTTGAATAATTTTATAATTATTAATAGACTACTAATTAAACTATTTCCATTTTTACCAATTTGATCTATGGAGCCAGAATATTATATATTGTGAAATACATTTTATTTCTCTATATTCATGAAAACCAATTATGCTTTTTAGAAGAATTGTGGAAAGACTCTTTATACCCAATATAAAGCAACTAAGAATTTATGAAATTACGTTAATTATAACTCACATATATGCTCCATATTTAAATTACTTGATGTAACTTAGTTAACAATATTAAAGTTATTTATAAATCAATTTTTGTATTAAAAGTATAAATTTACTTTATAATCTATAACGATCTTCCTATAAAAACAACTAAAGTTCAAATAATATATGTAGATATATTAATATATGTACCAATGTATATGTCAATTAATCTCAATTCCTCTCTTACAATTTACGATATTAATGTGTAAACTTATTCCTTTTATTAATTCAACCCTGAAACAACTACTATTAATATCCTTGCAGAAAATATTGATTACCTAATTATTTTATCTATTATTAATTTATTTATCTCATACGCTTAAAGATCCTTGAGTGAGCTATAAAGAAACAAATGTAAACCTCAACACGTAGCCCAGAGAAAACGATTCCTTTCGCTTAGATTGCTGTTTCATCCACCTTTGACTGACAGACTGATTTTTCTTTATTCAAAATCCCTTCCGGTATTGGCTTCGATCTCTCTCCATGCTGAACTTTTCAACACCAATAATGATAAGTAACTACATAAAATATTATTAAACTCATTTAAAATGAACAACGAACGGTGGCCGCTTATTTCTCGTGTTCGATAACCATTTGCAATAATATGGCATTCATATCGCAATAATTCAAAATTACTAGATCTATTTCTGCTGCATATAAAAATAAAATAAGTATAGCCTTGTCTCAATTCAATTTAAATTAACATTTCAAGTATTGAACTATAGAAGTTCAAAAAACTGCAAAGAATGTTGATCATGAATTATAATTTTAGTTGATTCATTTATTCTGAAATCAGTATATGTATTAAATTATAGTCAGGCAGAGTTTAGAATTATTTTAGATTCCAGAGGTTCAACTACCATATATTTATATAATTTCTTCATAAAGTCGCATTTATTTCCCACTACTATAATATATTTGTATTTCGTTAATGAAACTTATGTACGACATCAAGTACCCGAATAACTTACATTATAAAATATTTTTCTTATTTTTGTTGCCAATTAGTCATTTGCTCAATTAGCACTATAAGTAATAATTCAACAGAGTTATTCATTAGTTTAATAATTAATGTTCGCTAAAGGAAATCATTTTTTATATTTTTCATACCCAATATTTTAGCGCGTAGGATGGATTATGATCTGAAAATAAACTATCATTAGTAACATAATAAAATGTCTACAATATACTTTGATAGATATAGTTACTTTTATGTACAAACTGAACCCATTTTGTACATGCAGAATCAGTTGTAAATTTAATTTCAAGTAAAACTTAAAACGCTTAGAGTGGATGATTATACAGGGTGAAACAAACAGTAATAAGAAGGAAAAATTAAACAAAATTTCCTGAACCATGTTAAAAAATTTGATGAAAATAAAAACAAATAGTGGAACGATACCAACTAGAAGATATGAATTATTTTCTCTTATAATGATTATGCTTCTTTGATTATATCATATTACTTTATTTAGAAAAACATGGTCTATTATGCTAATATAATGATGTATATTCAATACGAATGAACAGTTAAATATAAAACACATTTCGTTTGTAAAACATCTGCACGGTTTTGTACGTGTTGAAACACCGTCGTAATGCGAAAATCCACCACCTATCCCCAAGAGAAACTTGTATTGTGCCTGCCACATCTACCACAAAACGACTTTCCAAATCTATTAAAAAACAGACCAAGGCCGTAATTTTCACAATCAAAACCGATTTCAATAATATCAAGAACTCCTATTTCTAACATTGTGACAGTGGCCGTATGTTATTCACCCTGCACTTTCTTAAAACGACCAGAATCTAGTTTCCAAACATTCTTACAACAAGGTAAAAAACATATTTGAAACCAACCTGAAAAATCTGTACCACTGCAACCCGTGAACGGGTCTGGGGTTCAGTACATGGTGCAAGGATGCTAGGAGGTGACTTCTAGGTCACGCTCAACCGCCATATCCCCCCTTATTTTTATAATATTTTATAGAGGCTGGGTGAGACCCAGGAGGGTCCTAGATCCCATGTGATCCATCTCCCGCTGCAAAAAGACTAAATTGAAGTCTTGCCCTGCAGCGGAATTTGAACCAGGATTTTCGCCATGGCAACTCAGTGCTCTACCACTGAGCCACTCCGCTCCCTATTTTAAACCAACAAAAACAATAATAATAGGAGAATGTGAGATTATAACTTGAAATATTTAATAAATATTGATTATATACGGGAAATAGATTTGGTATATATCGCTTCTTCAAAAGAACTACATTACGAAAATATTGGCAATTTAGAGTTAAGGCTTCAATAACAATTGTATGATTTGAAGCTTTTTAATTCAGGAACGACATATATGACATTCTATTTCCAACAATTTTTTTAATAAAGTCATATTTTCAGTTTCATTATGTTTCAGCTTGAAGTTTTATGGGAATGTAGTTATAATTTTAAATCTAAAAAGTGTTAAGATTTTAAAAATTTCTAATGGTTAATAAAATAATTTCAATACCAATAGGAATTGCTTTGCTTTATCAGTACCCATTTTTTAACTTACATGGAACTTTCAAATACTCCTATCGAAAAGTTAGTTCTGTTGTATCTATGACATTGTTGTTTTGAAGGACTGATATATGGGAGTATAAACAAAATCAAACTGGAAATATAGTTTACCATAAATATATATTACTGCATCTGGAAATGACAAATCAGCTGATTTCGTTGTTGTATATTTTCCTAAACTTTGATAAGTTTGTATTTTTAACTGCAGACCATTATATAATCGGCAATCCCAGAATCATTTGATTTTTAGGACCAATAGTAAGCAATTTTAAAAATCTTCAAGACACGAAAAAATAATTTTATATGTTAAGACATAAATGATTTAAAGGGACTATCTTCGATCTCGGAGATTGTCGAGTTTCCCTTAGGCAAATATACCTATTAGCGACCGAAGATGGAAAGTGGAGATTTCGCAGGTGATGTCTTATAAGAGTCTAACGTATAATCTACCAACATTCGTAGTTATATTACAACTCTTAGGACTCTCCTCAATATTGGATTGTCATTCAGATAGTCGTTGACATTGTATCCAACTGTAGCGCCGTTACGTTACTTCCTTTAGCTGTTGGGATGATCTTCAAGGCACCAATGCGGACCAAGAATTTCTGCCGGTTATGATCCCAAGTCACTGGACCATTTTACACTGGCTTACGGAACACCGCTGCCGGAACAGATAGCTAACCTCACATCTAGGGCAAACATGTAAGTGTGTCTTCCGTGAAGAGAACCCGATATAACTGGGCTTGTATCCTTCAATTATTGGGCCTAATAATAAATATAACTCTAATAAAGAGCTTAGAATTTGAAGGCTCAGAGCTGATACCACCTTAGCCGTTTACTGACTTCTGCCCACGGATAACTGCCAAAACCCAAAACCTTTAATACAATACTCTAACCTGAGCCTCTTACATTAATTAACAACCTAAGAAAAATTATTCAGTTAATAAGAAAAACCGGGACTCTCACCGTCAGAAAACTCTTAACGCTTTAAAACGGTTGACCTATGGAAATATTTTTAACCTCTTTGAATTCTAGATCAATCGACCTATGTTATCGGTTTTTTCAGAATTTTCTCCTGTGTAATACGCTTATAAGGGTATCCTCAGATTGAGGTTTCCCTCAATCGAAAATTTTCTTTAATTCCTGTTTTCACTTTTTTCTGTCTTGTATATCTTCCTCCCTCAGACCATGGCCATGCATACATTCATCAATGACTTCTAACCATTTTTGAGATCGTTATGTTGAATTTGCAACCGTTCTCTAACTTCGGCATTAGTCCTTCTTTCTACATACTTGTTTTGTATATAACATTATGAACAATATAATATTATAATTATCAACCTAAAATACAAATATATTATCAATCTATTGCTGTAAAAATAAAATTATTGATCCTGGCAATTCAGCATGCTAGCTTCATTTTAGTGACTTCTAGCAAATACATTTTCATAAATTGTACACAGTGGTAATGAATTCTTTTTAAGACCAAACCACAAGAATTTTTGCTATGTAAATTTATGTTAATGTATTCCAAAAAGGGCACCACCTCGAGCTATTTATCTGGCAAACAATAAAACAAGGACGCTGGGCGGGGATATCTCAACCTTGCTCTTGCAAGAAGTAAATTCAGAACAAGCATATTTTTATTTATTTTTTTTAAATATATTTAAACATTTAAAACTCCATCATATAGTAACTAATCGTAAAATTCGAGGTAGATTATTAGGCAAAAGACAATATACTTTGAAATGTTACAAGAAAATTATAAAGTTATAATGTTAGAAGAAAATTCCAAAGTTCATTCTATTTTAGTTAATAAATCAATTTATTTTACATACGTTTACACTATTTGTTGAAAATAGGGTAATCATAATTGAATATATGAAATAAACAATTCCATGTTTAGTATAAATATCCAGCATTCTTCCTCGTGTTAACATCGCAAAAATTGCGAGAATACGGTGATATAGGATCGGCGAAAAGAACGGGATTTATCTGACTTGAAATCCCGGGCAGGATAAATCTTTTCTCTTCAAAACAAAAATAATTTTTTAATGTTTTATATCCAATTCACCTAGATAACTAAATAAATATGAAACTAAAATGCTCAAATAAACCTCGGAAACTATTGCAGTATAGCACCTTCATCTTAGTGGATTATTCCACATATCCTTGAACTGCTATAATTGTCAGAATTTCCTTGATTATTTTTGGGATGCTACAATAGTATTTAATTAGTGGAAAATACCCAATTTCTCAATCGGTTTTAATGGGTACACCAATTATTGTGTAGGTATATGTGTGTATATTTACGAAATAATAATGAAAAAAGAGCAAACATGACCGAATATTTTTTTTTCTGAACCTCCTTCATTTTATGAAATTTAATTACAACATAAATATTTAGTGAAATAGACAACTTTCATTTTAATTTCCATTGTCGAGTAAATATATCTTGAAAAAGCGATAGACAATTATTCCATAAAACAGCATATAAATTTTAGACTTTTTGTTATTGAACGAGTCTCAATTATTTTATGGAGAATCAGCAAAGGGTAACCGTATGAAATAAAAAAATAATAAAAAAAAGAACTCCCTAGTTAATATTTTTTTCTATTTCCTCATCAGTATCGAATGTTAAATTATTTTGCCATACAATATTATTTAATTAGAGGAAACAATATCGTTTCAAACGGTTTTAACGGGTACATTAGTTTATTTTATATAATTGTTTATTATATAATAGTAATCGTCTTAGAATATGTGGAACATCTACTTTTTATTTGGATTGTATTGTTAAGTAAATCTATCTTAGAAACATGATGTAATGTTATTACAACAAAGAATATGTAGCTTAGACTTTTTGTTATAGCACGATTTTAAATTATTTTTGGGTAATCAGTAAAGGTTAACCGAATGATCTCAACAAAAAAAAAGAACTCCCTAGTAATTATTTTTTTTCTATTTCCTCATTTCTTTCATGTTAAATTATTTTACCATATTGCGATTTCGCCCTCATATTATATAATGTTACATATTATTTAATTAGAGGAAACAATACCGTTTCAATCGGTTTTAACGGCAACGTTAGTTCATTGTGTATAATTATGTGTATATGGATATTTATGTGTGTATTATGTGTGTGTGTGTGTGTGTATATATATATATATATATTGGTTTGTATTGTTGATATGATAGAATATGATGGAAATATGATGGAATATTACTGAAACTCTCTAGTGGTCTTGTTTCTAACGTTAAATTATTTTTATAAATTATATTTTATTTATTTTTATTTTATGGTGATTATTTTAATACTTTTATTTTGAAGAGAAAAGTTTTGTCTATGCGCAAGAGCCGGGTTTGAATCCCGGCCAGGACAAATCATTTCTCTTCAAAATAAAAATAGTTAAATTATTTTGTAATATTGCAATGTCATCCTCATATTATATAATGTTACAATAATATTTAATTAAGGAAAACTACTCAGTCTCAGTAGGTTTTAACGAGTACATTAGTTTATTGATTAAACATAGGGAGGGTAATCATGATTGAATATGTGAAACAGGCAATTTTTATTTTTTGTATTGTTGAATAAATATAATATATTAATATTAAGATATTTTCTTAAACATATGATGGAATATTATTCCAACAGACACCATATAACTTATAGACTGTTTGTATGTCGAACGAGTCTTAATTATACTATGGTGAATAAGTAAAGAGTAACAGAATGAACTAAAAAAGAAAAGAACTCACTCATTTTAAAATCATTATATAAAATCGTTACTACAAACAGCACAACTCATAGGCTATGTAAAACGAGTCACAATTATTTTTTTTAGAATAAGTCAAAGATTGTCGAATGAACCTGAAAAACATTTTTTTATATTACTTCAATTTATTTCTCTCATATCTCATCCTATATGATCGTTACATAATTAAAATGTTAACTACTGTTCTAGGATTCTATTGAAACCCCTATCTTTCTCATTAACTTTGGTTTGGCACAAATAATAGGAAGTACGTCTTGTTGCCCAAATAAATTGAGAACAAAGCCCTACCTACACTCAAGAGTGTTATACAATCAATGCACTTTCCAGCCTGTTTTATGCAATTGACTTGATTGTTTTCGTTAGAATAGAAATCTAAGTTACTTCACCATTTTCGTTAAATAATAGCGTATGAACAAATTAACCTAAAAAGATAAAACTATATGCAGAGAATATTTTAACTAATGGAACATCACATACTAACTTAGTAATTCTATATTCCCTAGTTCTCGAAGTAACTTGTACAAAATTATTTCAAATGAACTTGCTTATCAAGTCAGTACAGCCAAGCAGAAATTGTGAGAAATGCAAGAGTACGAAATTGTAAGAAAAAATTATGAAATATTAAAAAAAGAAAAATTTTCCAAGACATTTTTATTTCTTTTGAAAGTTGGTAGACTAAAAAGGTATACATCAATAGTCATCGAAAATCTATTTAAAATAATGTAGGCATTTAAAAAAACAAAATCCTCCCGTTATAATAAAAGTAATAAGCGAAATTCATGTGAACCAAAAACGTTTATTTCATTTGTAAAATTCGTGATCATAGAATTATTATTATTGATATAATTTGATATTAAAAAGATTATTAATATGGACTTCTGGATAAGTTGAACCTAAAGCAATAAACATTTGAATTAACACTTACCGATTCTCATTCCATGTGACCTTTTAGAGATTTTACTTTAGCGAGCGTTATAGCTTGGGTTTAAATAATGCAGAAGTCATTAAAAATAAAATTAGGCCAACATAAATGGATCCTTACCGTTCTGTTATTCACTTTAGCAATCGTTAAAAGAGGTAATACATAAAAGCAATGATTATTTTTAATGTTATAAAATTAAAACAATAATATAATTTAATTACAAATTTTACATTTGAATTAAGTAGGTGGTTACCACGAATTCGAATGATTAATTTTTTTTTTTCATTATCACACTTACTTCATAGGAATCCGTGCATGATACGCCCCACAACAAATCCTTTATTTGTTTGTTATGCAGACATAAAGAGACCTTGAGAAACCTCAAAGCCAACAATAATCTGGCAATGTATTGGTAAATACAGTGTATCACCCATCGTTACAGGAAAAAAATATTTTGAATGATAATCAAAATACTATCCCAAACAATTTTAAACAAAGATCGTTTTCAACTTTTAAAAACATTCAAAATATAATTTTAAAAGATATATCTTTAAGGAATAAAACTAACTCAGTGCACTGGATACTGATTCATATCTGTTATATTAGAGGAATCCAATTAATTTTAATTTTTTCAAGCCTCATTATTATTTTGGCAGTTCATTAATAAAACATGCAACACTAAAAACATCAAATTTTATAACGCTCAGAAAAAACAATGCAGATCTATATTTATTTTTATAAGTTTACCTCTGACATATGATTTTTATTAGGATTTAAAGAGCTTCTAGCGATGACTATTTTTTTAGAAATTAGGATTTACTTATTAACAGAAATCAGTAGATTTATAGTCAAGGATTTGGCTCTAAGTTAAATTTTATTGCAAATAATCATTTCAAAACTACTTTTTAATATTAATCCAATAGATTTTTTTCATTTTCAATTTAAACAAATAAATTTTATAAAAACAATTGGGAACATAGGAGATTAATGCATTTGTTCAAAAACTTGTAATAATATGGTTGAGAACAATATCAATATTACAAACTGACAAACGAAAATTTTAAATTAAGAAAATCTATGAAGGTTAGAATCAATTTAGTTTCCAAACAAATGTAAACATTTACACGTTTGAATAATTAAATATCAACAATACTTTGGGTTATTGATCTTGTCTTTCCAATGTCTTGACAAACAATATAAAGCATTCTAAATTATAATACAATTGAAATAAAGTTTGAACTGAAATTCGAAATATTTTTACGAGCTCCAAAACAAAAGTATTAAACCGGGATGTAAATGTTTGATGACAATAACAATGAAAATAAACCAGATTTTGTCGATGCTGACATCAACAAGAAACGATGGCCAGACATAGCTCGTTCTATTTGACATAGAACGTATTTTGAAACTAATGATAAAACCAATCTCACGTTGGTTCATTCAAAATTGGTTGCACTAGGATTAATGATATGGAATTAAAATATTTTTGGCATCCACCCGAACCATATTCTCTTCAATTTAATTTATACGATCAACATATAATTATTTAAGAAAAAATAATAATTTCAATTGTATTCTCGATTACTTAGTTTTCATGCCGAAAATCCTGGTTCAAATCCCGCCGCAGGCAAGATTTTTATTTAGTCTGCAGTCGGAGATAGATAATATGGGATCTAGGACCATCCTGGGGCTCACCCAACCTCTCTATAATATTATAAAAATAGGGTACCCAAAGTAAGGGGGGGAATCTGGCGGTTGAGCATGTCCTAGGACAAGCCACCTCCTTGCAGAACCGTTGTCCATGAAACAGTACAGTCTCTATCACGTACTGAGTCCCAGACCCGTTCACTGGTTGTAGTGGTATATGTTAAAAAAAATCTCGATAACCTCTAGCAGTTTATGGAATCCTGATTGCTTAACACACGTGCATAAAACCCTTATGGCTTATTAACATCAGGATGACTAGAATTTAAATCATAAGCAAGCCTCATGAAATTAGCATAAAATAGATTATTTTTTTACTGAACTAAATTTCTTATGAGAAAATAGGCTACTTATTATACTATATTTATATATTTTAACAAAAAGTGTAGTTATGAACTTAAATTAGATATTATTTAGCAATTCAAACTTCCTGATAGCAATAGCTTATCAAGGATTATGCAGAATAAATATTAAAAAACAAGTATTTTTAAACTAAAGACTTCAGTGATATCTTCTGGTTTAGACCGTGCCACTAAATTTCGCGATAATTCTTCATTCTCTTTTCTGCCCTGAAGAACTCAGCAGCCTGTCTGGCGAAACGTTGGCGATAAATTTAGCGACACGGTCTAAGCCAGAAGATACCACTGAAGTCTTTTGTATAAAAAGTGGCCGTGAAAACCTAAAATAATTTTTAAGTATTTTTAATTTTTAAAAGCCTGTACAGTTTAATTTTTAGAAACTGTACTGTTTCATGGACAACGGTTCTGCAGGTAGGTGATTTGTCCTAGATCACGCTCAACCGCCAGATCCCCCCCCCTTATTTTGGGTAACCTATTTTTATAACATTTTATAGAGGCAGGGTGAGACCCAGGAGGGTCCCTAGATCCTATATGATCCATCTCCGGCTGCAGACTAAATAAAACTTTTGCCTGCAGCGGGACTCCAACCGGGTTATTGCTTAAAACTTAACAATATTAAATTCAGAATAAATATGATCGGTATAATTTTTAATCTTAATGTGATCGTAACATTAGCCATAGTGTAGAAAAACTTTGTTATTTTTTATTAATACACCTTTAACCAAAAGCATCCATTCCTTAAATGTTTCTCTTCATTTCAATGCTCTATTTTACTTCATTTCATTGGTGACGGATGTCGATTTGTTCATTATCGACACACTAATTCTAATACTTCAGTTAATTGACAGAGATATTTTGATTATGTGATAGCTCAAAAAATATAAGGTTAGTATATTTATTCTTAAAAGCAATTCAAACATGCTGACATCAGGAGCTCATCTAGGTTTATGCGGAATAAATATTAAAAAACAACGATTTTTATTTTTAAATGCCGAAAAGATATGCATGTAATTTTACTAATACTAAATGTTCAATTTAAGATGCCAATTTGATTGGAATACGAATGGTCGGGAAGAAAAATTGAAAAAAAAATGTCTAGACTTTAGACTTAAATAGTTCGGTGGAACATCGATGGCCGATGGTAAAGTACCGAAGATGCTATGTGTACCATTCTGCGTTTGTTTAAAAACATATAGCTTACCTGGAGGAATAATTATAAAGTATAATTTTGAAAATAGAAGACTTTTGATTATGAACAGTTATTAGTGCGTGAACACTTTCATTAAAAAAATTAAACTTTTTTTTTGTAAATGCACTACCAATAAAGGGCTAAGTAGTATAAGTTGATTATTAACATAAGGATATCTTTTTGAATGAGAAATAGTTTTCATATCATTATTTTAATGAACGAAAACAAAGAATGGTTTCATTCATAACAAAAACTTGTAATGATATCATTCCGGAATCGGCCTCATTCCCTTTTCATCAGTGAATGGGCGGTTTCCGACATGAATGAAACGTAGAAGCCGGTACTACTACAACCTCATGTCCTGCATCTGAGTAGCGGTACCTAAGGGTGCGGTGCTCTTCCGTTCTCCTACTGGATAAGTCACCATTTAAGTCTTCAAGTCCTAGCTCTGGGTTAGCAAGAAAAAACACGCCGCAATCGAGAAGGCAGTTATCTCACTCTAAGAAATGCGTCACCTCTCCCATGGTAAATTCTCTTTTTAATTGCCGACAGGAAACATATTTCTAATTCATAACTTTGCAATTATTCTATGAAGTTACAGGTTACAGGGGTAAAATGCTTACCCCTGTGTAGATTGTAGATGTTTAACTGCTACAACAAAATATCTTAAATTGAAAAATGCGATGGAGATATCTACAAATAAAAGCGAGCAGGGTAACTCAGAAGAGCGGAGTTGTGCTTAGGAAACGCTAGGGTGAAATCTGTCTGTGATACATAGATGATCTAAGCTATTAACAGCCACAGAAAAATCCTGTGAGACTTACATTTTGAAATAATTCCTTTTATGTATTTAATCTGTACTGTATAATTTGTATATTATGTATAGTATATACTTAATACACAAATTATATATTATATAATATAATTATATATTACTAGCACTTAATAAGTTTCTATATCCTAAAGATATACAAAACTAATTTACTATTAGGCTTTCTGACAAAGAAAGAGTACTTGTATCAAATAACATTGCTAATTTCAAAATAAAGTGGATGATATCGTAAATACAGAAAATTCTTGACAATGAATTCATGGTTATATAAATGTCGAAAGGTTAAAAAATTGTTTTAAAAACTCAGTTCAATTTTTATCTTTTCATTCAAACTCTTAATATAAGCTCAAAAATATGATAGATTAGGCGAGTCATATTCCTGGACACGTCAAGGATAACATCTAACTATAACCATTAAATTTAATTGTTTATATTCACGCCATATAACTTTTTTTTTATTATGCTTTCAACTTGTACCATATCAAGTTTTTTTTTGTAATAAAAAGGAATTAAAATTTTTTTAATTGCGGTGTAGCCTCTCCATCTCCATAACAGTGTTCGGGTTCGCCAGGCATTAATGATTAATAAAATTAACTGAGTAATAAAGGTCCCGTAGACCCAAATTAGAAAAAGTCTAGTAATAGCATTGTATTATTTATTACATTAGTAAGGAGCAAATAAATTCATTTTATAATAGAAATTGATAATCATAATTATGTACGAAAATAAAAAACAAAATTTTTTTTATATTCGTAGATAATTAGTCTCAAATATAAATTATTTATTAATAAATCTATACCAATCATCTTATTTTTATGAGATCCTACATCATTATATGGAGGAAAAATTAGTTTTATTATATATATAAATATTAACTATAACTATATCTACTAAACGCTTGACTCTTGAATAATGATAAAATATATTAATGGAAAAAAATCACAGGTCATTTTAGGGGGTTATTCAGCCCCCTCACCTCTTATCATGAATATTGTCTGAAATACTAAGCATGATACTTTCTTGAAGAACAAACAGAGAAATTATATTTTCAAATTGTCGTTTTCTTATTGAATCAGGGGATGGATACATAATACACAGGGTTTTCATAGGAGATTGGAGCAAACTGATTTAATTAAAAATGCAAGGAAATATTTTTTTAATCCGATTTTATTTAATCAATTCAAAGCTTTAAGACTGTAAATTCAAGGGCCTATAATACATGGGTTATGCAGATAATGAACAGTTTTTAGAGAATTATTTTTTCATAAAAATGATACATTATGAGGTAAAAAGATAACCGATTTTGAGTGTCAGAAAGTTTTTTGAAAGTGAAAGAAAGATGTTTTTAAAATTAAAATATTATAAACTTCTCTACTGCACATAAAGCGTCCAAGTTAAGGAAGTAAGTAAAGTAGAAAAAAAATACTGTTCCACTACAAATCACAAAGGATCTTGGGTTCAGTACGCAGTAGAGACTTCACTGTTTCTAAGGGGGTACATGTAGCAAAGATATAGGGAAAGCCTTGAAAGTTTTCCTTAAGCATTTTTTGATTATTTTATCCGAAGAACCTTCAAAAACCTTTCGATCCGGTTGGTATCAGGCAAACCTTAAAATAATAAAACAGAAAGTTCTTATTTGTTTGATTAATAAATAAAAATGAAATAGATTAACTGAAACAATGTGCCCTGGCCTTTCAAGGCATTGTAAAAAGAGAAGTTAACTTAACGGCCTTCGACGGCATGATTATGACGACACCACCTTGACTAATTTCCTACGCAGTCTTTCAATGAAGTACAGTTATAGAGGCAAGCATGCGGGGATAACACATACACAGACAAACATATATATATATATATACAATAAATAAAATATTACAAATAAATATATTCATATGTGCGTGTGTGTGAATGGCCGTTATTGTTTCCGGCACCTGTAGGAACGCTTTTCCGTTTAAGAAATTAAAGCAGAGTGCCTCCACATGGTACGGCTGGGTGCCCTTTTTCCCTGAAGAAAAGCAGGGAGAAGAGGGAGCTAAAACTGAAACCCTCTGGGATTAACAATCCCAGTTGTATTCTGGTCGGGTAAAACCGACCCAAAACCCATATAAATACATGAACACTGCATCATAGTCGCGTAGTCTTTCATGGCTGTTTCGCGTCAATGAAATAAGTAAATATTATATATATATATATATATATATATATATATATATATATATATATATTATCACAAGTTTATGATAAAGTAATTTATCAATGTAACTATAATACATTAAAATACATTCATACTGCTGTAATAAATAAATCGGTGTCATATTATATTAAAAATTTATCATATAACGTTATTTGTTTGGAATGGTAGCTCTGTGTGTATAGGGATGAGTTGTTGTGTAGAAAATCCAGTATTAAAATTCAGCAGTGGCAGATACATAAATACAGCCCTAGATATATATATATATATATATATATATATATAGGGATATAGTGACTCACTTAGTCACTATAAAAGGGCTAACCTTAAGACGAGGAATACCTGACGATTGAGCGATATCTCGGGCAAATCACCTCCCTGCACCCTTAAGCTTAGATCAATATAGTCTTAAGCTTAGTCTCAATATACATATTATCTAATTTTCTTTTGACTTATAATTTATAAAAATTAATAATAATAATATATTCTTCAATGATTCAGCCTTTTCTTTAATTTCCTTTTGGCGACATTTCGAGACTAAACTGTTATCCAATTTCACTATAGATTTGTATTAAATATATGTATAATTATATTAGATATTTAAGAGAGCGATTAGTTCATAATTGAGATATATTCGGATTGAACATGACCTACTCAGTTTCCGGGTCGTGTTCTCGACTACAAAGGAATGCCTCAATGAAAAAGTGAGAGGAACTCTTGCTCACCCACGCAGTAAACTGCCTTAAATATCTTTATTAAGATTTCGTCATCAGTACTGTTCAATCTATATTGGTGCTTGTTTTGTTTTGTTTTGTTCTACAGTATATCTGTAGTTTATATATCTATATTGGAAACGATTAATGAAATAATTAATATAAAGATATGATCTTAATAACGATTAGGATAGAAAATTGGTATTACAAGAGCTGAAAGGTTTGAGGAGATGTGGAGCGGTACTTCCTGGCGTGATATAATATTGATGAAGTTGTGCCAATGTAATTTTTTAATCTTATAACGTCTGAGGAATCCTAAATGTCTATTTAATGTTGACTTGTGTGTAAAATTATGTAGGCAACATACCAGTACTTTGTTTGCTGTTCTTATAATTTTAGCCTTAAAGTTTTCTTGTCTATGTAAGTACATTTTGAAATCCGTAATCCATTTCAGGACGTTTAATTCCATTTAGTGCTCAATTGTTGTTTTAAATTTCGCTTTTGTTTTGTTAAAATATGAATTTTAAAATTTTTTTTTTAGTAAAAAATCCGTTTGACAAATTCTTATTTTAACTTATTTATGAAAACTTGATAGTTCATTTTTTGTTACGGAATAAATAAATTCTAGTAATGTAATTTCAATTAATACTGTAACAGGATCTGTTATTCCGGTCTGGATGATATTGCTGAGTCCATTTGTTGCACCTCCAATCGCACCGGAATGTCGTGTGTGTAATATATAGTAGTGGGGCGAGCGATCAACCTTGGGGTACACCAGCTTCAGTAGATATTAACTCTGTCCATTGTTAGTTGGAGAAAAACCCGTTGGATCCTTAAATGTCCACAGCATATTCCACTCAATTAGAATCAATACTAGTGCTAAAACCGAATAAAATATAATATTTCTAATATAAATGATGAATGTTAGTATGATCACCTTTGGCTCAGCCCATCATAACGTTTTTCTAATTAAGCCCAAAATCATCAAAAATGTAATCTTAATTTTGGCGAATCTTGTCACTTCTCTCTCAGCTGTTCCGTGTTTTTAAACCCTTACATTTTCCATTTTCGAATGGTTCAAGTAGCTGTTTATCCTTTACAGTAACACCCTTCCGGAACAGTTGGAAAGATAGTATTAATATAAATTTTAATTGTAAATTATTGGCAAAATAATGTCAATAGTGTTCGAAAAAATATTAAGCCCAATAGCATTGCTTTATGATGCTACAAATGAAATTCCTATTAAATTAAAAGAAGTACCTTCATTTTTTTAAAAAGTAAAACTTTCTTATTGCTCCAAAGACATAAAATGAGATCTCGTAGTTTCCAGGTCCATATATATGCCCTATATACGTTTAGATATCTGTAAACAATGGTCCCTGCAACTGAACCATTGCAAATAACTATAGTTATTAAAAGATGTAATCATTTGTTTATTAATTATATAGGATCATTTGGTAATATTTTTTTATAAGTATAATTACCACCACTTAGAAAAATAATTATTTCTTGATAACTTCTAGTTATGTAAATTTCGTGCGTACAATACTTCTTTAAGACTATCACAAAGATATAAGTAGATACAATCTCATAAAATTAACATCCTAGTAGAGAGATCTATAAAGGAAGTGAAATATAATTAGTAACTTATCTTAGAATAATTAACCAAACTAAAGGATGTTGCCTTCCCCGAAATATTCTTTTGAATTCCATGAAAGATATGTATGTGTATACAATTGCTCAAAAGTTACTCAATTTCTCATATGTCCCAACAATATTCACGGCGAGTCTAAATGAAATTCGCCATAATAAAAGGTTTTAAAACGTAGTTTGTTGCCCTTAGTCCACTCATACACATTTGCTTTTCATTACTGTAATAGATTTTTTTTTGCCTATTAAAATTATAAAAAACTAAAATGAAATGAACTTCCACATTAAACATTGACATCAAGCAATTAAAAAGCGGGTGATATATTTATTCAAAATTTTATAACTTTATAATTACTAACAATTGCGACAGTCTTTAGTCTCGCCATAAAAGGAAATGTTACAATAAACAATATGTTTGACTTTTATAATTTACAAATATTAAAATTTTACATAAAATTTACACATTTTTTTTTTCTCTTTCCGTCCTATTTTATTTAATCAGCCTAATATATCCTTATTTGCTACACCACAGAACAACCATGGACGATTAAAGGCACTTCTAGATTCCTGGGATGACGCTATTAATAGTTTAATAAATAATAATTTTAACAAAACAAAACTACACAAACAACATAAAGTAATTAGTAAATTGAAAAAAATTCAAAAGTTAAATTTAGTTGTACCTATTCTTTCTGAAAGATTTCTATAATGGCACTAAGGGAACATGTACATAAAGATAATTAATTTATATTTCATTTTTTTTATAATTTAAGTTACATAACAATAACAAATAAAAAACTAATAAGATTATATTTTCTTTTTCAGGTGAGTACACGTTCCATGGAACACGTAAGTTTATTTATTTATTTCTACTTTTCATTATTATGAGAATACAAAATACAAATTTTTTAACTCAGGATTTTACTTACTAAAAAGTAAAACGAAAAATAAATAGCCTGATTTTAACTTCAATTAAAATCACATGATACGTGGCGTTCAGAATCAAAAGCGGATAACTCCAAATTTTTAAAATTTGCTATTTCACATTTTCCTCTCTTTTATTTAGTCAAGCAATGCTTTATGTTCTTGAAACTTCAAGGTTGTACCGAACTAAAATGATGAGAAACAAAGCGGCAAAGTTGCTTGAATGTAATGGCGAAACGTGAATAAGTGAGTTTTTGAAATTTTTCAGTTACCCATTTTTGATCCTCAACGCCTCTTTTAACGTTATTTTGAACCATAGCATTTACAGAATGATAAAAAATTAAATAAAATACTTCTGTCATTATTATATTCATTCGTTTTTATTATTGTCGAGCAGAGCTCCTTTTGGAGTTTTCTTTAATTCAAAACTAGTTTGCCAGGACTTCATAGATAGGTACCTGTTTTATACGAACGAAGCAATAAACAGATTGTTCGCAAGAACTATTCGATATTCCGAATGAATTTTTGAAATGAATGGTATTTGTGCGAAAAGTTCAAGGCTGAAATTGATGCAGTAAGGTGGAGGCACTTCAAGGAGATTCTCTTTCACTCCATTCCTTAAATAACTCCTCTTATTGCGCAACAGGAGATTGGATGAATACAGTTCGTTTTATGAAATTTCAAAATCGAAAATAATCAAGAAGAAAGGAACGTTGGATGGGTATTTTGTTGAGCGCCGAGTTCTTTAAAAGCTCTCACAGTAAACACTGTCTCTTTTTAAGTCGATATCTTATTTATGAATCTCTGCTGAAAACTTCAAGTAAAAAACAATTTGATTAATAAAATTTTATGTCCAAAATTTTCAATAATCGAATGGGATAGTTATAGATAAGTATGTATGCCTTTTATACGTCAAAACTTTAATGAAAATTAAAAAAAGGGGGGGTATATCGCTTATTTTCAGTATTCATGGAGTTTTAAAAACTTAAAATTTATATGGAAAATGGAGATAGTTGGGGGTGCAGTAAAAAAAACAACACCAAATAAGTACAAGACTTTATATGTTTGTATATTTAATGTGTGCCGACGTTTGTGGCCCTTGTAGGCCATCTTCAGGGCAAATGGGAGAGGTTGGTGGATGGTGGATCGCGTAACCAACCAGAAATGTCGGCACACAAAAAATATAACTATTGTACTTAATTGGTGTTGTTTTTTTTTACTGCACCCCCCAACTATCTCCATTCTCCATTGTATCATCCAGTCAACTATTTTCTTCTCATACTTAAAATTTATGTTTGAATGTGATGAATATGAATACGCATATACGCATATGAAATACCCATATTAAGAAAATTTGTTTGTTTGTTGTCTCACTATTTTTTTGGAAAACCCTGAACATTGGGTGCAACCAGAGACGTTTCGATAATTTTAAAAACGCGATTCTTTTATTAAAACTATTTTTTTTTTATTAGTAAGTAAAAAGTTAATAATAAAGTCTATTTATGATGGTGGCCCGAAGCAATTAAATATTCACAAAAAGTTATAACTATGTCGATATGATAAAAGTAAAATTATAATCAAGAATACTCTAATAATTACTAATATATAACGATAATATTAATTACTGGTTATACTTCGTTAATCAAGTTAATATATTTACAAGATTTATAATATGCGGTAATGTTGATACTATTCTATGGAATACATAAAATATTATCAAAATACAATTATAAATAAGAATGCTCTATAAGTTATTATTATATTAGCTATAATAGTAAACGCAATTCCTTAACCAGGTTACATATCTGAAGGATTTATTTTAAGACTTGGTTCAGAAACGTTGCAAGTTATTGCTTCAACGTCAACTCTTTTAATAGAATGTCACTATATGAATAATGAATGACTCCAAAGAATATCTTCACGGAATTCTTAAGAGAAAATGTTTAAATTTCAACTCAACACTCCAGATGTATTTTTCAAAAAAGGTATAAGCGCATAAGTAATGAGTTAAAAAACAAAAAGAAGAAGCAAATCAAGGCGAAAGAATATATAAAATGCATTCCGTCAATTCGTTTTATTTTATTTATTTTTTTATATATTAATTTAACATTGACAACAAAAATTAAACTAAATTGGTATTATAAAAAAAATATTTGAAATTAGAAATAAAATAAATTGAATATATATGATTAGTTAACTAAAATTTAATGTCTAACAGAACTAGATAAAAAAGAAAAAATCAAATACCGTGAAGGTTTTATAAATGCATATAAAGGCTTTGTTTTTTAGATTTTTCCCATTGCTTGCATTTTAAGAATTATTACGGTAATTATTTGACTGCTTGCCTTAATAAAAATCAGATTAAGGATTAATGCACCCCATTGAAAAACGGAAGAAAATACTAAAAAAAGGGCTTTAAATTTAATCTCAGATGAACCAACTAATAGAGTGTATATCGATGCTCTTATCAGATATGTTTCATTTGAAAATGGTTAAATTTGAATATTAGTTATTTAACGATATGTTGTTCTGATTACATTTTTCTCTATAATTCCAAGAATTATATGTGATAATTTATTTGCTAGATTTTCGATAGGACTAGGGGATTTTAAAGATATCAAATTTTTTGTTTAAAACATCAGAAAAGATAAATTAATAACAAAAAAACTAATTGGAGAAAAATTTATAAAATATCCGTATTGAACACAGACAAACAAGATAATAGAGAAGAGCATTAGCGCCAAAGAGATATTAAAAACTTGTTGAGAAATAAATGGAAAATATTGAAAACAAGAACACGTAATTTATTGACAGGTGTTTTTAGTTTAGATGCTTCTTGGTTGGAACTCTAGAGCCCTTATATATCTGTATTAATATATTTTATCTCCAGCTGGTACAAAAACATGTTTTTGGCTCAATTAATTAGGACTAAAGTACATCTTTTCTCCCTGTGCATTAGAGATTGAGTAAAAAAAAATAACTTTATTCCCTAGGGATGACAACCTAATTCATCTAAATAATGTAGGTTTTGTACTGAAGAAGTTTAGGGTTAGGTTGGTACACCTGTCAAACCGGCCATTAAAATCAGCTGTTGTTTTAAAACGCCAATACTGATAAACAGAAGTTCATTTGTGCTCAGGTTGTGTAAGGGACTAAATTCATCATCATTCCTAGCAATAATCGGTACCCCTCGGCTTGGCCTCGTGACTAAAGATATATTCGATTGTTGCCTCGCATTCGCTCGGGAACAAACTCGAATTGTACCCTCGCATTCGCTCGGGTACAAACTTACGGCTGAGGGAATAATGATCTTTGGTCCCTAGGTGCATAAATAACTATTTTGGAATAGAACTGGGCTCTTGAAGAAGTCCTTATACCCTAGCACTTTTTCTTTCTTTTTTTATGTAGTTTCCTGTATCCTATTTTTGTGCTGCTTATTATTTATTTTATTATTACATTTATTTTTTTCATTAGTGTTCTTTAAAGTCTTGTGATTGTATTGTACTTTTTCTACTTTGTTTTTTATCTAACTTTTTTAGCTTTTTTGCTCAATTTTGTCGTACGGATCTACTTTTTTCCTTTGCTATTATTATCTTTCTGTCCTGAAGATGCGTAAACGGGGGAAAGGGAAATATTGACAGGTAGTTTCGTCTCCTGTTTTCATTTTGAGACTTGAGCCTTCTTGGTGGGAATTTTTCCATTTTCATAATATAAAAAAAGGTAATTATTCTGCAGGTTGTCGCTTCGAGTTAAGTCACAAGTTTTAACTTTTCATTCGTTTACCTTTTAATATTTTCCAAAACTGAAAGCTATGGCGAGGTTTAATAGTGAAAAGAAAATGTATATACGGAAATGTTTATACCTCGGTAATCATTTTATCTAAAAATGAAGGTTTAAACAAACATATATCAAAGATCCTAAGCTTAGGCCCAAACTTTTCCACTCCTTCTTCCAACTCCACCAAACTCATCCCCAACCTCATCACAGACCTAGAACACATATACAGAGATGACAGTTTTACAGTCCCTGACAATGAGAAAGAAGTATCCCGTGTCCGCATCACCAATTTAATCACCAATCACTTACAACGCTCCCAAAAACAGCCCCCTCCTCTTTCCCCCTCATTTTTTAAAGACATTGCCACCACTCGCACATTCCTCAGAGCAAACCCACAACTTACAGTTACCAAAGCAGACAAAGCCAACGTGACTGTAATAATGGACACCGATGACTATACTGAAAAAATTAGTTCCCTCCTATCTGACACGACAACATATACACCCATCCCCCGTGATCCCACCCTCTCTCTCATGACTAAATTCAACCATCACCTAAAGGACCTTCATCGAACCCGACAAATCAATAAACATACATATTACAATCTTATCTCTTATAACTCCATATCTCCTCGTTTATATGGATTACCCAAAATCCACAAACCAGGATATCCACTCCGCCCCATTATTTCTAACATAAACTCCCCATCTAGCAAACTTAGTAAATTTCTTCTTCCTTCTCTGCAAACCCTCAGCCATAACAACACCTATGACATTACTAATTCCTTTCATCTAAAACAAGAACTACTTTCCGTTCACATTCCTGACCAATTCATTTTAGCTTCCCTTGATGCCACTAGTCTATTCACCAATATCCCCATTGACAAAGCCCTCAGCATTATAGAAAAAAACTGGAATATCATCCAACCACACACAACTCTTTGCCTCACTTCCTACCTTGAATCCCTTACACTGTGTTGTAAATCCGGATATCTTAGTTTCCATGGTAAATTTTACAATCAAATCTCAGGTCTGGCCATGGGTAATTGCCTTGCTCCAGACATTTCTAACATTGTTCTTAATGACCTTCTTGACTCCATCATCCCTCTATTCCCCCATGACATCTTCCTCATCAAGAAATATGTCGATGACCTCCTTTTAGTTCTCAATCCTGAAAAAATCCCTGAAATACTAGTAGCCTTTAACTCCTACCATCCCCGTCTCAAATTTACCATAGAAACTGAAACCAATCACACCCTCCCCTTTCTTGACCTCCTCATTATAAGAAATAATGATAGCTCCTTGTCCTTTGATTGGTACACCAAACCCACATATTCCGACAGACTCCTCAATTTTTTCTCACAGCATCCTTACCACCAGAAGATCAATACAGCAAAAAACCTTATTCACCGGTGTTTATCCCTATCAGACACCCAATTTCGACCAACCAACATCCTACGAATCCAAAACATACTACTCTCTAACAACTTCCCAGCCCACATTACCAATAAACTACTAGACCCCCTTAAACACCCTAGTAATGTAATTTACCCCTCCCCGTACCCAACAGTACCGAACCCCAGTTCCTTCATATACCGATCTTTTCCTTATATTCCTGGTCTGTCTGACAATATCCAAAAAATCTTAAATCTTACCTTTCCCAACCTTCGCCTTGGTTTTAAGCCATATCACAAATTATCCCAACTATTCACATATTTAAAAGACCCGATCCCCATTAAAAATCTCTCCAACATTGTTTACCGCATCTCCTGCTCTGCCCCAAACTGTACCTCCTCCTACATTGGGGAAACAAAAAACCACTTTTACAGACGACTATCACAACATAAGACATCTATATCTACCCGGAACATATCTGCTTCCAAACTATCAGAACATGCCTTAACCCTTAACCACACCTTTAACTTTGACCAATCCTCTGTTCTCGCCACTGTTCCTAATTATACCAAAAGACTAATTACAGAATCATTATACATTAACCTAGAAAAAAATCCGTTAAACACAAAGACTGACAAAAATAACCTATCAATAGTTTACAGACACATACTAGACCTAATACAAAATAACTAACCACCCCCGCTTCCTAATGACCTTCTCCTCCCCCCCCCTCTCATACGTGCCAATATTATATATAAGTATGTATGTTAGTCTGTGTGTGTGTGTGTGTATATATGTGTATGTATGTATATGTATATATATGTATATATATATATATATATATATATATATATGTGTATGTGAGTGTGTGTGTATGGATTTTCAAGTCTTTATATGAGGCTTCTACACTATTTGCTTCTTTCCCTTTATACGTTACTTATAGCCATTGTAACGGCTTTTATATTCTGAGAAATTTTTTTACACTTAGTAAGGGTAGGGGACCATCCTTCCTTCTCAATTATATCAGTCAGTGTTTCATAGCCAGAGAGGACCCAACCCCCGTCCCACCCCCCACAGGTAACTTATGTTTTGCACTATTTACTCACCCTCCCTCCTCCATTTCATTTTAATTTCTTTACCTCATAACCTAAAACAGTACTATACCCAATTTACCGTTATTATCACTACTTCCAAGCTCACTATTACTGTAAGGCGTTTATTTGTTTTAGTTATCTATATACCACCCTAAATATTCATCAATATATATCATAATTCCAATATAGCCTGTTATTAGCCTGTTAATTAGTCCAATATAGCCTGATTATATTATCACGTACCTTACTTAAAACATACCTACTTTTATACAATTGATATTTTACATTTTTATAAACTGTCTTCTTACATTCTCTTATGTAATTAATATTCTTTACACTAGTATAAAATATTTTCTACCTATTAATATTAATACTGTATTTTCTAAAATAATTTTTATTTTCAATTTTATTCTATTTTATATAATTCGTTTCTAGATTTTTATAATTTTACAATTTTTATTTCTTCTTTTTTATTACCTATAATTTTAGTGCGTAATTCTTATCACTTTCTAATTTACCCATATCATTTCACATTCCTATTGTATATTCAGTTTTTATTTATCTGTAATACCTTAATTTTTTAACTGTCAACACTTTCTGTTTTATTATTATTTTCTTCATGTTTTATTATTATTTTCTACATTTTAACCTTCATAATTACTTTACTGTACACCTTTATCAAATTTTATCATCATTATTACACATAATTATCAATTTTTGCCTGTTTTCACCTTCTTTTAGTTTATCTATATTTAAAATGTTTTATTATATTCATACCGCTTTCTTAAATTGTCTGTATTTTGCTTGTAGCCCTGAAGAAGACCTACAACGTAGGTCGAAACGTTGGCTAACAATAAATATCATCTGAAATTACTTGAGAATTTCATTCAGTGACCTCTACCCGGACCAATTTCTTCAACATAAATTATCATAGGTCAACAATTATTATCAATATGAATTCAGCAAGACGGGGCAAAAAACAAGATACAGACAATCTTCAACCACTTCTTCGTCGCAGTGCCAGACTCCAACTACGCAGACCTGGAGTACTACCCCAGCCGTCTTCTTCTACCAGTCCACCACTAGCTCACCTCTCTCAGACTTCCTCTACTTCTTCTATGGATCCCCTCTCATTCCACCAATTTACCACATCTTCAAACACCACAGATGAACAAACTCTTTCTGACCATAATGTTAATTTTTTCTCTTCTCTAAAATCTAAATTTCCCCATTGTAATAAGAATCTTAATCTATTTTGTTACTTACATAAACGCCTTACTATTAAAATAGAACAACGAACTTTCCTCCTAAAATGCCGAACTAATTCCCTTTTTCCGAAATCAATTGAGAATTCCCTCAAAAACATCCACATATGCCAACCCTTTCAATATAGATTTTACCGGTCCTCTTTTCTATTCAAAAAAACTTTACTTAATCTTAAAATTAAGGAAATTTTTCAACAGATAGATTCCATCCATACTCAAATTTCTTCTCTCAAGACGACCCTTTCTACCCTTATCGGTGACAGTTACATCAACACCCTCATTTCTTTCATCAACAATTTCTGTACATCTATAAAAAAACACAAAAAACAGTCCCTCATATCTAAATTTAAAGACCTCTATATAACATCAACAGCCAAAAAAATTTACCCCACAGGTAACGAAAAATGGGTCCACAATATATCATCTACTGCCATCCCTCCACAAGTATCAAAGATCCTAAGCTTAGGCCCAAACTTTTCCACTCCTTCTTCCAACTCCACCAAACTCATCCCCAACCTCATCACAGACCTAGAACACATATACAGAGATGACAGTTTTACAGTCCCTGACAATGAGAAAGAAGTATCCCGTGTCCGCATCACCAATTTAATCACCAATCACTTACAACGCTCCCAAAAACAGCCCCCTCCTCTTTCCCCCTCATTTTTTAAAGACATTGCCACCACTCGCACATTCCTCAGAGCAAACCCACAACTTACAGTTACCAAAGCAGACAAAGCCAACGTGACTGTAATAATGGACACCGATGACTATACTGAAAAAATTAGTTCCCTCCTATCTGACACGACAACATATACACCCATCCCCCGTGATCCCACCCTCTCTCTCATGACTAAATTCAACCATCACCTAAAGGACCTTCATCGAACCCGACAAATCAATAAACATACATATTACAATCTTATCTCTTATAACTCCATATCTCCTCGTTTATATGGATTACCCAAAATCCACAAACCAGGATATCCACTCCGCCCCATTATTTCTAACATAAACTCCCCATCTAGCAAACTTAGTAAATTTCTTCTTCCTTCTCTGCAAACCCTCAGCCATAACAACACCTATGACATTACTAATTCCTTTCATCTAAAACAAGAACTACTTTCCGTTCACATTCCTGACCAATTCATTTTAGCTTCCCTTGATGCCACTAGTCTATTCACCAATATCCCCATTGACAAAGCCCTCAGCATTATAGAAAAAAACTGGAATATCATCCAACCACACACAACTCTTTGCCTCACTTCCTACCTTGAATCCCTTACACTGTGTTGTAAATCCGGATATCTTAGTTTCCATGGTAAATTTTACAATCAAATCTCAGGTCTGGCCATGGGTAATTGCCTTGCTCCAGACATTTCTAACATTGTTCTTAATGACCTTCTTGACTCCATCATCCCTCTATTCCCCCATGACATCTTCCTCATCAAGAAATATGTCGATGACCTCCTTTTAGTTCTCAATCCTGAAAAAATCCCTGAAATACTAGTAGCCTTTAACTCCTACCATCCCCGTCTCAAATTTACCATAGAAACTGAAACCAATCACACCCTCCCCTTTCTTGACCTCCTCATTATAAGAAATAATGATAGCTCCTTGTCCTTTGATTGGTACACCAAACCCACATATTCCGACAGACTCCTCAATTTTTTCTCACAGCATCCTTACCACCAGAAGATCAATACAGCAAAAAACCTTATTCACCGGTGTTTATCCCTATCAGACACCCAATTTCGACCAACCAACATCCTACGAATCCAAAACATACTACTCTCTAACAACTTCCCAGCCCACATTACCAATAAACTACTAGACCCCCTTAAACACCCTAGTAATGTAATTTACCCCTCCCCGTACCCAACAGTACCGAACCCCAGTTCCTTCATATACCGATCTTTTCCTTATATTCCTGGTCTGTCTGACAATATCCAAAAAATCTTAAATCTTACCTTTCCCAACCTTCGCCTTGGTTTTAAGCCATATCACAAATTATCCCAACTATTCACATATTTAAAAGACCCGATCCCCATTAAAAATCTCTCCAACATTGTTTACCGCATCTCCTGCTCTGCCCCAAACTGTACCTCCTCCTACATTGGGGAAACAAAAAACAATTATTATCAATATATCATCTATATTTCGAAATGTTAGTTAAAACTATTATTCTTGAAGAAATGATTGCCTAAATCTACTCATTACCCGCAAATACATTCTGTTTTCCATACTTAAGCTCATAATGTTACGATAATTTTTATTTTTGAAAAAAAAAAAATCATTCATAAAAATTAAACGAATAAACAGTTAAAATTTGTTAATCACCTCGAAGCGACAAACTTCGGAACATACACCAAAAAATCTTCGAAATATAAAATCGGAGAGGACATGTGATTATGACGATACTTCAATGGAAGGTCAATTTAACAGAAACAAGAAAATTAACTTAACCAATACTCAAGACAAAGTCGCCTTTTATGAATGAATAAAGCATAAAGAATGAATGAATGAGGGGATAGGAAACTATAGCAGCTACGATTGTCTTTATCGGTGTTGCGGTCATGGTCTTGGGCCTGGCTATGTGCAAGGCAAGGCATCTCACATTCGATCCCGTCCCACGAAGTCAACGAAGGCGCAGGATGACTTTCGGTTACGCAAGCAATGATACTGGAAGCCGCCTGCTGATACAAGCGATTTAATCCGGAGGAACGAACCAGCCCTTGTCAACATAGCGATATCTCTAATGGATCCATCGCGGTAAATAAAACATAGAAATTAATCATGTTAATTTTAAATTTTTATTGAACATCGTAACTAGGCTCCTACAGTTTGGGTTATTGAAACAGTTTTATTAGGTTAGAACCATAAATGTATCAAGTTACTGTTATTGACGATCTTTGCTATGAAAGGGCCGATTATTTGTTAGTGGTACATAATAACAACAATAATAATGATAAAAGTCTTAGCGAACATTTGGACTCGATATAAATATCATCAATCGCAGTTCATAACCTTCCATCCACGTTTATCCGCACAGCACCAAATCTGTGAGATCGCTTACGACGCAACCCTACACCTTGATCCATCCTCCGGAAATTTACCAATCAGCTCAGAGCTTATTAATATTTTACAAATTCATTCGGCAGAAAATATAATCGTGAATTATGTGCAATAAAATTAATTCTGAAGAAACGTGTCAGTTTAAGCTTCAAGTAGCGTATAAGAAAAGAATTTCGATAAAGAACATCCGATGGGTTCCAATTATGGTCTAAAAGGCAAACTTCTTAATCAATTGGTCTTATTTTGATTTTTCACTAATCACATATTTTTTATTTTAGTTTTTTTATATTAATTATAGTAAAAATTATTGTTTAAATGTGCATCGTAACGTCGATATAAGTCAATTGTTTCATTTTATGCAAACTACCACTACAATTTCTCATTCATTTCAAATTCTAACTCTTTACAAATTTCATTTATTTTATAGTCTAAATTTTATGCTTGTTTTTTAAATCTTTAAGGTCACAAACGCTGAGCTTTCGGATCTCTAAGCCTTTTATTATCAATATTATTATTATAGACTTTTAATAGTATAGTTGTAATTCTGGCATAGACCTAAACTATAGTAGAGGCAAAAACAGATAAGTTCAGGAAGGAATGTCAATCTACAAGAAATGTTAAAATGTCGAGTTTTTACTTTTATAGCCACAATGCATACCAAATACAAATCATAATCACCAAGTATTATAACAACTTAAAGTATTAATTGATTAATGTAATTGCATTTACATAAGAGGAAACGAAACTATAATAAAACGTAACACATCTTTATTCTAAATTATTATGGATTTCCAACCATACACAAATTTAGCTGACAGGTAATACAAACAGTGTATCAAACTATAACTTTCACTTTTTAAAAAAAGAAAAAAGAATATCATAAGTTGAATATGTGGTGAGGACACAAACAAGTAATAGTATATATAAAAAAATATATATACATATTACTATCTCAAAAAGCAATCCTCAAAAATGTCGTGTACATTTTTTAATTTATAAATATTTAAAAAAATATTTAGGCATCCTGCAAAAAATATTGTCTAAATGCATTTTAATCTGAAAATTTTCATAATTGCAATACTTCCTATACTGTGTAACTGATAATAACAATTAAAAATGGATAATGTTTCATATGAAACCTGTAACACGTAACTGTGACCTTAAGACAACTCCGAACATAATATATGAAATAAATAAATAAAAAAGATACAGAATAATCTCTCTCAACTATTTCTATTTTTTAATACATCACTTCATGTTAATGTTTCTGTACTATGAACTAAAAAATGAAAGGCGTTGAAATTCAAAACGTGGCTTGAAAAAACGAATGGTATTTGACAACAAATTGCATTTGGTTGTCGCTTCGAGTTGATTGACAAGTTTTGAATGTATATTTGTTTAATTTTTTATATTTTCTATATATATATATATATATATATATATATATATATATATATATATATATATATATACATATATATGTGTATATATTTACCGTGAGCTTTAGAATAGAAAAGACTATTCAATTTATTGTTAATGAGTAGATTTAGCTAATCGTTTTATCAAGAAATAAAAGTTTTAATAAGCATTTCAACAAGATGATATATCTACAGGTCCGGTGAATAAGTGGTTAAGTAGTATTTTGCCCAGAGAGAGTTGACTGATTTCAGATAACCGGAATCGTATGTATCATTTTCGTAGTTTTTTGCTTGAAATGGAGTTGCAATACAAGCAATAACTCCTATTCAAGCCAATGCCTTGCTTAGCCTCCTATTCACTACGAAAATAACTCGATTCTGCTTACTGAAGTACAAGAAACTTATTTTGGAGAAAATTAGACTTTACCACTTATTCCACGGGGCCTATATATATGTCTGTTGAAACGTTCATTTCTAGATAGATTACCGAAGCATACATATTTCCCACAATTACATTCTTTTTTCCATACTAAAGCTTGTGATAATTTGTATTTTTGGAAAATATTAAAAGGGAAACGATAGTACATAAGTTAACGAATGAAAAGTTAAAACTTCTGACTCAACTCAAAGCGACAACCTGCGGAATAATTACAAAAAAATTAAACAATTAAACTTTAACTGTAGTCTTATTAGTCAAATACAACATATAAAAGCGAAATTAAATTTAACTACCTATGGTTGTAACAGCAGTGAATTGGCTTGATATTCTCACTCGGCTTATAATTTGCAATAAAAAATGAGATATAAGGATAATTGTAGAAAGGACTGGACCGTTTTAAATAGCAACAGCCAATTTGAGAAGAAGGAAATGAAATGTGACAATCGACTTTCCCCCGGTTTCCATTTTATTAAAAATATAATCTCCCGACAATTGTGAGAGAAAGAGAATTAAAAAAAAAATATTAAGGAAATGTACACACGATTCCCACAATCTGTATTTAATCATTGAATGCATTTAAAGCTGACATCATATGAATATTACCAAGTCCACCTTCGGCATTACACAATCTGGTCAACTTTCACTGTTTTCGTTAATAATTAATATTTTTATATTTTTTATTCAGTCAATTGCCTTTATATCTATATTTAATGAAATCGGTTAAGTAGCGTCGGAGAAAAGTCGCAAACGGAGTATGCAACTGGTTTTTTTTTCGATCTACATATGTAATCTTGAAACATAAAACCTCAATCGGTAGGGAGTATAATTATTTTTATGTATATGTGTGTGTATATAGCTATATATATACTAGTGACTACATTATGCCTACATAATTTGTCTATGTAATGTATTTTTTTTCACCTACCGGCCACTAAGGACCACGTGAATATCATTGGTTAGGCTTCTTCTTGAGGGAGTCTAGATTTTCTTTCTTTCCATCTCAGCCAATGTACTTTATTATATAGAAATCATAAAAATAAAAACAAAACCAAATATTTCTTTATACACGAATTTATTATCTTGCCCGTTAGATAATTGCACGGGATTAGGCAAGCAGCGTCTTCGGTAAAACCCATCAATATTCCAACCCATTTACACAAAAACTCTGCAATTTATATATCTAAACCTTCCTGGTGAATCACTCTATCTATTGGTAAAAACCGCATGAAAATCCGTGCAGTAGTTATTGAGTTATATCGAGAAAAAAAATTGAAATTCTAATTATTCACCATTATTAGTTTAGACCCATTATATTTCATCCGGATTTAAGTTAAGCTGCTATTTAAATGGGTTTTTTTTTTAGCTGATACAATTGAGCTTAGGACACAAACGATTTTGGTACATATATTTATTGCCTTTGTATGAAATTCTTTCAATAAAATTTAAAGATATATTAAATAATACTAATATAGTTGTGAATCTACAATATAGTATAAAATAGGGATTCTCAAATAGATAACGAACTTCAGGCATTCTGAGGTTTCTGTTTTATTATTGCAGTAACCTTAGAATCGAGAAAAAAAAAATTGAAATTCTAATTATTCACCATTATTAGTTCAGACCCATTATATTTCATCCGGATACAAGTTAAGCGGCTATTGAAATGTTTTTTTTTTAACTGATACAATTGAGCATAGGACACAAACGATTTTGGTACATATATTTATTGCCTTTGAAATTGTTTTAATAAAATTTAATGAAATATTTAATAATACTAATACAGTTGTTATTCTACAATATAGTATAAAATAGTGATTTTCAAATAGAACACGAACTTCAGGCATTCTGAGGTTTCTGTTTTATTATTGTAGTAACCTTAGAAGCTCAAACAAAAAAAATATTTTTAAAAGCGAAAAATTTAAAACGTGAAGTAAACCTAGTTCAATGTTCATCACTTCTAAAACTAAAAAATTTCATTTGAGAAGTAAACTACAGAAATTACTAAATTACTAAAAGTCCGGCTATGAATCTATAAAGTTTCAGGAGCATAAAGCATCACTTGACAAAAGTAGCGAAAAATGTGGAAAAGTCAATTTTGTGAATTTGGAATATACCTGCTTTTGATCCTGAAAGCCTTGTATTGATGCTAACAAGATTTAATAATTAAATTAAATAACCGCGATTAACTACCAACCATATGTTGGAAGTAATATTGATAATGTGATATATCAAGTACTTTTTAGTAATATATTACTGAATACATTTATCTATTAAATTTGTGTAATAAAAGAAAACTAAAATTGTAAATTTAATAAAAGCGCGTTTGCTGAAATAATCGAAATTATTTCGCACGACGATTTATAACGATTTTAAAGGTGTAAATTGTTTTAATGTATTTATTGAACATTTTTAACACAGTTGTTAATGATCAATCTAAAACAAATGAATTTTTCTTATATATTTTTCATTCGGCGGAATCAATTTGAGACTTATAAAGAATCTTGTAATGTCGGGTGTGGATATTTAGCTACCATTACTGGATTCAGAAATTTTAGTCGAGAACGTTAAAAAGCAGTAGTATACATAACTCATTATCGTCATAATTCGACTTATTTTAAAATTACATTCTACTATAATAGTGTTATAATTTAAGGAATTAAAAAGTTACGATTTGTTGGTAATTTACTTTGGTAAATAACGTTTTGTTAACTATTTTTCGTAATGGATTTTGTATTCTTGAAATAAAATAATTTTATATTTCTATTTTGTATAATTAATGATATTAATTACTCCTTGCTTTGAAGTAATAAGTCATCGGCAGGTTTAAGTAACCTGTTTTGAAGTTTTCGGTTTCAAAGAATAAAAACGACTTTCTCCGACTGCAAGGACGTTGTTCAGGATCTGGGCCGAACTCATGCGCCGTTTTGAAGGACTCTTCAAACCTGTTCTCTAGCAATTAAGCCAAATGTCATTGATTACATTTTCAAAAGCTTATTAACTTAGAACCTAAGTCACTTTAAGTATATAATAATCCTAGTTAGTCCTTATGGTAAAATTAGGAACGATAAAAAAAGAATCGATAGTAGAGAATCATAATGTAAAGTAGAAATAAGAAAAACGGTTATTAATTCCGCAAGTCGTCGATATGATATAACATATTTTACGGAATATTAATAAAGAAAAAAACATTCATACATAAGTGATTCTACGAATGTTGTCACTATGTTGATGGCTAATTAGGTAAATTTTGGAATGATTTAATATAAATATAAAGTTGAAGTAAGAAAAACGGTTATCAATTCCGCAGGTTGTCAATATTTTTAACTTTTCATTCGTTTAGTATTCTCAAAAATAAAAATGATCGTGAGTTTTAATATGAAAAAAAGAGGGTACTAGTACGTTTAAGGGCCTGCTGGCATAAGCGCGCTCAGGTGTCACTTACCTCAACTATTTGGACCTTGTCAGGTTATGTATCAATTTGAAATAGGCATTGCCATTCATTATGATACAACAGATTATAGGAAATGAAATAAATAAGGAACATGTAGACAAAATTAAACTATAAATAATAAAACATTTATTACAAGGAGTATTCATTAAATAACAATTTTTAACTAAAATATGATCATTTTTTCATTTTTAAATTTCTTTAAAATAAAGACATTTAAAAATGAAAAAAATGATCATATTTTAGTTAAAAATTGTTATTTAATGAATAAAATATAAATATCTAAAATATTATGTTCTGATAAACAATGAAAAATTTATTACAAACAATGCTCATTACAAAGAGCAATATCTTCAAAAATGCATCAATTGCATCAAAAATCATCTCCATCTAATTTTATTCCCCCCTTGCAGTTTCATATAATGTCCATTAACACAACGCATTTTCTGGGGAATGACATTCCGCTCCTGAAGAAACCTAACAGCTGTTTCTTCATCGTACACCTTGCGAAAAATCTTCTTCAAATTCCAACTCATATTAAAAGGAAATAATCAAAAACAGATTCACGTTGAACTTGACATAAACAATAACAAAACAAAGAAAGGTTACTATAACATTAGGAGATGGTTAAGAAAAGTGACACCAGAGCGCGCTGATGCCAGCAGGCCCTTAAATGTACTAGTACCAAAAAGAGTTTAATTGTAGAAAATGTAAATACATTTGGGTAACCATTTCATCAAGAACTGAACGTTTCAACAAACATTTCGAAATTTACGTGATGAAATAACTTAAAAAGTATGTGTGAGTCGGTTCTTTAATCTATATAGTCATACAATTATTTTTTATTTTAATATAGAATATTTAGGAGGAAGCGAATGAAAAGAAAAATAATCTAGTGAATTGACTCAAAGCGGCAACCTGCAGAACTCATAACGAAAAACTGCAAAGAGTGGATTTTTAATAGAATATTACAAAAGAAAAAAAAAACAGTTATATATAAACGATTCTATCACTATCATATCAATATGGTTTATGGCTAATTAGGTAAATTTTGGATTGATTTAATAGTAGAAAAGGAATGAGCGTTTATTAAACTTTATATGTGTAGAAAATAAAATAATTTTTTATACTTTTAAACGATTTTCTTGTTCATTCTCAAAATCGAAATAGATTCAAGTCCAATTTTATAATGTACACCGCTTATTGAGTTGTCAGTAAGATACCAGTTAATTATTTTACTGATAAGTTCAAACATTTCAATTTTAACATAATTTACAGCACGCTATACTATCAGCAAAAGACTACTAAATTTTAGATTTTTTATGTTATGAGTGTTTCAATGCCAGAATAAGTCTAAATCTATGATTTAAAAATATCTAGCCATTCTACAAAAATGATAAAACTATGAATAAGATTATGGTTTTTAGTTAATAGCGTCACCCTTAAACATTTTCAATATAAATACAATATTGTAAATTATGAGATTTTATATATTTTCTTCAAACCAATTATTTTCAAGTCACTTCTAAATAATAAGCGAGCTAATCTACAAGCTATGAATTTACATCTATTGCTTAAAAATAAAATTTTATGAAAAGTATACAAATTTTTTTTATAATTAAACATCAAAAGAATAATACTTAAAAATGAGTAATAATTTACACATGGGGTGACAGATAATAACAATAATGAAAATTAAAACCTAAGCAAAAAATGGCACAGGATTACACAAAAATTTATATTTCGGAATACCTAAGGTGTAGTTAAAATTTATTTATTAGTAGCAGTATAAGGTAAACGAATACATTTTATTGCACAGTTATATATTACACATTGGCACACTTATATTGGCCAATAAAAGTTATATATTACACATTGATACATGTAAATACAAACTCTAATATTAAGTTCATGAATAAATTTCAAAGATTTTGATCTATCCTTCTATAGAAACAGACATAAACCTAGCTAAAAATCAAAAGATTCTTATTAATAAGAATTCAAAATATTCTTATTAGTCATTTCTTCGGAATAGAGAGCAATTTATTTCATATCTAATTAATTTCGAGCAATGGTCATAATTTCTGGGTATCGCTTTATCGTAGAATGTTGAAATTATTATTTTTATTGATAAGATTTACTTAAATTATTTAGGCCAATCTTCCTGAAACATTATTCCGTTATTCTTTATCTCAATTACTATTTTGAACAGTTATTAGTTCATTGCTCCGTATCTTATCATGGCTTCAAATTCTAACCAGATTTTTTTTTTGGCAAAAATATTATCCGAATAAGTAACGCAACGTTTGTTTGATAGTTAAAGTGGTAAGTTGAATTTGTCTGAAAAGTTGTTGCTGTTAATCGGATTCTTGAATAAATTTACGATTTAATTTTTGGAAAATTGTAAACTTATATGTTAATAACAGTTAATCATTGATAATTGAAGCGTATCTTCAGTTCAGAAATGTAATCAGTAACTAGCGTTTATCTTGAAAACAAATACAGCTGATCATTTTAAATGCGCACCAGTCATATGAAGAAGATTAAAACATTAGTGAATCTTTTAACACAAAGATGTTATTTATAACCTATTTAATTTTGTATTTACATATAGCTTAATAAATATTTATAAAAAAAAACGAACCCCAGACCAGCTGTGCGGAAAGATAAATCTACTCGGTTATTTCTGACATGTTTTTAGCAGGATTCTTTTGGTGGGATCTGAACCAGGGATCGGCAGGTCATCTAGAATTAGATAACGTTATCTGGACATCTCGCAGAAGAATTGCAAGAAATTCAATGAAATAATCATACATATTTTGTCATGTTTCCAGGTAAATTATTACATATAAAACAATATAGGTACTTTATATTATTATATTGTTTTTTAATTATTTCTATCATTTTCGCACACTCAATTATAATAAAATTATTGAAATTCCGTCTAGAAATGATTTTTTATGGTAATTTTTTTTGTTTATGGAAGTTAGGTCTAGGCTTATCCTGTTAGGATTTTGGGATGGGAGGCCATTGAGAATAGGAATTTAAACTGTAGTGTTATAATTTTAATGTGGCCTTTTCCTCCATTTTGTTTAATATTTTTGTTTATTTGAAACTTAAAAAAAAGATATATATATAGCAATAGTTAATTAAATGTAACGATTTAAAATTTCAATTAAAAACTCTACTTGATGAGTTCTTATTACAATATAAACAAACGTATATACTCCAAAGTCATATTTCGTCATAAGTCATTCCGTCTAAAGGGTATTATTGGTATTTTAAAACTAGAATAATCATTCAAACAATTCCAAACCAACTGCATAATTTATTAAATATATACATATGTACCTGTCACCATCTATTTTCAATACTTGAAATGCAAGAGAAAATATCAACCTTATTTATATATATTAAATTATTTACATATATCTATCTCTATTTACTATATAATACAATAACTACCATAATATTTAACATATTTGACGTTTAACATGTTTGTATTCATAAAATTGTGTCACTAATATATGCGCCGTTATGCTATATCTTAAATCAAAATCCCACAACTATAAATTTAATTTCAATCACAAAAATATTATGACTTTCGTGCAAAAATATCGCTCTTTCTCTCTTTATTTGAAGTTAAATTAACAACTGATGAAATATTTCAGAAAAGTGTTCGACTATTTAAAATATTAATTTTATACACAAACACACAAATGTATATTGTTGAGATGTTTTTACTTATAGAAATTCAACCATTCAAAATAACGCCCCATGTGAACGTCATATTGTATGTATCCAATTAATATTGAGTCAGTGATTGTAATAAATTGTATGTGATTGTAAGATTGAGACAGAAAAAACTGAATTAAAATTAAAATAGTTGTAATTAACTGCCTATTGAGGAATAAAAAGTTTGTAACCCGTAATAACTAGCATTTCCATGCATATTATTTCTACTTATACATTTGTAGTTTATTATGAAATAAAACTCTGATATATCAGATTTAATAATCCCTATTACGAAGTAATTAAATATATGACAACATCCGAGACATGCAAAGATAGTAACATCGATTACGAATTGTCTAGAAGAGGATGTTGCAAGGCAGCAGTTTTAATCTTTTCAAATTACAGGAAAGGCGTGATGGGTAATGAAAAACTTGAAAACAATAAGTGTTAGAAAGTGAAAATTACAATAATGGATATGGAGAATCAAGATTAAGACATGGTGAAAAAGGCAGCAAAGATTAAAAAAAAATCAATTTATTTACCCTTCTTTATTGCAAATATACAAAAAAATACTGAGTAATTGCATCTTTAATGAGACAAAATGTGATTGCTTAAGAATGTTTTATAATTTTTAATCAAGTGTAATGTATCTTTTCATTAAAAAGAATTTTTAATTATTTAGAGTACAATTCGAACAATGTAACACAGATATTTATTTATATATAAGAAATAAATTCATGGAAAGTGACCCTACCGCTCTTTCGATAATCATGGTGATTTCAACGAAAGAAATACAACTTGATTTGATTTTAAATTTATCCTAATGATAGGAACCACGGCGGAAGTCAATACACTTCCTCGACTCTTCGGAAGAACCAGTCCGACAGCATACGTATATAGATCCATTTAAATATTTAAGTTGATTGGCCGTTCAGTTCTCGGAGGAGAAAGTACCCACTTTCAAGGCACGTCAATCCACGAAGAATTTTTAACACTTTTACAATAATTTCTCGCCCAGCTCCCTCCCTTTGTCGAATGGCATATGGAATATAGAAGGTCCTGAGATCCTCTTGTCTCAACCATGACAATAGCGGGTCTTGTAAACAAAGAGTACTCCACTTAGTATGTCAGCAAGGACCGCAGTTTCAAATTAAACGGTTGTGCAAGGAGAAGATTTGGCTCATTGAACAGCCAGATTTTTCCCATATATATATATATATATATATATATATATATATATATATATATATATATATCAACATATATAATGTTTAGATATACTAGGAACAATGATTCTCAACAGTGAAGTATTTATCCTATAAAGTCCTTTATCATTTGCAATAAATATTATATTTTCAATTATAAAATAAAAAATGAACGCGTTAAAAAAGCAAAATGTTGTAAAATGTAGTCGGTAAGATAAACACATGTACCTAATGAAATATTCTGTACCATATACATGTACCAAAAGGAAAAGATTCTTTATTTTAAACTTTAATTATCTATTTATTTTTTAAAGTTTACCTGCTAATTACCTCTCCATTATTTGAAATAGATATAATATTTCCATAAATTTCAGAATATATTTTTTTTATTTTAAATTTTAGAGAAAAGGTATTTTATAAGTTCAATATACTGAACTTTAGAATAGTTCTAGTGTATTGAGTGTTGAGTTGCAAGACCCGGGTTCCAGCTTAAATATTTGATCTGTTAACAACCATATATGCCCAACATTTTTCTGGGCATATGTTATGTTATGTTATGCCAGCAACTGTATGTTGCTGGCAACAGCAACTATAAAGTTGATTGCCTAAATTGAAGGAAGGACACGCAGTTGAGCGTTAAATTTTCACTGAAAAACCGTTGACTAAGTAACAGTACTATCTCTACCCTGAACGGAATCCAAAACCCTTCGTGGATTGTAGTGGTCACTTTTTTTTTTTTATACTTTAATTATTTGTAAATAAATTTTAAGTACGATAAAGTACAAGCATCTGCAACTAGTAGTAGTAAAATCTAAACTTGACTACCAACCCAGCACTTAAGTTTTAATAGGCTCCAATTAGTCTTTCATATGCGGGCGGTGAATGAGTAACTATATATTCTATTCTTTGGCCTTGTGAGTATCCCCTCTATAAAAAACCTTTAGACTTATACTAGTATATGCCTCAATACATGCCGTCTTAGTAGTTTCAGTAATATTTAAAATATAAATATTGCTAAAAAATGTTTGTTTGTTTTTAAATTAATTTATTGATACGACTGTAATAATATTATAAGGAAATCTGCTGTATGAACAAAGGGCATGAAAAAAAACACTTGAGGGGAAACTACACATTGATAGCACTCCAATAAAGTTCTATAGTAGAAGGTCTCGAGGCCATCTTCTTTTCAGACGCCTCGGAGGGTTATAAGGAATAGTATGGGAAGCAAGTTGAGAGACTAGCGGATTCATGTGTGTATGGAGCTTGTCATGGAAGGATAGATATCTAGTTTGGGCCAAATCAGTAATATATGGGATATTAAGATGAGTTTGTTTGTGGCATAAAAAGGAGCATTGAGGATTTTGGATTGTAAAGATTGGATACGAGATGAATTGGATGGTTTAGTAGAGCCCCAAAGCTCAACTCCGTATGTCCAAATAGGCCTGATAACTGTCGTGTAATCAGTATTTTGTAATTAATTGGGAGCTTAGAGCGTTTGTCCAGTAAATGTTGAAGTAGGCGAAAACGTCGAGCAGTTTCTTGTCTTCACGAAGGGTGAAGGTAATTTGATGGGATTTGTTAGAATTTATATTAATTCTCCAATTTTGGCACCATTCTTGAAGGTTTGAGCTATGGGATTGAAGAGATTGGGATGAAGCAAATGGATCCTTATTTACTGATAAAACACATGTGTCATCAGCGTAAGTAGTGAAGACAGTGCTAGGATGGGTAGGGATGTCAGCTGTATATATCGTGTATAGGATGGGACCCAGGATACTACCTTAAGGAACACCGGCAGACTGGGTAAAGAGGGAAGAGTAGGAAAAATTATGGTTTTCTTTAAAGGTTTTATTAATGAGATAGGAACTGATAATAATGAAGTAAGTAGAAGGTAAGAATTTACGGAGTTTTTTATTAAAATGTAAACCTAGATATCTGCCTTTACAGTAAATGATAAATGTTTGTTCGATATAATGCAATGTATAATATTCATTTTAATAGTTTGTTAAAAATGTAGTTTCCGTATAAAAGTCTTCCTTATTTTCATGAAGCCTCTTAAAGGTAAAATGTTCATGTTCATTTTAATAGAATGATTTGTAAATAGTTTACAATTTAACGAACCCTAAGGTTCGATACAGATACCACCAATTTTTATATTACTCCATCTATCAATTATCATCCGAACCAATTCCTTAAGATCACCCTTAATGCATTCTTCTTAACTGTACTTTGGTCATTTGGATATAGCTATGAGTCTGAAGCATTATCAACACTTCTCCAACTTTTAAATTTTTATATATTCAAATTTTAATTAGGTAATGAATATGAATGTAGTGATAAAAAATTGATCATGCCTTCTAAAAATTGAAGTAAAAAAATGAAATGAAACCCTATCAGTGGTCATTGTCAATTCTTCACATTTTACTATTTTCTCTTAAAATGTCTTAAAAATTTGATTAAACTCAATATATCAATACATAACTAAATAAAATTTGATATCAGCTTGGTATTTTCCTGATTAAAGAAATTTTAAATAGGGTTAATTGCTGCTTTTTCAAAATTATCTTCTTGTAAATTTTTTTTAATTTCGTTTATCATAATAATCGTCTCTGTTTGTTAATAGTTTTAATAAACTGATAAATATAAAAAATACATTTACTTAAGGACTAACGGCGACAAAAGAGAAAATTAAACAATTTCCCAGATGATAGCATTAAGTCGTTTTCTGGGCAATCATTTTTTTTTTATTTACTGTACTGTAAAAATTAATTATTTTTAGTTCAACTTACTTAGACATGTCTTACATCTTTAATATAATATAGGGAAGTATATATTTAAAGTATAATGAAAATACACTTATTGAGGTCATCCGAGTTCAAATAACCAAGCTTCAGCGGTACCTCCAAGTACAAAAAGTACTATTATTCTTTAATACTTAGTTATGGATTTAGGACTCGAACACAAAGGGCCTCTTTAGGCCGTGTTGCATGGTAGAAGAAGAGTCATTAATAATAATAATAATAACAATAAGATAGGTATATGAGGGGCTAAAGTTTCTTAATTTTCAGAGCTTTTAACGATTTTTATAAATTTAATCATTTTCATGAGAGGATCATTTATTAAAATGAACATAATGCAAATATTTAATACTGTAATATAAATGTAATATACAATCCGCTTTGCTGAATTCTGTTCAAATTCGGCTGTGTCAGATGAATTACTTAAACTGTTATCAACCGGAAAAGGAACCTGTGGATTTGACGACCCTGCTAGGTCTCACACAACCTCTATAAAGAGGATACCCTTTATTGGGCAAAAACCTAGCGGTTGAGCATGATTTCTGACGTCACCTCTGCACCATCTTTGCCGAATCCTATCTTATTATCGAATATGGGCGTTATTGAGACCACATTTAATACCACTGACTACCTTATAACTTAAATGACCGATTTTTTTTAACGTTTTTCCAAGAAAAGAAGTGGTATACCATTTAACCTAGTTCATTGGCTTTGGTCTCTCCATGCATTATCAAGGTTTACGGGACCCAGTGCCCACATTTCTATTGATACCTAAGGGTGACTGTACTCCGTGGGACGAATACAGATCTCACCCCAACCTGCCATGGATATATAAGGAAAGGCGAACATCCTACGTCAATCGCCCACTTAATCATTTAAATAATCCCTTTTAACATTTTTTTTTTCAACCGATGTCCTCTTAAAAAGAAAAGAATATGATTACTGGAACGGAATATCGTATTTAAGGAAAAAATCGGACGACTTCTATTCAGACAACTTGCTCTACATTGGAGCATATTCTCCACTTGTAAAATTATGAATCTGCATTGGAACACGGTTGCAAAAATTAAATTACTTACAGCCCTATGTCTCTAAAAAGCTGGAAAGAAATAGCCTACTAAAATAACGTTTCGCCAATTCAGCAATCGTCAGTACACACACATCAAAATTTCGAATCGATGAACACTAAATGTAGCACACCTCACATCAATATCCAAACAGAATCCAGACATCAGGGCAGCCACTTCATTGAAAAAAGTCCTATCTTATACTCTATTTGCAGAATATATAGTTAATATGATGTGAGTTATATAATAGATGTATTCTTGATGATGTCTGGAGTTGGCGAACCGATAACTGGTTATTTATTTACCGATATTTTAGAGAAATAATTAAAGTTTTATGTGTTAATTTTTAATTGGATTCTATAAATTACTTTTATCATTTTTTTGAGTTTTCGTTTATTCTTTTTTTTTTTGTATATCAAGCGAGACCACAATTAATTGTTGCTAAGGTGAATTTTCAAATAGTAAAATTTTCAGAATTTCTCGAATTAACAATAATTTTTCAATTACACATTCTAGATTTAAACCAGCAATAATTTGAATATTTATAATAATTTATAAGTATACATGCATGGATGTACACAAATAAAAAAATTTACTACTCTTTTTAAAAATAGGCTCATCATAAGCTAAATATCTAAATGTATTCTACATGTACGGGTCATTTATCACAATAATCGTCCATTTTATTCCAAGTTATGCGAAGTATTTGGTAGAGGATTTTAGAGTACAGAATATTATTAAAATTGATTCTCATTCAATATTCAAATTGAACCTATAAATTCGGTTTCTAGTTAAGAAATGAAGCATTTCTCTAAGTTCTCTAAGTCTATATACCACGACGTTTTATTTCAGAAATTAAAACATGTTTCTGAGCTAGATTTATCCATTAGACTAAAAAGGGAACTAGATTTAACAGCCTTATAGGAAAAGGAAACAAAGCAACCAATTAAAGCATTTATTCTTGGCGGTGGGAAGGACAGTTAAAAAGGATGCTGAGACGAAACATCAATTTACTGTTTCCTGCCAAACCACTGTCATCTTAACTAGTGAATTTATTTAAATTTGTGTGTTAGGAAAAATATTACTATATATATATATATATATATATATATATATATATATATATATATATATATATATATATATATATATATATATATATATACTTTTCATGAATGCTCAGAAGGAAGAACTCACTGAATCTCGAGACCCATAAGTTTATTTTTTTTTAAATTTTATTATTCAATGAAATTAACAACTGCATTAGACTAATACAAGTAACTAGGATGAATTAAACATATTGGCATGAACAAGACAAGTAGAGAAACTACCCAGTGGTAGTACTCAAATAAAAAGTTCAACTTAAAAGGTCACGAGGCCATCTTCTTTTCAGACACCTCGGACGACTATCAGGAATTAAAGAGGTTGCTAGATTTGAAACTAGTGGGTTTGAGTGGAAATAGTTTTTCTAGCGGTTTCTTGTCAGTTTCTTTTCAGTCTTGTGTGAGAGTTCCAAGTAAGACGTTTGTCTAAGTTGAGTCCCAGGTAGCGAATCTGTTCAACAGGAATAAGTGGAGTACTATTAAAGAATACAGTAGGACAGGAAGTCATAGGTTTTCGGCGAAGGGTAAAGGTAATTTGATAGAACTTGCTGGAATTGATTTTAATTCTCCAATTCCGACACCACCCAATGATTTAAATTCTATTCCAACGGAAGTATTTTCTGATGTGGAGTTGGATGAACAAGATGATGAATTCCAATGTTTTACAGAAAATGTAGAGCCTAAACAGTTTACTTGGTGGTTAGGGATCTTGGCTTAACGAAAGAAAAAGCTGAATTGCTTGGCTCTAGATTTTTTTTTTTTTTTTATTAATTTATTGAGTTGTACAACTGTAATACATACATCTAGTACAATTGCTATGAGAGAAAATAATACATGATAGGACATGTAGAGATACTACCCACTGGCAGCACTCTAAGCTCTAGACTTAAAGAAAGGAACTTGTGTACAGGAAGACAAAGCAACAATTTTCCAAGTTTTTTTAAACAAAAAGGTGATTTGTAGTACTGCTCTAAAACTATGGGTGATACAAAAAAACTAAGGCCAGATCTAGATTCAGCACATAAAAATCTATAAAGATCAACTATTAAAGTTCAAAACGTTTTCAAAAAAATTTTTTTTTGGCCTGGCAATTTATGTATCAGCATATTATTATTATGCCTTATGATTAGTGAGCGGTGTAGTTGAGTGTTTAGAGTGCTGAGCTGATATGATGATGGATTCGGGTTCAAACCCTCCTGGAACTCACGCAGGCTCTTTGAGCCAAGTGGGTACAATTAATTGGGAGAAAAACATGGAGGTTGAGCGTGATCTCGGACAAGTCCCTTCTCTGCAAAACTTTCACCCTTGTGAATTGTACAGTCTCTACAATGTACTGAATCCAAGAAACGAGTTTTAGTTGTACAGGTTTTATTTTCAACCTAGGGAAAGAACAGATTTTCGTCAGAGGTGTGGTTAAAATCTTAATTACTATTTGTTGTCAACCTAAGGCAACAAACAGTACTGTTTTGTCGCCTTAGGATGATTTTCGTAATAGAATAGACTTGCTACAGAAATTTTAATTAATGTATTGAGAAAATAGGGAAATGGAATAGGCCAAAATATGATAACCAATTTCCAGATGTATTGCATTAACGTGTTGACAGTAACTGGCGGCCATAGGGAACTTGGCAGATGTGATCTCCCGTAGGGAGTGTTTGGTCTGATAGCTCTACATCTGGAAACACATTCACAGATTTCATTTCATCTCCATCTTATTTTCCAACGTAATTATATTAATTGTATTTAAATGCTTTTCTCCTTATTTGTTTACTGAATCGTTAATGAAAATTCTTCGTAAATGGCAATGCTCCAAGGATGTGGAGAGATATACCGATTAAGTTAATTATAATTGATTTATATTTAAAATCCCCTCCCAAAGTTCTCATAGTTTATACTGTGTTCCTACCTAGCGTACTGAATACATTAACTTGTTTACGAATATTGATTTCTTTGATAACTTTTCTTTTTCGATGGACGGCAATACCCTAGATTAGATTATATTTACTTAGAAATTAATTTTTCTTTTATCTTTTATTTCATTCATTAAAATTCTTATTTTCACCTTTTACCTCCAGGGGGAATCAAATAAAATAATTATATAAAAAATTGAAAATACGAACAAGATAAAGCAATTTATAATAGTAGTAGCAACAATTTGCAAATGTCCTATACTTTTTAGAAATTGCCAGTTTACTATCAATTTTTGATATTTGGTATTGAGCACAATATTTCTAAACAACCTATTTATTTTAACTTCTTAAGGCCTTAAATGTTTTTTCTCACATTATTAATTCCATCAATTGTCTCGATCCAGTGCCGCCGCCCGTTAGTTAAAACTTCCTTTTCTTTTCTTTTTCTGATCAAACAATTATCGATATAAAACATATTAATATCATGTTTTATATCGATAATTGTTTGATCAGAAAAAGAAAAGAAAAGGAAGTTTTAACTAACGGGCGGCGGCACTGGATCGAGACAATTGATGGAAGCTGGTACAGGAGCCCAAGACGCGAAATCGAGTTGTAGCGCCGAATGAATGAATAACGAATGAATTTTTAGGCTTTTTTATTTTAAAAAAAAGTTGTTTAAAATGTAAACAATTACCCGTTTCCAATAATCTATTTTATTAGCTTTACTGAGCTATATGAAGTAAGTTTCTGTTTTTCTTATCTTTTAAATCAGATTTGAATGTTCAGTTTTTAGTACTAAAAATCATTATTAACGCACTACTATTTTCATCAATACTGCTTAAAAGCATTTCGAAATCAATTGCTGAAAAATTAAATTCGGAAATTTAATAAAAATTAACTGTTGGAAGTTATGTATGTGATCAGAAGAATTCGGAACTTTATATCTTTTGCAACTTTTAAATAAAAACAAAAATGAAAGAATGCGTGAATCGTCATATTATGGTTTTAAATATTTACTTGATACTTAGTTGTCCAGGAATTAAAAAGTATTTCCACAAAACATAACTTAGCATTATTCATCTCTTAAGTCTGTAATTATGCTAATATCTATCTTACAAGGTAAAAAAATATATTTTTAACATTCCTACGGAAGAAAAGGTTTTTGATATCAAGGATATAGTTCATAATATGTAAAAAATATTAAAATAAACAGTTATTCGTATCAATCGTTTTAAGTGCCTTGTGCCAAATCTGATGAATATTTACGTTATCTCAAGAATTTTCATACCATAGTTTTTATATTTTTTACTGTTTAAAAGAATTGGGTAAAATCACAGAACATAGAACTAAGTTGGTTCTTTGTTCTGTGGTTAGAACATATTAATAAATTATGCTTTTTATAATTTGACCAAAATCATATAAAATTCAAAACATAGAAATCACAAAGAATAATTGTTAACACAGCTCTTGTTCTTAAAGTTTAAATTATTTAGTTCAGTTTAATTACTTACTTTATTTATTACATTAATGCTATCTGGTGAGTATAATAGTTAAAAATCATCAACACACATATTGCTTTTCATTCTGTGTATTTTATCTTTTTTGTGATACATACGTTTAAATATATAAATGTTCATATTTGATTCTTCTTTGGGTTATGAAAAATTATTTTTTTTTATTTTATATTACGATAAATCGGGTAATCCATTGCTTTACATTACGTACTGGGCAACCATTTGAAGTGATCCTAATTATTTTATGTTAGAGAAGAATTGGTTGACTGTAACTTCAAATGTAAGAAAGAAATCGTATAATATGAGAAAGTTAGTGATGGGAAAACCACATAAAGCTACTTCATAACTCCTTACGGATTTAGGCTTGCGAGTAGAAATTGTTGAGCCGTCTTTAGCTAAACCTTTATCTGTCATTTTCATTCATAAAGAAATCGTTCAAGAAAGTTTAAAAAGTCTAGAACTTATTATAATAGTATTATTTACAATTTCTCCTTCCATTTAAGTTTATATCACTCGTTTTTAGGAAATTAGTCTGCAATTATTGCCGTTGTGCCAGTTTTTTATTTAGGTCTTACTAATTTCAATTTTAAGTAGCTTGAAAAAAAGTTACCTAATGTTATAATTGGGGAAGAAAATGATCCGGGTAAAAGTCAAAGAATTAATTCCTTAAATATTGACAACTACTTATTACAAACTGACGCTTCAACCCAGATTGCAGGTCTTATAATGTATTGACCTGTATGTATTGTAATGTATTGACTGTAGAATTGAGCCCTGATGAAGACCTAAAATATGGGTAGAAACGTAGGTTTTTAATAAATAGTTTATCACTATTTAAGGAAATAATTATTTGACCACAGCCTGGACAATTTTCTTCCATATATAAAGATATAAATATTTTTAAAGTAGCTCGGATACAAATAATATATATACTTCAGAAAATTTTTGTGATCCTCTGTTCACTTATTAGATTAAGGATTTAATTTGCTTAAACATCTACAATTTTAATACTCAACTATTCAAAATTGCATAGGCGGAAATAGTGCATCTTCTTTTGTATTGATCAGGGAAATGATTAGGGATTGAAGGAGCGACATTAATTTGAATTTAATATAAAAAAATTCTTGCCTGAACTTAAATTCAATAATTTCTTTAAGGAATTTCTACCAAATTTATTTTATGTCAGTGGATGAATGTGTCCTTACTTTGGCGCGGAAAATTTGATACGCGAATATCATTTTCGATATTTTGAAGTTGTAGCGAAATCCTCTCGGGTTTTATTTTTGAGTAATTATATGTATTAAAATATTAAAAAAGTTTAGTTGTAGAATTTTAAAAAAAAGAAACAAAACAGAATCGCTCATACGCCAAATATACTGAGGTTGATGCCAATCAACCATATCTATTTATATAATTAATTGAACGATATTAACCACTCTACTATAAAGCCAGAAATATATTGTAAATCATGAACTCTTTAAGAATTCCTACAATTGAAATGTTCTGGGAAGACTGCGATCAAAAATGCAGCTAAGTCCAATGACCCCTAGATCTTAGAAGGATACAATTTGAAGGGAGCTTGCTTGACAAAAGCCGCCACGCCTTTTAGACCTGCTTCACTTATTGTCTCTGAACTAGAATGCAGATCAGATAACATTCCGGGCGATCGCTTTGCTTCGTCGCATTAACCAAGATGATCATGTGGGAAACTACATCGTTGAGTAAGAAATTAATATAACATGAAGAAAGTTGAACATTTATCGAGTCATTCCTGAGTAATTATTTCAAGAAAGGAAAATTAGCGTAAATTGTAAGCAATCCAGCTTAGACAGACATTTTTACCTACCTGACAAAACAAACTGCAGATGCCAATAAAAATCAAGCATCTAATAATATTCACAATGAAGTACCTATGATGTATGCATATATATTGATTTGTAAATAAAATGTATATATTGTAAATTTATGTAAATTATGAAAATAAATGAGATTTGAAACAAAAATTCACAATGTACATGCAAACTCATATTTAATAATCAAAATGTAACAATAAAAATCCAAGTATATAAAGACCCACAATCCTCTTATTAAAACAAAATAAATTAAATGAATCCATAATTAAAAATAAATAAATTAAATAATATAGTATATAATTAAAAATGTCATAGAATAACCTTGAATAACCTTGTTAAACATGTAAAGTGTTAAAAAATAAAATTAGGATCTATATTCCTAGCATTTAAACAAAGTACATGCAAACTCATATTGGATAATCAAAATGACCGAATCCAAGTATATAAAGACCCATAATCCTCGTATTAAAATAAAAAATAAATTAAATTGTGTATTATATAATATTTAATTAAAAATATCATAGCTAGTACTTTTATAACCTTGTAAAACATGTAAAGTGCAGAAAAATAATATTAGGATCTAAACTCCTACCATTTAAACAAAATACTCATAGCTTCAACCTAACACCTGAACAATTGAATAAAAATCTTTAAATTTAATTAAAATATCCCTGTGAGCAGTTTTACAACCTGTTAGACGAAATGTACTATGCGAATTAATAATAGAATCCTAAAATACATTAAAATCTCATCATTTTTTTTTCAGCAAGACGTATTATCAATTAAATTAAATCAATCTCATTTAATAGTCGACCGTGGAGAAAACGGTTGTGATTTTTAATACAACATATTATTCATAGAAATTGTTAAAATTTACTATCTACCAGGTAAGTTACGTAGAGAAGTATAGAAAAATTAAAGCAAAAATTCGTTTATCCTACATTTACGTCGATTATGGATGTAGAAGCAGTGTTCTTATCCTGCCGTTTATGAAATAAATAATAAATACAATCCATCTCTAGACGGATTAATTTTGAAAGAAAAATGGAAAGTAGTTAGTTAAAAGAAATATTACATAATAAACGAAGCCGAAATTTCTATGGTTATAGTATAAACAATATAGACCCCATCCAGAGCCAAATATATCTTGTTAAAATCCTCCCTTTTACGCTCTCCAGTAGTAAACCCTTTGTTTAAGCACTGTCTACTTGTCAAAGATTCCTTAACTATTCACACCGATAACTTTTGTCCAAAAATATTTATTTGAAAATTACATATATCTTATATGAAATATGAAGTTACTTTCCTTCAGCAATTTTCTTTTATTTCCTGTATGAGCTCCGTACTTGTACTAGTGATAGTAAATGTAAATATTCATTCTATCAAAATAAAACTTCCGTAAAACATATATGCAGCCCCGTTGGATAGGAGTTTACTCGAATTTCGTTCCAATTGAGTTTCTTGTACTTAAGAAATCGGAATCGTGTTATGCCGCAGTTTCATCTGGTGAGATCTCCTGCAATCTGCTTAACATTGCGGTGGGAGGAGTAAGATTTTTCTGAAGCTGCTCTTGTAGTAATTCTATCCCGAGACGTCTTAGAATAAGTTGCCTAACTGGTATCTCGTTCCCATTCCATAAAAATATTACTTGGGCATTGATGCCAGCAATATTTAATAAGGAGAAAAACACCACCATAGGCCAACGTCACCCTCCACCCAGTAGTCGCGTAGGATATCAGAGATGATTCAGCTAATATCAAGTTAATCACTTGTCCAGAAGAAAACCAAAACCACACTGGCATGTAGCTGCTACTAGGATAGGAGGATAGAAGGAGGGAGGGGTTTGCAAGTTTGAACATATTCTGGCAACAACCATAAATGATTCTCTGGAATCTCTCAGATGACATGCGACTACCGGAGTGTTAAAATAGAATTATCTCTTATATTATAACTCCGTTTAATAACAAAAAATACAAGAATGACTCGATTCCACTTCTCTCAATACATCCAACTCCGGAAAAATCGACTTAGCCACTTATTCACCAGGGCTGCATACATATACCGTCTAGGTCCGTTCTGTATACAATATCAGCTTTTATACTGATATGTTTGCACCCTTCAAGTATGCTGCTAGGTAATGAATACTTCAACACACTTCTGAGTACCGCAGATGGGCGAACTGCACGCGACAGTGTACAATATTCCCTCGACTTCCGAAGGGGGAGGAGAACAAAAGGTGCAATGGTACAATGGATGTCCAGGTGGGATCTTCTCAATTCCTCCCCTCAATCTGTTTGGCATCTGGATTGCAATATTCAATGCTGCTATAATTTTATATTATCCATCCGAAGTATATGCTCATATCTCTAAATTAAGTAACGAAAACAAATAATTCGCATCAATGAAGATCAAATTCAGTACATCTCACGTCAAAACAGACTGGTACATTCAATAAGGTGTCTTATTAATCAGAGTGGAGATTTACTGCTTTTGATCTTCATTGATGTAAATTATTTTATACTAATAATATCTTCATAAACGAATCTTAGATTGGTTAATTACTTTCTAGTGCTTTAAGGACTTAAGGCTTTGTTTGTTGGAGTTTTCCCATTGCATTATTATAATTACTAATAATCCTTCTTTTTGAGTCTGTGCTCATCAAATGAAATTTAAATATTGATCCACTATCAAATAAAAATTCAATAATTATTAAATAAATTTGTAAATAAGTGTCAATAAACTTTTAACTCCCTGTTTCATATTTTTTCAATTCCGGGCTAATTTTCTTTTTTGGTATTTCTTGTATTATTTACGCATATTCTTTTTTTTACAGTTTACCATTTTATCAAAGTAATTACAAATATAATATAATATTGTATTTATCTATGGTTATTCATTTAATATAATTTAAAAATTAATCTGGAGCCATCTGACCATACCTATAAGTACCGTCGAAAACTTTTTAATTTCGTAATAAACTAACTGTGACAGTACTATCTGATACAAATCCTTAGTTTATAATCCTTGTTTACCAATCAGCTTCAGTTCTGGGAATGTGTCCAAGACTTCGTCAGTTTTATTCATTCAGTGATTAATAAGAAATAATTTATCATAAGTATGCCGTAATGTTTGCTCTACTTAAGAAAACGCCTTCAAAAAAAATATTCAGGGTATGTTGTCATAAAAAATATCTTGGCAAAGTTTATTTGAACTATGTTAAATATTTGAGATAACGATAGATGAATTTTTACGAAGATGAAAACTTTTCTTTTATAATTTTCATCTAATTCGACTGTGAACTTATTTCATTGTGTAGTGTTACTAGCTTGAGCTTAATGTTCAAAGTTTCTTTTCTCTCCGACCATTTGAATTCTGTTGTTGACAACCGAGTTCAAACAAGGTCAACAGATTATTCAAATTAAATAGAAAATAAATAATTTGCAGGTTATATTCAATTCCAATTCAGCCAAGCTAAGTTGTTATTCACTATGTATTTTATAAATTTAAAATTTATTAATAGGACAAGTACAAGATTTATTTATTGTTAATTAATAATGCCCATTGAGCAAAATTATGTAAATTGTAATTTACCATTTTCTAAGACTAGATTAAAAGGGTAATTTTTTACTATGCAAAAAGTAGCCCTGGATAGTGTAAGATGATGTTTTTCTAATGTAAAAATGTAATAATTTACCATCTGTTTGTGATGTGGACATCTTAATGTTAATTATTTGGACTATTAGGTAATTCCTTAATGTTTGGTTACATTATGGTCGAATGTTTTGGTCTTTTATTTTTTTTTTATCGATCTGTCATTGGCTCTCTGTTAATGGAATAATTCTGCTAAAAAATAAATAAATAAATGTAAACGTTTTACCACAATCTTAATAGTTTGAAATAGGTTCTTAATTACCAATTTCCCAACTTTTTAGGTTTTCATAAAATAGGGATGTGGTCTCCCTTCAGATCATCATTGTCCTTCAAAAATTAAATAAATAAATTATAACTCATGTTTGCGTGCTTATACTTGTTCTTTTTCTGTTACAGAGGCAATTAGATAAGGGAAGTGATTTATTGGAAGAAGCTGTACAATGCTCTAGCCCAAGTTCTTCAGGACTCAGGGACCTCGCTAGGTCACTGAAGAATCATCTTAGGGGTTTCAGCGACCGGCTTGAGGATACCAGAGAGCGACTCGAAGATACTTCTCGATGCTTTTACCTTCTTGACCGAGTGAGTCGTCGTATTATTAATTTTTTTTTAAATCTATGCTTTTAATAAATTAATAGATAATTGAGAAAGTTTATGTTTGTATTCTTATTTAAAGGAAGACATGGATTATTGTTACTTTTACAAAATTAATCCACTAAATAAATTTTATAATTTCTTTTCTAGTAATAACAATAATAACAGCTTTTATTGATACATCCTTTACAGAACAAACAAATTTTATTTTGATTTTATATTTTAATTTTATTTCTCCTTTCTTTGAATTTGTCATTATTTTTGTTTTGTCTGTATTTATATTCAACCACACGAGTACACACTGTTCGTTAATCATTCCGAGAGAGACCACCTCAGTTAATGAATAGGCAAAAATAACTATATCGTCAGCAAACCTCAAATTTGATAGATTGTATCCATCCATCTTTTCTAGTATCAAATATAAATAAGTGTAGGAAATACACTTATAGTTGCTTGATAAATTTAATCAATTTTTAAATATTTATTGTGTTAACATGAAAAAACTTAAGTTAGTAAATCAGAAATAATGAAATTAATAATTTTTTAAGCTATATATAAACTATATAATTTTTTTCAGGCCTACGAGTGGGCTTTGGAAGCTATGAAACACATGAGTCCAATCAAAGCAGAAGATTCCCTGTCTTCTGAACAGAACTTGAAACAACTTGAACAGTACCTGATGGCACACCCCCAACCATCATCAGATCATTTTAATGAGATGATAGCCTTAGCAACTAAACTTGATAATGATAAGTTGCTCAATCAATGCAAGGTTAGTTAAAGGTTTATTAATTGAAAAGTAATCGTAATAATCATCTAAGAATTAAATAATCCAAAGGCTTATTCCGATGCTACCAATTGCTGTTTACTGAATCCTATCTGCACATACTAGCCCTCTAAATCTATAGTCACTCTCGAATATTTATCAGTTTACACAATGCTTATTGATTTTTGTTTTCGTAATTTGCTCAGTACTAAGCCTACCCCAGTCACATTAACAAGACTCATGCCCTATAATGCCTTCATAATAATCTCCCTACTTCTCCTGAGTACTAGTCTTTTGTAGAACATAATTTTCTATGCAATACTTTGTGTGACTCACACTCTTATTCCTATATCCAAGCATTAGTAGTTATATTAATTTTAAAGTTTCAGAACAAAATGCAGGAGCTATGTAATCTTGAGACCAAAAAATAACAAACATTTCCTACCTTAAGCTACACATTTGTTTCCTCTTAATTTTTTTTTCTTAGACCATACACAAGTACTTTAATTTCTTAATGTGTTAAAACTTATTAATCCCTGATCTGCAATAAACCACTTATTTCATTTTTCTCAGTCCCTTTTTGAGGATAGGAATAAGAGTACATTCTTTTCTTTCTTCTGACATTTTCTGTTCCAAATCAATATAATGATAAAAAAGAATATTTTAAAATTTGAATTTTTATTTAAATCATTATTTTTCTTGTTATGCAGCTGGCACAGTGCAGATGTGAAGACACTGCGGAACAGATTAAAGCACTACTTGGACCGGAACCACGATGGCCTACAAGAAGGAGGTCTGCACCTTGTCGTGGAGAGGTAATACATTGGAAGAAGATTAACTTTAATTTATTAATTTTGTAATTAAATTCAAATTTTTACATCATATCTTGATCCAACATTATAAATATATATATATGTTATTTTATTTTAAGAGTGAGGAAGATGTGGAGTGGAATGCAGAGAAAACCTGGCATTATACCAGTGATGAAGAAGAAGATAAACTAACTTCCTCTGCCGACAATACAACTGAAGGGTCAGAAAGTTGTTCCAAAGGGTAAAGTCAATTTCTTTTTATGTTAACAATTATAATCCATCACTACTCAGAAAGCACTACAATACTTTTAAGATTTTTTTTTAAATTTAATGATTTGATCATAAACACTTAATGATTTGTTATTATTGATTCAATAATACATCATGATTTGGTTATGTTTAATAATTTATAATATGTTTTAGTTGTGAAGAAATTGACGAAAATGATGCATGTTGTGGAAAAGCTGTGAGTCCAATACCAGTCAATAGTCATCTTCATACAGATCTTTCTGTTGAAGTTGACTGTCAAGGTGGCACTCAAACACTAAAAACAAAAAAGTAAGGATCGTATTGTTTGAATCATGTTTTTCAACTTTACAAGTCAGATTGTGCAACTGAATACATCAAAACAATGTTACGATTTTGTTTTTGTATCACTAAATATTTTTTCTTGCTATGCTTGGTAGACAGCAGCTTGTATTGCATCGTTGAGTAAGCCAGAAACTTTTAGTTCTTAAATTTTTAAAAGCTTGAAACTTTTTTTATTTTAACTTATGTCATTATTCCAATAAAACTTCAAGTTCAAACATGATACAACTTAAAATATGACTTTATTAAAAGTACAAAACAGAAATAAGCATGTTGAAAATGGAATATAAGATATGTCGTTCCTGAAATAGAAAGCTTCAGCCAATCCAATTGCTACTGAAGGCTTAACTCAAAAATTCCAATTGTCCTTTTGATGAACCGATATTTCACATCTCTATTTTATGTTTCTGAAATTCTAACTGTTTTTCAGAATTATTATTATATTTGAGTTAGTCGGAAACTTTTAGTATGATTATGAAATTACAAGAACAATTTATGAATGATGCTTGCTTCACACTGTGAAGAAGCACTTGATAAAATTTGCTTTGTATTTAATCAATGAATCTGAATATATTTTGTTAATAAAAGGGAAATTTAAGCCAATTTTAAAATAAATATTATAATTAAATCATAACTAAATATCAATACCACAGAAATCACACCATGATTCCTTTTTTTTTTTTTAATATAGCTAACATAATTAGCTACTATTATAAATTACAGTTACAACTGAATGCCCATCAACCATGACATGTAATAGCATTCAGCAAGTTTCAAGGACTCTACTCTGCTATTTTTATTTGATTTAGATTTCAAGAAAAGGAAACCTATTATTTCCATAATTGTTATTTATTTAGGTTAATATCAAAGTAAAATTGAAAACAACTTAGCCCACTTGAGCCTGAAAATTAATTATAAAAAAATTAATTTATAACACCATTAGAAAAGTTAAAATAACTTAATCAGATTACAATGAAAATCTAATATATATTTGCAGTTCATTTGTAAAATGTATATATATTTATCTTTTTGTAAAATCAATTCTGTTTTCACTTTTGCAGAACTATGTTACTTATAATGAAAGAAATGATTCAAACAGAGAGGGATTATGTCAGATCACTTCAGTACGTTATAGAGGTATAGTCGGCAGATATATCATTCTTGAAATTCTTGTCACTTTATTAATTAAATAAATTTCTAATTTCAAATTTGTTTTCTTTTTCTTCAGAATTACATACCAGAATTAGTAAGAGAAGATATCCCTCAAGCCCTCAGAGGACAGAGAAATGTCATTTTTGGGAATATTGAAAAGATATTTGAATTTCACGTCCATTATTTTTTACAAGAGCTTGAAAAATGTGAGCAGAATCCTCTTCAAGTGGGGCAATGTTTCCTGAGACATGTAAGATTTTAACAATCATTAGTTTGTATTCATAATGTTTAATAATTCCTTAGACATTTTAGATTCTAAAATTCATTAATGTATACACTGTACCTTGCGGCTTAATTTATTTGATTCTTTTACACATAAAACATTACCCAAAAAAAATAAATGTATGCATACTGTTATAAATTCTAAATAGACTATGTCTTGTCAACAGAGCTAGATTAAGATCTTATATATTATTTAAGGTAATGACATTATTTGACATAAAAATACTAAGGCCAGGTTTTCCTAGATTGAAACATCTATTATATGCATATTTAATTGCACTGAGATTTGGCACAGAACTAATATATATTTTCCTCTAAACTCCGTTAAGTATGCAGCATTTTTTTATGAGTATATTATTTTAGGTAAAGGAGTCTAGCGTGTGAATATAACAAGGTTTCAAAAAAGCTTTTTTGATCTTCTATCTTAAATTTTAAGGAAATGAAACCACTGGTTTTTATTTGTTTAGTTTTCTTGGATTTGTGAAAACGGATTTCTTTTTAATTCCTCTTTATTTGTACTAATAAAATCTGATTAAGACTTTCTTAACTAAAGTTATTTCTTTTGTTTTTTAGGAAAAGAAATTTTATCTTTATGCACTTTACAACAAAAACAAACCAAAATCAGATGCCCTTATGTCGGAGTATGGAACAACATTCTTTAAGGTGAGATACCAATCAAATATAATAAAGTTAGCTTAGTAATGGCTCATTAAAACACTAGAATGTTTCATAATTATTATTTTATTTTTAATTAATTTCAGGCCAAACAAGTCGAGCTGGGAGACAAAATGGATCTTTCAAGCTACCTATTAAAACCAGTTCAGAGAATGGGAAAATACGCGTTACTGCTGCAGCAGTTAATGAAAGCATCGAGGCAAGATGTCTTGCAGCTGAAAGATGCTGAAAACATGGTTCGCTTCCAGTTAAGGCACGGGAATGATCTGCTTGCGATGGATTCTTTAAGGGACTGTGATGTTAGTATCGTGTCATCTAATTAAGATAAAAATATATTTTAATACTTTTCTGACTGTCTTAATTTTTCAACTAATACTTTAATGAATATTTTTTTTTTTTCAAGTAATGAAAAGAATATGTTCTACTAGGCAATTGACATTTAACAATTTTACAGTTAATAATTATATTTCTTGAGTAACTTTCTAAACTGGTCAGCGACCATCACTGCATAGGGAAACATTTATTACTACTTAATTATTTATAAAAATTCACAGTTTTATACCCTGAACTTTGCTCAAATTTCAAAAAAGGAATTGTTTATTGAAAAATTGTATAGATTCTTTTTCAAAGCTCGATAAATTTGTATAATAAGTAACTTTTGTTTTAGGTTAATGTTAAGGAACAAGGAAGACTTCTTAGGCAAAATGAATTCCTTGTTTGGCAAGGAAAGGGGACAAAAAAATATTATCGACACGTGTTTCTATTTGAAGAACTTATACTTTTCAGTAAAGCTAGGAGGTTCCCAGATAATAAGGTATATTCTCATTGATAAAAATTGTATATTTTACTTTTTATAGATGATGTTTTTATATAATTTCTTACTGATTTTGTTTTTCTATAATCCAGAATCTCGATCTTTACATCTATAAACATAGTATAAAAACAAGTGACATCGGTTTAACGGCCAAGGTTGGAGACAGTAGCACCAAATTTGAGATATGGTTTAGAAAAAGGAAGCCTAATGATACATTTACCTTACAAGCCATTTCTGAAGAAATTAAGCAAGCTTGGACTGAAGAGTTGTCTAATTTACTATGGAAACAAGCATTGAGGAACCGAGGTAAGCAAGGATTTATAAATTCTGTTTAATTATTTATCTAATGAATTGGTTACATAGATCAGGTTAGAAGTTTTAATTACTATACAAAAACAAATTAATTAATTAAGCGATTTTTGATAATTTCAGAAATGAGGTTAGCAGAAATGTCTTCAATGGGAATTGGAAACAAGCCTTGCCTAGATATTCGCCCTAGTGCTAATCAGATTTGCGACAGGTCCATTAGTATCGCTCAACTCACAAAAAGTAAGGTTTTTGTTGTAACTTATGTCATTCCTAAATAAGCAATCTATATTGTGTGTGTGTGTGTATATATATATATATATATGTATATATATATACATATATAATTTATTATTTGATGTATAACTAATATTATTTTAATCATCAAATTATGAATTTGCAACATCATTATCATATTTGCTCTTTCAGGGTAGGTTCATTTTAAACTCTTTTTTAGAGTTAATTACCTCCACAGTAAATCAAAATCATCCATATTTTTTTCATTATCATTATTCAATAAAATGAATAATACTCGAGTAAATTATTATCACTTTTAAAAAATAACTTTTTTTGCATTAAAAACATCCCTTTTGTAGTTGTCTTCTTTTCATCATTGTTTTCTTTATTAAATTAACATCCCTTAATATATATTTAGAACTGGTCCTTAAAGGAAGGTTTGGTTCCTCTTTAATATTCTATATTCCATACATATTATGGCAAAAGCCAAAATTTCCTCTCAAAGTAAATGAGAAGAAAATCACAATTTAACTAATTATCTAACATCTGTATTAATTTTAACCACAGAAAAACAATTTTCTTCTGTTTTTTGTAATAATTATTTTATTTACAAAGTTTTTCTGCACTTTGATGGACATTATCTCAGTTGTGGTAAAAGAAAAACAAACATTTTAATGAGTATAAACTATTTCAGCCTTCTTATTTTGGTATTGCTGTCCAGACCACCTCATTCCCCAATTTTTAAAAATATTATTTGTTTTGTCAGTATGGGCAACACAAGTTTTAGCAAAATAAATTTTCATCATTATATAATAACTTGTTTTTCTTAATTGCAGCTGCTCCAAGGTTCCGCAACTCTATTGCGGTTTCACCAGTGGAACAAGTCCGAAAGAGGCCACACTCAATTATTTCCGTTACTAGTAGCAGTAGCACCAGCAGCACGAGTAGCACTAGTAGTACAAGCAGTGCCAGATGTGATCGTAGAGAATCAAGCCAATGTTCTTCAGGGGAGAGTGGAATAGTTTCAGACTGGAATACCTCTAGCTCAATAACTTCTGATTCACCGCAACACCACACACAGCTATCGGTTAAGCTGTAGTGACTGAATATATTATGTAAATATGTTCTAAAATGTCAGTGTATTATATATTTCATTAAGAAAGATATTTATTAAAGGGGAAAAAAGTGATCATGATAAGCGTCCAAAAATGTTTTCCTCCGGCAATTATTGTGGCTTCTATAAGCTTTAAATGTTATGTCATAGTTTATCGTAATAGAATAACTTATTTTTTAATACTTCACTATCTTATCTTTCAAAAGCCATATTTTTATGTGTTTTCTTCGTTATTTAGATAGTAAAACAAATTTTTAACTGAAATGTTTATGTTTGTTTTATACCAAATTGTTTATTATACCATAACGATTAGTATGTTTTGACATATTAATTTACTGTAGTTAGCCAAAGTTCTTCTGCCATATGTGTACTATGTATAAATACTTGTATTGTTTAATTATAGATGTAAAACTAGTTAATTTTAAATTTGTATATATAGTTGATAAGTTACTGTAAAATAGATTTTGTGAAATAGAGATTAGCCTACAGATTTGAGTTTCTCCAAGAAACTAACCAAGTTTTACACATTTATAAACAAACAAAAATAATAATAAATTATAGTTTTATATTAAAATTTTAGCTGATCATTTCCAGATTCTATTAACGTTGAGAACGTTTCTAATTTTATTATTCAGAAAATTGAGTGAATTAGTGCAAGAATGTATATCTGAAAGACTGACAAATGTGTTATGAGTCGCATACTGCCATATCACTTAATTGTTTTAAAAAGCTAAGGCATGAAGATTTTAATTTTTTGTTTTAATCCTGTTGATAGAATATTAATTATAAAATTTATATGGGTAACCATTGGAAATGTAGAAGGTGCTAAATGCAGATTGTTTATATTTGTAAATGAATCTAATATTTATATTGATATATGTTTCACAAATACTTTACGAACTGCTAACATACACTTAATTCACTAGCGTTAACTTTTATGTAACATTAGACATAAATGTAATTAACATCTTTAGAACAATTCATTTTTACTTTTATCTACTGTACGGATCGTCTAATTGAAATGATAGTTACAAGAAAATTTTAAACTATATAGGCAGTTAAATGCTTCATTCATTAATTCAGTTTCCATTTAAAATAATTTAATTAAAGTAAAATAATCAAATTGTATTTTTAGTTGTTAGTAGATTATTAATTTCAATGGACCATTAATAGAGTACAAGTAATATTATAATTATTTATGTGTCAAATATACAAATATTTCTTTACAGCCTACTATTTTTATTAATAGTTTTCATGTTGCGATAATGCGATAAAAAAAAAAAATACTGTTATAAAATAAAATATTCAATTGTAGAAACTTAAAAATCATTCAAATGAGTATAGTGTATCCTAAGGACCAATCTTAATCATTACATATGTACTCCTTACATATCAAGATATTTTAAAAAATTATTAAATTGCTTGTTTCCTTGTAGATAATAGAACCACTCTGGTATTCAAAAATTAAAAGAAAGATCCAATGTACATTGTCATATTCTTCAAATTTAATTATTTTTTTAAATATTACTTTAGTTGCATTTTTAGAAAGAGTGAAAATATCTTTAAACTGATACTTCAGTGTTCTGTATCATAATTCTGCTATCCCATAACTAAGAAAGTTCTGTCACAGAACATTTATGTTGGCTGTAAAACACTTGAGAATTGTCCTTCGTTCACATCTCTGGGCAATGAAATGTGTTATTTGATGGTTAAATCAGGTAAATTTAAATGGCTTTCGATGCCTAATGTTATCATTGAAGACTGAATAACATGTTAAGGATAATAATTCCTATTGTCTCATTATTTTTAAGAGTCAACCTGAAATTCCTCTCTTCGATAGCTCTCAGATTACCAGCATTCTGAATTAAATCTCCACAACAGTGATACAAGCCTTCAAACCATTATAAAAACTGTATATGTCCCCCCTAGCACTGCATTATATACTTCAATTTTAATTGGTTATAAAAAATGTAATAAGAAATAAGTTTCTAACGATTGTCAAACATGACTCATAAATCCATTAAAACTCGTTATCAAGGACAATTTTTATACACAACTTCCTTGATCTTTCCAATGTACCTCTTTTTTCTTTACACTCGAGATTGGTAATTATTAATTTATTCTGAAATTGTAATTTCTTTTTATTCACAATCTACTCACATTTAATGAGAGCTCATCAATTCACTTATAAATAATTCCAAAAAATAAAGATCTTCACTGATAACTAAAGTGCAGTGATCAAACAAAATACTTCTTCACAGTTTTTGTTTAATTAGTTACATATCTCATTTAATTAATCATCAACAACATTTACCAATCATCCTCACAACAGACATTGATGTCACTTAATTGCTCTTATGGTATTTAAAAATTTCTTATTTCTTTATAAACCTTATTCACAGTTAATCGGAATCAGTAACTTAAAAATTAAATTCTAAATTTAGAAAACATAATTTTACTGTTTATACTTTCCATTTTCTTTGAATATCACGAATACTATCTCATCTTCACTAAGTTAATGTAAAAGTTCAATACATTTCATAACACACCAATATGATTTATTTATCAAGCAGGCTTGAAACTGCAGTATCTAAACATCTGATACTGTTGAAATTCCATTAAATAATCATCTTGGAAATTGGCAGTGTAACATACAAATGGTTAGCCATATTTGTCTACTTAAAGTAAGTACCTAGTCGCAGGCCCATCTCATGAAAATTCAGAAATTTCAGATAAATTTTTTCTTTGTAACACATAAGACCACTTTGTCTTAAGATGGTAAAACAATGCTCCAGTAAATAATAAAAAAAAAAATTTTCAATGGTGGTCATAATTGTATTGTATAGGACTATGTAGTACAAGAATTGGTTACAATTTTCAAAACAATCTCACACTCTTTTTTGTCCAAATATGATGGAATATTTCTGATAAATATTGCAGTCAGCACAAACACCAGATATAAGTCAATATCAATGAAATAGAAAAAAAAGTAAGACCATAAATCATAACTCCACTAGCCATTAAACTCTGTCAACACATGTTAGCCCCAGTAAGGTATTTCAGTATCAACTGGTTTTCTTGATTTCGAAATCAAAATTCTTTTTCAACATTTCATTCATTTAAATATCCAAATATTTAAATTCCTAGTTCCCTGAACTTATTTAACAATCTGAATGTTATTTCACGATGCAGTTAATAAATGTCAACAAATAGTACTCAATTTAAATAAGCATGTAATGAACGATGTTAAAATCAAACAAACTATTCTTTAATAAAGCAAGTAATTCTGTAATGTAATAAAACATGGGCCTGCATTATCCAAAGTACGCACATTAATAAAACCACCATCTTTGTAGGTACGCTACGAATTCCCGGAGAAATACATCAATGCTACCAACAGAACCCTTTCTCTAAAACTAGATGTAACAAATATATCATGATAGTGAGATATTGATTCAGAGGGGGGGGATCTAAATTTTCAAATAATCACAAAAAAAAAATACAACTGATTTTATAATATTCATACTCTTGAGTAAGTGTAATAAATTACACTTAAAGAGCTCCCACGGTAGCATGTCCGATTAGCCATAGCAGCATAAAGTGACGTTAAATGAACTAACTACCTAATAATTATTATTGCAGCGCTTCAACCCAATGGCGAGTCCTAGCCTCTACCAAACTCTAAAGTCATTCGTTCCGAGATTAGATTAGATTTTTTTGGGCGATCAACTACTAGGTTATTACGCCCTTTGCACTTTTATGTATATTACGGTCTTTTAATTTATTTTACTTTTTTAATTTTCTTTGGTTTGCGTACAATTTTTTCTTTTATCTATTTCCTAATTTATACTTTAATTGCGTCTTTCATTCGATCCGATCCCTTGTACAATTCATTCAATTCCTGAAACATAGAATGTCCCTCGAGACAGTCACCAATCCATCTCCGCTTAGGCCTGCCTCTTTTCCTGGTCCCATGAAATGGCTCTATTTGCATTTTCTTTGTTACTTCATTTTCTTCCATCCGTGCCTTGTGTCCTGGCCATCGCAAACTGCTTAATTATTGTTTAATCCGTCTTCTCTAAATCCTATCAACGAAAACTCCACCAAATATTCTGCGGAAGATTTTTCGTTTAAAGATAAGGAGACTTGATAATTTGCTTTTATCAGGGTCAAAGTTTCCGATCCATATAGGAAGATCCATATCGCGATATTAAGGAGGAGATATGGCAAGGCATCAATCAACCTTCCTTAACACTCTAGTGGCATTAAACTGTTCAGAAATATATCCACTTATTCGGATTGAGCTCATGACCGTTTTCATCGTTAGCCTATCAGTCGTAAAAGATTCCTGTAATCTGCGCCTCTTCCATGGCTCGATAGAGTTCTTCTCTAATGACACTATCATATGCCGGCTTAAAGTGGACGCGTCTCAAGAGGTGATATATGATTTATCTCATATATTTATAACAGTACTAGATTATGCCCGCGGCTTCGCTCGCGTGGAATTCGGCCTGCCACATAAAGTTTGGTGAAAGATCATTTTAAATAAATAATTTAATTATTTTTTTAAATATAAGTTACTCGTACATCCATAATTTCAGATGTCTAACTTCAAAACTGACGGATTCTCTACAACCTTTGAACTCCCATTATATTAAAAGGGAAACCCTTGGGATGGAATTATCTAAATTTCTTTCTTAAACTATACAAAGAATCTATCTACAAATTTCAAGAGGCTAAGTTCCTGATTTGTCTTCAATTATGTACTATAACGAGGGGCATGCCCACGTGACCTCACATAAATCTGCCCTTGATGTAGCCTATGATGTATAACCTATTTTATTCAATAAGTTTCATCCAAATCCGTTCAGTAGTTTTTGCGTGAATGAGTAACAAACATTCGCATTTATAATATTCGTAGGGTATCAAAACAAATAGTTTCACTCCTGTCCTTTCTGTTATTTTAACCACAATTATCATGTGATTTTCCTTTATTTATGTACTATAATGGATTCTCCACAGTACCTAAAAAACTGTCGGCGGTGGTGGGGGGGGGAGCACGTGCCCCCTCCCCCCTAAATCCGCGCTTTCTATAGCCTATGTGTTATTCTGCTGTATAACCTATATCACCGTAAAGTTTCATCCAAATCCCTTCAGTAGTTTTTGCGTGAAAGAGAGACAAACATACAAACTTTCACATTTATAATATTAGTAAGATAAGATTAGTAAGATTTGTAGGATATCAAAACTAATAGTTTCACTCCTGTCCTTTCTGTTATTTTAATAACTATTATCATGTGATTTGCCTTTAATTATGTACTATAATGGATTCTCTACAGTAACTAAAAAACTGTCGGCGGGGGCGGGGGGGGGGGAGGGGCACGTGCCCTCGTGTCCCCCCCCAAATTCCTCGCTCGCTACAGCTTATTTGTTATTCAGATGTATAACCTATATTACTGTAAAGTTTCATCCAAATCCATTCAGTAGTTTTCGCGTGAAAGAGAGACAAACATACAAACTTTCACATTTATAATATTAGTAAGGTTGTTTTTTATCGTTTTACCGAAAGTTATAAAAATTGGAGAATGTGAGTGTTTTATCTTCTCTAAAAAACGTTAAACCTCTTCTCGACAAAATAAATATATTTTTCATATTTTCAGTTCCTAAGGTTGTCGATTCGAGGAGACATGCCTCCTTTAATTAATAGCAACAATTTTTAACTTTTTATTCGTTGAGTACTTTTTAATATTCTCGAAAATAAAAATAATCATGAGTTTTAGTATGAAAAATAGAGTGTAATAATGGGAAATATGTAATGTATTTCGGTAATCTTCATAAAGAAATAAACATTCCGAAGTATAAATGATATAACCTAAACAGTATGTGTAAGTTGATTCTTTAATCAAAATACAACCAGTAATAAAATTATTTTTATTTTCGAAAATATTATTAACAAGTAAACGAATAAAAAGTTACAATTTGTGACTTAATTCGACGCGACAACTTACGGAACTGATAACCGGATTATTTGTCAAAGAACGGTTGATGGACATTAATTTGGGTTAAATACGATCTATTTTCGATATTAAAATTGAGTCTTACTCAAACCTACGTAAGCGGTATTTAATGGTCTAAATCATCACAAATTATTACTTTCAACAAATAGGGTGTATACAAATAATTAACCGTTTCTTCAAATTCAATATTTCAAAGGACTGTAAATATTTGAATCTTATTCAATACTTAATAATACCTACAGAGCATTCTCTAAGCTTCTTTAATCCCATTCGACTTCTTCAAAAAGCCTCATTTAATTATTTGTTTCAAAGAAGAAACATGACAGTGTCCTGAGAAATTCTCGTAATTTTAAGGCATTCTTGGGAAAAAATTTCACAGCCGCTGAAGCAGCTCGTGAAATTTTGAAAGAGATATGAAAGAGAAGGGGTCCTTGACCAGAGCACTGTGCGGCGTTGGATTGAAAAATCTAGTATTGGAGATAAGACGTAGGAAATGAGGAAGGGCTCCGAGCGAACATTAATGGATAGTTAATGACAGTAGATAGCAATGGACTATACTTTGAATATTAATTGCATTTTATATCAAAGAAATAATAATACAATATTGGATTGAAAAACGGTCATTTTTTTATACACCCAATTATATTTCTTTTATAGAACGAGTGAGGTTGGAATAGAATATTATGGAGTAATTCCCTCGAGCGCCACTCCCTCAAGTTTAAACTAAACTTGTCATTTGCATCAATTACGTTATTGATTTCTGGCATTTGCATTAGGTTATACAGGAATTTAGACAGAAACGAGGAATGATTCTTATGAATATTAATTTTTTCTTAAAGTTAAACTGGCCGAGAAACATTGTTATTTTCTGCATTACTTTTGGACAGAAAGTGGTCAGCAAACTTAAGCTATGTTGAGCTGACGAAGCAATAGAGTTTCCCTCCAACTATTCTAGGCTTTTGGAACTGGAGAATAGGTGATCGGCATAGGCGGATCCAGGAGGGGGCCCGGGGGCACGTGCCCCCCAGACCGTTTTTTGTGTACTGTGGAGAATCCATTACAGTACATACTTATAGGCAAATTATGTGATGTTATAACAGAAATAACACGAGTGAAACTATGTTTTAGATGTTTTAATAAACCTTTGAAACCTTTCTATAAATACTAAAAGTTTATTTCTAAGTTATCGTTGATTTTTTTACTTGTCTGCCTCCTGGATCCTGAAACGGTGTTGCTTCACTGTAGAATGGAATGTGAATTGTTCGGCATGAAACAGTTTTATTCTTGTGAGTAAAACATACCTACTTTAGTTTTTGATAACTATTATATAATTTCTAAAAGCTTGGTATATGATTTGAGAAAATGTTTAATTGAAAATTTACTTATGAATTGAATTTGGATTTTCCCTCCTTTGGAAACATTCCACGATTAAAATGAATCCCTAAGCTTTCTAAACCTGTCATTAATCCTTCATCTTTTCGTCCTATTGTTAATTCGTCCTCCCTTATCATTATTTCTTCCCACAAAGATTCAAACAGCCTTTGTTGCTCTCCTAAGTTACATATTCGATTTAGAAACGTGGTTCTACAAATGACAAATCAAAATAAACGCCTCAAATTGAGCCATGTTAGTTTCTCCCTACAGCAAGTTCTGGGTCCAGCAGTCAAAAGTGACAAAGACAAATTACCTTCTAAAAACTGTGTACGTTATCTCGGACTATATTTGGACAAAAGACATACATGCAACACCATAAAACATAAAAAGACAAGACGCTAAAAATAACTTTCATCTTCTGGGCTACAGGACACTTGACTTACGAAACATGCGACAAATCTATAATACGAAATAAGACCTATTTGTATATGTAGAGCAGAACTTTGGAGATCAGCAAAGCACTTCCGTATATACAAGATACAAACAACAAATTCTAATAAAAATTTGTAAAACTCCTTGTCATCTATATTTCGAATTACACCATACATAACTACATGATCATACCTACTTTTTATCCATATATTCACAATTAATACACAAAATCCACTAGTCCTTAATCTTCCCTACTCCCTGTTACCGGGACTTGCAGGAGAAGATTAAAAAGACGATGTTCAAGTGACCTATTCCATAACTATTGATCATTCACAAAACTTTGTGTTCCTCCATATCAAATAGAAAAAACAAACACTTAGATCAAATTTTCTGGATGCGAAATTGCAAGTGAAAAATAAAAGAATAATAAGAATTTGTAAGTTTATGCTTCACTCCTAATTGTTCAATATCTTTCTTTGTGACGTCATTCATGTTCATTGGTACTTAGGTTTCTTACCTCTTTTCTCTTCAATAACCATCAACAATGCTCACTTCATGTTGTTTACAATCAGTTTGTTTAATAGTTGTTTTAAAAGTTCGCGAGCATGTTCATATCAACCAATGAATAGTTTCATTGCTCTAAAGTATTCGAATTGAATGGTTTCTTTTAATTACTTCTGCTGTTAGAGTTAGAATCATGAAGACCAAATACTCTTCTAAAAAGGAATCGAAAGGCAAAGATTCAGCTAATTATCAGAGCAACGGTAAACATAAAGATGGAAGAAGTCAATCATCAGAAACTACTGAAGAATTTGATTTTGCTTTTCCCATATTACAAACTGTTGACAGAACAAGGCATCTTCACTGTTATTCTTCAAGTTAGTGTTATTACTTATTTATTTGTTTTTAAATAATGAATTTTAAAGACTTATTTTTTAATGAATGTAAGTAATATCTAAAATTCTTTTAAACTAAATGATAATGATGGGCATTTACTTTTCATTATTCTGCTCTAATTAATGGTTTGATTCACTATTGTTAGTTTACTATTTTTGTCTAAATTAGTATGAATGTTAGCCCATTGACTAGTAAATTTTGAACTTGACTAAGCCTTAAATCTCTGAATTGATGTTCTGCCCTTTCAAGCACGATAATTCATGATTTGGTGAAAATTTGACGGAACAGTTTTTTTTTTTTTATTGCATTCTGATAATGTTTTTATGCCTGCTATTTAAGTTTTTTTCATGCTTATTGAATAAGTCATGAAGATATTTCCAAAGTATTTATAAGATAGTTCCAAAAAATTACAAGTTGTCTAGATAGTCAAACATGTTTCTTTAACTGTTATTTTGTATTCTCTTGATATTCAAGCTTATTCCCTCAATTCATCACCACTTATAATACTAATTATAATTTAATTAACCCTTTTTCATGACGACTTGAATACTTACGGCTATAACGTTTCTCATAATGTTATAGTTTCTGCATCTTTATCTAATAATATCAGATAGCCAGTGTTTCCACGTCCAAACACTAATAATTTTATACCTAGAATGAATCTTTTTATGGTCAGTTTACCCGCCTATGACTTACTCTAGTGCTAAATTTAATATAATGGAGGAAGATGATGCCTTTTTTGATGTTTTAAATAGAATGATCCTAAAACCTTTCTGGTTATATTATCCATTTGAATTCAATCAAATTAGAAGATTTCAACGAGCAGGATTTAGGTATATTCAATGTTTAAGAATGTACTGTTACTAAATTGTATAATGTCTTCAGGCTGTTTACTAAATTTTTAGCCAGGTTGAAACATCTCAATGAAGAAGTTAAGCTAATAATATCGTTAATTTAGTTTCATATATTTTAATGCAATTCGGAAAAACCACAATGCAAAGCCTTATGTTTCAAATCCAGTAATACATCCACTTACCAGTCGATGTTTCTCCTATTCAGGCATTATCAAGACACCCACAAAAAAAAAAAAAGGGTTGTGTGAATCTTTTAAATTTTTTTTTGTTATTGTGTTTTGATAATGCCTGAATAGGCAAAACGTCGACTGGTAAGTGGGTGTATTGAAACATAAGGCTTTGCATTGTGGTTTTTAATAATCGCATTATAATAAATAATAGTGTTTCTTTTTGAGTTTTTGGCTCCATTTTATTGATTAGTTTCATATAATTTAATGTTTGGTTTTTATATTTTCAGTTTTGGGCCGTAGTAAAGATGAACCTGTTACTATGGAAGATCTTGATAGGCTTCAACCAGAACTGGAAGTTATGTTTTCGTGTGCTGCAATAAGGGTTCGTACTCTAAGAGCAGAAATAGCTGCTTTGACCAATGCTGAAGAAAATAAGGCAGAAATCAAACCAGTATCTTTAGTCATGAGTCAGGTAAATAATATTTCCTTTTATTACTTAGTGTGTAACATCCTTTTCTATTCCTGTTAAGAAAAGGGTGGGTTATTTATTTCTATTGGCTGTCAATCTACTCAGCAAACCAGACTGGAAAGTTTGAGATTTATTGGGTGGGTCTGCCTCATAATAAATTTCAAAAAGCCTTTAGGCCAGGAATCTTTAACAAGAACCTGACACCACATAGGCTCTGGACTTCCATTTTGCTTTCTCTCCGAAGGGCGGGATTGCCAAGGGTTTGTTTCATCCTTTAAAAAAATTCTTGGGCCAGCACTTGCCAGGGTGGGAAGCCAGTTCTTCATGATTTAAATGATATTATATTCATGTATTAATCAAGTTTTTGAAAAAATATTATTTTGCATATTTAAATTATAATACTGTTCTACATTTTTAGATTAATAAACTTTATTTTTTTCAGAAAAAGAGAAAGCTTAGTGATGCTCGATTTTCCAAATCTTTGAAGGATTTGTCAAAAGTTCGTAACCGAGATGGGCTAAATAAGGATTGTGTTTCAAGTGAAAATGACACGGTAAGGTCAATATTTTAGGAAAAGGTTTTTTGTATATTTTAATTCAAATAAAAATGTATATACATTCCCTGTAGCTTACTGTCTCTGGAATGTCTGCCACATATATTATGAAGTCTCATAAGTTTTCCTTAATGTTTCTATACATATGTATCATGATTTTATTAATTATATTTTCACCATAGGAGCAATTTGCTCACTAAATTTGTGGGTAATTATTCCACAGGTTGTCGCTACGAGTTGAGTCATAAGTTTCAACTTTTCATTTGTTTCCCTTTTAATATTTTCCATAAATACAAGTTCTCATGAGCTTTAGTATTGAAAAGAGAATGTAATTATGGGAAATGTGTATAGTTCTGTAATCATTTTATCTATAAATTAACGTTTCAACTGGCATATATCATCTATCTATACTTTTAAATGTTAGTTGAAACTTTTATGTTTTGATGAAATAATTATCAAAATCTATTCATTGCCCATAATTACATTATCTCTTAACTTATTAAAGCTCACTTCTATTTATGGAAAATATTAAAAATGAAACGAATAAACAATTACAACTTGTTGTAACTCAACTCGAAGCCACAACCTACATAACAGAAACCAATTTCTGTGTTTATTATTTAAAAATTAGTATTATTTGTTGGTTGGCAAAAAAAAAAAAATTAAAAAATGTCTGTGAAAGTGACTCTATTGCTATGAATTATATATATTTCTTATCATTTTTCACACGATTCGAGTTAGCTACCGTAATTTTGAAAATAAGATGAGAGTCGGTTGAAGTAATTGCCATCTACCATAATAATTCTTTATGCCAGAATAAATTAAAATATTTATTTTCTTCATTATCTTCTACTCTCAATCCATTGTGAACATATTGTTATTAAAATTGAATTAATTATTGATTTCATAAAAAAATTAATTAACAATCAATCAGTAAAAGAAAGGAAACTGAATTTAAAGCATCTGACCATGAGCAGTTATTATGAATTAATTATATTTAAGTCATCTAAAATTTTGAAAAGGGGAATTTTTGGGATTGCTATTGTTATGGTCATTTGGATCAGTGTTTTGTGTTAATTGAGGTTTTGAAACGGTAACAAAACCAATTAATTTATTTATTTAATATATCTGACTTGTACTTTTTTTTCTGTTCAATTAAGGACAATTCAGGAGATGTTATCAATGATACACCTGCAGAGTCTTCAAAAGTTACGTTGCCAAAGAATGATACTCCTAACAAGTTTTGGGCCTATGTAGAACCTTATGTCAAAGATATAACAAAAGAAAACATAAAGGTAAAACATTAATTCTATACAATAGGCTAAGATAATAGTCATTATATTATACAAAAAGTTCCATATTTAAAGCTCTTTTTGCTTTAACATTTTTTTTGCTATAACTTTTTGCCATAACATAGAAAAATTGAATGAATATCATAAAAATTTATAGCAATTTTTGGTCGTTATTTTTGAATTTTACATTTTTTAATTACCAATTTTTACTTATTTTTATTTTAAAACAGATTTACAAATTTATTAACTATAATAATCTTACGTTCCCATTCCCTAAAAATAATAAATAACCTTGGTTGTTGTTGTTTGTTCATTTAACGTCACTTTCTGCTGCTATGGCTAATTGGATGATGCTACATTGGGAGTTCTAAATTTTGCCTATCCAGGTTTAATTAGGATAGGGATTGTGAATGAGTACCTGACATCCTGCAGGCTCGAGACCCCATTTTACCTCCCTTCCGAAGGAGGGCATAACTAAGGATGTTTTACCCCCTTTAAAAAATCCTAGGGCCACCTGCCGGGCTACGAACCTGCAATCTTGGGCTTACGAGTTTGTTACGCTAACCACTAGACCACAGGTCGTCCCATAACATTGGTAAATCAAGATATTGGAAATAGCATTGAGGTTTTCCATTATGTCAAATAACCATCCAGCATCTTTTACTAGCATTTTGCTGATACTGAATCTATAATCCATGTGTCTTTACTGATTTTTCTCTTTCTTTCTGAACTTACATCAAAGAGAGTGAAACATTGACATTTGCTTAGCTTTACATAACCTGTATTGGAACATGTAAGCCATGGTTTAAATTTCAATGTCAGGTTGTATTTGTATGTCTCCATTCAATAAATATCTGTAAAACTTAGTTTTGCATCCAAAATAATGATACAAACACATATACATTATGTTTATATTGTTAAAAATGGAAGTTAATATTAAGTTGGATCATATCTATGTGCTAAAAGATAAAAATTGTACTGTTTATAAATTTAATTACATTTTTCTTGTGAATACATTTATTTACTAGTTATACATAATATTAAAAAACAATTACACCATTGTTTTGGGGTTAATTTTAAGTATGAGACATTTCTTTATGCTTAAAGGTGAAATTTTTTATGGTATTAATGAAATGATAATGAAAATATTGATTATGTATTTAATAACAAATTTGTGATTTGAAACATGTTACCAACCATTATCATGAACACATTTAATAGTCGGTACCTAATGTTAAAATTGGAATAGTAGCTATGTTATAGATGCCACATACATGTAATATTTTTTTTTGGCCAAATTACATTGTTATATTTGTACTAACATTCATATTGGATTTGAATTATGACTAATTTTGTTCAAGATTAAGGCAGTAATTTATATTAAATTTAAATTTTAAGTTTTTATAAATATATCCTATAGATAATTCTTATTCACAGCAATTCAGGTGTGTATATAATTCAACTTCATTTCAGGACTTGGAAGATCTCGTGGCAGCTTGTGATACTGATTTAGCTGGCGTAAATATCCCTCCTCTTGGCCGTCATTACAGTGCTAACTGGGCAGAAGAAGATCTTAACCAGGAAAGAGGAAGTTCTGATAAAGCAGAGATTTCTGGCATGATAAAAAAAGCAGCTACTCTTTGGTATGATTATTCAAATGTATATTTATAACTAATTTAATCTAGTGCCTTTCAGTCATTGAGCAGGGCTAGGGAGAGTGTAAGTTTGGCTACCCAATCACATAAGGGGCTCAAAAAGATGCCAGTTTGTTTTTATTATGGAATAAGTTATAAATATAATTTATAAGGAAATGACAATATTACAGCTCCTATTGCATCCCTCTTCTTTCTAAGCCTATGTTTTTTTTTTTTTTTTTTTTTTTTTCTTAAAATCTCTATTATTAAGTATTAAGGTTAATATATAATGCCATTGGGAAAAAACACAATGCAAAGCCTTCCCAATTGCATTATAATAAATAATAGTGTTTCTTTTTGAGCTTTTGGCTCTAGTTTATTATTAAGGTTCGTATTTGTGTTATTCATGAGAGAGATATGTTTTTCATTCCCCTCTAGGTATTTCTATTTATAAGATATCTATTTATTTTTTCAGTTATTATTAGTTCACATTATTCCTTTCTACTGTTATGTATTGGTGTTTCATCCTTAAACTGCTTGATAATGGAGCCATGTTCCAAAAAGATTTGTTTGTTTCTTTGGGTTTGTAAGGCATAAAACCATACGGTCATCAACGCCTGTGATAATTTGTTTATAGAGTGTATCTAATATTTGGTTATTCCAATAATAAGATTTTCAGTTTTAATTTAATTTCTCCATTATTCATCTACGTTCTTTTAAATGTTTAATAATTGCGAATTATGACTTATCTATTTTATGAATTTGGAAATTTTTTTTTTTTCTATTTGACATTTGGAATTTCTAAGAGGGGAAAAAATAAGTAAATAAAAGATAAACAGATAGATATAAAATAAATAAATAAAAGATAAATAAATAAATAAAAAATTTATATTTGTCTTAATATGCCCACTTCCTTTAAGAATTTAAATACTAAGCTTATTTTATCTTGATTATCACCAAGCGTATTCGAAATATTATTTGTAAGACCTAGTTTGTTTAACCTAGAGGTGTAAAAGGAACATTCTTGAAAAATATGATGGACTGTAAGGATGCTGTTGCAATGCTGACATTTCGGAGGTGGCTATGTTCCAAAAAGAATTATGCTGATATACTGATTTAAGTTGTTAATTCCTGGAGTCCTTTCCTGAATCAATAATATTCAATAAGTTATAAAACAAATCCCTCCCCTCTTACTGAAGCCTATCATAAAATCTTTTTTATATTCTGTATTCTACTCGCATTACATATATGTATTAAATCGATTTTTAACTTCATTTATTTCAGTGGCTTTTAATAACTATCCGGAAATTTAATAACCCTAAAGATCTAGATGAATAAAGATATACTATTTATTGTGTTCTTTTAAATTTTATTGGTTCTAGTATCATAATATTTTTTCTTATTGTTAATTTCTTATAGCTAATTGATATTCTGTTGTTATATAATTATTTTGTTTATAGTGAAAGAACGCCTGGGCCTTTGGTGCAGAGATTGGTTTCAGCTTTGATGGAAGATCCCTCAAATGATTCTTTCAGTAAACTTGGTAAGTAAGCAAGTTAAATGAGTGATATATCTTTAACTTATCTAAAAAATTCTTACAACTTCAAAGCAAAAGCATTTCTAGTTGAATTATTTGTCTTTACACTTTTTATACCATCTAGTAATCTTTCAATATGTTTTCAAAATATTTTTAAATTTTGCTCAGCATTAATTGGGTTCTTTCAACTAAGAATCTATGTTTTTCTGTACTACCATGACTTTTTGTATTCCTCAGACTTATTTCATAATATAGTACAAATATGTATGTCAATTAAGGTGGAAATGCTTGTTTTTAGTGGCATGATAAAAAAAAGGAGCTCATGTTATTTATTTTACTATAAAACTCTCTTAAAATTGTGGATGTGTGATTTTATTAAACGTTTTATGTTTATCTTTCAGATTCTGATTCAGATAGCTGCCCTTACCTCAGTAAGCTACCATTATTTCATACAACAGCCTGCTTTGAGAGGAGGCTTAAGAGAGAACTTGAAGCTGTTGGATTTTTAGATGGAGAAAATGTAAGAACTCTATTCATATTATCTTGTATGAGGTGATAGTAGTTAATTGTATAACATTATGACGGTGAATTAATGCCTTAAAAGAACTAAAAATAATAATAAAAGTCATAGGTAACTTGAAGGATTAATGCTGTTACCATCAATCACTGTTCACATTTCTCCATCCATGGATTACTACTCAAACCCAAACACAAGATTTTCCTTAACAAAATTCTCCAACCAATACTTTGGTAAACCCCTCAGATGTTTACTGGCTAACTGAGCGATCAATCTTAATTAGCCCTAAACCAATTAGATAAGGCTTCAATTATATTACCCTAATATATGCTTTGGGATTCTGTATTGTGTAACCTCCCATACTCTCCGGTGCTCTCATCACAATACATTATTTTCGAATGTTTTAAGATGTTCATGTTTTAAAGTGAGTGCCACATTTCACCTACCATATAGAACAGTTGAATGAATTATAACTTTTCAAATTCTGATTTTTAATTTCCGTGGCAAAATATGTTTGTTACCATAGTATATCAAGTATTTGTTACTTGCCTTTATTTCCTCATGAATTTCCTGTTTTCTAGTTATTATCGATCCAAATTACATTAATTTGTAAACTTTTTCAAACCATTTCCCACTTATCTCTTTATTACTGAAATCAACGCTGTTTCTGTCACTAGTCACATATTTCAGATAACTGTTCAACCAATTACAAGGCTCCTGAGGTTAAGTATTGATATTGTGATGAGAATAAACTATTTGAAAATTGAAGTTTTTGGACCAAAAATAAAGTTTTAGCAATGATGCAGGCCTAGATATTTACCAAGTTTGCCTCTATGGCTGGGTCTTTTATTTTATTTGGCAAACTCATCAATCCTGGTTCATATGTAAATAAATATGTTTTGGATTATTAATTTTCCTGAATCATTGTTTTACTAATGGCAATGGGGTTTGAAAACTATTATCAGATTTTGCATCTCATGGAGGAACAATAATTATATATATTTCATAACTTCTAGGATAATGCATTGACAACTGTAATGTTTCAGGATGATAACGATGAAATTATGACTGAGATTAAAAAATGTGAAGAAGAGTTAAAAACAGTAGCATCTCAGAATAAGGAGCAGTTAGAGCATCTTATTACAAAAGCAAAATATGAAATGAAACGCCAAGAAGTAAAAAGTAGAATTAAAGGAATTGAAACTGAGGTATTAAATTTTTATTTCAAATTTTATTTTTAACTTTAAAGCAAATTTAAAAAACTAAAACCATCCCATTAACTGTTGATTTAGTTGACTGAAATATATAGAAAAACTACTGCTGCGAAATTGAAGAAAAAACAGCTGAAAAAGAAAGAGAAAGACCAAGCCTGGAAAATTCTCAAAAAGAGGGAGCAGCTTCTAAAAACCTTGGAAAATATGTGATAATAATAAATTTAAAAAATTACTTAATAGCTGTTTTATATTTTGTATTATATATGTATAGTAAAATATTTTATCATAGCAATTTTAATTTATGTTATTTTGAAAAATGTATGTACATCTGAAGTTGATAGTTTTATTTCATCTAACATTTAATGTGCATGCATTGTATATTAATTATTTTTAAATCCTATGCAATAACAATAAATAAGTAAAATAACTTCTTTTTTTATTATTCTTTCAAGAATTTTCTGATTATTCAAAACACCATATTCAGTGAAAGATTACTCTTAACTTACTTTTAAAAACGCATGAAAATCCTTTGTTTTTCCCATAGATTTGCTTAAGTAATGTTGGGGCCAAAAAATAACCAAAATTTACGGCCTTTAGCCACACCTTAATTTTCTCTTGAATTTCTAGTTATCATAGATCCCAAATGTATCTACCTGTTGATACCTATATTTGAATCACCGTAGTTTCTGCATTAGTCATATATTTCAACCTACTTAAATTTAATTTAAGATCTACTTCTTTACTAGTTTTCAATATTAATGTATTTAAGGAAGAAATAGTTGGGGGTGCAGTCAATCAAAACACCAAAATAAGCATAACTTATTTATTATGTGCCGACGTTTTGGCCTACAATGTAGGCCATCTTCAGGGCTAAGAGAGAGAAACAAACAGAAATATATAAAAACGTAGCAGTAACAAGAATATATAAAGTGGTACAGGAGTGGAAATAAAAATAGTGACTAGATATGATGAAATAGTGAATAGATATATGATAAATAAGAAAGAATATAAGACTAGTTACAGAATATAATAAAATTAAAATAGTGATAGATAAAAATAAAATTGTAGATGATGAACAGAAATTCTAATAGTGACAGATAAAATAATACAAGAATAAGAATATAAAATAGAAAAAATACATGTCTAGAAAGGATAAAATGTAAACAATAATATAAAGGGAAAGAAAAATGAGGAGGTAAACGGAAAGATACAAAAAGAGAAGATTAAAATATAGAAAAAGGGGGGTTGAGTATGAAGGATTTAGAAAAAACTAGTTTAATTATAGATATGGATAAGATACCAGACATGAGGGGTTACATAGGTAAAGTGTAATAATACAAGCATAAATAGAAAGAAAAGCTTGATAAATTTCAAAAATTAAACATTGAAAATAGTGGTATTATATCTATGAACTATGAAGAATGAAAAGAAAAAGAACATAGTTATAATACCACTATTTTCAATGTTTAATTTATCAAACTTTTCATGCTTGTATTATTACACTTTACCTATGTAACCCCTCATGTCTGGTATCTTATCCATATCTATAATTAAACTAGTTTTTTCTAAATCCTTCATACTCAACCCCCCTTTTTCTATATTTTAATCTTCTCTTTTTGTATCTTTCCGTTTACCTCCTCATTTTTCTTTCCCTTTATATTATTGTTTACATTTTATCCTTTCTTGACATGTATTTTTTCTATTTTATATTCTTATTCTTGTATTATTTTATCTGTCACTATTAGAATTTCTGTTCATCATCTACAATTTTATTTTTATCTATCACTATTTTAAGTTTATTATATTCTGTAACCAGTCTTATATTCTTTTTTATTTATCATATATCTATTCACTATTTCATCAAATCTAGTCACTATTTTTATTTCCACTCCTGTACCACTTTATATATTCTTGTTACTGCTACGTTTTTATATATTTCTGTTTGTTTCTCTCTCTTAGCCCTGAAGATGGCCTACATTGTAGGCCGAAACGTCGGCACATAATAAATAAGTTATGCTTATTTTGGTGTTTTGATTGACTGCACCCCCAACTATTTCTTCCTTAAATTAGAAGATACAGTCGACCAACTCTTCTCTAACATTAATGTATTTAGTTTTATAGTTTCTATGTTCTCGTACAACAGAAAGAACCAAACCAGAAATCATCCACAAACCCAAACTCTGATTACCTTTTCCAGCATCACCTTATTTATAACAGAATCTAGCATTAATTTAATCAGTGAACTGAAAGCGAATCACCTTGTTTTAAACCTGAGCCAACCTTAAACTTCTCCTGTAAATAATTACCCATTATAACTTAATTGAATGCTTTGGTCATCATGCATGTCACTTAATGAGTTTTTTCTTTTGAAACTATTTATTATTTTGATACACATTTTGCTATATTCTATAATAAATAGTAAATTAATAATATGATTTGAATAAACTTAATCCGTACCGTTAATAGTTAGTGTCTTTTTTACAATTTCGATGAGAACCAAATCATGACTTTCCAGCGCTGAGTTCCTAAGTCTGATACACAGAATAATAGGCAGGAAGTCTCAAAGAAACCACACAACTTCTGAAACTTTACTAATATGACTGATTGATCTAGTTGGAGAAGTGAGGGAAAAAAGGCACTTTTTGATCTAGGAGATAATTTGGATCCATATAGTGCACTACAACAATTAAAAATAGATCTTTGCAAGGGAGATCTCTCATTCAATTCGATTTCGGTAAAAACTGTATTATATATGCGAGCGAGATTTAGACAATCCATTTCAGAGGCAAAATCTCTCCACTTTATTGGATTTACTACAGAACGAACGAATTCACTACTACTCTGTCACACACATAATAGCTCTGTATTTGGATTATGGACGAAAAGCTGTACGGGACCGTATGCATCTCGAAATTACGACTTAATGTTTTTAAAATTTTTGGAAGTGAAATCTGCACATCTTGAGATAATGACCAATAAAGCATTTCACCAAAAGTATTACCTTGGCATGTCTCCGGCCATCGTTGGCCTGGAAGAACATGAAACATGCGCTTAGAGTACAAATACGGTCTTTAATCGTTCGATCAAACTATCAAGACTTGTTGACTGCATTGCGTTAACCAGTATAATACATAGCTTCAAGATTCGAAGACATATAGGATGCCTCAGTAGCACTTGAAAGGCCTACAGCAAGAATTGATTTAAAGGTAAATAAGAATAAAACGATGAACCGATCCAAGGAGTATAAGTGAAAATCGAATGCCTAATTTTTTAAGGTATCACTGAATTTATATTCCTCGGAATCCATCAGAATGTAAATAATCAAATGAATGCGGAAAACCATAGGCGCAGTAATGCTGCGAAGAGCATATTTTAGCCTTCAAAGGCATCTCACGTACAGCCAAGCGGCTTATGTATAAAACAGACCAGTCCTATAATTCGAGTTGAAATGCTGGACCATGTCAAGGACTCTAGAAACAATCTTCCATCGATTTAAGCGTCACGCCTGTAAATGAGTTTTTGGCCAATAATCATTAATATAGAGCAATGGTGGCGATTGAAAACAATGAGCTGTAGTTGCTTTATCGAGAAGATTATAAGAATTGGCATATTAATATGAGACAAATACGTTCATCGTATGCCTGGATAGCATCTTCTTCTTTTAGTGGCGCGACACATGCTTAAAGCGATCCTTGGCCTGCTCAATCTCCAAGCTCCATCTGCTTCGGTCCTGTGCATGTATGGAACTTAATCTCTGGAAAGCATATATTAAGAAAATTACAAAACGAGCGGATATAAATATGACGGGTAGGCAGGTTGATAAAGTGGAAGCCGATACCTGAAATCTAGTTGGTATAAAAAACTGAATGGTGGTTGAAACTACGAGAAGCCCTCACATTACATCTCGCGATACTTAATTATATGTATTTGTGGTGGATCCTTACTGGGGCCTCCCTTGGTCAGCGAAGTTTGGAGGGTAATGATGGTAACGATGGCAAAACGTTTTAGGCAAGTTGAGCTAAAATTAACATCCTAATAGAAGAGAAGTCTTTCTTCCTGAATAGTACGACAATCTGTAAGTTAAGGCACTTTATTTAGTAATTTATTGCCAAAACTTCGATATTAAACTTATTATTTTGCATGTAAGTTCAATTTTTGTCGTTCTTAAATTATATACTCAAACACTGGTTTTGTATAGCGTGGGCTCACACAGTCTGACAGATGGATCAGGATTTACCAAGTTAATTGCTTCAATGTGTATTTTATTATGTAATAAATATACATGGTGCATGGTCTAGAGTCTGATCTTTGTATGACCTGTCAATTTGTGTGCAATGTACAATTTATTTTAAATTCCTACGATTTTTTTCAAAACTCCATCGGTTATAGCTACAGAAAATGAATATGATTATTTGTAATTTTTTAAATCAGTGGATGAGCGGTGTATCTGAGCGTACATAGCATTGTGTTGCTGAGCTGTAGATAGCGGGTTCGATTTCGGCAATGACAGATATATTATTTATTTAGGCAATGACTCTGTTTGATCCGCAGATCTATGGCAGGCTGGAGATTTAATGATTTACAAAATAATATCGTATAAATAAATACATAAATTCCATCATATTGTGACCAAAGAAAAAAACAAAGTAAAATAGCATTTTATAATGGTGTATACATCATAACGGCTGAACTGTTGAAAGATCGAATGCTTGAAATAATAATGAATCAGTATCTGTATTAAAAGGAACTCATATATGGTAAAATTTAAATACAAGTATCCACTGATATACAGTATCCACTAACGTATCAGATACGACTGGTTTCAACCCCCCATTTTTTCACCCAAATGATTCGCCCATACGTTTTCTTTTGAATATCTGTACTCGGTTTATTTCGTTTATATCAATTTCATGTATGAGATATATTACAGTTATAAAAAGTATGTGATTGATCCAACCTAACCTATCCTTAGCTGGAAAATTCTTCAACTCCTTTCCAAGAGGCCCCAGGCTGAATTCTTGATTTGATGTTGGTTAGGTGCTTTAATTTGTTGGGTTCGGTGTTCACAAGTGATGATTGAAAAACACTCGCTGTCCATTGCTATCACTTGCTAACCATTAAATACATATAAACATTTTTAAGCTTGTAAAATTCGTTTTGAACAAGGTTGTGAAGACGATTTTGTTGTTGGAATGAAAGAGACTTGTCGGACTTACAAGAGCACAGTAACTAAAGGTAAATATATTTTCGGGTATCAATTTAAAGGGTATAGATATTGGGTTTCTGGCTATAAATAAAATGCTTTCAGATCTAAAGATTCCATATTTCTAAATGTTATGTTGAAAAGTCGATGGTCATATTTCAAGGACGTGTTTTTCAAAATTGTGTATAATTATTATGTTTATATTATTACTTATATTTAGACTTAAGTGTTATGAAATCATGGACTATCAAAATTAATAGGAAAGATGAAATTTTCTCTCACAGAAAACAGCTATCAACGAAGAGGTATTTTTTCGTATCCTAATGCTTAATTTTAGGTGATACCAGATGATATGTCTTAGTAACAACAAATCATGAAATTTTCAATTTATGCAAGTTATAAATTCTAAAAATAAATAAAAATCGACTTCGTCATTTAAATATTGATAGTTCCAGGACTTTCTGGTTTAGGGCTGAATAGTTAATTAAATTTATTCAATAAAATTTTGGGAAAATATTATGTTAAATAATATAAATAAAATATTTACAGCATTGCAATAATTATCTAATCTCACGCGTTATAACTTAATTTCGTTTTAATTACTATATTTTATATAAGCTTCGGAACTTATTTTGGTAACATCATTACAAAATGAAGGTAATTCAAAAAAAGACAATTATATGTGTAGATTAACGAAGTTGTTTTTAACTTGGTATTTTTCTTCTTTTTGTCAAAATCAGTCACCGTGCTAATGTCTTGAAAAAGATTATTTTAGAAAATGAATGCTTTAAAAACATTTTCGCAAATGAATATTAAAAGTAATCGCGACCATAATTTTGGTAATAATTTCTGTTGTCAAAAGAGATAACTAGTCAACACTGTGTTGTTTATATTCTGATAGGAGGGTTTACTTGTGTGAAAACCTTAAGGAAGTAATTGATACGTCTGTCAGTTGATCCACGGTCGTTACTATGCCAAATAATGTCTTGAGTTTTATCGGCCAGAGAGAAAATTTCACAAAATTTTGTTTAACAATGACATGGAGAAGGGGACCAGAGTCCAAGAAATTAGGAAACGATTTGAAGGTTTAAATTCTCAGAACAATGATTCATTCACCTCTAAAAACCCTATACCCGGTTTCCCCAAAAGTAGTGTTTCGAACAGTACCAAGGATTCTACAGAGCTTGAGCTGCAATCTGTGACCAAAGGAATCATAAGGAGGTCTCACGCTTTTAGGAACGATAGAACGAAAATAAAGCTACCAAACTCTAACGTTGTGCTGCAGAAAGATTCGATTGGATTAGGAAACATCCCTGAATCATCTTCAAAGAGTGACATAAAGTTGGAGAAAAAATCTATCCCATTAAAAGGTTCTAGTGGTAATTTACAAAACAAACCAGCAGCTCTGAAGTTCAATGGTGATAGTCTAACTGACACTCTTAAGAAAGCTCTGAAAAATCCCTTGCCTGCTGGACCAGCACCAAAGAAACCACCTAGAACATTTGCTCATCTTGGTAACAGTACAGAATCACTTACTGTTGACAACACAGGCAAGAAGGCTGTCATTAATAAGTTGTCAGATTCATCATTGCCGAAAAAAAATGGAAACTCAGTGCCATCAGTTGCCTTACCAAGGCGCTCGAAGACTGATCCCCATATAATGTTAAAAAAGTTAGAATCTGCATTGCTAACTAACCAGATCAACAACAAAGCAAATGCCGTTGTAACACCCAACATTTCAACCAACACTCTGTCTGTTTCAAGACAAAGCGAAGTTTCAGAAAATACAACAAACTCAAAGTTAAACAAGTTTTGCCTTAATGGTTTTAGTTCTTGTCTTAATCCAAACATTTATGACGCCCCTTCTGTGTCAAAAACCAAAGGTGTCTCACAAAATAACCCTAATTTGTCTTCTAACAACAAACCTACTTATGGGACGATAAAAAAGGTTCAAAATATCAGACACATTTATGAAGAACCATATTCTCCTAGGAGTGAACGTAAAAATAAGAGCCCAGTGAACAGTGATTCACCTCAAACTAAACTAAGTGTTCATTATATGGTAAGTTATCAGTTTTAGCTTTTTGAGTTAATTATATTTTTTGTTTTTAGTAAAATTATCAATTGGAATGGAATATTTCTATCCCTCAAATTTATGGATTTAAACCATTTTAAAATTATTTGAATTTATTTAATTTTTTGTATTTTATGACCATTGTATTGAACTATTCATGATACGATTGTTCTTTAATGTTTTAGTCATCTCCTATTCGTGAATCAAGGCGAAGGGTATTTCCAGAATCTGTTACTTCTAGTGAATTGAAAACTACTTTTCGTTTGAACAACCAAAAGGTTTGTTATTAATTTTCCTTTGACTTTATTTATCTATTTCTTATGTATTTATAAATTGCCTATTTATAAGTTAAAAAGTATACTGTTACGATGTATTCTATTTCAATTAGATCAAAATGATAACTGACACATTTAATGAAAATATGAAGTCTGACAGTGACGCTGATTCCATTCAGGAAGAAAGGACAGATTTTAAAGGTATATATTTTATAAGTAAAAGACTTTGGATTTTTCATTATTATACTCATTTTTATTTGATATCTTGATTTGTAGGTAGCCAAGAAGAAGTTACTGCAAGCAGAAAAATTTATGTAAAAAGAGTATCTAGTATGAGACAGCAAACAATAAGGTTACCACGAAAAGGACAAAATTTGTTTGAAGTTCTCTTACTGATCGGATTAGATCAAGATGTTAAATTAGGAAAAGTACCATATGTAAAATCTAAATACCCTGAAACGGTATGACATTATTAACTTCTGAATATTTAATCAATTTAAAATTTATAGCTTTTAAGACATTCAGGAGTAATAAGTAGGTTTAATTAGAGTAGGCTTAAATCGTATATCTTGTGATAGTAACACTATATGTTTTGTTTTTAATGTAATACTTGTTATTTTTTTCATATTATAAAGTGGGGGGGAAGGGAAGGCTTTCATTTGAACAGGGGAGAATGATAGGCTTTCGTTTGAATAAGGTTGGTGGTGCATAAAAGGTTGCGAACAATTGATTTAGAAGAAACCTTGGACATAATTTGGTTCCATTACAATCTTACAAAGAGATATTATCAAACAGGGTATCGACTCTATATTTTTCTAATTTTATAAATATTGATAAATTAGAGTTATATTATTAAATGAAGAACTATATAAAGCTTAAAATTATTTCTAATCATTTAGTGTTTGCATTTGTATTGAGGGTTTTATTCAGTTTGACTTATTTGTTTTTTCATTGTTATTTCAGGTAGTTCTTCCAGAAAGGCTTGCTGATTTGGTGTTTCCTGATGCAGAAGATTGGCCTCCAAGTGTAGTGTCTCTTTCAGGTCATCATAACAATTATACTTTAGTTCTTACTTCAGAGGATGGAGCAAGGAAATACGCTTATTGCAGAAGGCTTCAACCTGAAGGTGCTCCCTTCTGCCTTCCCTTAGCTTATGTTCTCATCAGCCAACATAAAGATAATATGTTTTATTATAAGGTATGTTTTATTTATTATATAGAAAAATGTAATCAAAGTTGCTTACCACTTTCTTTCACTTTGCTATGTTTTCCTCACTTGCCCAAACAATTATCTCAGGGAAAGTTAAGATGTATTGATCTGATTCATTTTTAAATAGTAATATGAGTACTACCAGTGGGTAGTTTCTCTACTTGTCATTCTCATGTCATTATGTAACACGCATTCTATTTACTTGTTGTATAATTGTAATACAGTTGTAAATATCAATAAATAAATTAAAAAAAAAAAAAAATAGTAATATGAGATGTCACCCTGAGATCATGACAATTGAGTTACAGTAATACTACAAAGTAGTTCGTGGTTGATTGACTGGGAGTTGTTTTAATAAATGAACACTCTTTTCCATCAGATAAAATAATATTTTATTATATGGTGATCATGGTTTCCAAGATACTACTGGGATCAAAAAGTTAAGTCAATTTGTTTATAAAATGTAAATTCTTTATTTATTCTTCCAAATCAATTTCATCCCCTTCAAAGTAATCCCCGTCCGATAAAACACTTTTTCCAGTCCTCGAAACAGTCGGAATAGTCTTTTTTCGGTATAGCCTTCAAGACCTTCTTCGATTTGATTTTTATCTCATCAATTGTGCCAAAACGGCGTCCCCGCATTGGGGCCTTTTGAGTTTGCTGAATAGCCAAAAGTCGCATGGAGCCAAATCAGGCGAATATGGTGGTTGTGGAACGATATGAATCGATTTTTTGGCAAAAAAGTCGCGAATAACCAATGCAGTGTGAACCGGATGGATTATCATGATGAAGGAACCAAGAGTTGTTCGCCTTCAAGCAAACGACGCATAAGGCTCTAACCTATGTATAACCTTGGAAAAAAAGATTTACCTGCCTTCCTAATGCCGGGGAGTTTTAAATGACAATTTCACCTTACTTTTTGATCACAGTACTACTTACATTTCTACTTACGAAGTGCTCCTTTTTGTTATATGTGAGTGTTTATACCTGAAACTTCCTCTATGATGTTCCTGAAACCATGAATCTATCCTGTTTTGTCTGCAACTGTCCTTTCTGACCTTTTCAGACACTGCACCTAGGAGACTCGTGGCTTATTATTAGGAGACGACGACGGCTTTCTCTACCTGTAAACCCTTCACAGGATTATTTTCGTAATCATAGCAATGTAAACAGTGTCACATATAACAGCCTACAATCGTTTGGTTCCATTTTTGAAACCTGAGAATGTTGGATAGTTTTTGCTCTAATAATATTTATTATTATTTAAATAAATTACCCTACAAGTGTCTTCTCCATACTCCTCTTCTGCCGTTCAGCATATAGGAGTCTCTATCCATCCGAGTCATACTTCTCGGTCTTGACATACCCTCTTCATCTAGGCCAGAGCCTATAACTGTATGGTATTATTATTGTTACGTATAGAAATGTATAATAGCTGAAAACACAATTTAATACAAGTTTTATTTTTTAGAGTAATATTTTATTCAAATAATGGTATATTATTTTAGATATTAGCTGAATTAGAAGCCCGACATGGGATGCCAGTGGCTGATTATTTCCAATTTGTGAGAAGTTTATTTTATTCAAGTATTCCTAAACCAGGTTTAAGTCTGCAGTAAGTCAATTTATTCTTTTGTATTGTAAATAATTTACACCTCTACAAATATATATTTTATATATTTCTATTGGCAAAACTAATTATTGAATATATTTCTGCAACCATAGTAAATATACTAGTCAAATTTTGTCCAGAGTGAGTTAACTTTATTCAGGAAAGGGAATCATGTCAATCTCAGTTTTTTACTTTGAATGGAGTTGTAATATAAGTAATAACTCCTTTTCAAGTCACTATCTAACCTATCCCCTTATTCATAACAAAAATAACACGATCCCGCTTCCCTAAGTACAAGAAACTCGTTTTGGTAAAAATTTGACTTGAGCATTCACCGGGGCTGTATATTTATATTTATTTTTTAAATATTTTTTAATTTTATTTTATATTTATCAAATTTAAAGTTGAAATTTTCATTTTTTTTATGATATTTTTAGATATTATTCTTCAATTCTTATTTATCCCATTCATGCATGCATATAGTAAGGTTATAAATAAATATTTTTTTGACTTCCGGTTATGCCATAATATGTCGAGGAGCCTCCACCCAATGCAGCCATATTATATATATATATATATATATATATATATATATATATATATATATATATATATATATATATATATATATATATATTTCTCATATTTCTCAGTCCCTACTTTGCTGCCTCATTTCCTGGAGGGTTTTGCCTCTCTTCCCTCTGCTGAATACATTGGTAAAATTATCGAACCAACAGGACTTGAAAAAATGGTACAATATACTTTAGAGGAAATAGAAAAAAAAAGCATTTGGAAACTTGTTCAAAATCTATATAACTACAAATTACTGTCAAAAACACCAAAATTAGACAATACAACACAGTATTTAAACCATTAGTCTTATACGCAAGTGGAACACTTTCATTGAAACAAAAACTAGATCTACAAAAAATTAAAAAAGAAGAAAGGAATATTATTAGAAATTTGTTGGGTCCATAATACACACCAGAAGGGTATAGATTATAAATCATTGAAATAATAGAAGAAATATAAAAAAGAATATCAATTGATATCAGACAGATTCTACTGAAGTTCTATGGACACCTAGATAGATAACCTAAAAATAGACTAACTAGACCTCTATTGGACTATGTGTTTTCTCTTAAAACATCAATACTAGGTGATTGAAGTTAAGAAAGATAAGGTCAAAGCAAAATTAATATTCCAAACATTATCTAGATTAGAATAAATTCTGGAATAAGATTAATTAGTAGAAAGTGGAATCAAAACCATATCAATCAAAGTGGACCAAAGAAAGAAAAAAGGTCTTCAGGGACAGAATGAAGAAAGGCTGGGAAAACAAGAAGAATGCTAAGAAAAATTGAAATCATCTGCTTATTCTTCTTTTTGGAACATTTGTTTATATATATTCATTAACTAAAACTTAGTAATCATTGATTCTGACTATTGCTTTCCTACTGCTTGTAGTAATAGTCGGAAAGGGAAGTAATATTATAGTACAAGTATTGTAATTTAGACAAAAAATTTATGTACGGTTTTCAATATATTTATCTTGAAAAAGTTCGAAACATTATTGTTTTATGTATTCCAATTAATTTCAATAAAAACATAGAAAACAGATAGCTGCATAAAATACATTGAGCTATCAATGTCAGACAGTAATAACCTATAAGTTTAAGATCTATTAGCCCTAAATTACGAAATAAACTTAAAATATTGTTCAACATCATTTCTTGCTAAAATTTTAAAAGGGGCGGGGTCAAAATGACATTGAAGTTGCTAGTTTTCTCTTTTATTAAATCTTTTCATCTTTTATCAATTGTGAAAATTCTGTATTTCACTCACTTATCCCTTGAATTTTAGTTTATAATTGCTACCACTAGTTGCCATAATAATAACTATGGACGAATATATATGCTTTTTCCATTCTTTTTGATTTTATCTCGTTTTTTTTCAATGCCTAAACAACTTCTCATTATTTTATTACAATTTCGGAAATTATATAATTATACACTTATTTATAATTTATGGATGTTAGTCTACCTGGAGTAAAATTGCTCACTTGGGCTATTTTAACCGATTTAGCCTGATATTTTAAAGTTTTTTACTGCAAATACTCCAAGATAATCCAACCCCTAATTATGTATATTATCATTATTTAGAAGAAATACATTGAAATTATTGCAATTATTGTTTAATAAATGAAATAAAGTAAAAAAGTATGACTTTAAGGATTACCTGCTTCTAATTAATTTATTTTCTTTGCGTGAATAACAAAATAAATAACTTATTTTTTTCTGAAAAACAGATTCTAAATTTGTTCTTGTGATGTTTCCAATTCACTGTTTGAATGATGGAGGATTTATTATCTACTCGTGATGATATCATATCTCACTGCAAATAAATCCTTCATAGGACTTAATATAATTCCTAGGTAGTAACTATTTTCATTGTAATGCTTTCTTAATAAACAAAATAAATACATTCAAGAAGATAAAATTAATACTTTAAAGTAAATTTTTATTATAATGTTAATAAAAAAAATCAAAAAGAAATTAATCATTACTTCAGAATATACATCAAGTTTTAATAACTTTATCTTGAATTAAAACTTTATGTTTTTTATAAAGTAATGGTTAATTTTTTAATACCTTTTTTTTAATTAATATTATATTTTAAATTTGTATTTAAACATATTTATTTTACTTTCTGTTAATAATAATCCAGTCTAAAGGTGAAACCAAGCTATACAATGACATATAATATTTTTATTGCATGAAATATTTTCGATACATCTTAATTGGAAAAAAAAAATTATTCCCTTCCGACGCTATTGTTTTATTTGTTTATGTTTCTAAGTATGTAATAAAAAATAACTAAATATGTGATAACTAAAATAAATTACAAAAACATACATTGTGTGGTTATATCATGCAAATAGATATTGAACTTGGATTTGTTGTAATTTTCTTTAAATTCCTGTACAATCAAAGATTAGATATGGAGTCATCGAGCATTTCATAATTGGTCCATAGATTTTTTTACATTGCTGGGAATTTTGATAATATGCTTTGATGTATCATATTAAACCACTTAGCTATATTATTGATTGGTAACATATATATACATTTATATACACTAGTAACTACTTTTGTACTGTCCTTTTAAATATTCATGTTTATAATATCAATGTTTTTTCTCGAAAATACTCTTAAATTTCTTAATTATATTTACCCAAACATGTATTTTTTAATGTTTTATTATTATTTTTTATTTAAGTAGTATGGTTCTCATTGTTATTATACTTAAAGAAATGTAGATTATGAAGTTTTAGCATAACCTTTTGTTATAAGTTAATACATTAAATTTTTGATGCAGATGCAAAAAGTATAGAAAGTCAGGTTGTTGCTTTGTTTTTATAAACATGATCAAGTTTAATTGCTAATTAAAAAAGGAATATTACTGTAAAAATATATTTTATTTATAATACAAATTGTTTTGTTTTTTATTAATAAATTTTAATTTGGTTATGCAGGTTCGGTGATATAATATTTCGTAGAGCTGCGGATGCAAGGCAAGAAAGTTACGACATATCAAGGGTTCTCCAAGCACTCACTGTTCCTATATTCATCAAAGCATTTTCCACTCTTTTAATTGAAAGGAAAGTTATCTTGGTTGGTTCTAACATAAGGTGAGGTGTTTTAATATTTAAAACTATATTTTCAAAATATGATTTCACTTTACACACACAACCTTAGGATAAGGCTTTTAGCAAATAGAGAACACTGCTAACTATCTTTTTGATATTCTTGATTAAGAAAATGAGGACCCACTAACAGAAAAGTTTGTTTTTCAAGCCCAACAACTTTACGAGGCCATATTAATCTTTGGGACACTATCTCTTCTATTTTAGGACTCGGGTGCATGCTCTGAAATTCTGCATTGTTTAATCTCCTAAATTCTCTAGTAGTCTCATTCTTTTTAGGACTGAATTTCCTATGCAATATCTTATTTTCGAACGCCTTAATAGATTCATCCCTCAACGTTCATGGCCATATTTCACATCAGTAAAGAACAGTTGGAAGGATGGTAGTTTTATAAATTCTAATGTTTAAATTTTAGGCTTATTAAAGTCAAGATGGAAAAATTATAAGCATGTTTTTTATTACCTTTTGAATTTCGTTTTCTTCTCCACAAATTTCAAATAAATAATAATTTTAAGATTCTGATATATTCTGTTAGCTTCTTAAATTTAATGAATTACATTAAGAAAAAGTACTATTTTTTATAAATGTCATATACATATATTTTATTTTTCACTTCAGTTTTAATTTAAAATTCCCATTTTAATGTATATTCTGATAGATTTAATAAAATATTAATTATATTACTATTGTTTTCAGCCTTGTATCTGATTGTATTGAAGGACTTCTAAAAGCGATTTTCCCTTTTGAATGGGAACACACATTGATAGGTGCTGTTCCTTCAAGCATGCTGGAACTCTGCACCGCTCCCACACCATTTTTGATGGGTGTTATAAGACCGAAAAATAAACCTCATCCATCAGCTTTCTTGCCGTTAACCTGTATTGAAGATGTAAGATTTTTTTTTGCTAAAAATATATTTATTATTTTTAAAATTCAAATGTTTATGAATCTGAAAGTATTTTGTATTCATTTGTTGTGGTGTATGATTCCAAGAATTAACTCATTCCTTCAAATATAATCCTTTGTACTTTTTTTTGCAGTAAAGTGATTATTGGATTCTTAATAAGTATTAACATTTTTATTTTAAAATTTGTTAAACTTGACTTTTTTTTTTTAAGTAGGCTTGAAGTTAGACTGCGACCATGATTTGATCTATTGTGCGCCCCATTATCAACTTAGCTGAACCCACAAATTTAAGTATGCTTGTTAGGTTCAATAATTCAATCTGTCTAGGGTTGGTGGCTCTATCCTGCACACCAAGGTTGCAAACATTAGGCTGGCAAACCTATCACATAGCCAGATAACATGATAAGTAGAAGCGGCATGTGGGAACACTCCCAAGTCCCAGCCTGAACATGTGGGCTTTGTGTCTGCAATGATCCGTATTTGCCGCTATAATTGTTTTTAGTGCTTCCCTGTCCCTATCCAGAAGAGCATTACATGTCTTCTTATTGAAGCTATCAAGGAATAGTTTGGAACGTCTTAATCCTCTTAGTCTGCACCAGTATTGGTTCGATTTCCTAAGGTAGATGCTCTTTATTCTACGCTTAGCGTATCTGAGACTAATGCCGCATACTGGTTAGGGAGTGTATGGAATATTATCTGATCCTAGCCTAGCTAGCCTATCTGCTTCTTCATTGCAAGGGATGCCCGAGTGTCCAGGAACCCACTCGATGCTAATCCTGTTGTTCTCCGCCAGTTGGTTGAGAGCTGCGTAGCAGTCCCTTACAATCCATGAGTAAACTTGACTTACTAGAAGAACCATTACATTTCATCAATTTGTTGTTGTGTATAATGTTGTTGTGTATAAAAACTTGTTGTGTGTATAATTGTATGTTCTCTGTTACCAGCTGGGTATTCCTCATTCAAGTAGTATGACACAGCTTGAATGAAAATTTTTTAATATTTCTTCATTAAAATTATATTTGGATTTTCTTTATTTTAAATAATTAACCATGTGTTTTTGTTTTTTTTTCGGAACGGCCTTAGAGACCATGCGAATATTATTATTATGTTTTATTGTTAATATTAATAAAAAATGGATAAATTTAGAGTACGAAAAATTCTACAATTATGTTACGGAGAAATATTTTAACTTATTGAAAAATAAAATCAGGAAAAAAGATTAGTAATGTATATAAATACAATATGCAGTTTGAAAGCTAAACACTTTTGAAAAACTATTAACTAAGATGAAAACTTGAAGAAGGTAAGAGAAAGAAACAAAAAAAAACTTAAATATAAGTAACTGCGTTAGGTAATAATTTTTGTTGCATTATTTATTGGAAACTTGATGAAATTGCTGTGAACGAAATTTAAAATTTTATTTAAGGGAGTTGTGTAATTCACATACCCCTGATTTTTGTTGATATTATTATGTTTAACCAACAAACTTAATCTATCTGTATTGATAATCAAAAGATTTAAAAAATTACAGTTAAACTCAATATGGTACGTGGTGTGGCTATTAAATAACGAGACTGACATTGCTGCGGAACAAGTACGCATACGCCAATCGCCATTGACTGACAGCTGTTTAGTGTGAAGCTTTCTCTTTAGTGTGCAGTTAGTCTTGCTTCTGTAAACAATACAGTTTAGTCAGAGCGTTAGTGTTGTTTTTCTGTTTTGTCGGATTAAAATAGTTAGTGTAATAATAGAGCAACAAATTATTGTGAAATTTCACTTCAAACTTGGAAAAACCGCTACTGAAACTTAAAATTTACTGAAAGAAGTGAATGTTTATCACGGGCCGGTGTTTTTGAATGGTTTAAGCGTTTTAAAGATGGCCGATAAGACGTTGAAGATGATTCGCAGCCCTTCAATGTCGAAAACGGATGAAAATGTTGAAAAAGTCGGTAATTTGATTCGGTCTGACCTTCGATTAAGTATTTGTGCAATTGCTGAAGCTGTAGGCATTGATAAAGAATGTGTACGGCAAATTTTACATGACAATTTTAACATGCGAAAAGTGTGTGCCATAATGGTGCCTAAAATTCTCATGTTTGAACAACAAGCAGCTTGCAAAAATGTTTGTACTGGCACTTTGGATGCCATTGAAAATGGCCCAAATTTATTGGAAAGGGTAATAACATGTGATGAAACGTGGTTTTTTACTTATGATCTGGAAAGGAAGCGCAAATCCATGCACTGGGAGACCCCAACTTCACCAAAAGCCAAAAAAGCTAGAATGAGCAAGTCAAAATTTAAAGTAATGATGATTGTTTTTTTTATATTCATGGGATTGTGTAACTTCACAGGCTTCCTGAAGGTCAAACTATTAATCAATACTACAACTACCTTGAGGTACTTGCAAAACTACGTGAAATAGCAAGGAAAAAACGCCCCGAAATGTGGAAGGACAAATCATGGGTTCTCCACCAAGACAATGCGCCAGCTCATTCCGCGTTATCTGTCAAGAGGTTCCTAGCCCAGTACAGCACCCCAGTGTTAGAACATCCACCTTATTCACCAGATCTTGCACCATGGGACTTTTATCTGTTCCCTAAGGTGAAATCTTCATTAAAAGGGATGAGATTTGAGTCCGTGGAAGCTGAAAAGAGAAAGGGGCACGCGTCCTGAAGGAGCTGACAGAAGATGACTTCCAGCACTGTTTCCAACAATGGAAAATTCCCATGGAGCGTTCTAGGGATAGAGAAGGGGTGTATATTGAAGGTGATAGTAAGTAATTATGTATGAAATAAAAATAATTTTTATTGCAACGTCAATCTCATTATTTAATAGCCACACTTCATAAATTAATATATTTTTATAACTAATGATTTTGTTGTAGTGCCTTGTTGCAGATGTGGACAACAGTGAGGTGATAAAGTCTTGTGGAGATGAGCTTTCCATTCTTCCTAATAGGCTAATTTTATGTCTCAAATCGGCTCTTTACTTGTGCCCTGTACACAGCAGTGATGTCGGTGCTTCGGAAGCTCTTATGCGGCTATTCGTGGAGCTCGTTGGTCATTTCAATGGATATATTATAACTGATGTCCATACTAATAACAGGACATTTAAAGTATGTATTATTAATTGACAGATTCTAATAGATATAAATCTTTAATAAAATTAATGTATTTAACAAGCTATAGAAATCTATTTAATGAGGTATACATTTAATGAATTTTGGTTTATCTGTATTTTACAGAGAAAAGTGATATTAATTAATTTAATTACATTTTTATTTAATTTCTTTTGAACATAAAAGAAATTAAATGCTATTCTTTTAAGTTTCTTTTTTTCCTCAAGGAATTTAAGGGCATGATTTTCAGATCATTTTAATGCTGAATAGGATTTGATGAAGTCCTAATTATTGGATTGTAGATTATTATTTTAAAAAAACTAAAGCCTTCCTCATCATCCTACATTGTTTTTGTAATTTCTATTGCTAGTAACAGATTGAAGAAATATACGAGGGCTAATCAGAAAGTAAGGAACGTTTCCTTGCCGCCAGGTGCGGGCCAATAGCATATACATTGGTGTACTCATGCTCGACACCTCAGTCAGCGTCCAGCTGTGACAACGGGTACATCTCTATGCTACCACTTTCTTTTTTATATTAAAATTTGAAATGTGTGCTGAAAACCAAAATCCCGCCAATTGTGAGGTGCGGTCTGTGATTCGTTTTTTGTTGACAAAACACTTAAACCCAATGAAATTCATTGGGAACTGTATGGAGTGTGAATTTTGCTTTTGCATGACAATGCCCGATCTCTCACGGCAAACTACTCAAGAACTCCTGAACTCGTTCAACTGGGAAGTTTTTCCTCATCCCCCTACAGTCCTGATCTTGCGCCAAGTGATTTTTACTTGTTCCTGAAAGTGAAGACCTGGCTAGCAACACAGTGTTTTGACGACGATGAGGAACTCCAGATATGCGTCACTAAGTGGCTGAGATCACAGGCGGCAGAATTCTATGACAGGAATTTCAAAGCTTGTCCATCGCTATGATGAGTGCCTGAATTTGAATGGTGATTATATTGAAAAGTAGTATTTTATTCTCTCTTTCACATGCATACAATAAAATATTTTTCTTGTACTTGTTTTTTTTTTAATTCCAAAACGTTCCTTACTTTCTGAATATCCCTCGTATTGTTTGCTGCCCTAACCACTTGTTGTTAAGCATTTGAAAGAATAATTAGAAGTAGTTACTACCACTTTAAAAAATAATAACGCCATTAATGAAGATTGGCTAGTAGCTGAATTAATAAATATAATTTCTCCAATTATGATTGATCTGATATTTGATTAGAGTACTAAGCGTAATCAAAGACTGAATCGGGCTTATATGCCTGATGCTGAAATATGATGACAAACATAGTGTTGAACCTAAGGAGGTATCTTAAGAAGAAAGTTAGTTGTTTACTGGAAAAAATGTGACATTGATTAGCTGAGGTCTTAAAGTGAAGTGAAGCATGCCTCTTCCCAATCCCTTACAGATCTTACCACAAATACATTGTATGTTACTACATAATCATGCTAAATTATAATTGGATAACAACAAAAAATTACAATATACAGCATTCATTGGATGCAGTTTAATAAGGTTTATCTAGCAGAAGTAAAACACTAAATATTGATCACATCCTGTATCTCTCTCATTATTAAAGTAAGGAGCTAAATTTGTTTTCTTACTGTCTAAAATAATATGTGAATTGTATTTCATGGTTACAAATTTATAGTGTTTTTTTAAAGTTATTTTTTAACTTTTGCCCTTCAGAGAGACACTTTTGTAAAAGCACCTAATTCCAGAAGCACACAGCTGTTTCTCGAGTGGTTTACAGAAACTGCCATGTTCCAGTCATTTATACAAAGGAGACTGGAAAGAACTTTTGAACATGGTAAATTATCTGTTATTTATTTAAACATATTTCAGCTCAATTAACTCATAAAGCTTAATTAATTTTATTAGTGGCAAATGTGTTAAATATTATTTGCATTTTGTCAATATTAACTCTTGTTTAATAAATTATTGGATGTAGCATTTATTTTTTTATTGACAAGTGTATATCACATTCCATTTTATTCAATATATTCATTATTAACTAGTACATTTTAACTTACAGGCCTTTTTGAACAACGCTGTGCTGAATACATTGAGGAAAATATAAAGAACCATAATGTCAAGAAAGAAAGGGGTATAAACAAGACTGTTAAAACAATTGGTATTTTTTAATTTATTTTTTTTTTATTGCTTTTTAATGTGAGCTTGTAGATTTATATTATTCATATATATATATATTGTTACGGGCTACTGGGTATTAAAATGAATTAAACAATTCCTTAATTAAATATACTAATATTTATTAACACAAGTGATAAAAAGGATACAATTAAACTATTAACAATTAAATTATTAAACTAATATAAATTTATAATAACAATATTCTAAATATTTATTATCTATGCCTAACTCCTATTTAATTATTACAATAATATAAGATATTACTAATTCTAGATAGCTTAACTAGTTACAATAGTTTCTATGAATATTATAAAATTACACTATAATTTATAACTAATAATTAACACTTACAGTTCACTAGTCCACCGACCGTAAGATTCTTCAAGTATCACAAACTGACACACAGTAACAAACAGAAACAGTTTATTACACTCGCGAGACTGTCACAGTTCATTGATACACTTATTACACGGGCCGGTTAAACACTGACTAGTTTATCACACTGACACTCACTTATTACACTTATCACAGATCTTCACTGGTCTACTCTCAGGCTAAGACTGACTGCCTCGAGTTGAGGGAAGTATTTAAAGAGGCAGGGCCGAACATTCTAGAACACGGAGGGGCCAGAAAATTCTGGAATCTTCTTAATCCTTTTCCGACAAAAGAAGACGATCTAGAACAGTCCTAATACTATTTTAACTTCTTCCGCCGACGGATTTAAGCCGCTAATCCCCTTGCTTCCGTCTTCCTGCCGGCGCCCGTAACAATATGAAGAATATAAAGTAGTAATATATATATATATATATATATATTACCACTTCATATTCTTCCCATGAATGATTAATTCATTTAATCATAAAGCAGATTTTTTTTATAATACATGTTTTTTAATACTTGTCTATGTTAATAGTAATAATAATAGGCTTAGCAATGTACCAACAGCTGGTTACAAACTTATGACCACTAAAAAGGAATTAATTAAGTAAGATTAACCATAACAAATTCGTTCCATCTATTCCACCGGAATAGGATAGTGCATGCAGGTTTTTGATGCTATAAAGTACAATTTTTAATGGTCGAACTGTGAATATTTGAACGATATCTTTATTCTTTGAAAAATAATTTATTGATATTACAGGAGGCCGTTTAAAAGACTGGACTTCATCTTCGTAGCTGGAGAATAATTTACATTCATAAAATAAAATTATGTTTTTTAAACTTATTTTGAGGTCACTAAAAATTAATTTAGTGACAAAATATTCTAGTCATTATGTTTGGGCTTTCCTTGTCTCAACTTATAATTATTATTATATAATGGCATATGACATTTTGCTTTGTAATTATTTATTATAAAATGTTTTCCATTTGTCCATAAAGGTATTAAAACATTATACCTTTTGTTTGTTGTTCTTGTTTACAATACTGTTGTTTAAATAGTACAAAAATGTCATTTTTTGTCATTACTCCCACCAATGTAGTGATATAGTTTTTTTTAATATTAAAATTTTATATGTCGAATTAATTTCTTTTTTTAGTATATTATAAATATATTGAAGAACATATATGATGATGTATCATTAAAAGTATTTGTTTCTTTTTTTATTAATTGACATATTCTGTATGTTATTATTAATGTTATTTTATTATTAACACATTTCTGTAGGGTAGGGTACCATTTATTTAAACATTCCACTAACCTTTCATTTTATTATTGTCATCTCAATAATTGTAGTGGTTACAGTCAATACTAGTTTTCTGTTAATTTTGTCTTTGAATTTATTATACTTGTTTAGTTAATGTAGACATAACTTTATTGAACTTATGTCACAAAGTTAAACAGTTCTATTAATTATTATTTGTAATTTATAAGATCTGAAAGGGTTTTAAATTATTGTTTTAGTTAGACCTTGACTTAAAAGATGTAACATTCCTTATGATGTTACAGTTGGCTGTATAAAAAATACTCATTTATATATTTGTGATTTTTTATTGTTTTAAATGCAATTATTTTTTCTCTCATAAAATATCATTGTAGTATAATTCATAACAACCAATTAATACTATCATATTAAATATATAGAAAAAAAAGAAGCCATTTATTAAGTTAAACATTCAGATCTCTAAGTATGAAACTTACAAATATGAAAAAAAAAAATTGTATTAATCTAATCTAAAACTCCCAAAACTTTATTCAAATAATGTTTTATGAAACGAATTAACTGGTCAAGCGGTTCTACTTTAACTTGCATATCCATTTCCAGAAGTACTGAAACTAAAATAACTCATTTAATAAAATCCTCATTAGTTACTTAACTATAAATTTAATTAGAATTATATAAATTAACAACTAACAAAACTAAACCATAATAATTAAAATTTTAATGCCTAGAGTTAGGATGATGCATGGAAAAAAAAAATTAATAGGAGAGGTTTGGGGACTCCTAATTATAGAATTACTGACAAAGCCTAATTTATATGATTTATTTATTGTAGATTTTTTGTTTACCAAAAATTGTAGCAACAAATTTAATTCTACACATACATTAATAATATAATATTACATTGCCAAAATTTAGAGTTCTCACTGTAGCATCGTCCAATTCGCTATAGTAGCATAAAGCGACATTAAGAATAAACCAGCATACAAACAATGATATACTTAATTGTATCATTTTACTAAAGAAGGAATACTTTACAATCTTTGTTTTATTGGAGGCAAAGTTTCTTGTTTTTCATACAAAATTTGTTTTTACTAGACAAATCAATTGTACGGTGTTTATTTGTTATTTTAGATATTTTTTGAGTTTTTTTTTTTAGGTTGATAATTTTGTACTTGGAATTCGATTATTATTATGATTGTATTACATTTTTCTAATTTTGTTAATTTGTATAGTTACTTCTTTTTTTATGTATAATATTTTTAATTGTTTACTGATGAAAAACAAAACAAACAGTACACGAAGCTTTTCCTATCAAATAATGGGCTGAAGCATTATAAGTAATAAAATAGTGAAATTATTTTTTTTATCAAGTAACAGAGCAGTTACCAAACTGATTTAAGTCACTTAAAAATCAAGCCATATTTATTTTATTTTTCAATTATATGGTCATGATATCAGGTTTCTTAATGGTTTTTGAGAGTATAATTAGTAAAAAATAAAACATCTAATATCTGTTATGGATGTGTTTTAGAATGTTATGTGTATTTATATATGTTTATATTATTTTGTAACATAATTTATATATTATTATTTTTTTTTTTTACATTTTTCAAAGATTCAAGCTCTCGAAAATAGAGTTATAATTAAAATAAGAAATGTTTTGTATAAATAAAACTTAATTATATTATTAAGTTTAAAGCAATAATATAATAATAATAATAATTTAATATTTAATTTTAAGATTAAATATCACATAACCAGATGGTTAAATCAATCCGTCTATAATTCTTGTTGTTTTTAATGTTACGAAAAAATGAATATTACAAATATATTGATGCTAACGATATAAAGAGATATTATTTGTTTAACTGATTCTGAATTACTTGCTTTAGAACTGTATTTTAGATAACATACCACTGAATTTAGAGTTAATATAGATGAAATTAATTCTTAAGATTTCTGTGTCTTGTAATTAGAAGTTTAAATGTAAAACTTCCATTAATTGTGATCCACCTGCTTTTAAGTGCACTTATTCGTTTTTAAAAATATAAATATATTTTGGTATTTTGGAATACAAAATAAAGTTTACTTGTTTCGTTCAAACATCTTTGTTTTGTTTTAGTCATGCCTCTTTAATTGATTCTCCTTAACTCAATCTGCTTGTAAAATTCTTACTTAAGCTGTTTGTTGTTTTGTGCGCTTTGGATGCTGAAAAGTATCCTCATCAACAACATCCCTTAATTAATTTAAATTTAGTGATAGAGTTACCCAACTTACATTGGCGAGGAAAGTGCCCAGACTGGAATGCATCCCAATTCCACACATCAAGATGTAGTTATATGTCATGAGGATATGGATAAAAACCATGTTAAGTACCTACCTAGTGTTTGTCAATTACATTATCACAATTCAGTAATGCTTACATTATGAAGTTTGTGGAAAAATACAAATTCCCTTGAATCCTCAGAGCTAACATGCTTTTTGGAGCTAATGTCTCCAACATCAGGTTTTGTGAGGAGCCCAGACATTATTCCTGTGATCCTTACCAGAAGTAACTTTAGAGTAATATTGTTATATAGGAGGCGTAGTTACTTTATTGATGATTGTTTATATAAACTATGTATGTAGGTTGAAGAAAGTTTAAAAATGGATAGAAAGGCAAGAGTAAAATAAATAGAATAGAGTGGGCAAAGATTTAATTATTGCATCTATTAAGGATTCCTCATTTATCCATTTAATAATGGATGGTATCAGGAACTGTTGGAGTATTATTTGTCAACCTTAGCTTTTTTCTAATATGTTTGATATTCAATTGCCATTGCACATAAGGCATATTGGAGACTCGTCTTGAAGTGTGATTTTCTACTGTTAGTTTTTGGTTTTAAATCTTTCATATGTTTCAACTGGGTGGATGTTCATTCATCTCATATTGATTGCCATCTTTAGAACGCAGGCTACTTATGATTGCTGCACAACTATACCTAAGAGGCATAATGCTTCTACAGAAACATTGTCAGTCGCCTCATCCCCTGTGATTCCTATTGGGCCAGATGCCCAAAGTGAACTAACTACCTTACCAATTCCTTTTAGTTTTATTCAGTACTTTTAAAGGAGTCGGACGATTGGTTGGTCCCAGTACATTTTTAAACTTTGAAAAATGGAAAGCGAATCTAATAAATAAAAAAGAAAAACCTGTACCACTACATATAGTTTATCGGGGTACTGTTTCCAAGCTAAAAGCTGTGCCAGGGAGCTGAGATCATACTCAACCATCAGGTTTTTCCTTTAATTTAGGGGTGTATTTATAATTTATTGAGTCTGGGTGAGCCACAGAGTCTATTCACAGCTGTTAAAGGATGAATAGACTCTGTGTCTTTACTTAATCAGGATAATACTTTATCTACCATGGGTGGTCTAGAACTCTGGCTAGGATTTTAAAACCAAATGAGCAATAAACAAAACTTTCATGGGTTAGGATAGGATCCACACTATCCGAGGACCATGAACAGATCAACGGTGTCCCACAAGGTTGTGTCCTCAGCCCAACGTTATTCTGCCTCGCGATAAATGAATTAGGTCTTAACCTACCAAGAGGTGTCAAACCGCTGTTGTTTGCGGATGATCTAGCCATCATATGCCGGTCTGATAACATCACCTCTATTCAAAACAAACTTCAGGATGCCATAAATAGAATCAATAACTGGTCCATTTCCACCTGTCTCCAATTTTCTCCTGAAAAAACCAAATGTCTCCATTTCAGTCGAAAATGAAACACACCTCTCTCTCCCGAACAATTTCTAGGAAATTCTTCAATCCCATACAGTAATAGTCACAGATTCCTGGGCATGACATTTGATCGAAGGTTGACTTGGGAACTGCACATAAACAAATTAAAATCAGACACCACAAAAAGAATTAACATCTTAAGATACCTGAGTGGTACCTCCTGGGGTTCTGACCGATACACACTGCTGAAACTCTATCGGGCATTAATATGCTCTAAACTAGACTATGGTTGCTTCATATATGACTCTGCCCGTTTTCGGATCCTTAACAAACTAGATGTTGTACTTCATACGGGCATTAGGATCGCGACTAGTGCATTTAGAACTAGCCCTATCCTGAGTTTGTGTTCGGAAGCAGGAATAACCCCTCTCTTATTCCGAAGAAAAAAATTGGCAATAAATTATATATCAAAACTACGTTTTCAAACTGGACATCCCTCCTATAAATGCATTTTCAACCCAAGAATTTTCCAACGCCTTTAGAAACAAACCAAATTCAACCATCCCATTGACAGAAAGAATTTATTCAGCCACGGAATTCCTTAAAAAATATTTTTAGAATAGAACTTAAAAAAAATATAAATAGAACTTCCAAGTCCTCCTTGGACCCACAAGGCACCAAAAACAATACTCTCTCTCTCGACTAAACAAAAGCCATACCTCACCTTCCGAATACCAAATCAAATTCTCGAACCTCATCCAGAGTATGCCTAATTCTTTCCAAATCTATACAGATGGGTCGAAATCCGATATGTCTACAGCTTCATCTTTCGTTACCCCCAACTCTACCCATAAAATGAAACTTTATAATTTATGCAGCACCTACACAGCGGAGCTTCATGCAATAGCCTCGGCCCTCTACCACGCTATGTCCATTGCTACCAAAACAATAACCATAATAACTGATTCGTTGACTTCATTAAAAGGAATAAAAAACATACGTACTCGAATCATCCTATAGTCCTAAAAATTCACCGATACCTCTCTATGTTGGAAGATTTAGGAAAGTCGGTCAGCTTTATATGGATTCCGAGCCATGTGGGGATCGATGGGAATGAGCTCGCGGACCGGGCCGCCAAGCAAGCACTCACCCTCCCAGGCCGAGGGGCTGCTATTTTAACACCCCAGGAAATAGCTCTTCCTCTGAAAAGAGAAATATCGATGCCTGGCAGTCCATGTGGGACGAAGGTCCACCATGCAAGTAGAAAAATGTTAAAAAAACAGTTAAGCCATGGACCACATCAAATCGCACTAATCGCAGAGAAGAAGTCGCAATAGCCAGGCTCAGAATTGGACATACAAACCTAACTCATTCACACCTGATAAGCAAGGAACCACCACCAAGATGCCAACACTCTTACAGTCAGCCACATCTTACAAGACTATTCATTTTACACTTCAAGTTTAAATAGATCAGGACTCCAACCAGAAATTTCAGTTTTATTAAACAACGACGAATCCAATATCCAATCCGTACTTAATTTTCTTAAAACCCACAAACTGTTAAATAAAATATAGAGATGAATAATTTCTATATAGAATTTGTATATTTATATGTTTACGTATGTGTTTTTATGTATGTATGTGTATATATTGATGTATATATGTGTATACTGTGTGTATGTCATTTATAAGCTCAATATTTTTTTTTTTTTAATATCTATATATTTTAATTAGTTTCTCAAATCTTGATAAAAACAAACGAATTTCAGGCGTTGATGACCCTGGGGTTTTACGCCTTAAAGCCCAAATAAACAAACAAACAAAACTTTCATAAGCCAGCTCTGTTATATCAGTTGTAGAAATTCATAAATTAGTATAGACAAAGTGGTGTTGGTTAATTTTATAATGGAAATTATCTGGGCAGGTTGGTGATTCTTTAAGTTTTTTCTTTAATAAATTCAAGTAACTACATAGAGTAGAGTCAGTATTTCTTTTTGCTGGAAGATGCTGGTGGGTTAGATGTTTCTGATAGTGTTCTGCAAAATTATTATTTTTTTTTTAAGATTAATTTATTGATATTTACAACTGTAATAATATTACATCAAGTAAATTGCTGATATGAAAACAAAAATGAATGTCATGAAAACAAAAAACACTTGAGGAGAAAATACCCATCAGTAGCACTCCAATAAAGTTCTATTGTAGAAGGTCTCGAGGCCATCTTCTTTTCAGACGCCTCGGAGGGTTAGCAGGAATAGTATGGGAAGCAAGTTAAGAGACTAGCGGATTCAAGAGTGTATGGACCTTGTCATGGAAGGATAGGTATCTAGTTTGGGCCAAATCAGCAACATATTAAGATCATGATGGATGAGTTTGTTTGTAGCATAATAAGAGGAGCATTGAGGAATTTATGCAGGATTTTGGATTGTAAGGATTGGATACGAGATGAATTGGATGGTTTAGTAGAGCCCCAAAGCTCAACTCCGTATGTACAAATAGATCTGATAACTGCCATGTAAATGAGTATTTTGTAATTAATTGGGAGTAAATGTTGAAGTAGACAAAAACGTCGAGCAGTTTCTTGTCTTTTCAGTCTTGTATAAGAAGCAAAATTATTAACAACTAATTTTGGATCATCTGTTAATTTTCTAATGAGAGTATAATGTATAATTAGGATAGCCAGATGGTTTTTATTGCTTTCTTCTTTTTTTATTCAAGAGTAGATAAGTAGAAGTAGATGAGTTTATGGTTTCGACAAACTATTTCCACCATTCTGATTAGGTACTGTTAATAATTCATCAGTACATAAATTATTATTCCATACCTAATAGGATAATAAAAATGCAATAGTCCTTGTGTTCTATGCAAAGCAATCATATAATTAGCACCTTGGAAAACTCTGATGAAAAGGAATAATTAATTAATTCTTTTATATTGTTGTAATTAATTATTAAGTTTAATTTCTTTTTATAATTTATTTATTCATTATTACATTTGCCATCAACTTTAATAATTTCCATGTAAAAATTTAAATGGTAGGCAAATAAGACAAGTTTTTCAATTCATTTAATTTAATACCGATAAATAATTTTGTCCACCTAGATTTTGCTTAGCCTGTACTTTGATTTCTGATTAATTTAAATCTATCTCTTATTTGCATAAAGAAATAAAATAAAAAGACCATTAGTCAATGGTTATTTATTGTCAGTATATAAGATTACTACTTTGACATGATTATAATCTGTCTTGAAATGAAATAGGACATTAAATAATTACAAATAAGTATCATAATAAAATAATAATACATCACTCAGGACAAAACAATAATCCTTAGTTCAAAAAAGTTGACAATATAGATTCAGATACAACAATTAACAAAGTGTTCAAAATAAATAAACAGTCTTTCCATTCATTAAAAAAAAAAGTTCTTTTTTATACATTTCCATTTTTGGTATCATCTAAAGCTTGTATTATTAATAGTAGCTGAGGTTTTCTGGATTTCTGCAAATCCTCAGGAATCATTTCTTGAAGATGAGAAATTTTATTTTTTAATTTTATGCGTTCTTCTGCTGCTTTAGATATGCGTGGAATAACATTGTCCTAAAAATATTAACCAGTTCTCAATAACAAGTAAATGCCTTTTATAGATATTAAATTATCATTAGAGCCTGGATTCTTGTGCAATTGATTTTTAAATTGTATTTAGCATGAAATCGGTCATTTTTGAGTAAATACTATTTTGATGTTTTGGGGTTAAAAATTGAGATATTATCTGTAATTAAACAATTTATTCGCAAATTGCTTGATAACGTAAAGATTGCATTACCAAAAAACGTTTTATAAAGTAATAAATGACAGATTATAACTAACAAACCACAAACAATATCCAATTATTTAATGCTACACAATCTACATTAGGCAAAATAGTAGCTGATAGGCACACTTTTTCGGTAAAAGGTGGCTTAATAATTTACGCAACATGATTTAATTATTGAATATGATTATAAAAACGTTATACTTAATTTTAATCTTATGTTTAACAAGTACGGAAATCCAATATATCCATACAACCAAAGTAACATCAAACATTAGTCAGGCAAAGAAGAAGATAATACAATAACAACTGTCTTAATATTAACTAGTTCACTCGTTTTCAGCAAATGGTTTTTTCTTGATTCATAATCACTCGTGAATACATGAAAACTAGAAATGGGACAGATGAAAAGAACTGAAAGATAATACCACCAAAATGGATTCTAAATTTAGATTAACTTTGAATTTATTTAAATTAACGTTAAATTGAAATTGATACCAGAGTGAACATCTAACTTCTCCGAAAATAATTACCAATTCTGACTTTACTGAAACTTGGGTAGGTACTTACGAAGTCTGATGAAAAGGATCTCCAAAGATTTGAGAGAAAGATACTCAGACGCCTCTACGGCTCGGTAAAGTATGGTTTAGTTTGGAGAAGACGCACAAACAGGGAAGTATACTCATTGATTGGTGAGCCTGATGTCGGAAAAATTGTGAGGATTGTAAGGCTGTGATGGGCAGGCCATGTAGCAAGGATGGGAATTGATGAGGTCCCAAATAAACTGCTTAATGAGCGCTACACGCAACTTAATTAACGGAACTACACGGAACAAGGCCGAGAGGCCGCAATGGTTGGATAGCGTTGAAGAAGATACAAGGACCCTGCTCAGAATTGGAGAGCAGCTGCACTTGACCGGGTAAGCTGGCGGAAGCTGCTTGAGGAGGCCAGGACCCAGTAATGGGCCGATTGAAGAAGAAGAATAAGAACTTTACTGAATATTAAGATCATGCGCATCCCTACCAAATCATAACCCTTCTTAAAATCAAAATAAGGTTATGGAGTATCTTGCAGTATACAATTTTTTTCTGTAATATTTGACACAAGCAAAATATTTTATAGATTGTAGAACAGTTTTATATGTATATAAATAATATAAGTTCTTCAGCTGCACCTTTGTACACAGATTGGAATTTTTATTGCACATAATCCAGGCTACACTTAAGAATAAAGTAAGTATTTCAGTAAAGTAATTTTAAAAACAGAAGATAAAGAAAACTTTATAAGTGAAAAAATCAACTAAGAAGTTTGAAAATTACATTAGAAATTCAGAAAGAATAAGCTACATTTTTTGTTTTCATCATTTTTCACTATAATTATTATGCAGTAAAGTAGGATTTGATGTTTGAAAACTATATATAGGTGAATAAAAATTAATAACAATTCAAAGAACAAATTGGACTAAAAGAAATCCTTATAACCGCAGAGTGACTTTTAAAGAGAAGATTAAACACTTTTTTAAAAATTGAAACTATCATTTATTGGTGATTAAGTTTTTCTAGAAATTGGTGTTTAGTATTTCCACACCATTTTAAAGATAAAAGTAAAGAAATTTGTGCACAGCATATTTTTTTAATTATTATTTTAATACTTACCCAAATGAACTGAGAAAAATTAATCAATAAATGATTAATTATATGAAGATTCTTAAGGAGAAAAGGTATTTGGAATGATACTAAAATGGAATCAATGATCGCATCAATTGTTGCCATAACCAATTGAAAATTCACTGACTGAAGTGATCCAACCAGTAACCATTCACTAAGTGCCAATACAGGTAACACCTCAATTTAAAAAAGTATATATTACTATATATTTTGATAAAAGTTAATTAAACAAAATATATAAAAAAGGAACTACATTACTTTAACAGTTTTTGTAACAACTTCCCTTCGATCCTCCTGAGAAATTTTCATTAGATCCTCTTTGAATCCTAGTCCTTCTTGAGCCCAAAATGGAATATCAGGCATGCTCTGATCCCACTTTGACCATAAAATCCTTAAATGTATTCTGTTAATGGGTTTAACCAATAGAATCTTCTTTTGGAGCCATAATATTTCATGGTCTAAAAAAAATAATAAATGCAAAAGCTAAACAACTAGAATAGGCAGCAAGTGCTTTTAAAAAGAATATTAATTATAAACCTGGTTGGCTCTTTGATTTGACGAAATTGTTAGTTAATTGATTAATAATAAAAGTAAGTTTGGAAGTAGCCGTCATCCTTTCTACACTAAAATTTGTAATACCCGGTCTTAGATTATCCAATGCTTTCACTAGAAAAGCTAATAAAACTGTTGTATTATTGGGAACTGTATTAATACCAATATAAACCTGAAAAAAATTTAGTATAATCATCAATATTTTTTAATCATAAACAAATTGAATTACTATGAGTCAATTGGGTTTTAGAGATGTAAAAGACTCTTTAGAGAAAAATAAATGAGTTTTAATAACAATACAGTAATAAGTATCAGTAAAGGCTCAGTTTCACAATGGTAGTCGCTGTGGTAACTCCATTATTATAGTATAACTTGAATAACAAACTACTTAATATGATCTGCCAGTTGTTAGTAACTGAATAGGACATTGACAGTATATTAAAACAGGGAAAACTGAGGTAGCTTGGGCAAGTGGAGAGGTTAGAGCCAAGCAGACTCCCTAAGAAAATGCTCTATGGAAGATCACGTCTATTCTGGATTAATGACGTAGAGGATCAGAGAAACATGAAAGTGAGAAGGAGGACTGAGAGGTGCGGAGGAAGCTCACCAGGGAGGCCAAGCTATTGTGCCAAAGAGTGATAGTTATTAGCTAGAAGCTGTGGGTTACTATACATATATTAAAAATATAGGATCTGACTTTAAGGTGATTCTCATACCTTTTCTGCTATCAATTTAACCTTGCGTACTAATGTGCTTCAACTAGCCATTAATTGTATCAACTTTTTGACTTTTTATTATCGGAGGAGTAATAAAAACTAAATAGTAAGGAGTATTAAATCTTAAATAATGATTTACTTGGCTAAAAAGTTAAAATTAACTCATATTATTTTTAGCAGTTTTAACAATGAGCTGTTCTACATTCACCAGTTTGTTATAACAAAATTTTAGAACTTCAGCTTGTAAAGAAACATTGCTAAAACCCCTCCCTAACATTGAGCAACTTTCATGAAAATAGTATCAGTATAACACAGTTACAACCATTGTGTTAATAAGACTTAATGTAAAAATTTGATTTAAATATTTGTACTCGCAATAAATCAGTTCCAGAACACTACTGGCAGAACGGCTGAAAGATAGGAAAATCACTCAACCAGAGCACTGGGCAGTTCTTTGACTAGATCATGTATGTTAGGGACTGCAATGCAGCTCTTATCAAACTTGCTAAACCCAGCAGTGTTAGTGTTGAGAGAAGTGTTAGTGTTAGTGTGGAAATTCAGGTATACTGAGAAATGAGGGAGCTGACAAATTAGCTAGACGACTCTGAGAGAATTCCTTTAACACCAGAATCCATTATGGTATTAGCTTAAGCTATCACAAACACAGAATTAGGGAAAAGTTTTACACAAAAGTCAAAAAAACACTTTTTGCCCTCTCAGCTCAGTAAATCACTGGCCTATGTGTGAGCAGGAGTAAGCACCTACCAAAGCTGTACTTGGAAATTCACTTAGGAAAATTACAGCTATCTTTAAAGGTCATTGCACTGTAAAATTAATAGTCATATGTACAAACTTGCACTATCACGATCACCGCTGTTTTAATGAAATGGCTAATCACATCATCTGCTTGTGCAATAGTTTCTCTAGCCTAAGGTTCTCAGTTTTTGGATTGGAACTTATCAAGAACACAGAGAATGCAGAGTGATCTTTTCAATCTTACTAACATTCTAAGGTTTGTAGTTTCTTATAAAGTTATGCTTTAAAGAAAGATCTTCAGTTAAGGCACTCAATAGCAATAGACCAAGTATGTCGCAATGCATATTATTTTTATGGTAAAAAAATGTTTTAAATTCAGATCTAGTCAAATAATTGAGGATAAAATTAACAAAAAATATTACATAATCAGATAAAATATTATTACATATTTCAAAAAACAAATAAAACATGCCAAATAATGAATGGAAACAAAAATATTCATTGATTGCTTATACTAATTAAGAGGGGAAATAATTTCTAGATTTACTTTTCATATTCATATGAATAGTTTCAATATTTATTCATAAAAAAAAAAAAACTTACTGATAGTAAATCAAAGAAGAATACAACACTTTCCATCTCATTGTCATTTAAACTTTTCTCAAGCCTTGGTAAAACATGGTCTGGGAAAAACAAATTTCCTTCAATAAGTCCTAAGGTGCATAGCTTATGAACCTGTTAAAATAATAAATTAGTACAATAATAAAATAATAAACAAACATTAATTAAAGTAATGGTCAGGAAGGGAAAGATAAATAAAACAAAACATAATACTGAATTATTTAAAGCTGTTCTCTGTAAAACATTTCAAATGGAACAATGGAGCAACTGGAGTGCATAGAGTAAAGACACTATTGATGATCAATCCATCATTCCTTTTGAAGTAAGATTCAGTAAATAACCATGTCCTCATTAGCAAGCTGCTTGTATGTAGCAACTAGTTATACCTCAGGAAGTTAAACTTCAAAGCAAGGAGATACACATAAATGAAGGCAATAGGACTTTCGTAAGATGTGAACGTAATTGATAAGAATAAGACCATAGCACTAAAAGCATTTTGGGTTAGTAGTTGAAAGAAATGAAATATCATGTCTGACATGGTGACCAAGAGTATTAAGGTCACCTTAGTAACCTTGTGTTGCCAGAGTCCCATAAATCTCAACTTGAGGCAATGTGTTGGCAGCTAACCGGAATATCCTGTCTTGCTTGGAGCAGGAAATGACAATAAGCCCAAATATAAAAAAAAAAAGGGAGAGAAAAAATTAGCATCCAAATTATGAGATACTGTTAACAAAAAGGTGGGATTGATAATATATTAAAATAGCACCTAATGCAATATGTCTTCACTTCTTCTGGTAAATAAGTGGCAGTTTGATTTTCTCAGAAAATTATTCCAAAGATTTAGAAGCGCATAAGAAGAAGACATAAGAAGTTTCTTGAGGAGAGAACAAAGGAATAAAAGAATACCACTGGTAGAAATGGAATTGGAATACACAGGAAGGTTAGAAGAAGCTTAAAGCTAAGAAACTTAAGAAAACCCCTTCAGGCTGAAAAGTATTAAGAAGAGGAAAGGTTAAATAATTTGTTTTAGCTTACCAATTGAAGAAAGTTCTCTCTCTTTTTTTCTAAAGATGAAGTTACAGTATCCATGAGGTGAATAGTCGCACCCAAAGTCAAGTTGAGTGTTAATGCTGAACAAGAGACATTAGCTAAAGGTGTAATATGTGTTAATAAATCAAGAAGGATGTCAGTCTTCAGTTCACTGCTTAAACATTCTTTCAAAAGAGTCTGCATAAAGACTTCACAATTTTCAAAACAAAATATCACAAAATCACTATACATCTAAAACAGATAATTAAAAAATTATAATGTATTGTGAAAAATAGCAGTACATTGTACATTGAATAGTGAAAAAAATATACCTCGTCCTTGTTTCCATTAACTGATGAAATTTTATTCAAAGCAACAACAAGAGATCTTTCGAGGTTTTCCGTTTGAAGTAGATTACTACTTCCTTTAACTTTGAAGTAGTATGATAAAAGATCTAATTGAGCAGATAATGGCATTTTTTTAACACAATGAAAAAATAATTCTTTAGCAACTTCAAAGAAATCTCTAGGGCACTGAGAAGTTGACAAAAATTCACACAGATTATCTAACAGTACTATTGCTATTTCAAGATCGAAAAGATGAGCATTATCTTGAATTACTTTCATGTATTTAGAACTTTGAAAAATTCCTGGAACGCACATTAAACCTTTTAACCATTTTGATTGGGTTCGCTTAGGATTCAACAAGTTTAAAATAATTGTTTCAGCATCTGCTTTTTTTATTTCATCATCTTCAGTTATTGGTTGAACAGCTATATTACTTAATGATGTGTCCAGAACATTTAAGTTACTAATATCATCACTCATATGCTTTATGCTATTTATTTCTTCTCTGCAAAGAAATGCCTCTTCTCTAACTGCAGTTTGAAGTGTTTTATCGACTAAATCTTTAATATCAACTTCACACCATGTCATATACATTTCCACACTAATGCACATTACAGCTTCAGCACATTTAGAAACTAATAAGCTAAGACAGTGATTGGTCCAATTGATTTCTCTTTTACATTCACCCCATTTAGTATAATCAAATTCAATAGAAAAATCGTATATTTCAATATTGTCATCTTTGTTTGATTTGATTTTCCTAATACAGTTTTTTAAGACTGATAAAAGCATTTTAATAAAATATCCTAGGAAAATATGTTTTTGTGTTAATTCCCATGGCAAATCAGCAATGAACTGTTTAACATTGTAGGATATAATATCCTGAAACAGTTTAACGAATTTCTGTATAACAATGGGCATCGAATTTTTAACATGTAAACTTGCTATTTTGTAGAATGTACTTTCATATAGTGATGCTAAGAAGACAACGGATTTATCAGGATTTAAATACTTCAAATGTTCATTCATCACTTGTAACAATTCACAACTTAAAAATTCTGGGCCCAATCTAATTATTTCGCCAAGGAACACCCCAAATTGAAGCTCAGATGATATTCTGAAATAAAGGTAGCTGCTAAGTTTAGGAAGGCAGCCAAGTAAATGCCAAAAATTTGAATCATCTTCTAAGAGAGGTATAGATGGTAAATCAGTATTAACAATAAGTAACAAGTTGATTTTCCTAATGTGTTCATCTTTTAAACTCAACTCCACAATTAATGACTTAATAGATTCCACAATTTTTTCTGAAATTTTGTCATTATCTGCAAAGAAAATAATAGAGATTACCAGTAATATCAATGATCAAATACAATTTTAAAAAAACTGTCATATTTCTCATACCTTTGGATATTGAATTGAATTTTAAGACTGAACTATTTTGGTGGCTTCGCAGAATGCCTTGAACGGCTGTAAATAATTGATCAAATTCCATTACTTTAAAAAATTGAAAAAGTATTCTAGAACCAGCAGTCTCCCTACTTGTTTGTAACCTTTTTCATAAGTAGCTGGTCTCCCCGCCAAAGAAAAAAAAGAGGGGGTACTGGTTATAATCAATTTAAATTTAAATTTGACGAACTTAAAAAAATTACACAATAAAAATTATTTACATGTATAATCGTAAAGTTAATTCTTAAAATAACTAATAAATAAGAAACACGATTAAAATAAGTTTGTCACGCTAGATTATCAGTGGAAGGTTACGAAGAGGAGATTAATTTAATCCCAATTAAAGAAAATGATATTTTAAATTTGATATTTTTTATCCTTATTCTCTATTAACATTTATCTAATTATTATGCTATTTGTAAGACGAATATTACTTGTAGTAGAACTATTTGCAATGGAACAAACTAGGCTTTTATTTCTTTTTTAAAACCGTTGAATACTAAAGGATTTTCTACTTTGCATAATGATCGTTATATTAAATTTAGCATCTGAAAAGAGTATCTATTCTAGGTTTTCCTTGAAATAGCTTTCTTGAATGGGTACATTCATGAATCATGTATCTGTGACTGATAATGTTAACAGTCACCTACTTTAAAGTGAAAGTAGTGTGTTGTACTAAGTAAACATTGTAGTGCTGTGTTTCATTTCTATTTAAAATGAATGTAGTTACTTGTTTAGCACCAGTAAATATTGCAGTAATAAAGTATTGTGAGTTTTTCTGTAGTTAGGTGTTGCAGTTCACCATATCTGATCTTTAATTCATTCCTAGTTTTATTTTTATGTATGTAAATATCTATTTACAGGGGGAAAGCGCGACGAACAATTGATTTTACCTCTTAATGATTCTGTCAGTGTTACTTTGAGTACAGATCAGGTATGCTAACAAAACGCTGGAACTTCAGTGTTTTTTCTATAATAAATATTGTATTTGTTATCTTGTAAAGTACAATAATTTTCTGCAGTGGTAATGAAGGGGTCTTCCAATTATTTATTGATATAATGATAATTCACAATGAAATACACTCCGATTCATTATGAAGGAATCGCAAAAATTCCTTCAATAGTTTTATTTGTAGAAAAGCAGGATATCAGACATGTTGCAGAGTGTTACTATAAACATAATACTATAAAATTATTTAATTTTTTTTTAAAGCTACAAATCAATTATTAAGATTTTTATAACTTTTCTTTCTTTTATGAATATAGTTGAGTTATATTCAACTTTATGAAATATATATGGTAATTATTTGTTAACAGATGCATGCTAAGACAACGGTAATGATAAGTCCAAATTTTGAAAATGATCGGTTATGGTTAAATGGAAAGTAAGTTATATTAAGAATGAATGAATTCATATTTCAGTATTAATGATGTTAGCTCAAACAATGTTTGTATAATATATAAGCTCAAATTTGATTTAATTTTATTAATTTCAGAGAAGAATCTTGTACAAGTCCTCGAATCCAGAATTGTTTAAAAGAAAGTTAGTACTAATTACTAAAGTTAAAATCTTTATTGTTGATCTGTTGCAAATACTCATTTAATTTATAGTAATAGTTGTTCTTTATTTTTCGATGGTATTTTACAGTACGAAAGAGGGCTTCTGAGAAACAGAAAGGGAAAATAAACGGTCAAGGGATTGATATTTGGAAAGTTCATATTTGTTCTGAAAATAATTTCCCCACTGCTGCTGGTTTGGCCTCATCAGCTGCTGGTTATGCTTGTTTAGGTAAAGGTTTTTAAATTGTTAATCGACTACATAAAGATATATTCACAATTTACTTGTTATTGAAAACCTCTTTATATTTAGTAAATATTAAGTATTTAGGAGAATATTGTGGTAATATCAAAATTGTTTCATTTAAACAAATTTTAGTTTGTTTTTACTTCATTTTGCATTTATCAAGTATTAATGATATACACTTTTGGCTCTTTTAAGAAGTAATGAATGCTGAATTGACCTGTTTTCTATAATACTATTTTTTTATCTCATTCTCATTCATATAAACACATATAAATATGGTTTCTTTCCGGAAATCAGACATTTGTGCTTCTTTCTTTTACAGTCACTGCTTTAGCTAAAATTTACAAAGTAGATGGAGACCTTACAAGTGTTGCTAGACTTGGGTCTGGTTCAGCCTGTAGGTCTGTTTTTGGAGGCTTTGTTAGATGGCATAAGGGTAACAATGCAGATGGTTCGGACTCAGTCGCCAGCCAAATTGTCCCAGCATCACATTGGTCTACCGTCAGGATACTTATTCTTGTGGTAATTTTGTTTAATTACTTACAAAATTGTTGTTTGGTAATAATTTTGTATTGCATGATATAAAAATTGTGAAAATGATATCTCACTGCTAAAAAATGTCGCTTTAATTTCTGTCAATTAAATGAATTTTTTTACCTAAGCATGCTGTTATTACATTTACAGCTAAGAGGATTGGTATTAACAAAAAATCTGAATTAACAGGAGTTTAATAAATAATTATTCACTTTAAAAACTAAAATTACATAATGTTTAACCAGGGTTTGATTTGATTACCTGGAATTGCTCAAATAGTGTAAGCTTCTCCACTAATTGTAGAATAACTTTATTTATTTAGGTATCTGTTTCGCAGGTTGTCGCTTCGAGTTTAGCTACTACAAGTTTTAACTGTTTCATCTGACAGGAGAATGTAATTAGGGGTAATGAGTAGATTTTGGTATAGACGATACATGCTTGCTGAAACGTTCATTTCCAGATGAAATGATTATTGAAGTATAGACATTTCTCATAATCACATTCTCTTTTCCTTCTAAAGCTCTTGATTTTGTTTTTGAAAATATTAAAAGAGAAACAAATGAAAAGTTAAAACTACAAGCGGAATAATTACCTTTATTTATAATAATTAATTGTAATTCAAGAGAATGATTTTTACAAAATGAGAAAGTTTATATTTATTCTGGGCTGAAAAAGGATTGTGTTTGAATTGTATTCATAATAAAAATGCAGAATTTTAAGGAGAAATAATTGAATATTATTGTAGGTTAATGATAGCAAGAAAAAAGTCAGTAGCACTTCTGGAATGCAACGCTCTGTTGAAACAAGTGAACTTCTGAAGCACCGTGTTTCCCACATTGTTCCTCAGAGAACAGAACAAATAATAAAGGTAATGAATAAATTTTTACTTTAAAATGTTGAATATGTTTTGATGAAATCTGTATTTTAACCCTCAAGACTTTTGCCATATACTAAGATTGAAAGGGAGGGATTTAAAAATTACTTACTGTAAATGGGAATGCCAGTAGTACTGAATGGAAAGCCGACCACCCTTATAATTTATACACAGACTTGAAGATGAAGGAGAATCACTTTATAGAGACTTAAAAGTACACTTTATGGAATTATAGTTCCTATTGAGGAAGGACCGAATGGAGGTGATCTCAGATGGATGAACAGGATTGGACAGATCTGCAAACAGATTCAGAGTGCGAGGATGTATAGACTACTAGCCCCAGCAATAAGGTTTACATATTGCATAATGGCTTACTTGTATGTTTATAAAATTGAATCTAATTCTAATAATATGAGAAAAGAAAGTAATGATAATTATGAATATTTATTGGTTCCATAATACCCCTATGCTTCACAAAACCCTGTATGACTGAATTCAGGTTAAAAAAAATTAAATAAAATAAGGAACTCTAAGACCCTTGCACTCCTGAGCTTAAACATCACACCACCCCTTTTGGCTCTGAAGTGACAAATTTAACAGATTAGGTTGAATTATCTGTTGGATTAAATTTGAAGGCTTATAATATAATTAGAACTTGAAGTTAATTTGGATAAGGAGTATGTGCATAGTAGCTGAAAGTGCAGTGATTTTGGCAATGATGATATAGGAGGGAGTAAGTTCGAACTTGTTGAGAACTTTTAAGACTTTAAAGTTTATGATAAATAGAAAAAACAATATTCCAGTGAAAATAGAGTTGATTATTAACAGTTGAGTTGATCTATTAACACATTATTTTTCTTCCAAAAATTAATATGAATTGTTAAAACTTTAATCCTTCCAAATGCTCTATATAGATTTGAAACATGGCTGCTTATAAGGATGAACAATGTCATAAGATATTAAAAAAGACTCATAGCCTTGGAATCCTATTAATAGTGCAGCAATCTGGGACGTTGTAATAAATGGAAAAGTTATCCATATTTGAAATACTGTCCAAGTATTCTTTATTAACAAAACATATCATATGATTTAAAGAGTTTTTATTGAAACATTTATAGATTATTTAACAAGATACTAATAGCACTTGAAAAATAACTCCTAGTTTTTACTCCATTAATTAATTAAAATAATTTAGTTTTTAAATTTGAATTTTAGGCAATCAAAAGTCATGATTTTGAAACATTTGCTGAGCTTACAATGAAAGATAGTAACCAATTTCATTCAGTTTGCTTGGACACCTATCCTCCTGCAGTTTACATGAATGATGTATCTCATACCATCGTTGAATTTGTTCATTCATACAATAAAATTAAAGGAGTCAATAAGGTAGGTATTTTTTTACATTAATCAATAAATTAGCTTTTGATTGAGTGATTAATTGAGTAATTGTATTCATTAGGTCTACTGAATACTAAGCAGTATTCTTCATGAAAAACATTTTATTTACATTAACTATCCATAATCCTTTTTTTTTTTTTTTTAAAAAGAAAAGTTAATTGTCCCCATGGCATTTTGCCCCCTTAGTTTTAATAATTACTTTAATTATTAATGATTAATAATAATAATATAATAATTAATAATTACTATTGTTTTTAAATATGTATAAATTTACACTTTTATTGAGGCTTTCTAAACAAAATTGTAAAGCATATTTATGTCACGAAATTACTTCAGAACTATCTGTTTAGAATAAAATAATTACAATAACTAGAAACTGACGTTATCAAATTCATATCAAGAATCAAGGATTATTATTATTATATACAATTATTTGCTAACCCTGTAATTTGAAAATTCTTTAATCCAATTTAAAATTATCCAAATTTAGTTATTTTATCTTTTTAGTCAAAAAGTAAACATTTGAAATCAATAAGACTGGTGTCAAACTCAGATAAAAAAGAAAAAATATATACCACCTTCCTTACATATGTTATATTTCAAATAATTATTTAAATTTCATTTCTTTGATTTTCCTTTCCTACTAGTGATTATTTTTGTTTTTTTCATTTATTTAAATTTTGTTTGTTTGTTATTGAAAATTTCTTTTATTCGCTTACAGTCCTCAAGGTATTGTCCTCTTTTTCATACAGGGATAAAATATATATCATTATGCAGGGTGTCCCGAATTTAAATGGCAAAACTTCAGGAACTTATAGGACCGAAAAACAAAAAGTCCTTTAGAGGTTTGCTCGTCTTTGCTTAGTTTTAGAGAAAATCGCAAAAAAAGAAACAAAACAAGTTTTCATTTTTATACTTATTTATTTACATTTATATTTATGTTATGTTCTTTTTAATGTAAATATTGCTCAAAATGTTGTCCTCTTGCAGCAATGCAAGCATTCCATCTAGCACTCACTTGATAAATTGCAGCTAAACATTGTTCTGATGATATTTGGTGCACTGCATCTATGATTCGGTCTCTTAATTGCTCTCTTGAGTTGATTGACACCAAATAAACTTTCTGCTTCAAGGTTCCCCATACGAAGAAATCCATGGGTGTCATATCAGGTGATCTGGGTGGCCAAGGTACTACTCCTCCACGTCCAATCCATCGTTGTGGATAATTTATATCCAGCCAAGCTCGAGCAACTCTGCAAGCTGGACATCCATCGAGTTGGAACCACATTTCAATCCGCTGTTGTAAGGGAATGTCATCTAAATAATTAGAAAAGTCGTTCTCCAAAAAATGTGTAAATGTAATACCATTCAATCTTCCAGGTAAAAAATATGGTCCCACCAGTAATCCGTTCCAAATTCCAAGCCAAACATTAATAGCAAATTCATGCTGAAACCTATTCTCTCTAATTGCTCTGGGATTTTCAAGAGCCCATACATGATAATTTCTTTGATTAACAATTCCTCCTCTTGTAAAGGTAGCTTCATCGGTCCATATAATTTTTAATGGAAATAAATTATCATCGCGAATTTTTAACTGGTTACTAAAATTCAATCACTTGACATAATCTTGAGGTAATAAATTCTGAACTTTTTGAAGATGGTATGGGTAGCGATTATCACCTTTCAAAGTTCCCCATATTGCTTGTCGCGATATTGCTAATGCAGCAGATGCTCTTCGGGTGCTAGTCTCAGGATTGTTATCGAAGTGGCGTTGGACACAATTTCTTCTCCGATAATCTGCTCTTACTGCTGCCTGGAATTGGTCGCCTTCATTATGTATTAAGAATGACCCAGTCTCTCGTAGTCTATTAAAAGTTAACGGAAAGACTCGTCGATTAGGCACTCTTCTATTTGGAAATCGGCGCGCATACTCCCGCACCGCTTCTAAAGCATTACCGTTACAGAAACCATACACAAAAATCATATCAGCGTATTCAACATTAGAATATGTATTAGGCATTGTGACTGATGCTATTCACATAAAAGTATCTGAGTAACTGACTGAAGACTGATTTAGGAATTATAATCCTAGAAGGAAGCCAAAATACAAGTAATGTAAAGGATAACATTAAGTGTTTACATATCTCACTGCCTAGCCTCACGAACTTTGAAAGGTGATAATCGCTACCTGTAACATTTTTGTTTTGTTTCTTTTTTTGCGATTTTCTCTAAAACTAAGCAAAAACGAGCAAATCTCTAAAGGACTTTTTGTCTTAGTTTTTCGGTTCCCTATAAGTTCCTGAAGTTTTGCCATTTAAATTCAGTACACCCTATATAAATAGAACTTATCTCGTTTTGAATTTAGTTTAATTGGAATATTTTTGCTTGTAATTGCTATTTTTTAAATAACTTTATGTATTATTATTTTAGCTGGCTTATACCTTTGATGCTGGGCCTAATGCATGCTTATTCTTGCAAGAAGAAGATGTGGCTGAAGTTGTTGCTGCTGTTAAACAAGTTTTTCCGCCTACTGATGAAAATAATTATGTAAGAGGAATTCCAGTGCCAAAAACGACTTTAGAAAAGGTGACTGCTATTTAAAAACCACTTTAGTCTTAATTGTGGAATAAGTATTTTTTTTGGAATCTTAGTGTTGTTTTGTCGATGGGGTCTACTGGGGATCATGGGGCTCATTAATACTCTTTGTTTTATCGTTTTTATTTACTCCTTCATTTTCTGAATCTGAGCCAGCTTTCGTTCCTTTGAACACTAGTTTCTTTTAGTTCTCTTAGTTGTAAGGGTCATCGTGGAAAAACTAGTTGATCTAAAAATTTCTCCTATGGTATCTCAAGTTGTTCCAAATCCGAACTGACTGACGAAGCCTTGCTTTTAACAGCCACTCGCTTGGAATTCAGGTGAGTCAAGTGTTCATAAAGAGTCAGTTTTCCAGATTTATGTGATGATATCCTCCTGGTATTTGTACAGCTCGGCATTATGGCGGATTCTGTGTGTGTGACCTTCCTCTTTAACTTGTCCCAATATCCTCCTCAGGAACTTTCTCTCCTTGATCCCAAAATTCCTGGCCATAACGAGGGGCCTCTTTGAAATTGGTCGTAAATTCAGTCTTTAGGATGCTGATCCTTAAGCCCTAATATATCAGCCAAACTATAGAGACTAAGTTGTAGGCCGACTCCTCCATGCTGTTAACCACTGAAGCAAATTAATCGGCAAAGGAAAGGCAATGTTAAAATGAGGTGATCTTTTTTGTATCTATTGCTAAAGTTCAGATCCCGCTGGTATTATTGTTTGGTATATTTATACCAAAACGCTTGCACATTGGTGTTCGGTATATTTACTGGATTTAATATTTTTCAGTTGGAAATTAAAATAAATAATTAATATTATTTTAGGTACATTAACAATCAATTATCTTTATCGTTAATATTTTTTTTAAACAGGATTTCGTACTTCCATCTGGTCCTCAGGAAGCAGGGTGCCTCCATTATATCATTCATTCAAAAATTGGTGATGGTCCTTCAGAGATTAATGATCCGGAGGTTCACCTCCTTGACCCAAATGGCCTTCCAAAACCGAAGACTGATAAAATATAAAATAGTTTTAGTTTTATATAATATTTATTATTATATCAACTAGTAAGAAAAATATATATTCTAGAGATTCACTTTGGTTGAGTAGCGCATTGCACAGTTTAGGGGATGTCATGGTAAAATGTGAATTGATGTAGTCTAAATATTTGTATTAATCAAAATGTTCATTTGCCATCCATAAGGTTCTTTTTTTTTTATTTATAAAAGTTTTTACATCATTTGATAATATATACCTGGAATAAATTTTAGTAACACACTAGGGGCTTATCAACTTGATTAAAAATAGTACAAGGTTTTGAAAAGAAGAAACCAATTTATAACTTCCAAATTTTAAGCCCAGAAAGTTTTGAATGATCAACCTACAATGTGTAATCATTAAGTGTAACTATTTTCACTCATGTTAAAAATTTTTTTTTTGTAATCCATAGTTTTTCAGTTATTGTAAGGTAAGAAAATATAAAGATTAATTGAATTCTATTAAAAATATTTGGTGGAAGAAATTGTTATAAAAAATACTGTTACAGGGATTGTGTTCATTATACGTTATTTTGTAGTTATCTATGAAAAGATATGCTCAACATTCATTTACAAAAACTGATAGTTTATGCTTATTAAAGATGAACAATAAAATAAAAATCAAATTGATTTGGGTCCTGCATACCATAAATTAAATAAAAATATTTTTCTACTTTAAATCTAAATAAGGCTATTATTTCACTACCTTCTGAAACTGCTTTCAAAGGGGCCTGGCTGGTATGTATCCCAAAGCTATATAATTCTATTATATGTTTTTAGCGTAGTAAAGCAAATGGAAAGATAATCTTTTCAAGCAAATCTGAACATTTCCACTTTTGGTCACGTTGAAGCAGAAGCTCCACACATAAAAGACACTCGGATTTTATATTTAAGGATTTAGATTATGGTAAGGATAAGGGAAATAAATTAAAGTTTACAAATGAACTATTTATTTCCTAAAGTTGTACAATGAAACATTTCTTTCTTGATAACATTTAACAAAAATGGAAAAATCAATAAAAAGGTATATTTTGAAGTATGAAGATCCATATTATACAGCTCTATTGATGAAGGAGTTGTTTAACATTAAAGCTAGCTGGCGGATTCCTGTATCGGTTTAGTACTCTCTACAAAAAGAAATAAAAAATATAAGAACACAGCATTGACCGCATGTTAAGCATTATTTATTGAATAATAATTCAGTGATATAAAGATTAAATACAACTCTTAACAAATGAAGGATCTATAACATTACTGAAGACTATGATAGGCCTGTTTCGGGTGTTTATATTTGGTTTGCTGTTCTTTATAAAGAGCACATTTTTTTAATAATAGCAATTTAAATGGTATGATATTTATTCAGAATAAAGTTGAAAAATAGCAGGGATTGTTACTTGACTTTGACTAACTTCGTTCTTGCAGACAGAACTAATATAGTAACCTGGAATGGACTTAATATGGATACCTGAAGAGAATCTGAAGTGTGAACTTATTAAAAATAGGTGAAACAGAGTTATGGAGTTTTAATACTCCATTTCCTTAATATCAAATAATATTATATAGACAATTAGTTTTTTATTTTTTCCAATGAAATCACACAAATGCACAAACCATTGTTAACATTTGTTAATTTGTAAACAAAAATAAATGTTAGTTGTTCAAATTATTAAGTTCAAGTATAAAATTGTGTTTGTCACACAAAAACATTTTATTTATAAAAAAAAAATCGAAATGGATTTAGTATATTTAGTACATAAAAAAAAAGAACAAACACACAGAATGACTAGTTTCGGAACACACGAGTTCCAAAACTAGCCAAATCCTTTCTTAATCATTACCTTAAAACTAAGCTTAACATATAGATTATCATGTAATGAATAGATTTATCACAAAATCAGTGAATTTACATACGTTTACACAGATTTTGGAAGATATACAATTATTTCATGGAAATCCAGTAAAAAATGAAAAGAAAAAAAATGGATTTGTATAACACATATAATGATGGAGAAAAATTGTATTTTGAGAACATTTTTTTCTATATAATAACCAAATGTATAACTACTACTATGAAGTAATTTGTAGCAAAATTAATTAAGAAATGTGGAGTATATACGGATAAGTTTTTACCAACTTCGACATGACACAATGGTAAAATCTTTATAAATATTATTATTTGAAAAGAAAAGATATGTCCAGGACCGGGACCAGCATTTTTACCAACTTCGACATCACAAAACGATAAAATCTTTATAAATATTTGTATTTAAAAAGAAAAGATATGTCCTGGTCCTGGACATATATTTTCTTTTCAAATAAAAATATTTATAAATTATAACAATTAATAAACAATAAAATAAAATAAATTATAATAAAATCTATATTTTTGAAGGTAAATCTTTTTCATAGTTGGTTAGACCTGGATAAACAGCAATTTATCCGAACAGGAGAAGTTGAAAGATTCACCAAAACACCAAATTGATATAATTATAATCTATAATACTTTCGCTTAGGAAACTCGCTTAGCTGATTTGGAATACATCACAAATTATGTATTGGTCTCCATGATCCCTAAAGGGCAATATTTACAAGTTGTGTACAAGATGTAACAAGACTACAAACTATTTTACTTATTTATAAATAAAATAAAGGTATCTGTTTCGCAAGTTGTTGCTTCGATTTGAGTTAAAACAAGTTTTAACTGTTTATTTATCTCATTTTTAATATTTTCAAAAAATACAAATTATTGTGAGCTTTAGCATGGAAAGGAGAATGTAATTATGGGTAATGAATAGATTTCAGTAATCATTTCATCAAGAAATAAAAGTTTCAACTAACATTTTGAAGTATAGATGATACATGTTTGTTGAAACGTTTATTTACAGATGAAATGATTACTGAAGTATACAAATTTCCTATTATTACATTCTCTTTTCCAAGCTAAAGCTTAGAAGTTGTATTTAAGGAAAATATTTAAATGGAAGGCAATGAAAAGTTAAAACTTGTTGTGACTCAACTCGAAGCGACAATCTGTAAAATAATTAGAAAAATAAATTATGGTTGTTAATAGAAAATGCATGCCATCAACAATTCAGATATAACACCACTCACAAATCAATAACTTACAAGAAACAGCCATTAGGCATCTTAGTCTTTCTGATCTGAAATTAGATTTATAAGAAATAAAAGAAAATATCAAGACAGACTGCAACTGAATTTTACTTCTAACATATTTCCTAATAATTAGCTACTAGAGATGAAATTCTTGTTGATCACAAAATTATCAATTTAAAAAAACTTTAACGAGTTGATATTTACATGCTATAAATATTAAATATGTTAATATTTCTTGATAAGTTTATTTTTCTTGCCATGTCCACCTTTAAACTTTCAGACCTCCATTTTCTGATCTGATTTTAACTTTTTTAAAGATATTCATCAAATGACAGGCTAATAGTAAATGAAATGAGCTGTATATCAGATTTAAAATTACATTGAATACACAATGGGCTACTAAAATTTGATCGGGAAATTCTACTAAGATTTATGAGAATCAAAAGGAAAGCTTTTGAATGTGGGTTTAAGACCTAATTAATAAGGCTGAATACAAACAAAAAAGGAATGAACTATTATTGAATACCTTAATATTTTTTTAAATTAACATTTTGTACTCATCTAAGTATAAAGTTTAAACTAACAAAATTATAAATAAAACTTACTGATTGGTTTTCCATCTTTCCAGGGTGTAAATCGCACATGAGACTCTTCTCTTTTGAGAGCTTCAGTTTTTATATTGGGTTTCAATGATTGCCGAAGAACTCTTGCAGCAATGTTTGAATATTGAATGTAGCTAAATCAAATTTCCAGAATGATATTAGGCTCAATGACAAAAGAAAGAAGAATAAGAATTGAGCAATATAAGATAAAATAATAGCACGTTTAGTAAAGAAACTAAATAATTTATGTATAGTTCTTGGTTTAGGGAAAAAATGATAACAACTGATAGTATTATCAATAATATATCTTAACAAGTAAATATTGGCTTAATTTGACAATACATAGTGGTTGAAAAAATTGGATATGGTATGACTTCAATAATGATTCAAAGATTCATCAAAATTTAAAATTAGAATCCTTATAACAGAAAAACAATAGATTCTTGTAAAATATGGATGAGAAATAATATAATGACTGTTAAACCACCATAACCTCAAGAAAACTTAATTAGATATCTATAATTGCCTCATAAAATAATATAACTAAACTATTTGTGATAGAAAAAGGTAATAATATAGTAACGAAAAAAATCTCATGGTTTGAAGGAATTGCAGATTTATAAAGTAGTGGAACAAAACCAATACGTGTGTAAATCAAAAATATAAAAACGTATTAAAAAAACGACTAAACTCTCTATTAATACGCACTTAAGTCCAGCAGCTCTCCAACTAGACATTTTAAATAAAAATAAGGCCGAAAAGTTCAGAAGAAAACCACAGTGAAAACTTTTGATAGGCGGTCAGCTGAGTGAGAAATCGGCTGCCTTTATGATCGTTGTGGATACACCCAATTATTCTAGTTCTATTAATACTGTTAAAATAAAAGCAATGGCTCCTTCAATACAAACAAATCATTTTATTTATTTAAACCATTGTGTTAAAATACCAGCGATTCTCAATTATTAGGTGATTCTTTACGGTCAATCGGATTAACAGTAATACTGATCTATCATGTACTGTTTAAACGCGCAATCCCGATTGACATCTAGAGTTCTACTGATATTACCGATAGGGGTATGATATTGTTATTTTTTCTTTTGATACCGATATTTTCTTTCGATATATTGTCGAGACTTTTATATTGTCAGAGATCGTAGAGACTTTATACTCTGAATTTTGACTAATGAATTATTGTTAACTTTCTTCACTTATAACTTGTTTATTATATCTATGGTTTATTTCGAGTTGAGTTACAATGAGTTTTAACTGTTTATTCATTTCATTTTTAATATTTAATAACTAAAAATACAAATTATGTAAGCTTTACTATGGAAAAGAGAAAGTAATTATGGGTAATGAGTAGATTTCGGTAATCATTTTTCCAAGAAATAGAAGTTTCAACTAACATTTTGAAGTGTAGTGATGATATATGTAGTAAGGTCCATAAGCTTTCGGCCTGTCCTGCTTCCCCTCCTTCAATCCTATGCAGGTCCATGCTCCCTAAATACCCATTGCCCGCAATTCCTCAGTCCTGTCAGTCAGTGTTCAGCCTTGAAGGAAACCCATTTTTACAATGTTCAAACTCTAGTATCGTGCGGTTATTAAAGTCTTTTTTAAAGAGGGTCTTACTCTAAGCAAATTAAAGAGTGCTTGGACTGTGTATACGGGCAGTCCTCCCCCTCGTATTCCAGAGTGAAAGAATGGGCAAAACTATTTAAGTTAGGGAGAGAACGTCTAGGAGATGACCCGCGTCCCCCTCCCCTCTCCAGTCGCCCATTGGAGCTGTCACTTCTGAAAAACTTGAAAACCAAGGAAATACCAGCGAGGCTGGGGCTTTCAAAAACAAGTGTTTAGAGGATCATCAAAGAACATTTGCATATGAACAAGGTTAGTGCAAGATGGGTTCCAAAAATTCTTTTCCATTTCCAAGGCCGCTGTGAAGGCCGCGTGTCCCTGGTGGATTCCAAGAAATCTCTCATCCACCCTACAGCCCAGACTTGGCCCCTAGCGATTTTAACACCGACGAAGAGCACTAAGCAGCAGTGGAAGAACATTTTTTTAGCAAAGAAGAAAATTATTTTTTTCATGGCATAGTAATACTGTATTAAGTGTGTTGAACTTAGAGGAGAATATATTGAAAAACAGTAAGACCAGTTATTTTCTTTCACCTTTCGTTCTATCCCTGGCCGGAAACTTTTGGACATTACTACGAAAGTTTGTTGTAACGTTCATTTCTTTTTTCAAAAACAGAGTAACATATGAAAAGTTAAATCTTGTCGAGACTTTTATTGACTCGAAGCGACAACCTGCGGAATATATAATTACCTTTATTTGAATCAATAAATCATCATTTAATTTTTGTTATGTAGCATCTTGGCCAGGTATGCAATCCATCATTCTTTAATAACATTAGTTGATCTTATGTAAATGAGGAAGAAAATGGGCCGGGTGATGATCAATTTTTTTACTTTCACACCGACAATTTTCTTCCTCATATTCTACTACAAAGCTACATTTATTAAATTTTTGATCGATGTTTTAAAACTTAAATTGTGTTTTCAACATATTTTTTCATGCTGAATTCAATTTTAGAGTCAGTTTTGCTTAACATTCGTTTTAGCGTCCCCTCGCTAGGTGTCAACCATATATATATCAATCGAAAGGGCTTTCGATTTGTAGTCAAAGGACATAACTCCCAGCGTCCGCAAGTCAAATAAAAAAGCTAGGTGTCCGGAAAGGCCATATAAAAAAGTTTCCTAAAATCGTTCGAAACGCTAGATACCGCATGTTTTGACATTTCACAAAGTCAGCGCATGCTGACACAACTCCAGTGCGAATGCGGAGTTTCGTTGCGACGCTACTTGTTCTTAAGTCGTCAATTAGCTTTCATTGCGGTTAGACGTACTTTGTTTTTCAGCGTGTTTTTCAAGTTTAGTTTTGTGTTTTGAGTTTTTGTTTTTCAAGTTTACTTTTTTTTTTTACGTCATTAACGGCTGAACAGTCAGCATTATTATCTTAGGCTAGATTAGGTTTGGTTAGGTTAGGTTAGATTACGTTAGGTTTTTTTTGTGGTTTGAGGTGGTAAGGTGGTTTGGTTAGGTGTTTTTTTTAATGGCTTCGTTAGGTTAGATTACGTTAGGTTTTTTTGGTGGTTAGATGGTTAGGGGTGGTGGTAAGGTGTTTCTTTTTGTGGTTTGATTAAGTTAGGTTTTTGTTTTGGTGGTTTGATTAGGGGTGGTTAAGTGTTTTTTTTTTTTCAATGGTTCTTTCATGGTTTGGTTAGGTTAGGTTAGGTTAGAGTACGTTAGTTTTTTTTGTTGGTTTGATGGTTAGGGGCAGTTTGATTGCACATTACTGTTATTGCACACACGGTGTGCAAGACCGTCTTATAGCCTCAGAAATCAATTGCACACACAGAGTGCAATCGGTCTCGAATGGGTTAATTTCCACCCAGGAGGGATCACAGTAACGGTGTAGAGTGCTATTAAGTTGTTTAAGCCTCGAGGTAAAATTCGGCTGAAACTGATGATTTATTTCACAGTGTGTGGTTCAGAGTGTTTTTCCTGGTTACTTTGTGGTTCACTCAAACTCTATCAAGTGGATACTCTCAATTGGGAAAAAACCCTGAATGAACTGCTTATGAAAACAGGATGTTAATATTTTTAAATTGAAAAACGTTTATCATTGAACAGTTCCTCGGAAGGAAGATAAAGAAAAGAAATGTTAGGCTTCAAGTGATTTATGTATTTCTGAATAATGAAAGTCCTTGAAGGATCATAAATAGAAAAAATATTAATGCATCGGATGTACAACAATGAAAGGAAGAAGAATGGAGTTAAATAAGTGCCTTGCTAGCCTTCGCTGCCTGTTGCATTACCTTCGTGATGTGCGGGTTTAACATACACTCTCTCTCTTCAGGCAACTTTTAGGTATCTATGATTAGTGACGCTAAATTATTCAATAATTTATTTTAAAAAATAATAACCATTTTAAAAATTGTAATTATGTTTGTTATTCGATTCAATTTACTCAGAAATAACCCATTTTACTTGGTTGTTGGGAAAGTAAATTATTTTTTTTTTTTCAAAAGAGGACTTCATTGTATTTTGCAATAGCCAAATTCAAAGTTCAGCCATGTAATTATTATACATTTTGACAGCTGATTTAGCAAGGCTTGGATGTGAAATTTTTCGATTAATTCCATGGATTTTTTTTTGTGCCCTTATAACTACGAAACGTGATAAATAAACATCTTTTGCAACATATTTTATTTTTTACTATTGGAAAAATAAAAATGCTGTTGAAGCGAGAAAAATTATCCGATGGTGCGGAGATGTATTGATAATACATAATGAACGCCTGTGAAAAAGCTGTTCTGCGAGCAATATTGATGTTGATAATGAACAATGTTCTGGAAAGCATATTGAGGATGATGAAGGCACCATAAAGGCATTAATTGGTGCAAACTGTTGAATAGAAATTAGTGAAATCGAATTGCATCTCAAACATCAAGAAAGTGATTCGTTTCAGAAAAGATGCGACAATACAATGATTTATGGAATTTGCCAAGAAAAGAATAAAAAAAGTAACAGTTCTGTCGGTTCCATATGGGAGTATAATGTTAATTACTAACTGACGAACGTCTTTATGAGTTCGAAGAAAAGTGCGTAGATTATTCATTGCAAAAAAAGGAGTTCTCTCGAGAATTTAACATAGTACAGATCATGAATTTTCAGAACATGGATCCGATTAATATAATTGATATGATAACATAAAGAAAATGGACCTATTGACGTGGATTCCTTGCACTTAGTTACGAGCGAAACCCTGATAATAAGCGCTGACGTGATTGGTAAACGTCCGAGAGGTATGTGGAAGGATTGAGTTATGGGCGATCTTACGGATTTAATGATACAACGTTTTATGGATCGTAAAGGCTTAAAAACAACCTCAGAAATAATTAGATGCGAAACTGAACGAGATTGAGAAACAAGGAGATTGTTTCAAGAGAGGTCAATCCGAGTAACCAATTTTTAAAAATTCCTCCCGTTAAATTCGTATAACATATTATTTTTACATTCTAACAATTCTAATAAGTGAGAGTGCTTCGTAGTTTTCAGAGTAAATGGGCAAACCGAATCTCTTCCTCCACTCTGGGTCATGCTATTGAATCCTGGGCCACTAATTGGTTATGTTCAGAAATTTTTCATGGAATCGATAAAGTCAGGTTTAGCCCAATGTAGTTTTAACCCTTTACTAGAACTATTTTCACGTGTAGAATATATTGGGGCTGCTCTTAAAAACCAATCTTATCATAATACCATTACATTGCATTTTTAATTCTGCAGAGAAGTTCAGCTTTACTTTACAGTTCGTGGGCTGGAGCTCGGTAAATGGGCCTTGGATGTTTTAAGAGGTTCTAAAAAATCCGTAGTCAAGTACTCATTAAAGATTCCTATTCGAATTAACCTAAATAGGCAACATTTAGGACTCCATAGCAGCATGAAGTGACGCCTAATGAATAAACAACTAACTTATAATACAATATTACAGTATTACTCAACGATCACATGTGTAATGTTTTCAAATTTATTCACTAGAACCTTTTTTGCGAAGTATTAATTAGTGCAATTAGATGGAATACCGTGCGCGATGATTTCTATCCTCTTGTTGTAAAATGATGAACAAAAGAGAGCCCCGAAAACGTCCTCGAAAGAAGGCAATCATAGAGTTTTGCCTGAAGAACTGCCAGCAAAAATAAAAGAAAACAACCTGCTGGGAATCCTCTATTGAAGATAGTATCAGGATGTGCCTTCCGTAGATTTTATCATTTCTTCGAACAATGGCAGAAACTACGTTTCATTGTACGAATTCACGCCAACTAGCAAGAAGTAATGTAAATAAAGATACTCAATAAGTTTAATGTATTTCGATAAGTTTCGATTTAATAATTTCGAGCAATAGTTTAACAAAATATGCTACAATTTAACAAAACAACAGTTTAACAACATATTAACATAAAATGAGAAAACAACAGTTTAACAAAATATTATTATGAAGTAAAGGAGTTACTAGATAAATCATGAATTTTAAACATTATTTCCTTGAGCAGCTATTGGAAATATAGAAATTCCAATAACGTACTATTCTGTTTTAACATTGAATGCAATTTTTAAAACTGTTTTGAATGTAAGCATATACATTTTATTAACTTCTTGAAAATTTAGGTTGCAATTAATAAAAATTTGGGTTTCTTGAATCTTTGTGTTTCTGGAAGGTTAGGGTTGTAAGTAGATTCACAGAAAAATATTTACCATCTATAATGAACATTGTTATTCTTCTAGTTACTAACAGTGGTTTATTTTCCCAAGGAGATAGACAGATTTTAGTTTAATTTAAAAACGTGAAGAAAGGAATATTAATCAAATTTTTGAAGAAGGGAGATCTCTCTAATTCGTCGTTGGTTTTTAAAATTTTCTAAAGGGGATACAACCTTGGAGAATCTAAGCCTTGGATATCGATAGGAGACAAAGATCTTGAGGAAGCTAGGGAAGAAGACCCTCAAAAACAGTCAGTCAACTTGCATCAGATATCAGTGCGAATCGAATTACCTTTTTCGTTCTTAAAAAATGGACATTCCAGTTACGAAAAAGAAATTTAAAATGATACCAGATAGAATTATCTTGGGTGAATAGAAATGGATATAATAATTCACAGATACAAAACACGCACAGATCAAAATGAATCTAACGTGAAATATTGTAGAGCAATAGTCGCTTTTGGCAAAATTTTTATTCAAAATAAGGAGCGATTGGAAGAATTTATAAACAGTGAACTAGTTTTAAAATTTTCAATTTTGAGGGTATATTAAATCTGATCGTACTAGTTGCACCCTGGTTTGCTTTTCGTCCATTTGATTCATGTCCACACAGATAAAGTGTAACAAAAGCACATTTGATACTTATTGGGAATTTAAAAGTTGAATAGTGCATCTAATCTTCAAGGAATTGTAGGAACATTTCCGAGTACTCCTGAGGTCGATGAAATCACACCTCCTGCTTCATTCCGTTTCCGCTATTAATATTATAATTATCAAGTGTTTATATTTCTATTTTAATTATATTGGTTGAAGCTAAAATCAGGTCTTTCATTTGAATTAATTAGAAGACTTGAACTGTCTGCCCATCGAAGCTTAACGATAAACTGCATACTTCCCTTCGTCCCGCCTTTTTGATATGTAAGTTTGCATGGAGATTAGTTGTTGTTGAAAACACTGGATTTCTATCACGGCATTTAGCTATTCGTTTATTTACACCGATTATCTAAAAAAAAATCTGAAAACATTTAAAAATATAACTGAAAACTCAAATTTCCCTCATTCCGATAAAACTTCATCTTGTTTATCTGCTCAAAAATAAATAAACGATAAGAAATAAGATAGATTAACAATAAATTTTAATATCTATAAAACAAGGGCATCTCTTGGAATGTCAAAATAAACATTGTCGTAAAAACGGAACGACTATTTGCAAGTAAATGCTTCTGGATGAACTATAGTCATAAACACTGGAGATCCTGGAAAGATGGATTCTAAGAAAAATCAAGGGTGCAGTTCAGACTGGTTACGGGTGAAAACTGCGAATTAACTGAGAATTATACATAAAGGAGGAAAGAATCCTATATTATACCGGGGATACTATGCGGAAGAAGAGGCTGACATTCCTCGGACATCTATTCAAAATGAACAAGCATACTTTGAAGAAGGTACACTAATGTGTATTTAAGAAGTAAGGAAAGAGTCAGAGGGAAGTGAATTACAGAGAAAATTTAAAAATATGGAAGGTTTCAGTATGAAGAAAGACTAAAGAAGGTTGGGCGAAGTCAGAGGACCTATGGCAATATGCCAGTGAAAGCATGAAGGAATATAAGAGACAGTGAAAACTCTAACAGAGAAAAGGAAAGGAATAAAACTATTGCCTAAGAGGTCCATACGAAGTTAAAAAAAAATATAAATACCATTAAATGTATGCCTGGAACTCTGTAAATGATTTTAATTTAATTCAAATTGTTTTCAAGATGTCAAGTGGGTCATCACTTCCAAATGTTCATAATTTTTTTGTCTTTTATGTGTTCTTACACCTATGAAAGATTGAAAGCAGATCGAATTTAAGAGAAGAAAAGGCTATTTCGTTGATTTTTTATAGTGCGATATCTATAGTCGTCAAATAATAAATTAGTTATATAAAAGGATGTAACATTAGTGTAAGGATGGAAGGATGTAGATCGACATATAAGGCACAGAAATATTGCAGATAAAATAAAACAGTGAATAGAGTGTCGTAGCCGATAACCTTGCATTGGAATCAATTATAGGACTTGTGTAAGAGTTCGCTCAATCGTAACGGGATCCGTTTTAAATATATTTATTAGAACATTGCGATCAGATTGCTTATATTATCTTCTTTATCTGAAGTAATCTATCACCATTTATTAATTGCAATGCATCAATGAATAGGAAATAAAAACCTTCTAATAAAAAAAACTTTCATTTTTGGTAAAAATGGTTTGGAAACGATTGTGCCATTCTGATGTTTCATTTTGACACATACTTACGTATTTATTCTATTGGTTTATTAAAAAACATTATTTATCTAATAATGTAGGGTAATAAATTCATTGAATAAATATTGCATAAAAAAAGTATTGTTGGATTCGCTTGTAGCAATGCAGTAAACAATAATTCCAATTTAGAAAAGGACTTTCTCGAAAAGGTCATATTTAGCATGAATCTTTTATTATTCATGGGATCGGATTGATCAAAACCTGTAAAAGTCTAACTAGAACGAACCACAAGGATACAGGCACGAAAAAAAAGTCCAAAACTTGAAGGTTTATAATGTATTTAAGGTACACATAGTACATCCAATATACACATTACATGTTCATTTAATGGATGAATGGGCCCATTTTGTTTATACCTTTTCCATTCTATAGCCTCTAAGATGAAATGCTATGTGGTTCAAAATGATGTGTTATGCATATGCCAGTTTTTTTTTGTTACGTTACTTTATATTTCGAACTTTATTGGATTGTATTTGTTAGGGAGGAAATAATAGGGAGGGATATCTATTGTTTGATACATAAAATCGTTCACAAGACAACGGGTCTAAGCAACAATTTATCCAATTTTTGTAAATATATGTTCTTGACGCCTTCTATCTTATTTAATCTATTTTAGCAGAAACTTCTCTGTTTTCAATTTCCAACATGGTTAAAAAATATGTGACAGTGTCTATGCTCAGGTATGTTTTGACGCAATAGTCCTCCGACCGAGGTGCTTCAAGGTTTGTTTTAAATATATAGGAATTAATGCATTATTCTGTTTAAGACAATTGCATCATCATCGTGAAGTGCAGATCAGTCACTGACTTGAGAAGAGTAACAAACCTGTTTATCAACAAAGCATTCGTGAGAGACGAAGAGTGGGAGTAAACCGGCTTAAACCGGACCAGCCTCAAGGTCAAATTACAGCTGATCCCTGCTTTCACCAGGCCAATAGCAGCTCCCGATATCCGGGAAACATTTTTATATTAAATTCCTAGTGGAAGACTGAGGGAGTTACTTTAAGAAGGTCCAAGAAATCCTCAATACATTGAAATAATAATGACAATGACAAAAGCCTTTACAAACTGGAAATTAGAATATATAAAACTATAATCCTTCCAAATGTTTGTTCTTTAGGGACATGAATTTTGACCGTTAACGTTGAAGGATGAACAACGTCTTGAGGTATTCGAAAATAAGGTAGGTATTGCGTTGAACTTTGGGTCCGATAAAGATGCGGCAACAAAAGAATTTAGGAGATTACACAAGGCGGAATTGCAGAGCATGGACTAATGGACCCGGCTAATATAATTGAAGTAATATCTTCGCGAAGATCGAGTTGGACATGTAAAGTTGCTGGGCTTAGTTACAAGCGACTTCCTTGAAGAATAATAAGTGCTCAGCGGATTGATAAACGACTAAAGGGTCGACAGTGGAGTAGGTGGGTAATTGCGAAGGGTGATCTAACGGATCTGGGTTTGGGTAGTAGTTCGTGGACAGGAGGAAGTTTACAAACAGAGATCGGTGGTATCGAACGAGCCTTGGGCTTCGTTCTTAGTCATATTATAATTATTATTAACAAACTGGAAGGTTTGATGTCCATACTACCAATTGTAATCAAGGTTTCCCTTAACATTCCAACCTACCAGTATTAAACTCTACTTATTAAACTCTTTCGTTAATTAGCCCAAAACCATTAACCCACCTCAATCTCAATAATGCAATTATTCAATTCAATTATAGTAACCGGATGCATACTCAAATATGAAGGTAAACTAAAAAAAATAGAGTTCATCACTAAATGGAAAGGTACATTATATAGTTTAAATCTGCGAAGAATATTTGCATTCTTATATTATATTTGGCTGTTGATATCACATTGCGAATTTCTTACTTTTTCGTAATTTTCTTAATGGTTATTACTTTTCCCATGAACTCTTCACACTTCCAGAGAGGTATCAATGTTGAGTTTTCGTTCGTCATTCCGACGCCTTAAATGAATCACTGCATTCTTATCTTCTATTTGTGCTTAACGTTATGTGTTTACGCAATTATATAGGGTTATAGCGTTTTAAGATTTGTTGAACTGTTATAATATGCATCTTCCGAGAATAACGTTTCTGGCTGACCCCGTTATAAGTTGTTTTTACAAATTAGCTATTGCTGATTATAACTCTTAAGCTCTTAAAACTCTTTAGCTTCATTAATCTCGGATAATAGTGAACCCATGTCTGTGCAGGTGTGCCTATATCTATATTCTTACGAGATATAAGGGAGATTTGAAGCTCAGTGCTAGTAATCTGGTAATCTCCGAAAAGGAGGAGTTCGGCAAGAACTTGGTTGGAAATCACCGAGAATAAACCGAAAGGTTTTGCAGACGATAAAGTTTCAGAAAGGAATAACCGAAAAAACAAGCAGGAATATAAAATACGAAAGAGGGAACATAGTAGCAGCTCCGGAGGATATTTTAGACCAGTAGAGGCGCCCCTACCAATTTTTTCTTCTGAGGAATGCGGTGCATCGATGCCTCATGCCCAGCCTGTATTAGAAGAAAATCAAGAAGCTACATAAGAAGGTTAAGTGGAATATGCTCTCGAAAACGTAATAATAAATAAATCTGCGGAAAGAGAAAGGAATTTAGAAAGGACAGGAATAAAATTATCTATGAGGCTTTTCCAGACCTGCTAGAAGCTTTGTTCGATTTTGTTCCCCAGCAGGAAATATGGAATACTCTCGCTGCCATCAGATGTACTACAAGCAATTAAATTCACTTATATGAATGCAAGATGAGTATTAAGGGTTAATGAAAAAATAATCCAAATAATTCCCTCTTTATAAAAAAAAGACCTTGAGCAGTAGAACTATCATCAAAGTCATATTTTCAATAATTTATGAAAAATGAAAAAATAGGAGAGGAAGAAAATATCCCAATTTCAGCTGATTGTGCACAAAGGTACAAATCTCCGAGAGATTCGAGAAGTTTTCAAATCCATGAAAATGGGGGGATAAGTGAAAAATTTGTCATTAGGGAGAAGTTCTACCTTTCCAATAGAAAATTAAATGTTCAGTTTATTATAAAACTAATATAGAATCCACCACCTACCGCTCCTCTTCGCTGACCTTCGACCCATTGCAGAAATATATTTTTTAAGGGAAAATACGACTAATAACGCAATGAGCAGCATAAGTGATGTTATGTAGAGTAAAATATGATTGAACTACGGGATGGCTGTTCTAAATCTCAAAAGATTTATGTAAGAAATGAAGATAAAACTCTTACCGAAATAGTATAAATACATCAACGTTACTTTTTTTGCTATATCTGTCCCAAACTGGCAACACTTTACATTGTCTCACTTATCGTTGTGATTTATTTTAATTGAATATAACATCAAAGTCTGCGTTGTCATTTTGGTTAAATATTTTCCTTATTATACCTATTGTGTATTCTGAATGAATTTAAAGATCTTGCTATGTCCACTTCTGCTGAAAATTGGCAAGGGAATCGGAACTTTTTTGTACCAATATTAGTTCTGTTCAGTTTTAGAGGCATGTGATACAACGAATCTAAAGAGAATTTTGGAATAGATTAGGATTCAAATCTGTAAGAAATATAGATAAAAGAGAAATAATGAAATAAAATGCTCATGTTTACCGAAAAGAACTGGTTTAGCAGGCAAAGAGTGACATTAGAGAAAGTCGCGGAACAAGTAATGATTGATCTTGAGTACTCTAAAGTTGCGTGACACTTAAATAAATAAAAATAAAAAAGACTCCTTTAATAGCACTGAAAACTGTTTTAAGGGTGGAGAAATTTTCTGGGAATCACACAAGGATAGATTTCCCGATTACATTAATCCTCGGAACAATCAACTGCACAAAACTGATCTAACAAGAAGTAGAATGAAATGGGTGCCTGTACGGAATGGTCACGGATGGATTCCTGTATTTCTGACTTTGGACGAATGTTGAAAAGGACTTGAATAGCGTTGTCCACCTCAGGAGTGACATGAAATCGTGCAAGAACTGTACCAAGTTTCGAATTAGTTTAAGTACTTTGGAAGAGATAAGTTTAAGAGCGGATTTGATTATCATGTGGCTGATGTCAAATATCCCTGCGTTTGTCTCTCATACTTATTTCATGACCTACCTCTTGCGGAGTTACATAGCGAAATAGGTTGTGAACAGTTCCATCACCACGTGACTGTTTAATCCCTCAAAATTCTTATTAAAAAAATAATGGTGATATCACTCTTAGTCCTAAACTGAAAGTTCTTAGTTAGCTTAGACCTACCGGTGGGTATGATAAGTTGTAGGTTTGGAGGAAGAACAATTAAATGTAAACGTGATCAGTTCAGAATCGAAAGAAGAACATAGGAATAAGGAAAACGAAGGGAAAACTTTGATAAGTATAGTTTTATAAATTTGTGTTTGGACGACGTCCGACGGAGGAAGTAACGTTTGCACTGGAAGGCCGTCTGTGTCGGCATTGAACCATCATGTTCTCTCCGTCTTATCATTTTTATCTAACAGTAAATGTTTTAATTAAAATCGTGCGTGTTTATCCTTAAAGGTTGACCTAGTTTAGAATTTAAAAGGGAAATACCAATTCCAGGTTTCATCCTTTGATTTAAATAAAAATGTCGCTTCTACATATCCTCTCGATTTCACTCTAGAAGAGATGGTACCAGGTTGCAATACTTAGTTTTATAATCAAGTAACAAGATGATAATAAAGCCATCGTGAATTCAAGGGCGCAACCATCGAGGCACATCGTTTAGACAGCTTAACAAGCGGGCAATATTCAAGGTCCCGAGCCTTGTTCATTTTAAAATATGTTTACTCGGAGACGTTGAAAATTATCACAAAATACACAGCCTTTTGAATAAATTAGTCCACTTGTTATCGAGATAACGTGCTTGCAATAAATCCTCTTCCTGTCCCATTGCCACTATGTCTTCATTATATAATCCCATCATTCTCTATTTCTCTTTGCCTTAATGTCAAACTATTAGGTACCCAAACCGAATGCTAATCCCTCAAGAACTGCAAACAATTATACAATGCTATATCCATTATGACTGATACATTGATATATTTCAAGCATGGTTCGATTTTTCGGCAAATCATTCGAATTTTCTTCACATATATGAAGGAATAGTATGACACCATTGATGTATCTTATCTGATAAAGGCAAATCCCTAGATCTATAGATGAATTTTAATACCTTTTCTTCAGTTTCGTTCTGGCGTTGAGTGCGCTGTGTTACTGTTTGGATCATTCTCGGAACAATCCAACAATCGAACTTCGATGAATATTGCATTCCACATCCAAGTTGGCAGCAGAAGCTTGGGGGAGGGAGTTAATCTAAGGGTTATAAACTCAGACTAAACGACCATAGAATTTCTAAACTTTTTTTTTTGTTTTATTAAATTTTCAACTGCGTATTGTCGAATCCAGCAATCTAATATTCGTTATTTCTCTCCTAGTTTTGTGGCAGTATGAATATTTGAAAACTAATGGTTTATTAGAAGGTCCATTTTCTTTTCAATCTAGTAAGCACGGGTAACAGAGAAAGTGAAAAGTCAAAGAACAAGAGGATTTTGGTGCTGCGTTGATGAGTGAAATGTAGTGTATTTGCCGTGAAAATAAGACTTGGAATAGTTGGAATATTTTTGTCGTTGTGTTTATCTTAGTTTTTTTGTTGTTTATTACGTATAATAAAATCATCTTTCTATTCAATCAACATTTCTCAATATAAGCAGTTGAATTCAACTAGTTAAACGATTAGTTTTATGTTTGGTGCTCTTGAATAATGGATTGGCTGATAAATGAAGCATTGATTTTAAAAAAAATTTTGATTGATTTTTGAAAGTTGATTGCTTTTTAAAAAAATTCAAGTCTGGAAATATACTTCGAAGTTATAATTTGTCATTTTTTGTTACCGTTTATACAAAAACGTTTGTCCAAATAAATTAATTGCTGCATTCAATCCTTCAAGTATAAACTTTGTGGATGTTTGACGCCATTTTTATTTTTTCGAAACTGGAATAAATTTTTATAATTATTAAATTGTAATTATAAAACCACAGTTGTAATTGTAATAATACAGCCACAAGAACTACAAAATGCAGCACAACTGCCTCCAACTAACTCATTCATGTTCGCATGAGCAATCTGAGTGCAATGTAATTACCTACGCTTGTATTAAAGGTACGGTCTACTTTGTATTAATTCCTCCTCGATTCTTTAGTCATCTCATTCTTCTTATGATGATTAAATATTCAACACCGTAACTGATTTTAGAAAATCATTAGATATTTTTCTTACTTTAAAGATCAGTTTCTCAGCGCCAATGAAGTGTATGATAAGTATTGGTATTTTTAACTCATTCTAAACAGGAAGTATATATCTAATAAAAAAAGTTGTTTTTTCCTAATTATCGTAGACCTCATCTATGTAGAAATCGACTGCGTATGAATCACCGCAGTTTTAAATCAAGTCTACTAAAGTATACAAACCTGTATCAAGTAACTAAAAAAAAAAGTGCATGTCCCTCAAAATAGTCTTGAAAAATATCTAGTAAAAAGATAGGAAGAGGCATGAGGATTTCCTTACTTAATTCGTTCTTGAGATTAGCCTTCCGATTCAATCTTACAAATATAATTAAAAAGCAATGTAACATATTTTTTTACTCGAGAAACCGAGGAATAAGTAATTTGTTTCGCTTTGATTTATGTCTTATTCCCATTAATTATTCGAATGCCTTAATTACAGCTCTTGATATAAAACTTTTCAATTTCCTGACCTTCTAAAAAGTTGACTTAGAAGAAACGATTGGTCGACGCCTGAAATCAGTGACTGATCAGGTTAACAGTAAACGATTGAACACTGTATTTATCTTCCATAACGCCACTCATAATTATAGGGAGGAAATTTATTTTCGAATCCACCTCACGCAGAATATTAACAAGGTACAGTAGCCCGCCCATCAGTCTCTCGTTTCCTTCGCAACAGACGCTGGAACCTTGGTAATTACTCGAATGGCGAATTCGGAAAGGAGTACTCTTCTTATTCTCCATCCTTCCAAATGCTTTTGCGCCGAAAACCTCACGTAAGCGTAGATACGAAATTGAGATAATGTCCAATAAGATGGCAGATATTTATAGACATGGTGCTGTTGGCTGAAGGAATTCCTTTTCTCATTTTAGTACGTGCCTACCCGCATAACTTTTACGGCGCAGAATCTTTCACGCAGGTTGAGTAATCAACAGCACCTTCGTTAAACACCAAGCAGTAAAATCAATTAATGAAGGATCTCTATTAAGAATATTTCTTGTTCTCTACCGAAAACTTAACACATCCTTCCTGGTCAGGAACTGCAGTCATCTTCTCTTAACTTTTTGGTCAACTTCATTTTCTTGCATGGATGGTGGCTTGCTGATGTTAGGTGGATATATACGATCTTGAATATCCAAAGATATCTATCGTCAGTGGATTGCAAAATTGCTATTCCCTACAAAATAGTCCACCATTATCTTTTGGTCTGTACAGAAATGATTAGGGTTTTCCGGCATAGGAACAACTGGCATTCCCCATACAAGTAATTTTTCTAATAACTCCTTTACAACAATTTCTCTAGGTGTGCCTGATAAAAATCTTAAAAACTGACTTGTCTATTGCTTGAAATAAAAGTGTCCTCAAAACATTCAACAAAATATGTAATTTCGTATAATTTAGTCCGATCGTCACAATGAGATAATCAGAAAATTAAATCTTGAATAATTATTGATTGACTTTATATGCATGGGGAAGAAAATGGTAGGGTGTAGGTAAAAGAATTTATCTTTAAATATTTATAAACTGTTTTTTAAAACCGATATTTCTAGCCACATTGGAGGTCTCTACTTCAGGGGTTATAGGTCACAAGTTTGGAGGCAAATCTGAATTTTGACTTGAGTTGATGCCAACAAGAATTCTTTGAACTCCATCTGAGCCATTTTCTTCACAAATAGGTTTGCTATCGTAAACTTATGTAGTTTCTTTTTCTAAAAAAAAACAAAAAAACAACAGGTGTAATACCCAAACAAGGAAAAAAATATTAGGTGCTCGTTTTGTTGTAGGTATCTGAACTCCAAATTTCAGAAGGTAGAAAGTGAGATGAATATAAAAGAACTGATTGAAGATATTTGATGGAAATGATCAGCTGAGAGATTACTGCCATATTTTATAATATGTATTCGATATTGGACTGACCAAGAAATTTTTTAATGTTTACGAAATGAAACAATGCCTAGATCTTTTAATAACCCAACGGCTTAGTTAGAAAAGCCATTTGAAATTCTACTGAGTATAAATGAAAATTATTCATTTTTACTTGTTTCTTTATACAAGGAATTGTTCGGAAGTAATGATTTCTCCGTTTCTTATTATATTTCTACTAGTTAGTTTCTATCTTCTAGGGAGTTCATGGTATGGTATGAAACAGAAATGTTCACAAGAGTAAAGAAATCTTCAGATACAGTAATTTAATTACTAGAAAATGTGGTTTTATTTCTCAAAAATGGATTGAGAAGGTGCGGTTTGTGACAATGAGCTACTTTTTTGAAGAACTATCCTTCCCTTAATTATTGATCTTTTCTTTTAGTAGAACCTGATGAATCTCCTCTATCTTATTTTAATATATATGATATAAATATTATATTATTAATTGTGAAATGATTATATTTTTATTGTAGCGTATGCTAGGGTGCCATAATAAAACTGTATTCTATTAATTCTTCTTCATAAATGATCAACGCAAATATGACAGAAGTGAGGTTATTTTTTTTAAGTTATTCACAAGCTATCTCGAGAAATTTATCGATATCTGCCAGATGTTAAAGTGTTAAAAAAATTGAAGGTTTAGAAACAAATTGAATGTGTAGTCACGAATTGCAAATCTCGCTAATTAGTGAAGAGCCACATCAATGTTATTTTGAAAACTGTTTTTGAATATCAAAACAAGTCTGCCATCGAGGAAGCGTGCTTTGACTTTCAGATTTATTAATTTCGAACAACAATTGACGTAATAGTTATGACGTGAGAGTAATATCACTTATTTGTCTGATCCATACACAAATGGACTGAGGTACATCTGTCTCAATCCATTTTAGAAATACTAGAATTTTTTCAATAAATTTATGAATTTGATTGAATTCATAAACAAGATTCTAATACTATTAATAAAAAAATGTTGCACTACGATCCTTGAAGAGCATTGTTTTCAGTAAAGGGATATGGATGAAATCGTTATTAAACAAATTTACCTACAATAAAATATATTTGATGCAAATTTTGAATGATAATAACTAGAAATAATCTTATACTGTACACCTTATTAAATTATAAATAGAATCATTAAAAGAATACTGTTAAGATTAAGATATACTAAATAAAAATTAATTTACTTTTTTATAGCTTACCGGAGAATAACAAGCTGCTCAAAAAGCGCAAAAATATTATTTTTCTCTTAACAGCTGTGAATTGAACCTGTGCTCTCTAGAGACCCTCCAGGCGCTCATATAGCCAATATAAAATGGGTATTCGTAATTAGTGGTGAAACCTGGCGGTTGGGTATCCCTGCAAAAAACCGTAGGCTTAACAACAGTACAGTTTTCACCAAAAGTATAACTGCCTTATTTTATATATTTTTTAAATGTTACTACCGACAGAAGTAAAAGTAAAATATCATTGCAAAATGATATTGAAACTTTGAAGAAACAGAATTTCGAAGGCTTCCTTTAGTGAGTTGTATCTTTTCAAAATGAGTTATTCTACAATGAACTTGCAAAGGAACAAATGTGTTACTCTACGTTTCGACTAATATTGGTACATTTTTATGTATTTTTTTGTTTTATTGTGTTCGTGCAAAAAAAGCATAAAAATTTAAAATAATAATAATAATCTTTTTAACTATTAAAAAAATAAAACAAACATTACTTTGTAGGACTTTTTTATTTATTCAATTGCTTGCAGTCATTAATCATGAAACTATGAAGTTTGGCCGAATTAATTTTTAATTAGTCCTTCTACAATATTAAAGACTATTTGTACTTTATATAATATGCGTGTTAGTTAAATACTATGGTATACTAAGGTACCATTGTGCTTCAATGCTTACATAGTCCATTAATTATTTTCTCAGCCTGTTTCTTTAATAAGTTTTTTTACATGGTATGAAAAATTAAGATTGTAATCTGCATAGCGATGGCTTAAATCTTATTTCTAAATAGTTGTAATTCAAAAGAATCTAGAATGTGTGCACTATCACGATATACCTTATCTTAGCCAATATTAGTGTAATTATGTTTTTTTTAACGTTTATTTTTGTAGGCAGTTAAAATATCACTAATAGGAACATATGAAATATTTCTTCAAATGTATGATTTTCGAGTAACCAAAAAAATAGCAGACCAGAACAAGGGGGTGGCCTTTGTTTCTATTTGAATTGGTCTGTTTTTATCTAGTTTTTTTTTATTATAAAAGAATGCTGAGGACGAATTATTTTCTTTTATTCAATTATTTGAATAAACTGATCTTATGTATTATTGTTTTTTAAAATTAAAAATAATAGAAGAATTTAGCTTACTTATTTCACCTGCTTCTTTTCTGTCATTAACTACATTATTTATTTCATCATTTATATATAATGCTTCTAGGAATTTTCTTTTTATTGTGTTACTTTCTTTATGTAATATTTTTGGTTTGTTAAAGTCGAAAGTACATATGACCTTTTTACTGTCCTTTTTGCAGTGTGTTGACAAAGCAGTGAGTGTTTTAGATTTCGGATTTAAATTGTTTTTATGGTGGAAAACATAACTGGGAGAGTACTGTAACTTGACCCTATAACCTACAAATAGTTACTTCTGATATCTTAATTTTTCCATATAAGTCTTTTTATAAAATATCATAATTTGATTAAATAGATTAAATAAAAAATTCAAAAATATAAAATTCCTCTTGTTGTGTGTTGTTTTTTTATATAGTTTAAAATATTTTGAAACATTAACAAATTAACAGTAAAATAAATAGTTTATAATTACATACAAATAATATAGTATTTTAAAGATCAAAGTTTATATAAGTTTAATATTAATAATTTGACCATGGAGGAGGGATAATCCCAAATAAAATATTTAATAAATATGCATTTATGAGGTATCTATACTTGATTTTTACTAATTATTGGGACAATTTTATTGAAATTATGTATTTTTCTTAATATAATAATTTTTTTCTTAATATAATTGTTAATCATTACAGATGTATAGACATATAACTTCTTTAAAGCTATGTATAATTATTGTAACGATGCAGACAAATTGTTTTAAATTATTGATAATGACATATAGTTGCCGAAACGTTTTAAAGAATTAAACAATTAAGGAAGATTAGATGACTGTATGATGGTTCTTTTTTTCCAAAATATAAAAATGAATAAACTGATCTTGAAACGCATAACCTTAAATTGGGGGCTGATGAGAGTTTTCTAGACTATTTATACAGATTCATTGTTGAAAATAACAAACCATCGATGATACTATAAATTGCCTCTAATAATCTACCAAATGGTAATGAAACTACATGAATCGTCATTATAATCGATATCATTATGCATCGAAACCTCCTTATAACTAATTAATTTTTAAATATATACCATATAGATATCTGATTTTCGTTGTCGAAAACCTAAAAGTAAAAATACCGATTATGGCTTGCATACATGTTGTTTGTTTGGCAAGATAAATGTTTATTAGCATACATTTTCATATTTTTTTCTTGGGAATTGAACTGTTTGAAATTCCTCGTACGTCTCCCCGTTAAGAAAACAAGGCAAATTTATCTACGGAACCCTTCTATAAAAATATTAATCTCTTCAAACCTTCTAGGAAATCATCTCATGATTACGTAGGTATTAATTCCTTGCTACCAAGCCCCGCAATCCGGTTTTGGACCTCCAGGAAATATTTGCAATTTCGAAGGCTGCTGTAAGGATTGGACAATAAATACATAGGTTTCACAAATTTGATACTTTTTTATATTGCATTTTATTTTATATTTACATCAGTCATCATTACTATCGACATCAGGTGATTGAGATATAAATCATTGTTATTCATCTTTAGAGGAACAATTACCTTTTCCTACCCTATCTGTGAGTAATGAAGGAGGAACAATTAAATTTATTATTATCAAATTCCTACTTTCAGATACAGTGATTAATAACTGGATTACAGCAGTCGAAAAATCGAGAAAAGATACGATTATAGGGTGGAACGCTATCTAAACCTTAAAATATCAATTAATGTTCATATAATACGTAATCAATTTCTCTTTGCGTGCTCCCGGAAACTACGAGTCTTTCGGTTTTGAGATGATCTAATGATCTCTGAAATAAACTGCGCAAAAATGAATAGGAATACTTCTAATTTTGTCGTATTTACTTTGCCTAGCACTTTAATATTATTTTTATTATAAAAAAACATTAATATTTAATAGATTTATACTACATTAAATATTAATGTAGTTATTAAATATATAACAATATAAATGTTAAGTAAAATATATACTAAAAAATTAGCAATATCCTTATTCATTTTTGCCTAGTATGTATATAAAAATAACCATTCTTGCGGTACAAGAAACAAATTAAGAAATGGGCTCTAATTCGAAAGCATTGCATATCAATTTCAATATAATTAATGTCATAGCCATGGGGTAAGGTTCACTGTAAAATAATAAAAGATTAATTAAATTAAAATCGGAATCCTGTAAGGTCCTGCACTGGTTTGCTGATGCAGGACATGCGTGCTGTATTCCTAAATGTTCATAAACATTTGATTGCTTGTTCATTTAACATCACTTTATGCTGCTATGGCTATTCGGAAGATGCTACAGTGGGAGTCCTAAATTTTGCCCATTTAGGTTTTATTAGGATAGGGATTTTTAACGAGTACCTGACATCATACAGGCTCGGGACCCCAGTTTAACGTCCCATCCGAAGGGCGGCATAACCAAGATTTTTTACTCTCTTTAAAAAATCCTAGGGCCACCTGCCGGGCTACAAACCCGCAATCTAGGTTTTAGTAGTTTTTTATGCTAACAACAAGACCACAGGTCATCCCTAGTTCATAAACGGCCTTTGTATCGATATTCTATTTCATCAATTGCCTTACTGACCGCAGCCAATTTTCAGAATTCTTTTACAAACTACTTGATATTACTTGCTTTATATTCCTCTGCCTTTCAAGAATAACTCTGTATTAATATAATAAATTGCAACGTGGCTGCCGAGTGCTGCAGCGATACCAATTAAAGCTGCCGCTATCAAGAGAAATTTGTAATCATCAACACAAAGCAGTTGATGATTAAAAATTTCCTTTACATTAGAATACGTATTCATTAGGATTATTTTTACTTGAATTATTTATTATTGAATTATTGCTATTTTAGTATTATTTTAAATATTGTTCGTTGTAGTTGATTCAGTATATGACATCTCTGAATCCATTTTTAAAAAAAATGTTGACATAGTTAGATTGTTTACCGGTTACTGAGTAGTTGTTAAATACATCAATAGATATAGATAATTATATATTTAAAAAAAATGTATTCTTCGTTCGAGTGTAAAGTAATTATCATTCAGCAAATAAAAATTATACCATGTCCTCCAAAACACGTTTTTTTTAGGACAGGGGATAAGGTAGGCTGTTTCGAGAATAATGGATCAAAAGCATGCAAGGAAGTCAAAAGTGTGTGCAAATAAGCACGAAAGAACCAACAAGAAAAGAAATAACGTTCGATTTAAGTTTTTGATTCCGTATTAATTTAGCACGAATTTTTTAGTTATATTAATATAAATAAACATGAGATACTGAGAAGGATTTGTAATATATAAAGTTATTAGTAGTATGAAGATCTCAAGATGCCTAATTAATTAGGTTAGTAGATTAAACTCAAGAGGAAACAAAAGAGGTCCAATGAGTGGTGTGAAAATTGCAGATTTATAACAAGAAAATTGCATTATTTAGATTTATTAATACTTAATAGATTTACAACAAGAAAATTGCATTATTTAGATTTATTATTAACTAATAGATTTATAACAAGCATACAAATTAAACATTTGACAGTATTTCGATATGCACTTTCTCAGGACAAACTCTGCGATTGTCGCTTTATCGATAAGCAACCTACTCAACATTATGGAGCGTTCCCAATGTAAATTCACTATCAATCTTTGGATTAACGAATTTTTAACTAATTTAAAAAGATATTATTTTATAAATGCTCGTAGTCAGTCCAGTACACTGTCAAAAATATTTAAAAAATCGTCGTGCAAGGGAGTGATTTGTCCGAGATCACGATCAACCTCTAGGTTTTCCCACACTTTAAAGAGACTGGATGAGCCCCAGGTTGGTCTGCAGATCCTACAGGTCTCATCTGTGGCAACTAACAGCTTAAATAATGTAACTGCCAAAGGCAGATTTGAACCCGGAACCTTCATCAGCATTCAAAACACTGTGCTACCATAAATGGCACCATACCATAGCATACTGTGCTACCATAAATACCCATAAATCTTCCAAATGATAATTTTTCTATAAATCAGCATAAGAGGTAGAATACGTGTTTAAAATTTGTTTAATTTATATAAAGTTTAATTTAATGACCAAACACGTCCACATTAATAAGAAAACGTATGGTTTGATATAACAGCCGTTATTATCCCTAAATAAAGGCAAAATCAAATAAAGTAAACTTTGGAAAACAATATCGAACCTAAATAATTAAGTTTAATAAAGATTATGAATAAGAATAATATTGAGCGATTTTCCTGCAATGTTAGCGGATTCTTCCTTCTGAACGTCTTAAGATATACATCTAATATTTAAAAATACAGAAAATAATTACAAAATTTTGTTGAAATCTAATACTCTACATTACACAAGTTTCATATTACATCACTTAGATTTATAAATGGATCAACTATACTCCGTTAATAATACAAATTATCTAACATATATAACTTGTACTATATAAGAAATTGTGCTTTGAAGCACAATGAATTGCTACAATATGGATTTATTTTGCTACCATCAATTCTTTGCGTAGAAAGATTCATATCAAGGAACTTTAATAATAATAATGGCGCTAGATAATGAATGATACAGTTAAGTTGAAATAGTGAGCAATGTATCACCTCCAACCTTCGACGCAGTCGTAAGTTTTCTTCGCTCAGAATGGCACGTATTTGTCTCGATGGTCTGCCTGAGGAAGTTTTAAGACCCGTTCAAGGATATGGCGACAGTAATTCTAACCGACAAAGGGACCACAAGAAGAAATGAGTCGGAGGTAACCTGCACTTAGTCCTTTTGCACCACTTCGTTGTAAGTAGTAATGATTATTTATATCCGACCAGCGGGGAATAGTAATAGGGTAATCCTCGTATTATTGGCTGGAGTGATGGTTTGACAGCCAATGTGTTTCACGAGCCAGGCACTTCAAGGAGAATTTAGGAAATTTTAGTGATAGGATGGATACTCGTAAAATATGTTGGCTTCAGTAGAAGGTTTTTTTAACCTGTACGGCTACAACCCATGAAGATCTTTGGTTCAGTACATGGTATTGTTGTGGTATACAACAAGGACAAGGACTTTATAGAGGCTGGGTGAGCCCTAAGAGGGTCGCCAAATACCACAGGGTTCATCCCTGGCTGCTATTAGATTAAATAAATTATCTGCCACAGTCGGATTTGAACCCGGAACCTTCGGCACGGAAACTCAGCGCACAATCACTGAGCAGCTCCGCTCCCTGACTTCAATACGCAACAAATAAAAAAAAAATAAAAAAATTAACTGAAAGTATCAATTATCACCGATTTATGAGACTATACTTAATTTTTAAATCCACACAGAAGTACATGGTTTTAGTCTTCAACAGAATAACCTGTTTAAAAAATTGATATTATTGAATTAAAAAAAAACCTATAATACTCCAACCCATGAAAGGTATTCGGTTCAGTACATTATAATAACTGTTTACTGGTAAAAACTAGTACTAGGACAACGGTTGTACTGGGAGGTGATTTGTCCTAGATCACACTCAATCGCCATGTTTTTCTCTCAATAAAGGCTGTCCTCTTTATAGAGGCTGGGTGGACCTCAAGAGGGTCTGTGGATCCAACAGAATCCTTCCGAAACTATTAACAGATTACTGAATCAAAAATTGTTCGTAAAAAAAGGTAAAGCTTCATTCAATACTTAAATATACTGAAGTAAATTTAATGAGGAACCAATTCCTGGTAAGTGAGTTTTTGAATCTTCTTGCGAAATCATATTCATAAACCAAGACACTTCGTACTTGGCTACATGAGAAATGGCTGGCGATATACATGTACATTATTTAGTGTATAGGTACAACATAAAGCAACGATTTCATCTAAGCAATCAATGTCGAAAAGTTTGTAAATCGAGGAAATAATAAAAATGAACTTTCTCTTTTTTTCGTTATTTCGTTTATAATTGATATCTTATTTAAGGGGTCTGATGTGTGATAATCATCATAAAGCTGAAAAACATAAAGTTATACGAGAGGTAATATTGATTCAGAATTCGCAATGGACATTACTTATTTCATTTTGTTTCAATTGCTATGTTGTACATAATTCCAGAATTGTATCCGTTGTTCGATTATTGGAAACAAAGAGATCAGAGGGAAAATTCCTTAAGAAATGAGGTCTTATGACACGAAACCGCATACCGTAGGATTGAGTATTTGCAACCAAGGACTTGCAAGGGTTTGATCGGAATGTTGTTACGACATAAGGGAATGAGCAAATCCATGGTCCAATGTCAGCCTACGACCAGGAAGTCTCCGTCCAAATTACTAACTCAGCCTTTTGCTTATTAACGTCACAAAATAAAAATGATACACAACATCTGTGCAAATAATGATCTTGTAATATTGTCTGTTATGCTTGAGGATACTTATCATTCTCAGAATAAAGAGCTTGTTTGTACAAAGAAATATCTACCGGGCATTCGAAGAAATTTCTGTTACGTTTGTACTGACAGAACTTACTCTAATAATTCAAACACTAACAGTTTAATTATTTTATTATTTATTAGCTGTTTTAACTGAGTATTTATGTCACCATATGGTATTTAAGGTATATGTTCTACCTGGTTCAATAAAAAAATACTTTTTTACACCACAATAATGTTTAAAAACGTAAAATTGAAATAGTAAAACGTCATCAATTAATTAATCAATTTTTTGTCATTAATCATTAATAATTTTTTTTTCTATCTCATTGTATCACTAAAATTTTTTCCTAGCTTATCTTTCATTCTACCACATTTCCTCTAAATCAATTATTTTTCTGGTACTAAGTCTTCCAGGCTTCTTTATGCCTACCGCGTTAAAACTTTATTATATATATATATATATATATATATATATATATACTATGTGTTCATAAAAATAGTTTTGTTATTATAGAATAAACAATATTTAAATACATTGTGTATTCACTTCAGCTTAATCATTCTCATTGTAATTCTTGTTTATTCATTTCCTAGCTCATCTCTCAGACTATATTTCATCGAAGCTGTTATGATAATAGTTATTGTTATTAATTATAGTTGTTATTAATTAATTGTTAGCCAATCCAACAGCCTATAACCTCTTGAATTTTAACAATTTTCAGAATCCAATTTCTTCAGTTACTTTTTTAAAAGAAATGCTGTATGCTTTTGAATTTAGTTTTATTCTTTAAAAACATTATTTACTTTATTTGAATAATAATCTTAAATCGATGTTTGTTCTCAATTCAATATTTACGATTCATTAGATTGGTAACAAATCTGCTAGCTATGATATTAAAGAATCAATTCTCGACCATTAATTAATAACTTTAGACATGGTCGTTGCCCGCTTGGTATCTTAATTTTTAATCATATTATATTTTTGTTTATTTTCGTCTACTAATTACATCATAATTACCTGCTTTTATCAGCTCAACTGATCGCCAGAGTACATGGTGTTAATTTTTTTCTATAAAGATTTCTGAGCTATGAGGGCGTCAATTTTTTTCTCAATAGTGTTAAAAAAAATAAAAGAGTTCCCACCGCCTCAGACAAAAGACTCGCTTGGGGACAAAAGACACTCGAGGCGTTATATAGTGTACTCGATCCATCATCATTTTGACGTTA